>CM050519.1:9633220-10833220 GCA_027563665.1 Antrozous pallidus
TTTACATTTGAGACTTAGGAAGACTATGAATCAATTTATACTATAATTCTGCAGCCTGTATTATTTAGGTTTGTGTTTGCTTTTCAACAATATTTGCCCTGTGGTTACAAGAAATAGGAGGTTATTTCAGGGATATAATAAAAATTCTCTTTTAATCTGTGGCTTAAACTAAATATGGAAAGATTATCTGGTAATTTGTGACTTAAGCTGCATTTGTAATTTTCTCTCTAAAATTGGCCCAGTGTACTCAGAATAATCTATTCAATGCCATAATTCTTGTAGTCAACATTATTTCATTAACAATTAAGTAAAGTAAGCACTTGTTTCCTCAAGGTACTTAATTCATTAAGAACTTCATCATAATCAACCACAGGTATAATTTGATTAATTGTAATGCCAATACATAGATCACCAGTATCCCATATTCCATGTCAAGGAGTTCAGTAATGCATTGAAACCTAAGGATACAACCAAATCAATCCCATTTATAAACATTTCCCCCCTTACAGTGATTCCTGGTATGAATTTATATGTAGATGGTGTCTAGTCAGGAAACAGAAATCATGCCAGTTATTTTAACAGATTATTTGATTTAAAAATTATTAAGTATGTATTAAGTTGCTAATGAAGTAACTGAAGAGGTAAAAGAGAACTAATATACCATAAAGACAGCAACGATTGGAACAGCTACTATCCCCATTACTGATGGACAAAGGGAAAATGTTGGAATTATTAAAACTTAATAGTCTGGAGAGGGTGCCCCGTGAAGTTAGAACACAGACCTCTGGGAAGGGGGCACAGCTTGACTATCTCTGATGTCTCTGAATTTGAAGAAGCCCTGTGAGACTGAGGCCAAGACTCCTGAAGTGGGGACATTTAAGACTTCTCTCTCTAAGGCAAAATGTGGTTCATCCTGCAAGTGTTGGAAAAATTGAATAATAGATCCAACTGCTGCTTTAGGAAGGAATCGTACTGGCCAAGGTATAGGGTGATACTGGAATGAACTGGAAGCCTAGAAGCCAGCAAGAAGCAAAGAGGAAGCAAACAGGAGTGCACCTCCCTTTTTTTACTCTCTAATTGCACTCTCCCTCTAGTGCTGCCTCATGGCCAAGTGTAACAAGGAGCCAGCTGGCAAAGCAGAAATGTGGTTTTCAGGGTCCCAGCATGGGCACAAAGCAGAGAACAGAAGGATTGGGAGTTATGGGACAATCGCACAGACCTCTGTTGACTCTCTTTCCCCCAATTCTTAATACTCTGAGTCTATCAGAAAGCAAAGCAATGAGAGAATTAAAGAAACATTTGTTTACAAAGTATCTATAATAATAAAAGCATAATATGATAACTAGACTGGACATCTTTCCAGATATCCTTCCGGATGACCTTCCAGATGAAGCTGGGGCTGCAAGGGAAGCCAGTGCCGGCCGCAGGGGAAAGGAAGGCCTACTCTTGCACAAATTTCATGCATGGAGCTCCTAGTTAGAAAGAATTATTAATTCGGTAAGAGTAACTATTAAATCAGAACTTCATGTTAAAAACAAAACAAAAAAAAAACCTTTAAAGAATTCTGCTTATTGCTTATAAGAACTGGAATTTCTATTTATTCCAGTGCTGGAAATACTGAAGGCTGGAGAAGTTTGAAGAGTTTAATTAGAAGGGAAAATAGGTGAGAAAATGGTGGTAGACTAGGCAGATGTGTCCCGAGCCGTGTCCCAGAGCCGATAGAACAGCTGAGAGTCACACGGAGAGTGTCTGTTGGTGAGTTAAGGGACAGCTATAATCTGGGAGAAGGTGGGGGACTGCTAGACGGGACCCCCCTGACTGGGCAGCCCTCTCTGCTGCTGGGTTTCCTTCCCATGGAGACCATGCCATCTTGAAGGGGAAAGTGGATATTATCAGAAATCTGAAAATCTACAACTGCGGCACCCACCAAGGGGCTGCGAACCCCAGAACACTGGTCCCCAATTGGTGCAAACACATGGATTCAGAGGGGCTTTACACTCCATCACGGAATGGTCAGATTTCACCTGGGATAAGGTGAGGTCTCTGGTCCCTGCAGGATGGAGAAACACGCACACTGCAGGAGCTGGAGGACCAGGGGAAGTCTGCACCTAGAAAAGTCCCTGGCTGTTGGGGCTGGTGTGATCCATGAATGAGCTGCTAGCAGAGGGGATCTCTAAAAAACAACCAGTTTTGGTCTGGGGCAGAGGGATAGCATAGGGATTTTAAAAGTGTGCAGGCTGCTTGAACATGAGGGGGAAGGAGAAACTGCGCAGACTTGCGTGCGTGCTCCAGAATTTGCACACTTGTGCTGTTTCCTCTTTGAACCCTTGCTTCTGATTGGTGAGCCCTGTGATTGGGAGTGCATAGTTGGGGACACCCTGGGAGACAGCAGGGGAAGGTTGTTTCTCTGGAGCCTGGGGATCAGATAGGGGAGTGACCATCAGAGAACCAGCTCTGGGGCAGCCCACTCCCACAAGCCAGTGTTGAGTGCCACAGGGAAAGCAGGATCTAAGAACTGGCTAGAGAGAACTTACAGAACTGGAGGTCAATCCAGAAATACTGCCACTCAGGGGTTGAATCACAAGTTGACTCTTGTGTAGTTACAAATAAAGGAATACAAAAAATTAAGACACAATGCTTGCTTGAAAATCAGGACTGGCTTACAACATTGAGGAGCAGTGGAATGCAGGGAACTACAATACTGTCCTGACTGAGAAACAGGCATGCCAAACAGAACAATAAAGGAAGTGAATGACCTTCACTATTGCACATTTTATTTTTAATTTATTTTTAAAAATTTTTCATTTTTTACTTAAGAAACTATTTTTTCTCACTTGATTTTACCTTTTTAATTATTACATTTTTGTTTTCAATCAGTATTATTACTACTATTTTACCTTTTTAAAAAAAAGTGTCATTTTATTTTCTCTTTATTTTACTTTGAGATTAGTGTTCTACATTCTATTTTCATCTTTCCTTTAACATCATTCTACTCTATCTCAACTCTATGCCATCACTCTCTTCCTAATTTTTCCTCTTTTGTTGCCCTGTTTCTCTTACCCTTTTCTTGCTTTATATTTTCCCTATTCTTTCTTTTCACCCCCTGTTAAAATTTCACCCTACTTATATATCTAATATCCAATCCCCTGCTCTGAGTCCATACATACCTCTCTCTTCTCTGTCTTCACTATCCAAAAATTGTTTTTCTCTCTGTCCTTTTGTTGTTGTTTGCTTGAATGCTGATTATATAGATTTTTTATGCTTGTTTATGAGATTGTTTTGCTTAATCTTTTGTTTTGTTTTGTTTGCTTTGTTTTTGTTTGTCTTTGCTTCTGTTTTCCCTCACCTTGCTTGTTGGTTTGTATCCATCTCCAGGTACTTGTAGTTTGTAGTTTGTATTCATCCTCAGGTACTTGTTGCTGGCATTTGCTGGGATTAGTGACTGTTCTATTGGTGTTTTATACATATATATATATAGTTTATTCCCTTATTCTTTCTTTTTCTCTCTTACTTTTCTTTTTCCTTTTCCCAATTTCATTTTTGCTCTTTCTTCCTTCCTTCCTACCTTCCTTCCTTCCTTCCTTCCTTTTGCTTCTTCTTTCTCTCCTATCTCCTAATTTGCCTTTCTTTGGTGGTCACCTTAATTTGTGGTTATTAACATTGTGAATACATTTTTGTTCAGTGCTTTATGTATTGTGCCTGGTTGTGTTGTATTTTATGCCTTTAAATCAATGCAGGAGAGAGAGAACTACATAACTAGACACCTGGAGAAGAGTGACCATGGGGAGACAAAGAAACAACTTGCATATGAAAGAAAAGCAGGCAACACCAGAAAAGGAAGTAAAGAAAATGGAGGCAAGCCACCCATCAAAGAAAGAATTCAGAGAAATGGTCATAAGATGGCTTAAAAGAATGGAAGACAAATTTGACAATGTGAGTAAAAAACAAGAGAAAATGAATAAAAACCGAGAAGAAATGAAAAATGACTCAATAGAAAGCATCAAGAGAAGACTAGAAGAAGCAGAGTACTGCATCAGTAAGCTAGAAGACAAGGCAGGAAAAATACTTAAGTAGAGTAGCTTCTAGAAAAAAAATTAAAAAGCAGGAAGAGAGCCTAATGGAACTTTGGGACAAGAAGAAACAAGAAAACATTCGCATAATAGGGATTTCAGAAGGAGAAGAAACTGAGCAAGGACTAGAAAACCTGTTTGAAGAAATTATGACAGAAAACTTTCCTGATATAGGGAAGAAAATACCCACACAAATCCAAGAAGCTCACAGAGTCCCAAGCAAATTGACCCCCAAAAGACTGAAGCCAAGGCACATTATAATTAAATTGGCAAACTCTAACAAAAAAGTAAGATTCTTAAAAGCGGCCAGAGAGAGTCAGAAAGTTACCTACAAAGGGAACTCTCCTAATCCTAGCTTCTGAGTGTTCATCACACTAACAGCAGATTTCACAGCAGAAACTCATCAGGCCAGAAAGGAATGGAATAAAATATACAAAGTCATGCAAAGGAAGAGTCTGAATCCAAGAATACTGTACCCAGCAAGGCTATCAATCAAAATTGAAGGTGAAATCAGGAGCTTCACAGACAAAAAAAGGATTAAGGGAATTTATTACCACCAAACCAGCAGTGCAAGAAATGCTAAAGGGTCTGTTTTAAAAAAAATAGGAAGCAAAAAAGGAATACAAGTAAAGAATACAAAGGGCAACAAATAAGTACCTATCAATAAGAACTTTAAATGTAAATGGATTAAATGCCCTAATAAAAATACATAGGGTAATGGATTGGATAAGAAAACATGACCCATATATCTGCTGTCTACAAGAAACCCACTTCCGAAAAAAAGATGCACACAGACTGAAGGTGAAGGGATGGAAAAAGTTTTTTCAGACAAATGGTAATGAAAAAAAGGTGTGGCAGCAATACTTATTTATGACAAATTAGATTTCAAACTGAAGGACATAACAAGAGATAAGGAAGACCACTTCATTATATTAAATGGAGCAATCCAACAAGAAGGAGTAACTCTGGTAAACATATATGCACCCAATACAGGAGCACCCAAATACATAAAGAAACTCCTGAAGGCTATCAAGGGAGAGATTGACAGCAATACAATCATAGTAGGGGACTTTAATACCCCACTATCACCATTGGACAAATCATCTAAACAAAAAATCAGCAAGGAAACATCAATCCTAAATGACTCACTAGACCAGATAAAATTAATTGACATTTTCAAACATTTCACCCCAAAGCCACAGAAAATACATTCTTCTCAAGTGTACATGGGTCATTTTCAAAGATAGACCATATGTGGGGTCATAGGCAAAGTCTCTTCAAATTCAAGAAAGATAGAAATCATATCAAGCATCTTCTCAGATCACAGTGGTATAAAACTGGAAATCAGGCTCTGGGAGAAGGTGAGGGACTGCTGGATGGGCCTCCATGGGCCTTCCCTGACCAAACGGCCCATGGTGCTGCTGAGTTCTCTCGTGGAGCCACTGGCGGGGAGGCGGACCACACCATCTTGAAGGGGAAGGACCTGAAAACACATAGCTGAAGTACCCACTGGATGGCTGAGGGCCCCAGAACACCGGTTCCCAGCTGACGCAGATGCACGGATTTGGAGGAGCTCTGCATGTTCTGCCATGGAAAGGTCAGATTTAGCCTGGGGTAGGATTGGGTGTGCACACTGAGGGAGCTGGAGGAGCGGGGAAATCTGCGCCTGAAAAAATGTCCGTGGCTGTTAGAGCTGGTGAATGAGGAAGGGAGTCCTTGGAGCTGGTGGCAGAGGGAATTCCTAGAAAGCAACCCATTTGGACCTGACAGAGAAGGACAGCCAAAAATTTTGGGAGGGTCCTGGCTGCTAAACCCAAGAGGGAAAGGGATTTTGCGCAGACATACCTGTGAAACCTGAGTTCACACACTTGTGTTTCTTTCCTAATCCTAGCTTCTGAGCCAGGAACTTGGGATCACCTGGTGGGGGATGCCCTGGGAGACTGCAGGGGAGAGCTGTTTTTCTGGAGCCTGGGGATCAGAGCAGGAAGTCACCATTAGAGAGCAGCTCTGGGGTAGCCCATTCCCACAAATCAATATTGAATACAACAGGGATAGCAGGATCTTAGTTCAGGCTAGAGAAGACCAATAAACCCGGAGGTCAATCCAGAAACACTGCCACCCAGGGGCTGAATCACAAATTGACTCTTGTGTAACACAAATTAAGGAAGCAATTTTATTACTACTACCATTTCACCTTTTTCACTTTTAATTTTCATTCTGCTTTCTCTTTATTCTACTTTGAGATTAGTGTTCTACAGTCTATTTTTATCTACCCTTTAGTATCTTTTAACTCTACCTCAACTCAACCTTTAATGCCACCACTCTCTTGCTAACCTTTCCCTATTTAGTGTCTTGTTTCTCTTACTCTTTTCCTGCTTTATATTTTCCCTATTCTTTCTTTTTACCCCCTGTTAAAATTTCACCCTACTTACATATCTAATCTCCAACCACCTGCTCCAAGTCCATACACACCTCTCGCTTCTCTGACTTCACTATCCTAAATTGTGTTTCTCTCTGTCCTGTTGTTGTTGTTGTTTACTTGACTATTGATTATATCAATTTTTTATGCTTGTTTGTGAGATTGGTTTGCTTATTCTTTTCTTTTGATTTGTTTTGTGTGTTTTTTTGGTGCTTTTTTGTTTTTGCATTATTTTTTGATAGATTTTTGCTTCTGTGTTCCCTCACCTCACTTGATATTAGTTGTTGTATGTAGTTTATATCAATCTCCAGGTATTGTTGCTGGCTTTTGTTGGAATTAGTGGCTGAACTATAGAAGTTTTCACCCTATATTTATAGTTTAATCCCCTTTACTTTCTTCTTCTCTTTCTTTTTTCTCTTATCTTCTTTTCTTTCTTTTTCTTTCTTCTTCTTCCTCTTCTTCCCCTTTTCTCAATTTCATTTTGGCATGTCTTTCTTTCTTTCTTTCTTTCTTTCTTTCTTTCTTTCTTTCTTTCTTTCTTCCTTCCTTCCTTCCTTCCTTCCTTCCTTCCTTCCTTCCCTCCTTCCTCTCTCTCTCTCTCTCTCTCTCTCTCTCTCTCTCTCTCCCTTCCTTCCTTCCTTCCTTCCTTCCTTCCTTCCTTCCTTCCTTCCTTCCTTCCTTTTGTGTGTGGGTGTGTGAGTGTCTCTCTGTGTGTGTGCGTGTTTTCTCTTTTTCTCTTTTTTCTCACCTATCATCTAATTTGCCTTCCTCTAGTGATTACCTTTATTTGGAGTTACCAATACTGTAAATACATTCCTGTTCAGTGCCTGGTGCATTGCACCTGGTTGTGTTGTATTTTGTGCCTTTAAATCAACACAAGAGAGAGAGAATTACATAACCAGACACACAGAGAAGAGAGACCATGGGGAGACAAAGAAACAGCCC
Source organism: Antrozous pallidus (assembly GCA_027563665.1). Lineage (NCBI taxonomy): Eukaryota > Metazoa > Chordata > Mammalia > Chiroptera > Vespertilionidae > Antrozous > Antrozous pallidus. The sequence continues at coordinate 9,640,655 of CM050519.1, forward strand.
ACATATGAAAGAAGAACAAGCCGCACCAGAAAAGGAGGTAAACCAAATGGAGGCAAGCAACCTATCAGAGAAAGAATTCAGAGAAATGGTTATGAGGTGGCTGAAAAGAATGGAAGACAAATTTGACAATATGAGTAAGAACTAAGAGGAAATGAAGAAGAACCAAGAGGAAATAAACAAGACCCAAGAAGAAATGAAGAAGAGCCAAGAAGAAATGAAAAGTGACATCACTGAAGTAAGAACCTCAATAGAAAGTATCAAGAGTAAACTAGAAGAAGTAGAAGACCGCATCAGTGAGCTAGAAGACAAGTTAGAAAAAAATACCCAAATAGAGCAGTTTCTAGAAAAAAAATTAAAAAGCAGGAGGAGAGCCTAAGGGAACTTTGTGAAACATGAAACAAAACAACATTCGCATCATAGGGCTTCCAGAAGGACTAGAAACTAACCAAGGAATAGAAAATCTGTTTGAAGAAATAATGATAGAACAATTTCCTGATATAGGAAAGAAAAAACCCACACAAATCCAAGAAGCTCACAGAGTCCCAAGCAAACTGAACCCCAAAAGACCGATGCCAAGGCACATTATAATTAAACTGGCAAACACCAACAACAAAGTAAGAATCTTAAAAGTGGCCAGAGAGAGATAGAAAGTCACCTGCGAAGGAACTTCCATCAGATGAGCAAGTGATCTCTCAACAGAAACTCATCAGGCCAGAAGGGAATGGAATGAAATATACAAAGTCATCCAAAGGAAGGGTCTAAATCCTAGAATACTGTACCTAGCAAGGCTCTCAATCAAAATTGAAGGTCAAATCAGGAGCTTCACAGACAAAAAAGGACTAAGGGAATTTATTACTACCAAACCAACAATGCAAGAAATGCTAAAGGGTCTGCTTAAGAAGTAGGAAGCAAAGAAGGAACATAGGGGTAAAGAACAAAAATGGTGACTAATAAGTATCTATCAATAATAACTTTAAATGTGAATGGATTAAATGCTCCAATCAAAAGACATAGGGTAACAGACTGAATAAGAAAACACAACCCATATATCTGCTGTCTGCAAGAAACAGACCTCCAAAAAAAGACGCACACAGACTGAGGGTGAAAGAATGGAAAAAGGTTCTTCAGGCAAATGGAAATGGGAAAAAAAGCTGTAGGTAAGCACCTATTTTGCTGCCCATACAACAATTCAAAAAATACAACTTAACAACAAAACAAACATCATCCAGAGTCACCGGAAAGCTGTCTGAGTGAAAATTCCACAGATAAAAGTAACGGTGGGACACTGTGACTCAGGAGGAGCAGTGGTGTGCAGCCTTGAAGATACGCGAGGAGTGAGGTTCGGAGCCTTTCGCGAGCCAGTGAGTGGTGAGGGCCTGGCGGCAGCAAGCCCAACTGGTTTTCTTCAACGGGGAGGGCGGAGGCCTCCCACAGCACCGACCCCCAGGTCCAAGCGAGGACCCAGGTCGGGAAAAGGAAGACCCCGGGTGTGGCTGAGGTCTGCGAGTTTGGGGAGAGTGCTTGTATAAATTGGAACAGCAGTTCCTGGAGTCCGCAACCAGGCAGAGGACGCGTGACTTGCTCACTGGCTTGGAGACCACTGGACTGCTTTGTTTTGCAACCCTGAGTGAGACTTTGGCTGTGCAGACTCATTTGGGGAGAGGCAGAGTTGTCTGGCAACAGGGAGACCAGCCGTGGATTCCTCTTGGAGGGGCCCACCATTGCCATCCAAGACTGAGACCCGCGAGCTGCACAGCTGACACTGACTCCATGCGCCCCATAGCTGATGCTGATGCCGCACGCCGCATAGCACGCTGCATAGGGTGGAGCTAACGCTGAAGCTGCGCTGCATAAGGAAGCTGAGCCACTGTCCCTTAGAGGAAACCTACCACACACCACTAAGGGACCAACTTAGGAAAGCAACCACAATGCAGAGAAAAGGAAAGAACTCAGCTGTGAAAGAAATGGAGGAAAAAAGACGACTACACATAGAGTTCAAAACCACAGTAATTAGGTTTATGAAGAGGCTACTAGAAAAGGCTGATGAACTTAATGAGAACTACAAGGAAATAAACAACACTTACGAGGAAATGAACAACACTTACAAGGATATGAAAAAGGACCAACTAGAAATTAACCATACACTGACTGAAATAAAAAATATACAAAGTCCTAAAAGCAGTCCAGACAACTGCAAGAACCAAGTCAAAGATTTAAAATAAAAGAAGCAAAATCCACTCAGCCGGAAAAGCAAGAAGCCAAAAGAGTCCAAAAAATTGAAGATAGTAAAGGGGCCTCTGGAACAACCTCAAGCATACCAACATCAGAATTATAGGGGTGCCAGAAAAAGAGAGAGAGCAAGATAATGAAACCCTACTAGAAGAAATAGTGGCCAAAAACTATCCCCACCTGGTGAAAGAAATTGACTTAAAAACCCAAGCAGTGCACAGAACCCCAAAATATAGGAATCTAAAGAGGAAAACACCAAGACACATCATAATTAAAATGCCAAGAGCAAAAGACAAAGAGAGAATATTAAAAGCAGCAAGAGAAAAACAGTTACCTATAAGGGAGCACCCATACAATTGTCAGCGGATTTCTCAACAGAAAGGATGCAGGCCAGACAGGAGTGGCAAGAAATAATCAAAGTGATGAATAGCAAGAATCTACAACCGAGATTACTCTACCCAGCAAAGCTATCATGCAGAATTGAAGGTCAGATAAAATGCTTCACAGACAAGAAAAAGCTAAAGGAGTTCATCACCGCCAAACCAATACTATATGAAATGCTGAAAGGTATTGTTTAAGAAGAGGAAGAAGAAAAAGGTAAAAATATACATTATGAACAACAAATACACATCTATCAACAAATGAATCTAAAAATCAAGGGAATTAACAATCTGATGAAGAGGATAAACTGGGGAATAGAATAGAATCATGGACATAGAGAGGGAATGGACTGAGAATTCTTGGTGAGAAAAGGGGTGTGGGAAGTGCATCAAGAGACTGGACAAAAATCATGCAACTATGGGAGAGGACAGTGGGGTGGAGGTGAGGGCAGAGGGTGGGATGGGTACCGGGTGGAGGGGAGATATAGGGGGAAAATGTAATTAAGAAGCTGAACAATAAAGATAAAAAAAGAAAAAAAAGCAAAAAAAGCTGGGGTAGCAATACTTATACCCAACAAAGTAGATCTCAAAGTGAAGGACATAACAAGAGATAAAGAAGGCCACTTCATAATACTAAAGGGAGCAATCCAACAAGAAGAAATAATTCTGGTAAACATATACGCACCCAATACAGGAGCACCCAAATACATAAAGCAACTCCTAGAGGATATCAAGGGAGAGATAGACAGCAATAGAATCATAGTAGGAGACTTTAATACCCCACTATAACCATTGGACAAATCCTATAAATCAAAAATCAGTAAAGAAACATCAATCCTTAATGACTCACTAGACCAGATGGAATTAATTGACATCTTCAGGTCAATTCACCCCAAAGCCACAGAATATACATTTTTTTCCAAGTGCACATGGGTCATTTTCAAAGACAGACCATATGGTGGGTCACAGGCAAAATCTCTCAAAATTCAAGAAGATAGAAATCATATCAACCATATTCTCAGATCACAATGGCATAAAGCTGGAAATCAACTACAATAGTAACAATCCAAAGAAATCAAACACAGAGAGACTAAACAGCATGCTATTAAACAATGACTGGGGTACCAGAGAGATCAAGGAAGAAATAGAACACATCATGGAAACAAATGACAATGATAGCACAACAATACAAAATCTATGGGACACAGAAAAATCAGTTTTGAGAGGAAAGTTCATAGTTCTACAATCTTACTGCAAAAAAACAAGAACTAATGATAATAAATTATTTAACCCAACAACTCAAAGAGTTGGAAAGAAAGCAACAAGAAAAGCCCAGTATAAGCTCAAGGAAGGAAATAGTAAAGATTAGAGCAGAGGTAAATAACATAGAGCCCAAGGAAACAATATAAAAGATCAACAAAACCAAGAGCTAATTCTTTGAAAGGATAAACAAGATTGATGAACCTCTAGCCAGACTCACCAAGAAGCAAAGAGAGAGGACCCTAATAAATAAAGTCAGAAATGAAAGAGGTGAAATAACAACAAGCCCCAATGAAATACAAAGGATGGTTAAAAAAATACCATGAACAACTCTATCTCAACAAACTGGACAACCAGGAGGAAATGGATGTATTCCTAGAAAAATATAACCTTCCAAAACTCAATCAGGAAGAATCTAAACAGCTCAATAGTCCAATAACCATGGAAGAAATTGAAGCACTCATCAAAAAGCTTCCAGCAAAGAAAAGCCCTGAGCTAGATGCCTTCACAGGGGAGTTTTAGCAAACATTCAAGGAAGAACTAAAACATATCCTCCTCAGACTATTCCAGAAAATTCAAGAGGATGGAACACTTCCAAATTTCTTCCATGAAGCCAGCATCACCCTAATACCAAGATAAAGATGACACAATGGAAGAGAATTACAGGCCAATATTCCTCATGAATATAGATGCCAACATCCCCATTAAATTCTAGCAAACTGGATCCAGCAGTACATCATGACCAAGTAGGATTTATGCCAGAAATGTAAGGATGGTACAATATCTGCAAATCAATAAATGTGATACATCACATAAACAAACTGAGAGATAAAAATCATATAGTCATATCAATTGATGCAGAAAAAGCATTTGGCAAAATCCAACATTCTTTCTTGATAAAAACTCTCAAAAATGTGGAAATAGAAGGTTCATACGTGAACATAATAAAAGCTATATATGATAAACAAACAATAAACATCATACTCAATGGGCAAAAACTATGACCATTTCCCCTAAGAACAGGAACAAGACAGGGATGCCCACTCTCACCACTGTGTTCAACATAGTACTGGAAGTATTAGTCATTCCAATTAGACAAGAAGGAGAAATAAAAGGCATCCGAATTGGAAAAGAAAAGCTAAAGCTATGCTTATTTGCAGATGACATGATATTGTACATAAAAAACCCAAAAGATTCAATAAAAACTAATAGACTTAATAAATGAGTTGTGCAACTTAGCAGGATACAAAATTAATGCCATTTCTATACAGCAATAGTGAACTTACAGAAAGAGAGACTAAAAAAGCAATCCTATTTACTATCACACCAAAAAAATTTAAGATACCTAGAATACTAAGGAGGTAAAAAACCTATTTGCGGAAAATTACAGGACACTGAAAAAAGAGATAGAGGAAGACATAGACAGGTGAAAGAACATACCATGTTCATGGATTGGGAGAATCAACATCATTAAAATGTCCACACATCCCAAAGCAATCTATAAATTTAATGCACTCCCCATTAAAATACCAACAGCATATTTCACAGACCTAGAAAGAACTCTCCAAAAATTCATCTGGAATAAAAAAAGACCAAAAAGAGCCACAGCAATCCTGAGAAAGAAGCACAAAATTAGTGGGATTTCAATACCAGATTTCAAGCTGTATTACAATACTACTGTTCTCAAAACAGCCTGATACTGGCAAAAGAACAGACATATAGACCAATAAAATAGAATAGAGAATCCAGATATCAACCCAAACCACTATGCTCAATTAATATTTGACAAAGGAGGCATGAACATAAAATGGAGTCAAGACAGTCTCTTCAATAAATGGTGTTGGAAAAATTGGACAGATACATGCAAAAAAAATGAAACTAGACCACCAACTTACATTACACACAAAAATAAACTCAAAATGGATACACGACTGAAACATAAGAAGGGAAACCATAAAAATACTAGAGGAATCCACAGGAAAAAAATCTCAGGCATATGCTGAATGAACTTCTTCACTGATACTGCTCCTAGGGCAATGGAAGCTAAAGAGAAAATAAATGGGACTACATAAAAATAAAAAGTTTTTGCACATCAAAAGAAACCATAAAAAAACAACAATAAAACCCACTCTAGGGGGGAACCTATTTGAAAATGTTATCACTGATAAAGTTTTAATCTCCAGCATCTGCAGGCAACTTATACAATTTAATAAAAGGAAGACAAATGATCCAATAAAAAATGGGCAACAGACCTAAATAGAATCTATTTGAAAGAAGACAAAAGGAAAGCCAAGAGACATATGAAAACCTGCTCAAAGTCACTAATTATCCGAGAGATGCAAATCAAAACGACTATGCGGTACCATCTCACACCTATCAGAATGGCTTACATCAACAAATCAACAAATGACAAGTGTTGGCGAGGATGCAGAGAAAAAGGAACCCTCATGCACTGCTGGTGGGATTGTAGACTGATGCAGCCACTGTAGAACAGTATGGAGTTTCCTCAAAAAATTAAAAAGGGAACTCCCATTTGACCCAGTGATCCCACTTCTAGGAATATATCCCAAGAAACTAGAAACACGAATTAGAAAGGATATATGCATCCCGATGTTCATAGCAGCACAATTTACCATAGCTAAGATTTGGAAATAGCCTAAGTGGCCATCAGCAGACGAGTAGATTAAAAAACTGTGGTACATCTACACAATGGAATATCACGCTGCAGTAAAAAAGAAGGAGCTCCTACCATTTGCAACAACATGGATGGAGCTGGAGAGCATTATGCTAAGTGAAATTAGTCAGGCAGAGAAAGATAAGTATCACATGATTTCACTCATTTGTGTAATATAATGAATGGCATAGACTAATGAACAAGAATGGATCCAGAGACTGAGAAATGTCCATCAGAATGTCAAACCTCAGGGTAAGTGGGTGGTGGCAGGAGTAAGGTGGAAAGTCAATATATTTGATCTCTTGAACTAAGGTAAGTAATTTGTGTTTTTTACCTATCTGATGAAGTTTATATAAAGTTAGAAAAAATTGGCAGCTAGTTTGTAATTGAATTGAGATGGCCTAGAGCATGTCATCTCCTAGGGACACCAGTCCTTAGGCTAGGTCCCCCTTAACTCCTTGTGACATTATAATATACTTACATGATATTATTCCACAATGTCATTATAATTTTTGATATTTGACAACAGCATATTGTACAATTATCCAAAAGAAACTTACAAACTAATTCTTTGAATGTTTGGCAGCAATTTAAAAAAAGTACAGGAAAGGAATTAATCCCTTTCAGAAGGAATTAAGTCACCGGGAAGGCACTTGAGCATTCTATATTGGCCCCTCTAGCCCTTTTTTGCCAAGAGGGACACTTTTCTCACAATCCAAGTGCACATAGCTGCTGCCTGAGCTTTCAGTTCAAGCTGAGGTTGAAGCCTTTGGGTGGCTGGCACCATGGATCTGTCTCTTGCTCAATGTGTGAGCCGGGCCCTCCCTGGAGAAAAAACTTGAGTCCCCTGAGATATGTGATCAATAACGGGACCCCACCAGCAGGCAAATGGATCCCAAGGAAGGTGCTGGGCATGGAGGCCATGGGGGCATAACCTACCCAGGAGACAGAACTGAACCTCACATCACCCTGCTTGGCCCCAGAGGATGGCTGGTTAGCCAGAGACGGGTAAGATTCCTCAGGGAAGGAACAACCTAAGATAGGCACAGTTGTAGAGGGGCCATCAAGAGAGAACTTAAAGGTCAACAGACGTGGGGCACATACACTAAATCCCCTAACATTGCAGGGTCCTGAACTCTCACCCCTTCTAAGGAAGGTCTCATGCCTCCACGGCTGCTTTGCCTCCCATGCACAACTCAGATCGGGACCCAGGTTACAGATAGAGACTTGGCCAGCAACAGCAGCCTTATATCTAAATCCAGTCTAGCAGCAGGAATGCTCAGGGCCTACTCAAGAATGCAAATAATCCTTTATGCAAATATTTACAGGGTAAACTATTATTATTGTTTGAGTATTAAATTTGACAGTAAAATATTAATCAAGTTTTCAGATTAATTTAAATTGGCTAATTGAAATAAGTGAATACTCAAGAAAATTTAAATGTACTAGACAAAAAGCTGTTCCTAAAATATTAACTAAAATTTCTATCAATAGTTCATCTCATTGTAAAATTGCCTAACATGCAAAGAACCTAAAGCGGTCTTATTGTTGTGCAAAAATTAAAATTTAAAGTTACCAAGACTGCAATGTAAAATTTTCAAAAGCCCCCATTAATCAAAAAAAGGGGGAATAGTGGGGTAATATCATGTAAGAAAACATATCCTGTAAGTAAATTACATTTAGAAAATTCTTTTTTTTAAATATTTATTGTTCAGTATATTAATTACATTGTTCCCCCTTTTTTCCCCCCTATAGTTCCCCTCCACCTGGTACCCATCCCAACCTCCACCCTCACCCCCTCCACTGTCCTCTCCCATAGTTGCATGATTTTTGTCCAGTCTCTTGCTGCACTTCCCACGCCCCCTTTCTCCCCAAGAGTTGTCAGTCCATTCCCTCTCTATGTCCGTGATTCTGTTACATTCACCAGTTTATCCTGTTCATCAGCTTATTAATTCACTTGATTTTTAGATTCATTTGTTGATAGATGTGTATTTGTTGTTCCTAATTTACACTTTTATCTTTTTATTCTTCCTCTTCTTAAAGAATATCTTTCAGCATTTCATATAATATTGGTTTGGTGGTGATGAACTCCTTTAGCTTTTTCTTATCTGCGAAGCACTTCATCTGACCTTCAATTCTGCATGATAGCTTTGCTGGATAGAGTAATCTTGGTTGTAGATTCTTGCTATTCATCACTTTGAATATTTCTTGCCACTCCCGTCTGGCCTGCATCATTTCTGTTGAGAAATCCGCTGACAATCGTATGGGTGCTCCCCTGTAGGTAACCAACTGTTTTTCTCTTGCTGCTTTTAATATTCTCTCTTTATCTTTTGCTCTTGGCATTTTAATGATGATATGTCTTGGTGTGGTCTTCTTTAGATTCCTATATTTTGGGGTTCTGTGTACTTCTTGGGCTTTTAAGTCAGTTTCTTTCACCAGGTGGGGGAAGTTTTCAGTCACTATTTATTCAAGTAGGTTTTCATTATCTTGCTCTCTCTCTTTTTCTGGCACCCCAATAATTCGGATGTTGGTATGCTTGAGGTTGTCCCAGAGGCCCCTTACACTATCTTCAATTATCTGAATTCTTTTTGTTTCTTGCTTTTCCAGCCGAGTGGATTTTGCTTCTTTGTATTTCAAATCTTTGACTTGGTTCTTGTGGCCTTCTGGACTGCTTTTAGGACATTGTGTAATATTTTTTATTTCAGTCAGTGTATGCTTGATTTCTAGTTGGTCCTTTTTCATATCCGTGAGGGTCTCGTTCGTATCCTCAGAGGTCTTGTTCATTTCCTTGAGGGTCTCATTCATTTCCTTGTAAGTCTCATTCATTTCCTGGTTGGTATTGTTTATTTCCTTGTAGTTCTCATTAAGTTCATCGGCCTTTTGTAGGAGCCTCTTGAAAAGCCTTATAACCGTGGTTTTGAACTCTATGTCTAGTTGTCTTTTTTCCTCCATTTCTTTCACATCTGATTTCTTTCCATATCTCTGCATGGTGGCTGCTTAATGTGGTAGATGTCCTCTAAGGGTCAGTGGCACAGCCTCCCCAGTTACCTGAGGTGGGTACTCTTACTACAATCCTTTATGGGTTGTACAGTATTTTTTAATTTAAACCCAGCTTGTTGTTGTTAGCCCTAGGAGGGTTTGACCTCCAGGCCAATTGGCTGTGAAGGGAGACTGTGTTCAGGTTGGATGGGCGGAGTCTCTGAGCTTAGCAGGCAGCCTCAGTGTCAGCTGCGTCCTATTCTGAGCTCGCGTGCGTGGGTCTCTGTTGGATGGGGATAGCTGCAGGCACCTCCAAGAGAAAGTCGCTAGTCTCTTCCCCTTGCCAGACAACTCTGTCTCTCCCCAAATGAGTCTGCACACCCAAAGTCTCGCCCAGGGTTGTAAAACATGTGATTTCCGGGACCAGGAGGCAAGTTTCCAGGGAACAAGTCGTGTGTCTGTGCTTTGGCACAGTTTAAGTGCGCGCAAACTTCTTTTTCAAGCACCCACCTTCTCTGCGGACTAGGAGACCTCTGCCGCGCCTGGCTTGCAGGGTGCATCCCCCAGACCTCGGATCTCGCCTGGCACTGGGGAATCTGTGCAGTGGGACATCTCCGCCCTCCCCGTTGGCGAAATCCAGCCAGGGTTGCTGCTCCAGCCACCGCCCGCGCGACCAGGAGGGCGCCTAACCTGTTTCCGCGTGATCTTCAAGGCTGCGCTCCCACCGTTCTTCTGAGTCTCAGTGTCCCACCTTTACTTTTATTTGTGGAGTTTTCACTCAGCCAGCTTTCTGGTGATTCTGGGTGATTTTTGTTTTGTTGTTATGTTGTAGTTTTTAAATTGTTGCGCGGGGCAGAACAATAGGTGTTTACCTATGCTGCCATCTTGGTTCTCTCCTATGACTTCATTCTTTTTTTTTTTTTTAATTTTATTTACAATATAACTTATATTTAATAGTAGTACATAGGTTTTCCTCCCCCCCCCCCCCAAATCCTCCCCCCATATGTCTTCATTCTTGATAAATGTTTTAACTGAATGGAGAATTCTGGATTGTAATTATTTTGGATGATTTAAGGATTGTGGGAATTGAAGAGTCAGAAATGAGCAGATATTCTTCAAGCTAAATTGTCACCTTCTTGGACATAGGAAAGGTGCTCTCCAGATGGAGTAAGTATGTAAAACATAAATCTATTAACTTAATAAAAGAACATGTAGGAGAATATTTTTGTGACTCAAGCACACCTAAACCATGAGGCAAAGTCTGAAACATTTGACTATGCAAAGATAAAAGATTTCTATTTTATACACAACATTTTCAGTTTTAATAGATGCCAAAGCAAGAGAAGGCACTTTCAAAATCAAATATCAACAATTTATTATTATTTGCTAAGATAATTGAAAAATGGAAAAAAGATATGAACAGAATTGGAAATGCAAATGGATGACAAATAATGAAGAGGGGATCAATCTTATTCATAGTAAAAAAATGTAAATTAAAAATAATGAAATGCCATTTTTCATTTAATGTTTTGGTAAAAATTAAAAACATAGATAAAGCAAGTGTTGGCAAAGATGTGGAGAAATGGGGACCATTAAGCACTATTGGTGAGGTGAACTTCTATGGTTATGTTGGACCAAAACCTGACAGATTTTATAAAATTAAGTATGCATTTATCTTATGACCCTATAGTTCAATTCTTGGTATACAGTCCAGAAAAATGTGTGCAGAAGTCTATGAGGGACAGGTATAGGGCTAGTTGAGGTAGTGTGGAGTTGGAAGCAAGCTGTGTCCTATAGTTAAATGGTTGAATACAATGCAACAATTAGAAGGAATGGACTAGTTGTATTGTACAGCAATACCGATAGATCTTAAAAACATAGTTGAGTGAAAAAAGTACAAACCATAAATATGTCAATAGATTGATTCTATTTAAGTTATAAACCTGTACACACAAGCTTTACCAGGATGCATGTATATATTCGAAGACAAATACTGAACATCTCAAAAAGAATGTTTTTGTGTAAGAAGGGACTGTGGAAGTAATTAATGGGAATAAAAGGGAAAAAGCAAAATAGGAAAGGAGTCATAAACTAAAGAGAACAACCACTCATCTCGTTACCTCTGAGATCTAATATTCACCCCGAGGCACCCCAAATTACCAAATGTCATTTCTTTTAGCAGGTATTGCTTGATTCCTCCCTAAAGCTGGAATTTACAGCTGTTTTCTCTGGTCTGTCCCATGATCCTCCCATTAAACTGTGCCCTAAATTCCATTCTAATACACATCACATTTTATCATAATTATATGGTTTTGCTTGTTTTGTTTTCTTCTCTCATAAGGTGGGGAGAATTTTGAAGGAGGGAATTGAGTCTGTCCTCAGCAAGTCGCTCAATGCCTGGCATACTAACTGTGAATGAACAGCTGATGGAAAGGACCATAATGGAGAAAATCTTGTTGGAATCAAGGAAAATCAGCAAGGTCACTGGTTAGAAAATGGGGGAAAAGTAGATTCCATGTCTGAGCTGCTGTGGCAGATAGGAAAAAACTGCTTGTGTAGATACCTGGAAAAGAAGATCAAAGAATTTCAGTAAGAGATTCCTATCTATTCTTAGAACAGGAAGATAGGAGCTCAGGTGGTTTTTTTCCATCAAAATAATCCTCCCACAATCTCCATATTCCCCCTGCACCACCACCCCTGCATTTCTCTGCTCCCATTTTAAGAAAGCTGTTTGTCAGAGTTGTCTCCACTCACTGTCTCTACTTCTCTGTCTCTCATTGAATCCCAATCAGGATTTTGCCCCTTGGATTCACTGGCATGGTCCTTGTAAAGGCCATTCATGATCCATAATTTGGCAAATCTGAAAGCCAGTTCTCAGTCTTTATTTTATCCTTTCAGCAATAGTTGAAAATAATACTCCTTTTTCCTTGAAACAGTGGTATCCAAAAAACAACTTTTTATGTTGCTCTATTCAATACTGAAAGGACAAAGGACTATCCTCCATCATGAGGGGCTGGTCAGCCTATCTCCCCTTTCCCCCTGCTGGGAGTGGCCACAGGGGTGCCAGGAATGTCCTGACTCCCCCAACCACTGCCTGAGTGGACCAATACAGCCCAAGGACATAGCTTAGGTCCTAATAAGGCATAACCAAAGTACCGGTCACTCCCTGATCCTTGTACTGTGAGACCCCTGCTGAAAAACCCTGACCTAATAAGGCTGTCTCTGTAACCCACATCACTTCCCTAAGACCACCCAAATCACCAACCCTTTATAACCTATTGTTCTTGCTGGGCTCGCTGTCTCGCCTCGCTGCTGTGCCAGATGAAGGTTGAGGGCCAAACCTGGGTTTGAATAAAGGTTCTATGCTATTGCAGCCGTTTCTGGCTCCCTGATGGTCTTTGGGGATCATGAAATCTGGGCATAACAAATACCTCCTCTGAATGACTAAAAGGCAATTCACTCTTAACATGCATAAAATTAAACTAATTAAAAAATATTGATTTGAAAGAGAGAAAGAGAGATATGTTTTTCCACTTATCCTTTATTGATTCTTGTATGTGCTCTGACCAGAGATCAAACCTGCAACACGGAGCTACCCAGCCAGGGCCAAAACTTGACTTCTGATTTCTACCTTCAAGTCTAATCTTTCTCCCTTCTTCCAGTTGTTCAGCTCCATGTCAAACCGCCCCCCGCCAAAGCTGCCTTTTAATACATAGAGCTTTTTTTTTTAAATTATATTTTATTGATTTTTTTACAGAGCAGAAGGGAGAGGGATAGAAAGTCAGAAACATCGATGAGAGAGAAACATCGATCAGCTGCCTCTTGCACGCCCCCCACTGGGGATGTGCCCGCAGCCAAGGTACATGCCCTTGCCGCAATCGAACCCAGGACCCTTCAGTCCGCAGTCCGACGCTCTATCCACTGAGCCAAACCGGTCTTGGCTACATAGAGCTTTTTAAAAAAATGTAAATTAGGTTATATATTTTCTCAAAATCCTCTACTGGCTTCCCATCTACTCCAGAGTAAAAGCCACCTGGCCCTCTTTTACCTCTCTGATTTTATTAGTCCCCTCTAGTCCTACTGGTCTCCTGGTTGTTCCACTCCACTTTTGCCTCAGGGATTATGCATCTGCTATTCTTTGCCTGGAATGCTTTAGTTGCCCTCCAATAGCCTTATGGTTTCTTCCTCATTCTTTCAGCTATCTGCTCAAATGTCACATTATCAAAGATCTTCTTTGGTAACCCTTTCTAAAACAACACCTCTTCCCTTCACGTTCTTACATTACTTCACATATGTTTGTAGTCTTATCACACGTTATATATTATTTGACTCCTCCCTACTGTGACTTTTTCTTTTTCACTGCAATATTGCCAAAGCTTAGAATAGTTGAAGGTACATATTGGATGCTTTAAAAGTATTTGTTGAGTGAATGAAAAATTCCCTTACAAGAAGAAAACAACATTACAAAGACTTGAAGTCTTTTTGGATGCAGCATCAAGGGAAACATCCAGTCTGCAAGCTTTTCCAGACATAAACAGGGAACTAGAATCAAACTAAAAAGAACTAAGAGCATGGAGCCAAAAAGTAGTGGCTGACCAAGTATTAGTAAAATAGATTAAAACTAAACTAGCCCAGTGGAAATTTGCTTCGTGGGTGTGGCTTTGAGAGTCGTATCTGTAGAACCAGTGCCGCTCCTGCTCCTGTGTGACCTACGGGTGTTTGGCTGCCAGTGGCTTTCTGAGGAGGACATGGGGGTACAGCACATTGGGAAGGGCTTGAGTTGGTCCTGAGCATAGATTTTTCTGTTTCTCTGGTGATGAGATAAAGAACCAGTGAGGATACTGAAAAATGATAATTCCTTCTTGTCAAATAAATATGCTGAGCCATCTGTCTTTGTTTTAAAACATTTCAGTGTTCTATCTAGGTGCCTTTAAAAATGATGAAGTATGTAATTTGATAGTTTAAAGCAATTAATATTTATTGAGTAGGGTAATTAGATTTCAGCTGGTTATTACGGGAATAAAGGTCCAATAAATCATAATAAATAAATATTGTCTTCAAAAAGGCAATATGGAAAATATCTTAAAAGACTGAAATAGGGCCTGAGCCACTGACTTATAGTCATTGGGTGTCCACTGTGGAGAGCTCTGTATGGCTCACTGTTAACTTTTTGTGTTCCTGGTTCACAGAATCTTGAATATGGTAGAATTATTTGTGACACTGTTTTCCAGTCTCTATTGGTCGGGAGGCAAATCTCTGTACTGGAGAATGGTCTTTCTCTGGGATTTTGTAATCTTGAGTAGTTAAAATCTTACTCAAAGTTTCTCTTCCATTTCTCTGTAATTCTTTTAGATATCTACCAATATAACTTTTTGATCTGTTGACAACCGTTTAATGAAATTTTCAGAAACATAAATAGGATTTTCAGAGATTCTACCAAGTACTTTATTGAGACAGTTATAAGTAATCAAAGTAACAATATAAGTAAACCATATCTCTACTTCATTCCAATTGCAGAGAAAAGTCTAAGGAATTATAGAATAGTAAAATTTGGTCTGGTGAGGCCAAGAAAAATATGACTCTTCAAGCAGGGCTGAAGCTATCATTTAAACTTTAAAAATGTGTGCCCTCTAGGTAAGCCTAATAGAACAAAGATAAAGCACACAGCTAAGTGAGTGGAACCAGACCTAGAGTTTGTACCTCCTTTTATTTTTATTGTCTGCCCCCCCCCCCCCCCCCGAGATGTCCTTGGCTGGGTGCCATCACAGGGTGCCAGATAATTTGAATAGAACTAGAGAAATCCTTGGATAGTTAGCAAGTTGTAGTTTTTTGCTGTATTTCTCTCCCAGAAACTACAGTGCCAGAAGAAGAGACACTTCAAGTTTCAGGGCCTCATTGTGTCCAAAATGTGGTGTAGTGATTGAGGAAAAAAAATAAGTACTTTGTTTTTAACCCTGCATAAATAAGGATGCCAGCTACTATCTTCTCTAGAACTTTCTTTTGCCAAAGCTTTCTATTAAACTCCTTCACTTGACACCTCACCACATTGGTTCAGTCTCATAACTTGTATTTCATTTTCTAGTTTTTTTTATAGGTCTGAACAGGCAGATCCCAATTGAGCATGGATTACCAATGATTGTACACCTAATGAGTGATGATGTTTCTCCCAACCCAATTCACAGAGACAGGTGCCCTTGGGTGTTTTATTCAAAATATTAAGAAGTGTCAGGATTCTTGATGAGACAGACCTAAGTTCAAGTCTCAGGTTTGCTTCTTACAAACTGTGTGACCCTGGGAAGTTGTTTAACTAACTACTTACGTCTCACTTTTTCCACCATGAGGTTTAAATACAAATATACACAAATTCTTATACCAAAGGCCTGGTGCGCAGCAAGCTTTAAAACATTAGAATATGCCACCACATCATTATTATTACTAAAAGTACCTTGTCTATGGATAAATATTGACAATCAATCATGGCATATATTGTAGTTGATCCTCAGAATACTTAACAAAAGTGGATTTAGAGCAGTTACTGCTAAGTGGTTGCTCTTATTCAATGACAGTGTTCCCATTCTCATCCTTGGCTTGGATAGTTATCTGTGTTTGTGCAAATATAATATGTCCTACTGTGGGGATAGTGGGTAGAAGTTGGGGAAGAAGGTTTGTTGGAATGAGAAGGAGGAGATGGAATGGATGCTATGAATCAAGAGCATAAAAGCCATGCCAAAACTTCCTACGGCCAACAGAACCTGAAAGGCCAAAGCTGAATGAGGCCCAGGAGAACAGGAAGAGGATGAAATCCAGAAAAAGAAGTCCAAGAATGGTGACTCACATCTGTTGACACAAAAATGAGTCATCCTAATTACGTCCCAAACTCAGAGCTGACTGAAGACAGATATTATTAGTCCCTTGACTTGTTTTTGAGTAGCCCCAGGGACCAGGTACTACAATACAACATTAGGCAGGGCTACTCATGTGATTACCATCTTTACCCCATTTTCTTGTACATGGATGAAGATAGTGTTTGTTTGAGGTAAATATTCTTTGGAAGAATGATCATGAAGTCATAAGCAATTGACTTTTGAGGAAGCACTGTAAAGACAATCAGTTCATTTGGAGAAGGTCAGAGGCTACACCCTGAGGCCTGTTTATTGAAAATGTAGTTATATCACATGAGAAAGAAACTTCCAACCTGTCTGTGGACAATGCTTTCCTTACAAGGTAGTTCGATGGCTCTTAGGAGCTGGCCAGAACACATGGCTTGAGTGTGTCTTAGATGTGCGTGCCCTGCTCTTTGTCTGTCCTCTCTGTATTGCAGGGGCTGACCCCTGAAGGCTGCATCTCCCAGGTTTTCCTGCCAGCTGATTTCTACCTCCTTTGGCCAATGAGAGGCAGTGGTGGAAGACAGAAGAGCAGGAAGAAGGAGAAGCAAGGATATATCTCCCCCTCCATCACAACAGTGTCTCCACCAGTGGCAGTGTCTCTCCAGCTTCCATAGGACAGGGCTAGAGCTGTCTCAGGTTCCACTGGCCCCAAACTCTAGAAACACTACCTTCTTCTCACAGCCTAGGGGTGGTGGCAGTTTCCTACTGCTGCTAATCACTGGTTACTTCCTTTCCTGGTTGGATTCCCAGCCTTCTTCCTGACATGTTAATCGTTTTAATGCACAAAGTTCCCTCTATTTTAAATTCTCTGTTTCCTGTTGGGCTCTGACTAACATAGTGTTGTATTATTTTCTATTTAAAGTTTCTATTTTTAAAATAGATTTAATGCTCAGGTGGTGCTGCCCAAGTGAATCAGGAGTGTGACATTCAAAGGGGTATGTCAAGATGTCAAGTCAGCAGTTGCTTTGGTCCCCCTTTCCATCCTCTTTTTCTATATCTTTCTTTCCAATTATTTTAAATACTTATACTATTCTCTCTCCATTCACCTCTGTTGGTGGTATTCCCGCCCTCCCCAACTCTGGCCTGTCACATTCTCCAGAGTTACCCTAGAAGTCCAGAATTCAGAGAAATGGGACAGGGCCCCACAGTTAATTGTTGAAGTTGCCAGAAAAGTCCCATCCTTTGAATTCTTCTCTCTTTGTTTCCTAATCTGTCTTCTGGTGTTTCATTCTGTCCTTTACTGTTTCCTCTGAAGTCTTTCCATCATTTTAAGGTTAACATTTAAAAAAAAGAGCTTGCTTTCTGAACTCAACTTTATAAATGTTTATTGAGCAGCCATATGAAGTACCGTGAGTTTATAAAAGGAGGAATATGCCATACTTTAGAAAACGTGTAATCACTAGAGCATTTATTGAATCAGAAAATATCTATGTAGCATAGTGATTAAGAATCACACTCAAGAACCAGGTGTTATGCTTTATGATTCCATTTATCAGCTCTGTGATCTTGGGCAAATTACTTAACTGGCATGGCTTTTAACTTTCCCATCTTCAAAATCTGAAAGGGGTCGGAAAATGATGGCCTTTGGGCCAAACCCATCCTGCTGTCCGTTTTTGTACATAAAGGTTAAATGGAAACCAGTCATGCCATTTATTTACACACTAGGGGCCTGGTATACGAAATTCATGCACCAGGGGTGGGTGGTCCCTCAACCCAACCTGCCCCCTCTCACATACTGGGAGCCCTCAGAGGATGTCCAACTGATGGCTCACCCCCAGCCAGCTTTAGGCCTTGGGCACTCAGCCATCACCCTGCTCAGCTCAGCCCTAGCTGCCTACGACCACACGACCCTGGGGGCTGGGTGCTCACTGTGCCACTTCCACTCACAGAGCCCGGGGGCTGGGCACTCGCCACCACCACCATTTCATCTCCACCCCCAGGCCCAGCGCTCGTGCCACTTGGCCCCGCCCCTGCTCCTGATTGGCTGGTAGCATAGCCAATCAGGAGTGAAGGAACAGTCAAATTTGCATGTTTCTCTTTTATTATATAGGATTGTCTATCACTGACTGTTTTTACATTACAACAGAGTTGAGTAGTTACAACAGGGACCATGTGGTTCACAAAGCTGAAAATATTTACTATTTCACCTATTACAGAAACAATTTGTAGACCCCTGAAGTAGAATAGTAATATGTACTTCATGGAATTTTTTTATGCCCACAACCAAGGTACATACCCTTGACCAAAATCGAACCTGAGACCCTTCAGTCCGCAGGCTGATGGCTCTATCAACTGAGCCACACCAGTTAGGGCTAGTAGAGTTCTTGATATACAACACAACCTTAATAATTAATAGCTGTTATTATTACCATTATTATTATTATTGGTCAATACAGCACCAACCATATACCAGGCCTTGTGGGCCTCTACTACCTCTGTTGTCCTTGCCAAGAGATCCTTGACCCCTCCTTGAGCCTGAACTCCAGGGCTGCTCCTGGAGGCTCTCTGTCCACCTCAATGCCCACTTCCAGATTCTGGGCTGCCTTGAGTTCAGGCCAGGGGATAATGGAGGGGATAAAATATAATAATAAACTCACTGTGCGTGTGATCATACTTTGAAATTTATCCTTTTCCCCAATCTGCCTACTACTATTTACAGAATCCTCAAATAGCTGCACATGCTGTATTCAGTGGAGGAGAGAGGCAGCATATGATAGTCTGTCTTGAACCTCTCAATACAGGTTAGGATTGTAAATGTCAAAGCAGAATGTTGAATATTAAGGAGTTGTAAAAAAAAATGTGACTTGGACCCTGCTTTGAACAAGCTTGGTAGAAAGTAGGAGAGATCAGGGTAATCCTCACACATCAGAGTTTTGTCTTTTTTCTTGGTGTATATGTTGGGGGAGGCCAAGAGAAGATTGAAATATTAGCCAAATGGAGCTGGTAAGGAGTAGGTTGAAGGAAGGATAGGAAAGGATGAGGACAACAGAATTAACAGGGATTATGGAGCACTGAATTTCCTGCGTACAATGAAGAAAGTGTAGGGGATCTAGTTTCAGATCTGAAGGTGGGATCCTGAAATGCTGAGTTATGGCTATGTGCCAGCACAGGAGAAATTCATGAAAGGGTGGAATGCTTGAGAGTCAGGTATGATTCAGGAAGACCTATTTATAGGCCATAGCATGTGAGGCAGGGAGTAGGATCTGGTCCCCAGGAGTCCTGGGATTCAGCATCATGCCTCCATACTAGACTGCAGCAGAGTATGAGGCAGGACAAGAAGGGGGACTAAAGAGGGGGAGGGTTTTGGTTAGAAAGTCTAGCTTTTTAGGTAAACTTATATTGGTGGCATGGAATACAGGAAGTTTGGAGGCTACATGAAGAATATGGGATATCCCAGACTGGCTAACAAGAAGGAAGCCACTCTGAGAGGACCCGGGGAGCCCTGCAATCCTGACAAGACCACCCACTCTCAAGAAGAGGATTTAAATTTATGCCCGACCAATAGAAGTGTGGTTTTCAAAGTTAATGCACATAGAAAGCACTTGGGACATTTGCTTACAAAAAGTAAGTTCATTTGGGCTAAGACCCAGAAATCTGCTCTTTTAACAGATGGTCTGGGCCAGAGGTCACATAGTGAGTTTTCCCTCTTTGTCAGGATTGGCTGATCCTTCTGAACCAAGGTGACCCATGTGAAGGCGATCATCATGATGAGCACGTGACTGTGGAAGATGAGGAATGGGGTTACACAAAGGTGATCACCCCTTTATTCTGGGATGTTGGGACTTAGAGAAGGATTTTCCCTACTTATTACACTTCTTCCCCAGAAGCATGCATGGCCCAAATAAAGACAATTACAGCAAGGTAAGCACCCAATACTATCC
Organism: Antrozous pallidus; assembly: GCA_027563665.1. Lineage (NCBI taxonomy): Eukaryota > Metazoa > Chordata > Mammalia > Chiroptera > Vespertilionidae > Antrozous > Antrozous pallidus. The sequence goes on from CM050519.1 coordinate 9,660,945, forward strand.
AAAACAGAGTTCTCCAGTAAAGACGCTATATTTTCAAATATGGCTAGGTTAGAGACTGGAACAATTTTTATTCAGTTCTGCTTGAAAATAGAAAGGCAGTGTCTATGTTCGTCTGGAAAAGGAAAGAATGGATCCGAGAGAAGCCTTGGCTAGGTTGTTCCTGAGGAAAACTTCTCATTTCAGGCTCAGCAGGGAAAAGCAGAGCACGGCCATGCCTTTTGTGAGGCACAGTAAGCTCTCCCAGGAGCGCATTTAGTCTCTAATGGTATTGGCGATTCTCCTTTCATTTGAGGATGAGTTTGTAAGAAAGGTGACTGGACACTTCATCTGCGGGAGAGTCTGTCTTCCCCAAAGGGGTGAAAGTAATTTTTCTTTGTATGCTTGAATGGAGGAACTCCAAAGGATTTACCAATGTTAATACTTCCTGGATTTACGGTAGTAAATACATAAATGAATGTCTCCCAGGCAACTTTGAATAGAGTCCAAAAACTGTATCTCTAATACCCATGCTTGCTACAGGAAATGTTTTAAAAACTTTTTTGTTTTGTTAATGCTCCCCTGAACATTAAACATTTTTTTACATTGTTTTCAGATAGAGGAGATGGAAGGATGGGAGGGTTGGAGAGGGAGGGAGGGAGGGAGGAAGAAAGAGAGAGAAAAAAAATTGTTGTGAGAGACACATTTATTGGTTGCCTCACTTGTAGGGGGTGGGGAGCAAACCCACAACCCAGGTACATGCCCTTGACTGGGAATCAAAACTGAGAGCCTTCAGTTTGTGGGCCAATGCTCTAACCACTGAGCACACCAGCCAGGTGACTACAGGAAATTTTTCTAATGATTAAGAGAATGACAATACACATCCCTTGATTATTTCTCAAAATGCCATCAGTAGCCTCAGGTCTCTCCGTAGGTCTCCTCAGAGACAACTGTGAAACTCTTAAGCCCTGGTAGAGCTTCCTATGGCCAAATCTAGGACAACTAGAATAACAAAATAACGATAGGAATTTTTTTATAAACCATAAAATAAATATACAAGAATCCATATTGATATAAATAAATAATTGAATAAATAATAAACGAGGAAGAAAAAGCATTCTGTTAACATTAGAATACCAATTGAAAATATAGAAGAAATGATGGAAATAGAAAAATCACTATTTGGCAGGGACCATTGTAATACTTTTTATAAGTGCCATCAGTAGATGCTAAATTTGAGGATAAAGATATAAAAATCTGATATTTGTATACTTTAAAATATATTCCCCTTCAAGATAGCATTAATTATAAGGAGAAGCCGTAAGTTTATAGAGTAAAAACTCAGGAAACATCCCTTTAACCAAGAGATCAAAGTTAACATCACCATAATAAGACACATAGACATCATGTACCACCCGGTATGATACACCAAGATGGTGGATTTTCTCTGTTACTCTTGCCAGAAGTGCATAATCTCAACTAATCATGAGATGAAGTCAGACTTCTACATTATAACTGGCCCATGTTCTTCTTCTCCTTTTTTAATCCCCTCCCCAGGAAATGTTTTTAATGATTTTAGAGAGAGAGGAAGGGAGAGAAACATCAATCGATTGATGTCTGTTTGAAGCCCTACTGGAGATCAAACCCACATCTAGGTATGTTCCCTGACCAGGAATCAAACCTTTTGGTGTATGGAATGATGCTCTAACCAACCAAGTCATCTGCCTGTGGCTGGCCAGTACTCAACTCAAAAGACTAACTGCTCCAAATTGAAGAGACTTGGAGACATGATAACTAAATGTGAAAAGGGACCCTGAATTGCATCCTGTACCAGAAAAAAGATGTTAGTAGAACAACTGGTGAAATGTAACTAAGATCTATAGGTTAGTTAGTTTCATTGTTTTAATGTTATTTTTATGGTTTTAACAAATGTATTATGGCTATGTAAAATGATGGAATTAGTAAAAATTGAGTGATGGTGACATGGGACTCCATGTAATATTTTTTGCAACTTTCTTGTAAATCAAAAGTTATTTCAAAAGAAAAAAAAAGAAAAGAAAGAACCCTTCTGAATTCAATGATAATATTCTTTCACTTTAAATTTAGGCAATTAAATAAGGTAGAAACTATGCAGAAGATAAAAATTTGACATTAAATATTTTTAGCATATATTAGGCATGTAATTTATAATCAACTGAATATAGTCTCTAGGTCTATTTTAATAAAAAGTTGGACATTAAACATTTGATTAGGAATTTAATGCCCTAATCTGACTTTAATGCCCTAATATGACTTTATATCTGTGGAAATAGAATTTTCAATTTATATAACTTTGATTTACAACACCTTTTACAATAAAGCAATCCTGTACACAAAAAAGATGGTCCACAAACTAATCACGGTTATCAGAGACTAACTAGATTGATTGAATCTGACTTTTAGGGAGTTCTTTTACCATTTTGATTTTTCCCCCTGATTACAAATTATCATGTAATTAAATGGGTAAGTTCAATTGCAGCTAAAATGTAACCATTGTACTGAAGGGCTTTTTGGCATATATTATTTATTATTCAAGAATTCAGTGATTAAAAATAATAAAGATAAGACCTAATATAATTCTGGATTTTATTCTCAATAACTTTCCTAAATTCAGAATCAACAGGGACAATCTTTGGGCACATTAATTCTCTGAGAGAACAGTTTTGTTCATTCAGAAGCCTGTATTACAAAACCAACGAAGATGTATGTGAACACGCCTGGCTTTCCAAAAGGAAAGGAAATTGGGCACAGATATGATTCCTGTCCAGTTTGTGTGATGAACTGTTTTCCCACTTTCCATGCTATAGAATATAAACCTGTTGATTTTGGAAAGCACAGAGACCTTAGTACTGGGGAGTAGAAACAGAAATGGTGTGGTATTTAGTGTGAGTGTCAGTGTGTGGGTCACTTGCAAGGAGTCAGGTAAATATATAGCCTTTGTAAAAAGTACTGGTCAATTTTCTTTGGCAACACTGAAAATTCATAGAAGCTAACATATAGTGCTTGCTATGTGGAGCTTTATGTACATACTTTCCATATTAACTCATTTAGTTATCACAACAACCCTAGAAGATAGATACTAATGATAATCTCCATTTTACAGAGGGGGAAACTGAGGTAGAGATGTTGCCTAGCTTGCCAAGTGGTCAAATCTTGGCAATCTGACTCCAGAGTTATGCCTTTAACCACTACATTATATTTAGTGCAGTTTAGGTTTTGCTTCCTTGGTGTATTATGTTCGCTTTTCTCTTCTGGACATCTGCTATCAATTGTTTGTTAGTTCTTGGAACATAGTAACTACAGTCAACATTTTATAAGCACTTTGTAAGAATTAAATAATTTAATTTCCATAACAAGTGTGTGAATTTCAACATCCCCATTATGCAAACTGAGGTTAAGAAGCAGTCCTAGGTCAGACAGCTAATAATTAGCCAAGGTAGGAGTCCATGTCACAGAGCTCTCGAGGCAGAGTTCTTCCTCTATTTTTAAAATTTTATTCTTGTTGTATTATAAATGTCCCTCTTCCTGCTCCCCATTGAACCCCTTCTCCCTGCTCTGGCCCCATCCTCAAGCCTTCACTGCACAATTGCCTGTGTCCACAGGTTATGCATAGAAGTTCTTTGGTTAATCTCTTCCTGCCTCTTCGCTTTGGTTAATCTCCCCCTCCTCTTCCCTTCCCTCTGAATTCTACAGTCTGTTGCATAATCCTATATCCCTGAATCTATTTTGTTTGTCAGTTTATTTTGTTCATTAGATTCTACATATAAGTGAGATCATGGGATATTTATCTTTCTCATTAGCTCAAGTAGTCAGCTTGCAGGGTCAGGGAAAGGTATAGGTACCCAAGCATTATTCTTGCCCTTGGAGCCATTTCTAAGCTTGGGGCTGCGGTGGGCACAAAGGTGAGCCAGGGCATGTTGCCTTGGAGTGGGGCAGTGTTCTGGGGGAAGGATCACATTAAACCAGACATTTCTCCCTTGAATTTTAAATGAAAATTTAAAACAATTTCAAAACATTATTTATAATTGAGTACCATCTACATAAAAGGCTAATATGCAAACTTGTCAGGAGTTCTATTGCTTGCTATGATATGTGCTGACTACTAGGGGGTGGTGTGGAATGAAGGAAGGCCCTGGCTGGCAGCCGGAGGGCCCCAATTGGCTCTGCTCGCTGGCCAGGCCTAGGGACCCTACCCATGCACAAATTTTGTGCACCAGACCTCTAGTTTGCTTATATTAAAGAATCATGGCTAAAGTGAAAGCAGTAACTTAAATTAGGAGTCACTTAAGTTTTGGAAAGACACTTCTGAACATGCTACCCAAGACTAGGGCCTCCTTTACCACCTCTTTCTGGGTTGTTCTCCATTGCTCAGTCTCTTACGTTGACTAACTTAGGACCATGCAACAAATACTATTAATGTAATACTTTATGAAAGAAACATGCAGGAAATTGGGGCAAGCACAGAGATATCAAAGACATTGTCTTTCCCCTCAAATAGTTTGGTGGGGAGAGAAGGATATTCACAGAAGATTCAGGTCGAGGTATAATGTGAAGAGTGTGAAAATGCTATTGGTACAGTTGGCAGCGTAAGATTATTTTCAGTCAGGCAATTAGTAGTTGAGAGATTGAGTTAGAGAAGATTTTGTGAAGAAAGAGTAAACTAGGATTTGAGGATAAATACGATTTAAATAGGGGGAAATGGCAAGAAAGTCTCTTCGGGGTAAAAAAAACAAACAGTAAGCTGAAAGTATAGGGTAAAGAAAGCACCGGGCGGCTCTTCAGTGCATGTTTAAGGGCATCACATGTGGGCAGTAAGGTGTGGGGGAGGACCAGCTTGTGATTTCTGAGTTACACCAATATTACAGCCCAAAGCATTTGCTCTTTCTGCATGATTGAAGAAAAAAAAAAGGAGTGGGAGCTAGAGGTTCTGCAGCAAAAAAAAAAAAAGTTCTCAAAAGCTCCCCTCTCATGCTTGGTGATGATAGTGACAGGCACATGGGGCAGAAGCCCCAGAGGTCTAGGTGACTCATTATGGCCTGTACTTGGTGGGCATTAAGTCCCTTTTCCACTACTTTCGCTTGGCCTTGCCCCCCCCGCCCCACACACACCATGGACACACCATAACCTTTATTCTTGAGCCCTTGTGCCACTGTAACCTTAAAAGAACTATTTCTAGGCCCCTGAACTATTCTGTAAATTTCTGGAAGGCATGAGTTAGTTCTTATGCTTCTGCTCACACCCCCATTGCAGTGGTAGACACATAATAGGCTTGCTTGTTAATTATACCAGCCCATTCACCCCCGCCCCCCAAAAAATGGCTGAAAGAAGAGTATGAATATAGCAGACTACTTAGTACTTTAAAGATTCTGAAGAAGAAAGATCTAAGTAGTCAAATAACTTAAATGTTTTCTTTAAATTAGCATAAGTGGTTACATGAATATTTTTAGCTGCTAACTAGGAACAGAAATCTCCAGAGTGCCAATGGCTGGTACACTCACTTCTCGGCCAATATTTTACCAGGTCTTGAGTCAGCTCTGAAATCAATTCTGTCCTTTACTGCAAAATCATTACAGGGCCAAGAGATATTATCCTTGCTGTTTAATCAATGGGGGTTGCTGGGTAATCAGGAGACATTGATACTGTGCTGTGTAACAAGGATCTGAATGAATTATGCACACCAGGGATAAGAAGAATATGAACAATTCAATCCCAAACCTGGCTCCGAAATGAACTCAAGGGAAAGGATGTTATGGCACACTCTCGGTAATCCACACAATCACAAAATTTTTGTACATTCAATATTTAAATCCTTTCTTTCCCACATAAAATGAACATCCTAAAGATGAAACATTTGCGATATAAGAAACTGAATCTAGGTATAAAATAATGTCAATTTATTGACAATTTTTGGTGCTATCTTTCTTATTTTTATAAAAACAAACCTGCATTCAAGAAAATGAGACAGAAGAGAAAGTGTTTATCATGTAATCAGAAAAAGTGCATAACTGAGGAGATTCCAGTTGAAAAATTTCAATTTTCTTACCATCTGACACATATCAAAATATGTAAGACTATGGCACCTGAAATGAAGAGAATTCCAGAGCTGTGAGGGGTAAAATGAATCCCCTTTTTCATCTTTCCCCAAAGGCTCTGAAAATGGTGCACTTAGCAGAAACCCTAACCAAGGGATCACCTCCTTGCTTATTTGCATACCCTCAGGGTTGGTCCCCAATTCCCTGATCCAGTAGGTTGGAACCAGGGTGGAAGGGTCACATGATACAAAGCCCGATGCTTTAAATAAAAACCTGCTTCTGGCCTCTTTGTTAAGGGCTATTTTGGGGGCTGGTAGAATCAGAACCTCTATGCCCGAGGTCAAACCATGAGTTCTTCAGCCCTTTGGATTTTCATGCAGTTTTCACCAAGACCAGAGTCTCCTTTACCACTGCTTTCAGGATTGATCCATATTGCCTAGTCTTTTGCCTTGACTAACTATGGCTCAAGCAACCAATATTCAGTTAGGACTCTATGGGACACACATGCCAGAGACTAGGTGGGAACAAAGATGAATCAGAAGAGGATATTCACAGAAAATTCAGTGCAGATACCTTTGTAATGCCACTTCTTACCATATGTATTCTCTCTTATTAGCTAGTAGCCTATAAGGTATCCACATTTGCTCATTAGGGTATGGGTCCTGAGAAAGAAGATACTACCAAGAAGGATTCCTGGTGGCTAAAAAAGCAGAGCCTAGAAGCTGTTTATAAACAGGGGCTTTTCATCATGCAAACTGCACTTCAAAGAGAAGCTGCACTAAATTGCTTACCTGCATGTGTTCTACCATTTGAACCAGCCCTTATAAAGGAGTTCCTGGAAGTGTATGTCAACCAATAGCACTGAAGCTTTCTCTGTCCAATCAGAGCTATCCAGCTATACCATTAGCATCTTCACTGACCCGTCAAAACAGCTCCATTCTTACCAATCAAGAGAGTACTTTTTGGACCAATAAAAGTGGGAGAATTTGGAGTCCTCATTTGCATGAGGATGGACCAATCTGAGCTGGAGCAGGAACTTCTCTATCTATGTAAGTCATCTTCCCTCTGGATTAGAGAGCATACTTTTCCTTTCCACTGAAGACTGTGTTTCTCTGGCTGGAACTGAAATAGCAAACACATCTCATTGGACCACTGTAGAGAAGAGCTGTCAAGCTGGAGAAGGGCCTTGCCTCAAGGATGCCTCACCCCAGGGTCTCCTCACAGCCATGATGCTTCATAATTGAGCTGTAGCATTATTGAGCTGCTCCACAGTTGTGCTGATCTCACAGTCATGCTGTATCACAACTGAGCTGAATGCACCAAATAAAGTTTCCTTCTTCACCACATCCCAAATTGGGGATTTCTGATGGTGTTGAACTGACACCAACAACCATTGACCAAGGAATAGTTTCTTAGAGGAGCTTATTCATGGAGTACATGGAAAGACACAGTAGGGTGGCTTGGCAGCTTATTTCCACTACTGTGCTGTGAACAACTTCTTTATCTTACTGAGCTAGCTTTGTGGGCAGTGACAGCAGGCAGTGGTCTCTCAGTAATAGCAGTTGCAGGTTGATAACAACAACACTAACAATTTAAAGAAAATTTACTATGACTTTCTGTTTGTTTGTTTTTATTATTTATTCATTTATTGTTTTCCATTTCATATCCCACATTTGAGTGAAATCACATGGTTAATTTTTCTGTCTGACTTATTTTGCTTAACACGACATTCTCAAGGTTCATCCATACTGTCTCAAATGACAATATTTCACTTTTCCTTATGGCTGAGTATTATACCATTGTATATATGTACCAGATCTTTATCTAATCATCTAGCAAAGGACACTTTGGTTGTTTTTATGTGTTGACAACTGTAACTAATGCTGCAATCAACATAGGAGTGCATATATCTTTGCAAATAATTGTTTTCAAAATTTCAGATAGAAACCCAGAAGAGATAACTTCTAAATTAAGAATACAGTCATATGGTAACTTTATTTTTAATTTTTTGAGAAACTTGTATACTATTTTCCACAGCTGCTCTATCAGTTTACATTCCCATCAGCAGTGAATGAGGGTTCCTTTTTCTCCACAACTTCTCTAACACCTATTACTTGTCTTGTTAATTATAGTCAATTTAACATCTGTGAGGTGGTATATTATTGTATTTTTGATCTACATTTCCCTAATAGCTAGTGAAGTTGAGCATCTTTTCATATATCTGTTGTCTGTTCGTATGTTCTTGTGAGAAGTACATGTTCAGTCCTCTGCCCAATTTTTCATTGGATTGTCTGGTGTTGAGTTCTTTACGTATTTTGAATATTAACCCTTATTGGAATTGTTGTTTAAAAATATCTTTTCCCATTTGGTTGGTTGCCTTTTTGTTTTGTTGGCAGTTTCTTTTGCTGTGAAGAAGCTTTTTAGTTTGATATATTCACTTATTTTGGCCTTAACTTCCCTTGCCTTTGGCGTCAAATTCATGAAATCTTCTCTAAGAACAAGGTCATCTATTTAGTGCCTATGCTTTCTTCTATGTAATTTATTGTTTCAGATCTTAAAATTAGGCATTTGATTCATTTTGAGTTAATTTTTTTGTATATGGGGACAAACTGTAGTTTAGTGTCATTTAAAATAAAAGCATTTTAATATGTTCTTTCACCCATCTATCCATTTAGCACCTTCATTGAGCACTATTATTTCTAGAAGACCCTGAGACAGGCACTAGAGACAGAATAGAATATTTAAGACACAGCTCCTTGTTTTGAGAAAGTTAATTTTCTGCAAAGGAGGTAGACACATGAATCGACAATTTTATTTTAAACCCTTAACAGCGTACTATTGATCAGATCTATCTGCCTACTTGAAAGAAGCTATGAAAATAGTGTTCTAAAACATTTTGAATGCTAATTATGAGAATGTTTACAAAGGTATCTGAAAATGGTTTCAGATGTAAGGACATGATAAGTGTATGTTTTAACAAGAAATGTTTTTGCCATGGTATTTTCAAAGATGATAGCACCACTGTTGTTATTTAATTCCCCCAGTGTTTTTGGTTTAGAGAAATAATTTGATGGAACCCAATAATTCTTTCTTAACACTTACTATTTTTAAATTTTCTTCTTGCCATTCTTCCAAATTATTTCTCTCAGATATTGTATAGTCAGCATTTTAGAGACAGCTTCATTTTTAATTTGCTCTTGGTACCTTAAAAAGCATCTTGAGTCCAGCCGGCGTGGCTCAGTGGTCGAGTGCTGACCTATGAACTAGGAGGTCACAGTTCAATCCCGGTCAGGGCGCATGCCCGAGTTGTGGGCTGCATCCCCAGTGTGCAGGAGGCAGCTGGTCAGTGAATCTTTCTCCTCATTGATGTTTCTGTATCTCTCTCCCTCTCCCTTCTTTTCTGAAATAAATTATATCTGTACATACATATATGGCTTGATCAAGGAGAGTGCTATTTCCTCCCTCAATCTTGTATTGCCTAAGACTATCCTCTTAATAATACTTTATTTCAGCACCTGAGGGTGTTCAAAGTGCTTTTCTACATATTATCTTAATTACTTGAGGGATAGGCTGGAAAGTATTCTCATTGCCATTTTTATCAGTGATACAAAAGCAATACATGTGTAGGATGAGAAAAATTCCAATAATACAGATGGTTACAAAATTAAAAAGAAAATTTACTGCTTCTCTGCCCTTCTCCACAATACTCCTCAGAGATAATAATTTTTTAATCGTTTCTGTTTTCAACTTCTGATATTTATCTGCATAACTCCAAATGATATTATCTGGTTATTTCTTGATTTTGGAGTCTTTAGGTTCCTCTCTATGGATAAATGGGTGAAAGAACATATTTAAAATGCTTTTTCCAAAAAAAATGAAAGGTGATATATTTAGCTCATTTATATTACCTTCATTTTTTTCTTCAAATTTTTGTTGTATATTTACTTTGAGTTCTTATATTGCATATCCCAGTGGTAGGCGAACTACGGCTCACCAGCCACATGCGGCTTGCAAGCCGTGGTACGCCGCTCTGTTGACTAATGAGCTTGCTGACCACTGGCATAGCCTTATAATATTAAATGACATAGTGCTTAAATCTGTATTTCTTCATGTTTTAACTTAAAAAATATATATATAAATGTCAATTGAAGAAGATGAATAATTTTTATTCTTATACTTTCCCTTCATCTCCTCTCTGCCTATCCCCCTTTTATTTCTAACTTCTATCAGCTCTACTATCACTTTTATACTGTTAAGGTTTTAAACATTTACCTTCTGTTCTGTAACTATAATTAAGTCTTATATGCTTTATTTATGGGTTCATTTAGAAAAATTAAAACACGATACGTTAAAATGATTATAAAAATATTATTTACTACAAGTCTAATTATGATTAGTTTTACAAAGGAGAAACTCTCATCTTGTTACTTAAACCTATGTAATTCAAATGAGAATGTTTTAATCATCAAAGTTAAATGAAACTTATGTAATGTTGATTGTTCAACATTACACCAAAGCATTGCAATTTGCTTCACATTTGGATCTATGGCATTTTATACAGCTTTGTATTTTTCCTGAAATTTTAAATTGCTTAACTTCCCCCACCCTCCAGGCTACTGGTTCCCGTAACAGCTGAACGTTAACAGTTCACGTATGCCTCAGCAGCAATCAGAGCTGACTTCTAATAGCTCACAGCTGCCCACTTTTCCAGAAAATTGCCTTTGGCCTAATGGAAGTTGCCTCATCAGGAAGTTTAATTCTTCCCACACAGGCCTGCAGCTGACTGACCAGCTTGCCTCAACATGGGGACCATACTCTGGTGCAATTTGATTCCTGTCTCCCTGTGAAGTCAGTGTACAGCTCATATTCCGCTTAGCCACATTCTTGCTTATATTTTTTCTTGCTGTTTTCATCATCCCTCCTCTCCAAAGTGCACTTCCTCAATAAGTCACTTGTGAAAGATCCTCATCCTAGGCTCTGATAGTGTTATGGACTGAATGTTGTCTCTCCCCAGTGATCGTTTTTGAAGCCTCACCCCCCAATATTATGGTGGGGTCTTTGTTTTTTTTTTAATTTTTTAAATTGATTTTTTTGCAGTATAATAGTAGTACATGTTTTCCTTTCCCCCTCCCCCTTATCCTCCCCCCAGCCTCCCCCACCCCCGAGCACATATCCCCAGCTTCCCCCCCTCCCCGCCCCAGTGTCTTTCATTCATTGGTTATGTTCATATGCATGCATACAAGTCCTTCAGTTGATCTCCCCCCGCATCTGCCTCCCATCCACCCAAGCCTCCCCCTGTAGCTTGACAGCCTGTTCAAGGCCATCCTGCCTATATATCAATAACTCTCCCCTGTTTCTTTTCTTCAAAAATATCTTGCCTCTGCATACTAGAAATAAATGTATAAGAACAAAAAATGTTTCAGTCTCAGTTTCAATGTCCAACTGTTCTGAGTCCCAGTTTCAGTGTCAAATAGTTCTTTATGTGTATAAGTCAGCAATGGTATCCAGATGGTGGACACATCGTGTCAATGCAAGATCCATCCTCTCTGGTTTGGTCCTGGGCTGCCTGCAGACATGCACAGCTGCTGACTGCTAGCATGGCAAGGTGTCATATGCTGGGGTCTTTGGAAGATAAGTTTAGATGAGGTCATGACGGTGGAGGCCACCTGGTGAGAGTAGTGTTTTTATAAGAAGAGGAAAGGAGACCCAAGCCCTTCCTCTCTTCATGCAAATGTACCAAGAAAAGGCAATGTGAGCACATGGCAAGAAGTTCACTGACTGCAAGTCAGGAAAAGGGCCATCATCAGATACCAAATATGCTGGCACCTTGATCTTGAAATTTCGCAGCCTCCAGAATGGTAAGTAATAAATGTTTGTTGTTTAAGTCACCCAGTCTATGATACTTTGTTATAGAACCTTGAGCTTATGAAGGCAGCTAGGAAACCCAACCTGAGACATTTGTTGATAGACAATTACAAGTCTTAACCAAATTACTAATGGTTACTTTTTTTTTTTGCCTTACTATTTTTTGAAGAAATTTACTTTCTTTTTAAATACATTTTTCTTAAATTCCTATGAATTTCTTTTTTCTTTCTTTCTTTCTTTCTTTCTTTCTTTCTTTCTTTCTTTCTTTCTCTCTCTCTCTCTCTCTCTCTCTCTCTCTCTCTCTCTCTCTCTCTCTCTCTCTCTCTCTTTCGAGAGACAGGGACTGGTTCTTTATTTTAAAAAGACACTTGTTCAATTTTCAGTATAAAAACAGTTGCACTATTTGGTTTCTCTTTCTCTGATTGGCCTCCAAAAAGACCACACCAAGGGAGAGAACATTTTAAGCCAATCATCTACAGGATGCGCACCTAACAGCCCTCCCAGAAACCTCACTAAAAATGGGGCATTAAGTAGGGAAAGAAACTTACAGATCAGCCCACTGCGCCCAGACTGCAGCGAGCTCTCACAGCCAGATAGCACCCAATCCCAAAGAAGCAAAGTTCAAAATAATACAAGATTTTAAAAGTTTTATACATAAATTATTCAAGATTTCTCCAACACTAACTGGTATAAAGCACAATGAGATGGCACTTTTAGAGACAGCAGCTTCAGACCCAGAGGAGGGTGATAAGATGAGTTTCATTTGGCTAAATCAGTGGCAAAAACATAATTTTCTTTCTTTCAAGGAGACAGGAGAGCAAATGCCTGGCCACTTCAACATAAGGGGCACATGATCCATTTTGAAAACCACTAGGGAAAGGGTAGAGATGGGACAAGAATTTGGTCTCTCACAGAGAGGTCTCACCAATTTATTTTTTTACTTTTTAAAAAATATATTTTATTGATTTTTTACAGGGAGAAAGGGAGAGGGGTAGAAAGTCAGAAACATCGATGAGAGAGAAACATTGATTAACTGCCTCCTGCACACTCTCTACAGAGGATGTGCCCGCAACCAAGGTACATGCTCTTGACCGGAATCAAACCCTGAATCTTTCGGTCCGCAGGTTGACACTCTATCCACTGAGCCAAACTGGTTTCAGCAAGGTCTCACCATTTTAATTTGGTCACTTTTTTGGCCTTTATTCTTTTTAAAATTTAATAAATCTTTATTGTTCAGATTATTACAATTATTCCTCTCCCCCCCACCATAGCTCCCCTCCACCCGGTTCCCACCCCACCCTCAACACCCCCCCCCCGCACCGCTGTCCTCATCCACAGGTGTACGATTTTAGTCCAGTATTTTCCCACACCCCCATACCCCTTTCCCTCTGTTTATTGTCAGTCCACTCCCTTTCTATGCCCCTGATTCTGTTATATTCACCAGTATATTCTGTTCATCAGATTTTTTATTCACTTGATATTTAGATTCACTTGTTGATAGATATGTATTTGTTGTTCATAATTTTATCTTTACCTTTTTCTTCTTCTTCCTCTTCTTAAAGAATACCTTTCAGCATTTCATATAATATTGGTTTGATAGTGATGAACTCCTTGAGTTTTTTCTTATCTGTGAAGCTCTTTATCTGCCCTTCAATTCTGAATGATAGCTTTGCTGGGTAGAGTAATCTTGGTTGTAGGTTTTTGCTATTCATCACTGAATATTTCTTGCCATTCTTGTCTGGCCTGCATCATTTCTGTTGAGAAATCAGCTGACAGTCACATGGGTGCTCCCTTATAGGTAACTAACTGTTTTTCTCTTGCTGTTTTTAATATTCTCTCTTTGTCCTTTGCTCTTGGCATTTTAATTATGATGTGTCTTGGTGTGGTCCTCTTTGGATTCCTTTTGTTTGGGGTTCTGTGCGCTTCCTGGACTTGCAAGTTTATTTCTTTAACCAGGTGGGGGAAATTTTTGGTCATTATTTCTTCAAATATGTTTTCAGTATCTTGCTCTCTTTCTTTTTCTAGCACCTCCATAATTTGGAAGTTGGTATCCTTAAAGTTGTCCCAGAAGCTTCTAACACTATTTTATAGTTTTGGATTCTTTTTTCTCTTTGCTTTTCTGGTTGAGTGTTTTTTCTTCTTTGTATTTAAAATCTTTGACTTAATTCTTGCCATCCTCTAGTCTGCTGTTGGGTCTCTGTATAATATTTTTTATTTCAATAAGTGTATGTTTAACTTCTAGTTGGCCCTTTTTCATATTCTTGAGGGTTTTGCTAAATTTATCGGTCTTTTCTAGGAAATTCTTGAAAAACTTTAAACCATGGTTTTTAACTCTATATCTAGTCATTTGCTTTCCTCCATTTCTTTCCTTTGTGATCTGTTTCTTTGTCTCCACATTTTGGCTGCTTCCCTGAGTTGGTAGAACGGCTTTGTGTGTTAGGTGTCCTATAGAGTCCAGTGGCTCAGCCTCCCCAGTTACCTGAGGTAGACACTCTTGGTGCACCCCTTTGTGGGCTGTGTGCACAGTCTTGTTGTAATTAAGCCTTCATTCCTGTTGGTATCACTTGGAGGAACTGACCTCCAGGCCTATTGGCTGTGAGGATCAGCTGTGTCTATGCTGGGATGACTTTTGTGCTGGAGACACCCTTATTAGCCAATTCTTGCAAAAGCCTCTGTACTCAGCTTTGATGGGGCAGAGTTTCAGGGCAGAGCAGACAGCATTGGTTTCCTGCCAGTTCTAACCTAATAGGCCCCTGTCCTGTGGTAATTGCTGCAAGCACCTCCGAGAGAAAGCCGCCCTCGAGTTCCACTCCCTGCCAGACAGTCCAGTTTCTCTCCGAATGAATCTGGGTCACCAGAGTCTCACCCAGAACTGGAGTTCAGTGCTGTGGGGAGCTTTTGTCTCCCTCCCATTTGAGAAAGACAGCCACACACTCAGTTGCCAGTCCTCACTGTGCATGTGTCTTGGCACCTCTGCCTTCCACAGTTCCTCTGAGTCTCAGTGTGCTTTCCTCTTTCCTGACAGTCCAGTTTCACTGCGTATGAATCTGGGTCCCTAGAGTCTCGCCCAGAACTTGAGTTCAGCGCATTCAGGAGCTTTTGTCTCCCTCCCGCTTGAGAAAGTTATCCGTGCACTTAGTTGCCAGTCCTCTCCATGCGGGTCTCTGTACCTCTGCTTCCTGCAGCTCCTCTGAGTTTCAGTGTGCTTTTCTCTTTCCTTCTAGTTGTAGAATTTCCACTCAGCCAACCTTCCTGTGGTTCTCGCTGATGTCCATTTTGTTTTTTAATTGTAGTTTTGAAATTGTTGTGCAAGGCAGCAGTTTAGGTATTTACCTGTGCCATCATCTTGGTTTCCTCTAATTTGATCACTTCTGATGAAAAAAATAAATAAGTTGCCCAAAGACATTTAAAAGCTGAAACCTAAACATCACTTTTTTCCCGTAACTCTTCCTGGAATTTACCTTTCCATTTTGGCTAGTACCCTGCACAAAGCAATGATTCCCCATAGAGGAGTCTTCCTCCGGGCTCTGTGGTCTCAGTAAGGCAGGCCCATACCTCTTTCCCTCCTCTATGGAGAGGGCAATATGGATTGAGCTGAAAAATTACCTCCTAAAAGTAAGAAAGGGCTTAGACTGCTGCTTGAGAATGGTGAAATTATTTGGAATGTTTTACAAATAGTTAACACATCAACAACAAAAAAGGTAATTACAAAATATGTACATCACAACATGCTTTTAAAAGACACTTTGCATTGTGCTCACATTACCTTAAATGTTCTTCCCAAAGGTGTTTAGTCTCTAGCCCAATCAAAATCTCTGAGGAGAGGCAGAGACAATTTGGTGAAAAAGACATGGTTTGGGGGTGGGAGTGGGTGTGGGAGGCAGTGAAAGGAGAAAGCAGCCTTCCAGTTACAGATCAGCCCTCAGTTTGAAGGTCAGCTTCAAGCAGGCTGGCCTCAGAGTGTCAGCGTCAGAGGGAGGAGCAGCAGCAGGATGGGACTGGGTGGATCTGCATCTCATTCAGGTCAAGCAGAGCCTAGTCCAGCATCCTTTGTGTACAGAGGTGTTCTTCTTTGGTGCATTTCAGTTCATCTTCAAAACCATCAATTGTTTTTTCCAGCTTGTCTGCGGATCTCTCAGCAAACTCAGCCTGGGTCTCTGCCTCCTTGAGTTTATCAGTAAGAATCTTTATCTCTTCCTCATATTTGTCTTCTTTTTGAGAGCACTTTTCTTCAGCCGCACTCAGACACTTCAGGTTCTGGTCCATCAGTCTGATCTGCTCATCCATCTCTCGGCAACGGGCCTCTGCCAGCGCAGCTCGTTCCTCCGTGCGTCCCAAGTCTCCCTCAATAATCACCAACTTATGAGCCACTTCTTCATACTTTCTACCTGCCTCTTCTGCAATGTGCTTAGCTTCTTTGAGTTGGATTTTCTGGAGTTCCATATTTTCTTCATCTTTTAAAGCTCAGTTTTCAATAATCTTCTTACCTCTCTCACTCTCATTGGCAGCTTTCTCCAGCTCCCCCCACCCCCCTTCCAGCTCCTTAGCACAGTCCAGCTCCTCTTCAACCGGCTGGATCCTAAGGTTCAAGGAGACCACCTCAGCCTCAGCCTGTTCCCGACCCCGCATTTCTCCCTCCACTTCCTGCTGGAGGCGCTCAGCCCTCTCTTCAGCATCATCGGTCTGCTGCTGCAGAACCTGGATCTTGCGTTCCACCGCATCAGATGTGGTGATCCTGGTCATGGTGTCCACCCAGCTCCTGCTCACGTTCGGTTTCCTGCCTTCTCTGCTCCGCGCTGCAACTGCTTCTCCTCCTCTGAATTTCTTGATGAAGTTGGATCAGTTGCTTTCTAAATACTTAACTTTCTTTAATTACTCTACCCCTGGATTAGGAACCATAATATTTGCATCACGTATCTCCCTCTTTCTAGAATTCTCATTTGTGTCACAAACCTACACCCCTTGCCCTGGCCAGGTGACTCGGTTGGTTGGAGTGTTGTCTTGTATATCAATGAAGTGTGGGCTTGGTTTCCAGTCAGGGTGTCTATGAGAGGCAGCAGACTGATGTTTCTCTCCCTCCTTCCTCTGCCTCTAAAATAAACAATCCCTCCCCAAATATCCTCAGGTTAGAATTAAATAAAACAACAACAACAATAACAAATTACAATAAAGTTTCAAGCAATTGTCACAAAAGTTGGATGGAGTAAGTTTTATCAGTCATAACAAATCTAAAAATATGATTAACAATTTGGCCTCACATATAATTATAGCTTCAAAGTAAGTTCCCTTCATTCTTTTAAAGGCAATTCTGCACTGTATTCTAGTTTCTAAGGTTGCTGATGAAATATCCAATGTCAATCTGATTCTTCGGGGGTAGAGGCTCAGGGGAGAAGTAGAACATTTATTATTTGTCCCCAAAGACTTTAGCTTGTTTTTCTTTGGATTTCTTGAAATTTTATACATTTGGACACTCAGTGGGCTTTTTCAATCAGTCAAGTTCAGCCTTTCTTCAGCTGCAGAAACTTTCCTTGAATTATTTCTTTAATTGTTAAAGCTCTTTTGTTTTCTCTACACTCTTTCTGGAATTTTTAGTAGTTGTATAATGATTCTCCTAGATTTGTTGTCCACATCTCTTCACTTTTTGTTCTCTTAGTGTTCTTTTTCTATGCTTTACTTTCTGAGAGATTCTAATAATTTCACCTTCATCTTGGTCCCTCTCTTTTGGGCTGTTGGTTTTTCCCCTCAAATGTAAGGAATCATTAGCTTTCAATGTTTATCTATACTAATAAAAGCCTAGGTGGCATCTCACCCTTGTGTCATCACAAGATGGCTGCCTCCAAGTCATCACAAGATGGCCACCACAAGCTGGCCGGCAGGGGAGGGCAGTTGTGGGCAATCAGGCCAGCAGGGAAGGGCAGTTGGGGGTGAACAGACTGGCAGGGGAGGGCAGTTGGGGACGATCAGGTTAGCAGGGGAGGGCAGTAGGGGGGAACCAAGCCTACAGGGGAGGGCAGTTAGGGATGACCAGGCTGGCGGGGGAGGGCAGTTGTGGGCAATCAGGCCAGCAGGGAAGGGCAGTTGGGGGTGAACAGACCAGCAGGGGAGGGCAGTTGGGGACGATCAGGTCAGCAAGGGAGGGCAGTTGGGGGGAACCAAGCCTACAGAGGAGGGCAGTTATGGATGACCAGGTTGGCAGGGGAGGGCAGTTGGGGGCAATCAGGCCAGCAGGGGAGCAGTTAGGCATCAATAAGGCCAGCAGGGGTGGTTAGGGTCAATCAGGCAGGCAGGCAGGTGAGCTGTTAGGAGACAGCAGTCCTGGATTGTGAGAGTGATGTCCGACCTCAGGATTGGGCCTAAACCGGCAGTCACACATCCCCTTGAGGGGTCCAATTTGGAGAGCTTGCAGACTGGGCTGAAGAACACGCCCCTCCAGTGCTGGAATTTTGTGCATTAGTTTTTAAATGAAGTACTAGGTTATTACTATGGAGAGCTAGTATATCTTTCCTCTGCCAAGTCCACTTCATAGAGAGGGAGAATTTCAATAGTAAATGTTTAGTTAATTAATCATGCTTATTCTCATGTTCAGCCCATTCCTTCTCTCATATCTGCTATCTCTGGGCTTAGAATCTCTCCTGCTCTAATAGGGAAGAACATCTCTAACCACTTTTTCTGTTGTAGCCTCCTGTGTGTATCCTGGGCTGTGACTTCCTCTCTCAATGTGAGCCATTTCAGTCTTCAATCCCCGTCACTGTTATGGATGTGTCTGCTCTCATACACCTTTATTGTTGAGCTGTGGGATGTCTGGAAGGAAAATGAGGTAAGTGCATGAGTGTAGTCTGTCTTTCTGAACCAAAGCTCAGTTATTGCCATTGTATAGTTCCTGAATCTTGGGCATGAAGACATTAAATGCTTTGTAAAATGATTATAAGTGGTAGAGATGACAACAATAATTCTGTTTTTTTCTGTAACCTAGTCTAATATTTTTTCCATTTCTCTCTAAATCTTCACTACCCCTTGTCACTCTCACTCTCATCTTTTGTTTGCACAGAAATATTAGAAATAAAAATATTTTGAAACTTTTTAATTTTAAAACCTAGTGTAAATCAGTAAGAGCTGGAAAATAAATTAGTTGACTTGGGATGGGAAAGGGGGTAAAAGGAGAGCATTTAAAATTTTTTCATTATGACCTTTGAACATCACATTTATTAGTGCACTAGAGGCCCGATTCGGGCACATTGAAAGGAAGTTAATTAGAAGAAATATTTTAAAATCGCTATTCCCCCTTTCTCTATGATAGAAGTGTCAACCAAATTCATAATCAACAATGACAGATTGAAACACCCACGTGTGATTGGCACCAGTGAGAGCTTTATATGTACTGTGCATGTGCAAGTCAACTTAGCCTTTTATAGATATAGAATCAACTTGCTTAATTAGATCTGCTTTCTGATATAAACTTTTTCCAGCCCAGTGAAGCATTCCAACTTCTCTTTCAGGTAATTGTCAACAACACAGCAGTAAATATCAACACAAAGCAGATTATTATTGTAGATCACAGAGGGAGAACAAAAGGTAAAATATTGAATTGCAGCAGTGTTTAACTATGTTCTGCGTAGTGAGAAAACTTGAAATCATGTTTAAGACCTACCATTTCTTATTTCTTTTTAATCAGGTCAAGTTTCTAAGCTTTCTAAATCTCCATATTCTGGCTAATGAAAATAAAATAGGATTCTACCGAGTCTCCTATCTACCTACTCCAGGACTTCTGTGAGAATCAAATGAGATGAGGCATGGGAAAATGCTTCACAGACATTTAGTTAAAGTGTGAAATGTTTGTCCCTGGTTTTATAGCAAGTCATGTTCCTGGGCTGAAGAAAAGACTAGTTGTTGCTAGGGAAAGGAAGCTGGGCATTGCTACGTGACATCATTACCTAATGCAAGGGGGTCTTGGCAGCATTGGTTGCAATTTGGTGGAGTGTTGTTCTGGGGTGGTGGCAGGGTCTGTGTCTCACTTGGGGGAAGCCGAGTGTTGCTTTGAGGGTGCCAGGTTCATGGTATTGTTTCTCTGTGAGCATCACAGCAGCTCCTGCATTGAGTGTCTGCCCCCTGGTTGTGATTGTGTGTCATAACGACCAGTCAGATAGTCAGACACTTAGCATATTAACCTTTTATATTGATAGACTAGAGGCCCTGTGCATGAAAATTCATGCACTGGAGTGTGGGGATCCCTCAGTCTGACCTTCTCCCTCTCACAGTCCAGGAGCTCTCAGGGGTGGGAGGCAATCAGGGGAAGTCGAGGTCCCATCACACCTCTGCTACTGCCACTGCCGGGAGCACAAGCCTTGGCAGGCCCTGGTTACCTAAGCCTTGGGCAGCCCTGGGCAGCTGGGCAGTTGCCATCTGAGGCTTTCCTGCGCTTTGGCTGGCCGTGGGTGGCTGAAGGGCTGAGGGGACTGGGGAACTCTGGAGGCAGGCGTGTGGAGTGGCCGGGCCTGCCTCAGGGTGGGCCTGACCTTGCCATGTGCTTGCCACCCTGGTGGAGCTGAGGGGACTGGGTGCCACCATCTTGTGGCTGTGGGCTCTGCCAACTTTGAGGGTGGGGCAGTCAATTAGCATATTCCCTCCTTATTGGCTATGGGTGTTACCATCTTTTTGATGGCGTGAGGGTCAGTTAGCATGTTCCCTCTTTATTAGTTAGGATAGCTTGGTTCCAATTTCTGAAAACTAGTGGTGTACGGTATGAAGGAAAGACATACAAATTACTTTTGTCTACTGTGGTGCCAAATCATGAACCTCCACTAAACTCATTCACATCCACCTCTATTTTCTCTCTCATTGCCAGTTCTTGGACCCATTAATAATTTTTTAAAAAACCAGAATATGAAATTATGCCTGCTGTTACACAGGACCTGTAAAACAATTTTATCATCTTAATTTTCAGAAAAACAGTCAATATTACCAGAGAGTAAAAGTGTGAAGTAGATATCTGTGTAATGTAAATGCTGTGACCCACAGGTTGAGAACCGCTGCTGTAGAGGCCAAGGCCATTGGAAAACACAGATATTTACATTATGATTCATTAACAGTAGCAAAACTACAGTTATAAAGTAGCAACAAAAATAATTTTATGGTTGGGGGTCACCACAACATGAGGAACTGTATTGAAAGGTTGTGGCATTAGAAAGGTTGAGAACCACTGCTCTAGAATTTTAATTTATGGTTGTGGATCTGCTATTGTTTTCCACTGTGTCCTGCAGACCATAAAATAATATAGCTGAAATGACTAATTTACCCTTATGTCTTTTTTGGTTATTTTTTAGTACTCAATATAGTTATTTTAAAATGATTTAATCCACTCTCTCAGCAATCTCAGAGTTTGCAGCTTATACTTTATGGTTGCACAAATGACTGGTTGGGATCCTAGTTATGGTGGAACTGACACACTGATATCTGCTGTTTCCTCCAACACAGACTCCTTGGGTTTCAGAGAAAAAAGCCACACATTACAGGAATGAGGAAGAAAATTTTTGTAAGTTGTTACTGGATTTTTCTCAGTTTAATGGAGATTTTTTGTTGGAAATTTATCCAAAGGACAAGGATGAATAGCTGATTGCATGTTGGTAGGCAATATGGTGGCCGCACAAGCTGCAGACTGTATATAACCACACACGTAAGACCTATGTTCATATTTCTCTACATATTCTAGAAATAGAAATATGTAATGGGAATTAAAGAGCATGATTCTGCTGCAATGCCTTCCTAACAGTCCTCATTAAAGCACATAATTACAGCTGCATGGAAAGGGTATAGGCCTGGGAATCATGAAGACTAGGGTTTAAACCTCTGCTTCTACTAGTATGACCCTGGCTACGTTCTTTCACATTTTTGTGTTTCAGATTCATACCTGAAAGCAGGAAGTAATATGCTGAAGACTCAAAAATCTACATTTCAGCCCAGATCTCTCTCCTAATCTCCCTATTCTTATGTTTAACTGTTTACTTGACTCTGTGTAGGTGTTTAATGGACAACTCAAATTCATTTTGTCCAAAACCAAACTCACCATCATCCCTATACCCAATAAAACAAAGCATTTCTCTTCCCGCAATTTTCCTAGATTAGTGAATGGGTCCTCCTTCCAGCCGGTCCCCTAAGTCAGAGTTGGGCAACATCCCTGACTTTACCTTCTGGCTCACTCATTTTCAGTTAATTACTATGTCTTATCAGTGTTATACTCTAAGTATCTCTCCACTTCTCTCCCTCCTTATTTTCACTATACTAGTTCAAGGTACTGATATCTTTCTGTCCAGACTTCTCATCTCCCGCCACTTGTCCTCTTGTAACTAATATGCAATCACTGAGCTGTTTTAGTCCTTGAGATTTGCCATGAACTTGATTTCCCCTTGGCCTTTAAAAGTGTGGTTCTCTTTTCCTGGAATATTCAGGCTATATCCTATCCTTTTTTTGCTCAAATGCCATTTAGTTTGGGAGTCTGCCCTCATTCCCATCCTCCTCTGGATCAGATATGGTATCCCTGCTGAGCAGTTCCATAATGCCCGGAACTTCCCCTCATACAGTGCTTATAAAGTATAGGGTATACCCCCAAATGTATACACACTTTGAATACTTATAAAGACAGTGTTTATTAAAATACATTTCATTTTTAAAATTGAGCTATCAGCTGTTAAATATATATTTGAGGGACACCCTGTATATTACAAAGACTTTAAGTTTATTTTGCTCTTATACTCTAAGCACCTTAAAACAGAGACTGCATCCATCTCACTTATTTTTAAAAATATATATTTTATTAATTTTTTACAGAGAAAAAGGGAGAGGAATAGAGAGTTAAAAACATTGATGATAGAGAAACATCCATCAGCTGCCCTCTGCACACTCCCTACTGGAGATGTGCCCACAACCAAGGTACATGCCCTTGAACAGAATCAAACCCGGGACCCTTCAGTCCACAGGCCAAAACTTTATCCACTGAGTAAAACCAGTTAGGGCCATCTTACTTATTATTATATCCCTAGCACTTAATTGATATTTGTGGAAAGAAAGAAGGGAGGGAGGAAGAAAGGGAAGACAGAGAAAAAAGGAAGACATGTTTTAGATTAAGTCATTTTACCTGTTAAGAAGTGTAACATTCCTTGAATTCAGAATGGAGAGGTCCTTGCTTACCATATGAAGCTGAAGCTGAATGGGAATCAAGAGACCCCTCCCTTTTACTATTGGCACGTGAGGGGGCTGTCACAATCATTGACTACTTTTCAGAAGTTTTTTAGTTTCTTTGAACCTTGGTTTGGTCATGTATAACATGAGGGGGTTGGACAAGGTAATTGCTAGGATCTCTTCCAACTCCAACATAGTTTGGTTTTACCTTGTAACTCACTGCTTTGCTTTTTAAGACTTTTGGGCCCTATTCCCCCCCGCCCCTTCTAAGTCTATTAGCTAGTGGTGGGAAATGAAGGTTGAAAGTTTTGGGGCAAAGTAGACAAGAGAGTGCATGTTATCTGCATTCTACTGATTTTTGTTTTCATGGGGTCCATTTGATCTCCTAGTTAGTCTAGGATATTTTCAGAGTGGGGCAGATGAAGATCTAGTTTTAATTTGGAGCATTAGTTTCAGCTATACCATCTATTGCCAATTGTATCTCTCTCTCTCTCTCTCTCTCTCTCTCTCTCTCTCTCTCTCTCTCTTATTATTATTATTATTTTTGCTAGAAAGCTTGACTCTCGTCAGCAATTTCAGCCAAATGTCCCTGAACAGGTGAATAGTCAAAGATACATAGGTCTACCCTGGATATCTTTCAAACCAAATTTCAACGACTGTAATGAATAATGAGACTTCCATTGGAATAAAGTTCTCCCAAAGTTCCATGTTAATAGATGTCTATGAATTCCTCCCTCAGTTCTTGACATGGCTTGATCTCCTCATTGTTTATGTCTCATAGCAGATATCATCTTCTTGAGCATCCTAGCTAAATTAGTCCTCCATCAGTCCCTTTATCACATTGCTGTGTTTCGTTATTATCATAGGATGTATCAATGCCTGAGGTGTTCATTTATTTGTTTATTTCGTGTTTTTTCTTGACTAAAATGTAAGTTCTATGGAAGGTGGGACTTTTTTTGGTAGAAGGTAAGTTCTTATTTATTTATATGGTTTTATTTATTTATATGGTTTATTTATTTATTTATTTATTTATTTATTTATTTATTTATTTATATTAAGATTATTACAGATGTTACTCTTTTTCCCCCTTATAGCTCGCCTTTACTGGGTTCCCACCCCAACCCAGACCCTTCCTCCCCACCCCCACTATCCCCATCCATAGATTTAAGGTCTTTGTCCAATCTCTTCCCGCAACCCCAACACCCCCTTGTCCCTGAGAATTGTCTGTCTGCTTTCTTTCCATGCCCCTGATTCTATTACATTCACCAGTTTGTTCTGTTTATTAAATTTTTTATTCATTTGATTTTTAGATTCACTTGTTGATAGATATGTACTTGCTGTCACTTTGTTGTTCATAATTTTTTACCTTTACCTTTTTCTTCTTCCTCCTCTTCTTAAAGAATACCTTTCAGTATTTCATATAATACTGGTTTGGTGTTGGTGAACTCCTTTAGCTTTTTCTTGTCTGTGAAGTTCTTTATCTGATCTTCAATTTTAAATGATAGCTTTGCTGGGTTGAGTAATTTTGGTTGTAGGTCCCTGCTTTTCATCACTTTGGATATTTCTTGCCACTCTCTTCCAGCCTGCATAATTTCTGTTGAGAAATCAACTGACAGTCCCATGGATACTATCTTGTAGATAACTGTTTTTCTCATGCTGCTTTTAAGATTCTCTCTTTGTCTTTGCCCTTGGCATTTTAATTATAATATATCTTTCTGTGGTTCTCTTTGGATTCTTTTTGCTTGGGTTTCTCTGCACTTCTAGACTTGTAAGTCTATTTCTTTCACCAGGTGGGGGAAGTTTTGTCATTATTTCTTCAAATAGTATTGTGGGGCGCTCCGCGAATGACGACCACCAGACATTCCAATCGGGAATTTAGGAAGCCTTTATTTCGAACTCAAGTCCGGGCTCAAGTCTCCACTGACACAGCAGCGAGCAGCAAGAGCCCCGAGCCCTTACAGCAAGCGCTCTTTATCCCCAACGCAGGGGGACTTGGCAGTTTGTGATTGATTCAGCTCTTAACAAAAACTCAATTACATTACTTGCAACTATGGAAAATTTCAGTTAAACAATAGGTTACAAAATCAAAGGTGGGTACATAAAGTTAGCTTGAAGCAATTCTGTTTGTGCAGCCTTGCAGTTACCTTAGGCAGGGTGTGCTAAAGGGGTCATTGTAAAGAAGAAGGGTAGGAGTTATGCTTGGCTAAAGCATATCAAACCACACTTCTGGCTGTGAGCCATGTGCAAGGCCCAGCTTTTCATGGCCAGGGTCTGTCCTGGCAGTGTCCTTGTGCCAGAACAATAGGTTTTCAATATCTTGCTGTCTCTCTTCTTCTGGCATCCTCATAATTTCGATGTTGGTATACTTGAAGTTGTCCCAGAGGCTCCTTACACTATCTTCAAATTTTTTATTTTTGCTCTTCTGGTTGGGTGTTTTTTGCTTCCTTGTACTTCAATTCTTTGACTTGATTCTTGCAATCCTCTAGTCCAATGTTGAATCTCTGTATACTACTCTTTATTTCAGTCAGTATATGCTTAATTTCTGACTGGTCCTTTTCCATTGTTTTTGGCATTCTCACTAAAATTCTTGAAGGTTTCACTAAGTTCCTTAGAAGTTTCTAGAATATTCTTGACTCACCATATATTTGTGCTTTTGAACTTTATATCCAATATTTTGCTTTTATCCATGTCTTTCATTTGTGACATCTTTCTATGTTTCCACATTTTGGCTGCTTCCCTGTGTTTGTTCCTATGTATTGGGTAGCTGCTAAGTCTTCTTTAGTTGATAGAGTGGCCTTGTGTAATAGGTGTCCAATAAGGCCCAGTAGCTCAGCCTCCCCAGTCACCTGAGGTAGACACTCTTGGTGCATCCATTTGTGGGCTGTGTGCACAGTCTTCTTGTAGTTATGCCTTGATTGCTGGGAGGAATTTCACTGGGAGGAATTTTCCTCCAGGCCATTTGGCTGTGAGGATCAGCTATGTCTACAATGGAAGAGCTGTTGTGCAGGAGACACCCTTATGGAGCAGGACTTGCTTCAGTGGGCTTTGATGCTCACTGAATCTGTCCCTTGAGTGTGTCACTTACGGATATGAAGAGTTGCAATCTGGTATGGTCTTACTCTGACCACTGGGTACACTGGCTCTTGCACAAAGGAGGTGCAAAGTCCAGCCACTGCCTGGGGCCACCCAGCAGGAGCTACTGAGAGATCTGCAGATTCCTCCTCCTTGTATCAAGTTTGGAAGAACCCAGCTGAGACCCAGCTGTGTAGCAAGGCAGGCTGCTGCTGCTGCTGCCTGTTGGACAGATTATAGGCTAAGAAAGGACAGGCCATTCATATGCAAAAGCCACTGCATACAGCTAGGGTGGGGTTGTAAGTTGGGTAGGGTGGGGTCTCTAGGTATCACCAGGGAGGAGCAAACAACAATGGCTGCCAGTCAACCCTGCACTGGAAAGGTCCCAGTGCTGGAAAAATGACTGCTGCAAGCACTTCTGTCTGAAAGAAAGTCATCCCTCCCTTCCTGTCCCAATGTCAGATAGCCCAGTTTCTCCCTTATGTGTCTGGGTCCCCCAGAGTCTTGCCCAGAGCTGGAGTTCAGAGCAAGTGGGATCTTGTATTTCCCTCCCAATTAAAAAATCAGTACAACCGGGTGCCAGCCCATTCTATTCCTTCACACCTCCTACCAATATCAATGTGATTTCTTCTTTACCTCTAGTTGTAGAACTTCCATTCAGCCAGCTTTCCGTGGTTCTGGATGATAGTTGTTCTGTCTTTTAATTGTAATTTTGATGTGGCTGTGAGAGGCAGCAAGTATAGGTGTTTACCTATGCTGCTATCTTGGTTCCTCTTCTGGAAGTTGAGACTTTTATCCATTTTGTTTGCTATGAAGATGGTAAATGAATGAATCTTTGGATGTGCATGAGTTTACTAAATCCATTCATCCAACAGCCTCAAATGTCAGTATTTCTATATGATTGCTATGGAAAATGAGTGGTTTAATAATCTTAAGATTTTTAATATGGACTAGTTGGTCTCTTATGGCCTTTTCAATCTGATATTCTTTGATATCTATCAACTAGGAAATTCTATATATATTACAAAATAGCTTATTAGTAGTATATATAATATCCTATCTAAAAAAAGTATTATGCAAATTGACTGTTACTCCAACACACAAGAGGGCTGCCCCTATGTGGTCAAAGATGGCTGCCCCCATGTGGACACAAGATGGTCACCACAAGATGGCCAGCAAGGGAAGGGTGACCAGGCTGGCACGGGAGGGCAGTTAGGGGTGACAAGGGCTGCAGGGGAGGGCAGGTAAGGGGACTGGGCCTGCAAGGGAGGGCATTTGGGGGCAATCAAGCCTGCAGGGGAGGGCAGTTAGAGGTGACCAGGCTGGCAGAGGAGGAAAGTTGGGGATGACTGGGCCGGCAGGGAAGGGCAGTTGGGGGGGACCCAGCCCTGTAGGGGAGGACAGTTGGGGGGGACTAGTTCTGCAGGATAGGGCAGTTAGGGGTGCCCAGGCCTACAGGGCAGGGTAGTTGGAGGCAACCAGGCCTGCAGGGGAGGTCAGTTAGGAGCAATCGGGCTGGCAGGGGAGTGATTAGGGGGTGATCAGGCTGCCAGGCAGAAGTGTTTAGGGGCAATCAGAAAGGCAGGCAGGTTATCAGGGGCGAGCCAGCAGTCCTGGATTGTGAGAGGGATATCCAACTGCCTGTTTAGACCCAATCCCAGTAGGGTTGGGCCTAAATGGGCAGTTGGAAATCCCATGAGGGGTCCCAGATTGGAGAGGGTGCAGGCTGGGCTGAGGGAAACACCCCCATCCCCCATGCACAAATTTCATTCGCTGGATCTCTAGAAAATATATAATCCTATCTAATAAAAGTATAACATGCAAATTGACCATAACTCTGATCAAGCCACACCCACAGCCATGCCCATCAGCCAATCAGGAGCAAATTATGCAAATAAACCCCAATAAAGATGGCTGTGGCCACTGAGAGCAGGAGGGAGGCTTGGGTTTCCCTGGCAATGGAGGAAGCCAAGCTTTCCACCTGCCCTTGCTGGCCTTGGCCTACACTCCATTCTACAAAGTTTCAGTTATAGAAGATATATCCCAACAGAAATGGTGGCAGCCATAAAGCTGGAGAAAGCAGAAGCTAGGGTTGCCTGGGCAATGGAGGAAGCCAAGCTTCTGCAGCCTAACACCTAGGCCTCCACTCTAGGCTACAAAATTTCAATTTAGAACATAAATTAATCCCAGATCTCAGGGCCTCTGCTTGGGTTGCTGAAAGGTGTGGCCAACCTGCAAACCTCCACAGGCCCCTCGCTCAGGCTGCCCCACACCCCAAGGGAACCCCCACCCTGATCTGGGACACTCTTCAGGGCAAACCAGCTGGCCCCCACCCACGGACCAGGCCTCTCTCCTATCTAATAAGAGTAATTTGCAGATTGACCATCACTCCAACACACAAGAGGGCTGCCCCCATGTGGTCAAAGATCCTGCCCCCATGTAGACACAAGATGGCCACCACAAGATGGCCAGCAGGAGAGGGTAGTTGGGAGGGACCAGGCCTGCAAGGGAGGGCAGTTAGGGGTGACCAGGCCAGCAGAGGAGGGAAGTTGGGGGCAAACAAGCTGGCAGGGGAGCAGTTAGACATCAATTAGGCTGGCAAGATAGTGGTTAGGGAGTGATCAGGCTGGCAGGCAGAAGTGGTTAGGGGCCTGGTGCATGAAATTTGTGCACTGGGGGTGGGTGGTCCCTCAGCCCAACCTTACCCCCTCTCACATACTGGGAGCCCACAGGGGATGTCCAACTGATGGCTCACTCCCAGCCTGCCCAAGCCATCCATCACCCTGCCCAGCTCAGCCCCAGCTGCCTGCGACCACCTGGCCCCGGTGGCTGGGCACTCGCTGCCACTTTCGCTCACAGAGCCGGGGGGCTAGGAGCTCCCTGCAGCTGCCACCACTGCTGCTGCTGCCACAGCTTCCCCTCACAGCGCCCGGGGGCTGGGCGCTCGCCGCCACCACCATTTCATCTCCACCCCCAGGGCCCGGCGCTCATGCCACTTGGCCCTGCCCCTGCTCCTGAATGGCTGGTAGCATAGCCAATCAGGAGCGAAGGTACGGTCAAATTTGCATGTTTCTCTTTTATTATATAGGCTATTGTAAACCAGAAAGTTTTGGGGTGATTTGTAACACAAGATTAGATAGCTGGTATAATCTTGTAGACAGTTCAATAGCAGAACCAAGATTTTTAACCCTAGGTATGACTCTAGAATTTATCCTCTTAATCATAAATGCTCTAGTATTTCTTATATACTCATTTTTAACACAAAGTTAAAAATTATTCAAGCATCTTACAAACTTTATGTCACAGATTGGAAAACTGAAGTATAGAGAGGTTAAAAATTAGTTAGGAAATCCAGGATTTGAAGTCAGGTGCTCTAATTCCAAGAGTTGGGTAAGGTAAGGTCATAATCAGAACAATCCTTCAGAAAAATTAATCTGGAGTTGGAATGCCAGATAAAATATATAGGAAAGAGCCTGAAACTGTAGACCTTAACTTGGAGGCTACTGCAATTATTGCAGAGAACAGTTATTTGAGGGGAATGGAGACCTCTGTCATGGAGAGCAACCACTAAACCATTTCTCAAAATATCTTTGGTACTTCTACCAATTATTAAAAATTTGGATGGGCAAGTCACTGGTCTGTAACAGTAAGGTATGTCTCAATAAAATCTACTTACTGGTCAATATTCCTGAAGGAAACTTACCCTGATCATTACCCAACATGGCCTCCCAAATGTGGAAGTTGGGTCAGTTGATGTTTGCTTTCAGCATTCACTATAATATTTAACTTCTCTTTTTCTGCAGCACTGCATATTTTTTATATTAAAAGTTTTTTTTAACTGACTTCAGAGTGAGGAAGGGAGAGGGAGAGAGGAATAGAAGCATCAATGATGACAGAGAATCATTGATTTACTGCTTCCTGCATGCCCTCCACTGGGGCTTGAGCCTGTAACTTGGTCATGTGCCCTGACAGGGAATCGAACAATGATCTCCTGGTTTATGGGTCGACACTCACTGTACCCCTGTTTTTAAACAAGGAAAGGAAGTGTACAGAATTTTTCTGCTATTAAAATAAGCTAACAAATGATAATAAAGCAAGTTAAAATGTTAATTGAAAGGAGAAAACCTGGTGCAGGAGAGAACTGATTGTGCTCTGTCCTTAGTAGACTTTTGAGTCATTCATGCAGTATAGTGTCTGAAGAGTTCTAGTGAGTCATGCATTGCTAACTATGGAAGAAAAACGTATTTTCTAAAGCTGTCTGTTATTACTCATGTCTTCCCGTCAGCATCCACAAATGCTGGTACCCTCTTGACTGTGATCTAATAGAAAGTTCCTCGTAGACAGATAGATCCAACACAATTTCCTTCTAAATCTGATAAAGTTGGCACAAGTCCTTTTATTTGGCTTGCAAGATGTTTGCATTAACATTGTGACTTATTTGGGGCTTGGTGTTAAGAGGATTGTTTAGTAGCAAAATGGAACATTTGGGTTTTGTGGCAGTCAGGAAGAATGCTCTTATTTTATAATGAAACGACTGAACAAAGGTTCTTTATAGTGATTCATTCCACCTGTGGGAAAAATTTTTTTAATATATATTCTATCTCTATTGGATACACGAAGCTGCTTTACTTTCAATATTTAGGCAGATTTTCCAGTGAGTGATTTGGGAACAATATATGTAAATTATAAAGTTAGGTTCCTCTGCAAAATGAATACGATTGAAACTGTAGGATTGAATTTTAGGAATCATTTGGGCTCTATTCCTAACTAGGCCAGAGCTTGTGTATAACCTTGAGCTATTCATTTCAACCTTTTTTTAAATTTAGGTTTTGTGTTTGAAATAGGCAGGAAGTTGCTTACCTATTAAGCAAAGGCAGAAACAATTTCCTGACAGGAAGATGACTCAGCAGTCAAGGAGGCTAAATAGCCTCTTCTCTTAGAAGTGTTGAGAGAGGCAAGACAGCTGCCTGGATAAAGTGAATTGTGGTGCTTGAAGAAGGGGGACCAGACCATGCAAACGAAGCCTGACATTTAGGAGTAGTAAAAAGACTGTGTCATGGAGGGCCTGTTATTTGCCAGGCACTGTGCTAGATTCTGGGAGATAAGTTTCTGCCTTTACAAAGTTTACTGTTGAGACTGCTTTGTGCATGTTTGAGATCATTCAGGGGAGTTTCTGTGATTTTATTATCTAAATCTGAGATTTTAAAAAAATACATGATCATACAGGATTAATGCTCAAAAATATAATTGTGGAAATGATATGGGAGAGGAGTCCGATATTGTATGGAGTATTGTTAAAACAAGCATTGTTATAACAAGGCCTGACCCACCTTGTTAAATGAGACAATGAATTCACATTGGCATCATTCATTACCTGAGATCAGAGCATGGGGAATGCTTTAAAAGTTCTTGCATAGACCTCTGGGTCGGAGTTAGTAGGCCCTCATCTCCTCTGTCCCCAGAGGGGCTTCTTACCAATCTGATAAAGTGTAGCTTGGATGATGATTGGTGGGTCTGCAGCAACTGAACAATAGATTGGAAAACATCAGCTGCTTCCAATCTTCTGCAGGCAGGGCATTTCCAATGGTGGTGTTCTGGCAGTGAAAGGGCATCCTTGGTCTTGCACCAAGGAAGGTATTGTTCTCAGCTCACATTCTTACAAAACAGTGGTTCTTCCTATCGTAAGAAGTTTGAGATGCTCCTCCTCTTTTTAAAAATTTCTTTATTGATTAAGGTATTACATATGTGTCCTCATCACCCATTACCCCTTCCATTTACACCCACAACCCCATTACCACTTATGCCCTCACCTCCCTGGTTTCTGTGTCCATTTATTAGGCTTATATGCATGCATACAAGTCCTTTGGTTGGTCTCTTCCCCTAACCCTCACCCTTCCCTATCTTCCTTCTTAGGTTTGACAGTCAATGCTTTTCTGTCTCTGGATCTGTTTTTGTTCATCAGTTTATGTTGTTCATTATATTACATAAATGAGTGAGTTCATGTGATACTTATCTTTCTTTGACTGGCTTATTTCACTTAGCATAATGCTCTCCAGTTCCATCCATGCTCTACTTTGAAGCAGTCACATTTTCCTCCTTTTTCTTCTTCTTCCTCTTCTTAAAGAATACCTTTCAGCATTTCATATAATACTGGTTTGGTATTGATAAACTCATTTAGCTTCTTCTTATCTGTGAAGCTCTTTTCTGATCTTCAATTCTGAAGGATTGCTTCACTGGATATAGTAATCTTGGTTATAGGTTCTGGCTATGTATCACTTTGAAAATTTCTTGCCACTCCCATCTGCCCTGCATAATTTCTGTTGAATAATCAGCTGACAGTGGTATGGGTGCTCCCTTGTAGGTAATTAAGTGTTTTCCTCTTGCTGCTTTTAATATTCTCTCTTTGTCTTTTGCTCTTGGCATTTTAATTATGTTGTGTCTTGGTGTGGTCCTCTTTGGATTACTTTTGTTTGGGGTTCTCTGCGTTTTCTAGACTTGTAAGTCTATTTCTCCCACCAGGTGGGGGAAGTTTTCAGTCATTATTTCTTCAAATAGGTTTTCAGTATTTTGCTCTCTCTCTTCTTCTGGCACACCCATAATTCTGATGTTGGTACACTTGAAGTTGTCCCAGAGGCTTCTTACACTGTCCTCAAATTTTTGGATTCTTTTTTCTTTTCCAGTTGAGTGTTTTTTGGCCTCTTGGTATTTCAAATCTTTGACTTGATTCTTGAGTTCCTCTAGTCTGCTGTTGGGTTTCTGTAAAATATTCTTTATTTAAGTCAGTGTATGTTTAATTTCTAGATGGTCCTTTTTCATATCCTTGAGGGTCTCGCTCATATCCTCGAGGGTCTCACTAAACTTTATTTTTCTAGGAACCTCTTGAAACACCTTATAACCGTGGTTTTGAATTCTATATCCAGTCATTTGTTTTCCTCCATTTCTTTTATTTGTGACCTGTTTCTTTCTCTCCGAATTTTCACTGATTCCCTGAGTTGGTAGGATAGCTTTGTGTGCTAGGTATCTTGGCCTCCCCTGTTACCTAAGATAGACACTCTTGGTGCACCCCTTTGTCCACTTGCTGCAGATAAGTCTTGATTGTTGTTGGTATCACTGGGAGGGATTGACCTCCAGGACAACTGGCTGTGAGGACCAGCTGTGTCTACGCTGGGAGACAGCCTGATGTGACAAGACTTGCAAACTTGCCAAAGCCTCTTTGCTCAGCTTGGATGGGGCAGAATTTCTGGTTGGGGAAGAGTTTCAAAGTGGAGCCAACAGCCTTGGCTTCCAGTCAGCCCTGCCCTGTGAGGTTACTGGGTCTTAGCATCTGCGGGCAATTGCTGTAAGCACCTTCTCAAGAAAGGCACCCTCGAGCTTTGCCTGCCACCAGACTGTCCAGTTTCTCCCTCAATAAATCCAGAATCTCAGATTTTCACATGACACTGGGTTCCGTGCAGTTGTAACTCCTTTCTCCCTTCCTCCAGACCACGCCAGCAGCACAGTCAACACACACTCACACGGGTGCCTCCAGAGCTCTACCCTTGGCTGTTCCCCTGAGACTCCACCTCATAGTGCCGCCTGGGGCTCTTCTCTCTCTCTCTCTCTCTCTCTCTCTCTCTCTCTCTCTCCCCCCCCCTCTCTCTCCCCAGATAATGCCAATGGCACAGTGTGTCCTCTCTGTGCCCACTCACACACATGCCTCCAGAGCTCTGCCCTTGGCTGTTCCCCCAATATTCCACCTCACAGTCCAGAATTTGCCCTGTAAGGTCCCCCGGGTTTTGAGTCCAATCTGAACTGGGTTCAGCACAGCCTGGAGTTTTTGTGACCTTTCCGCTAGAGCACCCCTGTCAGGCATTCAGATGCCTCATCCTCTCCGGCTCTGCACATGCACAAGTCTCCGTACCTTAGGCTTTGCAGTGGCTCTGACCATCCGTGTGCATTTCTGTTTCCCTCTAGTTTTAGAATTTCCAGTCAGCCAGTTCTCCTGTGGTTCTGTATGATGTCTGCCTTGTCTTTTAGTTGTATTCTTGAAATTGTTGTGCGGGGCAGCAGCCTTGGTGTTTACCTATGCCGCCATCTTGGTTACTTCCGAGATGCTCCTCCTCTTGCCAAAGTGCATGCTGCTCCTGCAGGGGAAAGACAACCATATTAAGCAGGTGCAGAGACAGCAGTAGAATCATGCAGTGAGTCCTGTGTGGTTTCCCAAGTCCTTCTGTGTTATTGGCTCATTTTTAAATTAAAATGGTTCCAGCTCCTATCCTACTCGGATGAGCGATGAGGTGCCCCAAAAGCCTTGAAATATCTCTCATGATTATGTTTACATTTCTTCTAAATCAGAGTTCCTATTCAATTGAATTCTTCATCACCACTCTTCTTATTACCCCCTGCCTGCACTGTCCATCTACTCCACAGGATACTATATTAGAAACTGCCAGGTTCCTTTATACCCCAAAGCACCACTGATCCAAGGTAGCTCTGGGCCTCATATCAGATAGCTGGTAGAAATATTTTATTAAGCTGCTCAGCCAAAGTCACCATCTTGATTCTTAAAGCACCATTGTGTCCTTCCCTTTAATAGGATCAAGACTTAGGTGTAGTTTCCTTTCTCCTGCATTTCTGTACATAGAATTAAAAAGGTAAGAATTTATTTTTCCTTTGAGATAAATATGCCACCTCAGTGCCCCTAGGGAAACAGAAATGATTTTATATTTTTATCATGGCAGGACCAAGGAAATCAGTATTTCATAAAGCATGTTGATAGGGAACTTAATATTTCTTAAGAGTACCTTAAGAGGTCCCCAGAAAATCCACTGACAAAGACTCAGTTTTAAAAAATGATGTCTTGGCCAATTCCATAAGCAAAGACTACAAATTTAGCATTCCAGGTAGTCCACATGGCACAAGATAAGTTGGCATGAATGAGACGTACATGGGGGTTCTCTGAGATCAAAACATAAGGTTTCCACTTATATAACTTAGTGAATATGAATAATATGAATAGCCAAGCCCTGAGAGTACTTGAGATCAATATCACTCTCCCCAAGTTTTAGTTATTTATAAACATCCTATATAATAAAGAGCTAATATGCAAATGGTAGTCACACCATGATGCCATCATGCCTTAATGGCTCAGACATTTAATACTGGGGAAATAGGAATGGGGACCAGCCAGGCACAAATGAGCTTATGAGAGAGGAATGGGGACCAGCCAGGCTATGGCCCAGGAGAGGGGCAAGCTGCCTGCCCCACAGTCTTGGGTGCCAGCGCTGAGCCTGAGCCTGTGGTCCAGTCCGGGAGAGGAACAAACTGCATGCTCCATGGTCCCAGGCATCAGTGGCTGTGGTTGCATCGTGGGAGAGGGACTAGCCACCCACCCCATGGTCTTGGGTGAAGCCAACTGGAATCCTGGGTGCCTGTGGCCAGCCACAAGGAGGGAAACCCAGGTCCTGGGTGCCTGTGACCAGGCAGAAGAAGGAATCCTGGGTCCTGGGTGAAGGGCAAGGCAGAGGCAGTTAGGGGTGATCAGGCAGGTAGGGGAGCAGTTAAGAACAATCAGGCAGGCAGAGGGGTTAGAGGTGATCAGGTGGGCAGGCAGGTGAGCAGTTAGGAGCCAGTAGTCCCGGATTGTGAGAGGCAGTTGGACCACCCTTGAGAGGTCCCAGATTGGAGAGGGTACAGGCTGGGCTGAGGGACTCCCCTGCCCTCCCCCCCATGCACAAATTTCAAGCACTGGGCCTCTAGTCTATATTAGAAAAGGCCAGTGACTCTAAACCATAACAACCAAAGACCAGTGCGTATGGGCAGGGCTGCAAGAGTGGCAGAACAGTGGGTGGGGCTGTGAGCATGGCAAGGCTGTGCAGGTGGGTGGGGCCACACGATTTTGTGTGCTGGGCTTCTAGTACATATATAAGTATTTAGAGTGCACGATCCCTCATTCTCATTGTGGCTTCAGTTATTTTCAACAACTTACTCTGTTTGTCTTCAGAAAACTACTTGTTTCTGCATGGGCAATACCAGGGAGCAGAATCCTTTATAGAATGCTGTCTTAACTTGGCTTATTTATAAAAACACAACCCTAGAGTAAGGCCTGGACTTCCTCTGCATCCAGCAACTTTTAGAAGGAAATATGATAAAGTATACCATTAAAAAACAAAAAACAGCTGAAACCAGTTTGGCTCAGTGGATAGAGCGTCGGCCTGTGGACTGAAAGGTCCCAGGTTTGATTCCGGTCAAGGGCATGTACCATGGTTGCAGGCATATCCCCAGTGGGGAGTGTGCAGGAGGCGGCTGGTTGATGTTTCTCTCTCATCAACATTTCTGACTTTCTATCCCTCTCCCTTCCTCTCTGTAAAAAATCAATAAAATATATTTAAAAAAACAACAACAACAACAAAAAAAAACAAGCATGTTTTTGCTTATGGAATTGGCCAAGCATGTTTTCAGAACAGCTATATCATTTCCTTTCCCAGTGACACATGAGTCTTACTGTTTTTCTTGTGTCATATTGTGTCAAAAGTAAGTTTTTTGCAAGTATGTGTGGTAGGCAGTTAGTCGGACATGAGCAGAGCAAGGATGATAGGCCAGATCCTGAAGGTCACCGGCAGAAAGCCCGGGGTGCCTAGCAAATGACAATTGTGGGGTGGGACCTTGCCCCCAGGGTGACCTTTCTACTTCTAGCATGAGGCTGGCCATGTGATGTAGACTCTGACCTTTCCTTCCTAGAGATAACATTTAGGTCGTAGATATATTTCAGCTCCAGGCCCAGAAAAGTGACAAAACCAGACAAGCCTTGCCAAGGCTGACCTCAGGACCAGCTGCCTTGGATAATGTTTCCCTGCCTGGATCAATCAGTGGAGTTCTAGACTGAATATTCTATCGAGAGCTCTCCCTGAGACCTCCCCTAAAATCTCTATCCTTAAAACTCTTAGGATGGAGGACCTAGTGCACTCTCCCTCCCAGGAGCACACCCTTCCTTCCCCTTCCTTTATCTCTATAACTTGTTTCCTAAGCCCATTTCTTCTACAAATTATTTCTTCTACCTCTGTGACTTTTTAAATAAATGTTCTTTTATAGTTTGAGTCTTGGCTCTGAATTCTTTCTTAGTCAGAATTCAAGTACCAAGGTTGCTGAACCCAGGTCTAGTCTGACTCCACCAGTCTCATACCCAGTGTGTTCCTGCCAACAACAAATGTTTCATACAGATGAAATCTGAGGAGGCATGTTGTTGAAGAGTATATTTCATGGCATCTCCACAGGCAGTTAACCACATGGCTCTATCCTGTCTTCCAGGCCAGCAGTAGAGCATTTCTTGGCTGCTTTGTCTTCAGTTAAAGGGATTGACAGATTAGGCCAGGCCCACCAAGGGTATTTTTTCTCTTTTAATTAACTCAGTGTCAACTGATTAGGATTCTAATTACAGTAGTGATATCCCAACATATTCATTGATTTTGCCCATACTCAAAATTGGAAGGGGGTTATATTATAAGATCAATATATCAGGAAGTAGGAATCTTAGAATTATGCCTACCACAAATGGTGACTGTCTTTCATGTTTTAGAGGATATTAAGAATTAATAAATATAAAAATTTAAAATCTCATTCTAGGGATTATGTATCAAATTGGTACCAAGCCTTTATTCTATAGTGTCTTTCTTCTTCCTGTTTTTCCTTCTAAAAGTTGAAACAATGAACTGTTTTCTGTATTTGGTACAGGCTTTTCCAAAACTAAACATAAGATTACATTAGGAAAAATTAGTATGACATCAACCATCTGTAGAACTAACACATCCTAAGCAATAATTTGTAAATGGGAACTCAAAAGGTTTGGGAAATAGACAACATTAAACTAAAGTATTCAAACGATAAACTCAGAAGAGTATGCTCATATCAGCCTATGGGGTAGACAAGTTAATTGGCTTCTGCACTGTGTAAAGGAAGATGATTTATACAGGGAAACACACTGCAATGAACTTAGTAAAGGGTTGAAGCAGAGTTGTTGAGTTTGATAATAACAGCTACTAAAATCATCCCACTCATTTCACTGAGTTTGATTCCTAAACAGGAAATTTTTCCCG
This sequence comes from Antrozous pallidus, assembly GCA_027563665.1. Lineage (NCBI taxonomy): Eukaryota > Metazoa > Chordata > Mammalia > Chiroptera > Vespertilionidae > Antrozous > Antrozous pallidus. The sequence continues at coordinate 9,699,172 of CM050519.1, forward strand.
CTTGAATTTCGTTTTCTAGATACCACACAAAGAATTTACTGGTCAACAGGCATGAGAACCACAGTATTCTTGGTGATTACATTTCTTAATGAAAAATAATAGACATTCTAGTTAATATTTCTTTTATGAATTTGATTAAAGTTAATTTGCACCCTAGAATCCAACTGTCTCTAGGCATACCAACAGAACTCACCCTCTAGACATAAACTTGAGGGCTATACTTTAAATGATATAACCAAGCACACTGTCATCCCTTGAGATCCTGACTGGCCCCTGGCCTAGACAACAACTCTGTCTTAACTTTCCCTGATTGCAGCATGTTGGATTTATATGCTTTGAGAAGGCAATGTCAGTGACCTCAATGTTTAGAGCTCAAATCATCTGGTGGCACAGGCTGACAAGCTGAATATGTTTTCAGATGAAATGAGCAAGTGGTTGCAGCAGTCACCACAGCAACAGTGTGGCTAAAACCCTTGGGAACTTCCTGCTGAGGAATAAGGGGAGGGATCATGATGGCTCCAGCATGAACTAATAGTGATTTTTAGGATTAGCTTTCTGGGAATCCTTTATTTTTTTCCTAGTAAACATACGTATAGAATCAATAGAAGATGGCAGCATAGGTAAAGGCAGTACATAAAAATCACAACTAAAATACAGAACAACCATCATTCAGAACTGCCTGAAATCTGGCCAAATGGAAGCCCTACAACTAGAGATTAAAGAAGAAAGCAGCCTTAGCTGGTTTTACTCAGTGGATAGAGCATTGGTCTGTGGACCAAAAAGTCCTGGGTTTGTTTCCTGTCAAGGGCAGGTACCTTGATTGCAGGCTCTTCACTGGCCTGGGCCCTTATCAGGGCTTGTGCAAGAGGCAACCAATTGATGTTTTTCTCATATAGATGTTTCTCTTGTCTTTCCCTCTCTTTTTCCATTCTCCCTAAAAATCAATGGAAAAATATCTTTGGGTGAGGAAGGAGAAGAAGAAGGAGGAGGAGGAAGAAGAAGAAAAGGAGAAGAAGAAGGAGGAGGAGGAAGAGAAGGAGGAGGAGGGAGCACACTGAGACTGGAAGGAGGGTGGAGGCGCAGAACAGGCTAGACTGACCCTGTTATGAGATGTGTTTTTACTTAGGAGGTATATCTTGGTCACAGAGACCCCCTGCATGGAGCAAGGTCTCCTGGCCCCACTCCAGAACCATCAGCTCAGGGTTCCAATGGTGGGAAGAGGAGTCCCTGCAACTTTGAACTATAAAAACCAGTTGGAATTGTGGCTGGGTAATGATAAAGGCTGCTAGAGCCCTAACTGGTGTGGCTCAGTGGATAGAGCATTGGCTTGCGAACTCAAGGGCATGTATCTTGGTTGTGGGTACATCCCCAGGAGGGAGTCTGTAGGAGGCAGCTGATCAGTATTTCTCTCTCATCGATGTTTCTAACTCTTTAACCCTCTCTGTAAAAATTCAATAAAATATATTTTAAAAAGAGGCTTCCAGAGATCAGGAAGTTCTTGTTAAAGGGCCCATGCAGGGCCTACTTGGACTAACTCCCCCAGAGCTCCAGCACTGTGGTAGTGGCTTGAAAGTACCCAGGACCATATAGGGAGAATCTAAATTATCTGGCACCAGGGCAAGAACTGGGAGATAGTTTTATCCTAGACAAAAGTGCTGGCAGAGGTCATTATTTCTCTGCTTAGATCTCCCCCAACACAGAGCTGATTGGCAGGTGCCATATTTGTGTTTCCATCAACCTGGTCCACATTATTCCCCTCGCCCCCACCCCGTAATGGTAATTCCCTGAGATCCTGTCCCACCCAAGCTGTTTGCAGTAGCTTTTCTATATGAATTTACTGACCAACCAGCATGAGAACTATAGTAGTCTTGATTATATTTCTTAATGAAAAATAATATATATTCCAGTTTATATGTTTTTCTTGCTTTCAAGCAAGTAGCAGCTGGACTCAGTGTGCCCAATACCTCTTGAAAACTGGCATCAGGCCTGGAACTATCAGCAGCTTGTCAAGTTTCACAGCTTGGTCTCTTCTGGGCTCCTGCAAGAACCCATCTGTAGATCTCTCTGTAGTTCATGCAGGGTGGCCCCAGGTAGGGCAAGGCTGTGGCTGACTTTGTACCCCTAGGAAGCCCTATCACGAGTGCACTCAGTGGACAATTTCAGACCAAGTCAGATTACAACTCTACCACATACATGAGTGATACACTCAAGGGAAAGACTCAGTGAGAAAAGCCTCACTGAAGCAAGTCCTGCTCCAAAGTCACTGGGGGTCAATTCCTCCCAGTGACACCAACATCAGTGAAGATTCAACTGCAAGAGGACACTGCACACAGTCCACACAGAAATGCATCTAGAATGCCCTGCTCAAGTGACTGGAGAGGCTAAATTCCTGGGCCCTACAGAACACCTACTACACAAGCCCAGTCTAACAATTTGAGGAGACATAGCTGCTCTTCCTAATACACAGAAACAAACACAGGAAGCAACCAAAATGCAGAGTCAAAGAAACATGTCACAAATGAAAGAACAGAAGAAATCTCCAGAAAAAGAACAAAATGAAATAGAAGCAAGCAAATTACTAGATACAAAGTTATAAACAATGGTAATAAAGATGCTCAAGGAACTTAGTGAGAATGTCAAGGAATTTAGTGAGTATTTCAAGGAAATTAGTGAGACTATCAACAACATAAAAAAGGAACAGTCAGAAATGAAGGATACACTAACTGAAATAAAGAATAATTTACAGGAATTCAACAGTAGAGGATGCTAGAATCAAATTGGTGAGTTGGAATATGACGAAGCATGAAACATCCATTCAGAAGAGCAAAAAGAAAAAAGTACCTAAAAATATGAAGATAGTGTAAGAAGCTTCTGGGACAATTTAAGTGTACCAACATTCACATTATAAGGGTACCAGAAGGAGAAGTGAGGGAGCAAGAATTTGAAAACGTATTTGAAGAAATAATGACGGAAAACTTGCCCCACCTGGTGAAAGAAATAGACTTACAAATCCAGAAAGCATAGAGAGTCCCAAACAAGAAGAACTCAAAGAGGCCCATACCAAGACACATCATAATTAAAATGCCAAGGGTTAAAGACAAAGAGAGAATCTTAAAAGCAGCAAGAGAAAAACAGTTAATTACCTACCAAGGTGCATCCATATGACTGTCAGCTGATTTATTAATAGAAACTTTGCAGGCCAGAAGGGAGTGACAAGAAATATTCAAAGTGATGAAAGACAAGAACCTACAACCAAAATTACTCTACCCAGCAAAGCTGTCATTTAGAATTCAGGGTCAGATAAAGAGCTTCACAGACAAGAAAAAGCTAAAGGAGTTCATCACCATTAAACTAGAATTACATGAAATATTGAAGAGCCTTCTTGAAGAAGAAGAAGAAGAAGAAGAAGAAGAAGAAGAAGAAGAAGAAGAAGAAGAAGAAGAACAACAACAAAAACAACAACAACAACAACAACAAAATGGCAATCTATACTAATAAAAGGGTAATACGCTAATTAAACTGGGAGACCTTCTGGACATCCTCAGGACAAAGCTATGGTGGGAGGGCCAAGGCAGAGGTGGTTAGGGGCTATCAGGCCAGCAGGGGGTGTAGTTGGGGGTGATCAGGCCAGTGGGAGGGCAGTTGGGGGTGATCAGGCCAGCAGGGGGACAGTGAGAGCAAGTAGGCCAGCAGGGGGGGTAGTTGGGGGCAAGTAGGCTGGTGGGGGAGCAGTTGGGGGTGATCAGGCCACAGGATGGGGCAGTTGGGGGTGATCAGACCAGAAGGGAGGTAGTTGGGGACAATAAGACTGGCAGGCAGAGTAGTTAGGGGCTATTAGGCAGACAGGCAGGCAGGTGAGCGGTTAGGATCCAGTGGTCCCAGATTGCAAGAGGGATGTCCAACTGCTGGTTTAGCCTGATCCCCTGAGGAGTCCCAGATTGAAGAGGGTGCAGGCTGGGCTGAGGGACACCCTCATCCCTGGGCATGAATTTTGTGCACCAGGCCACTAGTATATGTATATATCTATCAACAATTGAATCTAAAAATTTAAATAAATGAACAAATAAACTGACAAACACAATAGAACCGGAGACATCGAAACAAGAAACAGACTGACAAATCTCAGAGGGTATGTGGTGGGAGTGGAAACAGATTAACCAAATAACTTATCCACACTAATAAGAGAAACATTCAAATTAACCACCACTCTGCTATGCCAAGCCATGCCCACCAGCCAATCAGGAGCAAATATGCAAATTAACTCAACCAAGATGGTGGCCGGCCACAGAGCTGGAGGAAGCAGGAGGCTTGGGTTGCCCTGGCAATGAAGGAAGCCAAGCTTCCTGCCCACCCCGCCCCCGGGCAGCTCTGGCCTCTACTCAAGGCTACAAAGTTTCAATTATAGAAGATAAATAAATCCTAGATACTTGCTTTTACCCAGCCCTGGTCTCTGCTCAAGGAGGTGCTGAAAAAAAATGGAGGGGGGGGGACCTTGGGTGGCCAGGGAGTGATCAGGCCAGGATGGGGCAGCAGGGGCCGTTAGGGGTAAACAGATTGGCAAGGGGGCCAACTGAGGGTGAGTAGGTTGTCAGTGGGGGTCAGTTGAAAGTGATCAGGACAGCAGGGGGAGCAATTTGGAGTGAGCAGGCCAGCAGGGAGGGCAGTTGGGTATGAGCAGCCCAGTGGGGAGGGAAGATAGGGCCAAGCAGGCCAGCGGGGGGCGGGGGGCAGAAGGGGGTTAGCAGGCTGGCATGGGGGGCAGTTGGGGGTGATCAGGCTGGTGGGGGGAATTTGGGGGAGAGCAGGCCGACAGGCAGAGTGATTAGGGGCAATCAGGCGGGTAGGAAGGCAATGAGCAGCTGGAGCCAGCAGTCCTGGATCGTGAGAGGTATGTCTGACTGCCGGTTTAAGCCTGGTCCCTGTAAACTGGCAGTAGAACATCCCGGGGCAGGATAGGATCCTGGTGGAGGAGGGCAATGTTCAGAAAAAAGCGGGAGACACCTGTACTACTCTCAACAATAAAGATAAAAAAACCCCACAGACAAAAATCCGTAAGTGTGCATTGTGATTGTTCTGAAACACGAAACACTTCTCTTGACTTTTTGCAACCTGTCTACTCTTTTAGATTTTAGAAATATTATGTAAATCTTCAAAATAGCCCCCAAATTTAAAGGTTGGAAGAGGGAAAAAATGAAGAATTTGTTTTAGGCTCCATAAACACATAGGTTTTTATCTCATTTTCAATTCTGCATTTCTAATCTGAATTTTCCCTTCATTTTCTACCTAATAGGCTGAACTTATTGTCAAATGGAAAGAAAGACAAAGATGCTAAAGGGAGAAGAACAGTGAGCTTGAAGAGTTGTTTTGAATCTAGTCTAAGAAGTCAGTGTTTTTTTTAAAACAAAATTTCTCACACTGTGGATTTACCAATACTAAAATCAAAATGATTCACATCAGGAACCAAAGACTGGGGGAAAATCAGGAATAATTTATCACAGAATTTAACCATGTGTTCATAATTTTCTATAATGGTCTATTGTTGAAAAAAAGAGGATAAACAAAATTTAATTGTGATGTGAATGCAGAGTTACATAACAATAGTCATTATTTTTCCAATAGATTAGTATTTAGAAATACAAATGAAATAAGGTTATTACTGAAAAATACATTGTTAGTCTATTTTTATGCAGCTCTAAACATAATGATCTATTATTAAGCTCAATAGAAAATAACTTTGTTCTTCCCCCCAATTTATTGAGGTAAAATTGGCAAATAAAAAAGGACTATATTTCAGGTTTATAATAAGATGCTTTCATATATGTATACATTGTGAAATGAGTTCCATAATCAAGCTAACTAACATATTCATTATTTCACATAGTCACTATTTGTGTGTGTGTGGTGGGAGTGCTTAGCAAATTTCAAGTATACAATATTTTAATATTAACTATAAATTATCATGCTTTCTATTAGATATCCAGAAATGAAGTCAGAATCTCAACCACTTGCTTACTGATTGCATTTAGGAGTCAGTCATAACATCATCTATGTGGTTGTTGAGGTGGGGTGATATTGCAGATATTACTCTAGTGAATGTGAATGAAATATGCTTGACTTGCACTCTAGAAATTGTTCAAATTGTTCAAACAAAAAAAGAATAGGTCTGATAATAAAAGACAAGGAATTCTAGATACAACTCTTCTTGATTATGTTTATCACATGTTGATACAGGTCATAGACTTGAGTGAGATGCCATTTGGTAAAACAGACTGTGGCCAAGAGGGTATATTTGGTGAAATAGACTGTGGCCAAGAGGGTACAACCAAAGGTGGTCACTGATTTAAGGTATTTGTGATTCAGGGTAAGTACTATGATTTTCCTCAGTATAATCCACCAAACTGGAAAATTTTTCATAAGTGTGAAATAAAGTTACACAGATTTATTTACATCAGATCTTCTCTTTACTATGTATTTGTTATGCACCAAATTCATATGTTGAAGCCCGCAAGTCCCAATCTGACAGTATTTGGGGGTAAGGCCTTTGGGAGACAAATTACAAATTAGGTTTAGATGAGATCATAAGGGTAGGGACCCTATAAAGGGATTAACATTCTTATAAGAAGAGGAAGAGAGACCAGAGATTTCTCTCTGCCATGCAGGGCGCAGTGAGAAGTCTGTAGCCCGGAATAAAGCCTGCGTGAGGAAACTGAATTGGCTGGCTTCTTGGCTTGGGACTTCCTAGACTCATGAACTGTGATAAGTTAATTCCTCTTGTTTAAACTACCTATTTTATAGTATTTTGTTATGGCAACGAGTGCTGACTACTATACTAATGTTTACTATGATAATGATGTTCACTATATATTTCTAAGACAGTTGTTTTTCTTATTTGATTAGAAATCTTTTATCTCAGAGCATCTGGGGGATGATGTGGACAGAACTACCCTTAGGTAAGGCAAGAAAGTCTCCTGTCATGGGATCTGTGCTTTAAAAGCTCCAATATAATCCTCACTACCTGTGCCCCCTTCTGCAGGGCCGTGGGGGATATTCTCACCTAGAGTCATGGTTCACTCTGATATATCTTGATTTTGGCCTGAATGTGTTTCTATACCAGCTTGTCCTCCTGAAAGTGTACTCCTTTCACCCAAGCCAAGGGCAGCTGTTTTCAGGGGTTTGGGGACAGAGCTTGGATGTGTGCACAATTGTATCCACATACGAGCCCTCTCTCTGCGCAATCTGAAGCCAAGGAAGGGAGGAGAAAGGAGCTGGCTGAGAACATTTTCATCTTCTATGATCAAATTCCAGTGCAGAATGCTGGGGAATCTAAGAACCCTAAATTTGAACCCAGTCTTTAAAGTTGTTATGGAGGTATATTTGCAAAGGAATTATAATACTTTATTTAACAGCTTGCTAGATTGATTTATAACTTAAAAATATTTATACATATAGGAAGTGAGCCTCTATACCTTATGTATCTTCAAGCCTTGCAAAAGTTAGGAGAGAGTCTGGGCTGGCATACCCCAGGGCACGGGTTTGAAAGGTTTACTCTGCTGATATTTCTCGTCTACTACTCTACTTACCTGTGGCAGTCAGAGTTACCTGTATCGAATACTATGCCAGAAAGGAAGCTTGCTTTATATATCAAAGTGGGAGGGAGGATTCCAAGTGGTAGTTCTCTCTACTTCTCAATTTCCTTTTTTTTTTTTTTTTGTAAAATGGGACATGAAAGCACTTCTTTCATGAGGTTGTTGTGAGAAATAAATTAAGTAATAGTGCATTTCACAAAATGGTTGGCACACAGAAAGCTCTCAAAATGCTACGTATTTTTACTATTATTATTAATATCATCTTGGTTCAAAATTGAACATTGCTGGTTATTAGGTAACAGTGGCTATTATATAAAAAATGTGTCTTGTCTGACAAGTGATAAGTAAGCTCATCCTGGAGACAAACCCACTGGACCCAACTCACTTGGGCTTCCACCACCTGAAGTCCAGCTGTTGTTAACTTTGGAATTGTGGGAAAGTGTCAGGCTAACCCTCTGCTCTTCAATGTAGAGGGGCCTGGAATCTCAGAAAAGTGCAGACCTTGTCCAGGGCTGGAAAAGAGGCAACAAACATGAATAATGGCTTGACATTCCTACTTCAGAAACACAAGGGTAAAACTCCAGAATAAGGCCTGGGCAGAAATTCTCACTCATGTGTTAAAATTCTGGCCTTCAAAATAGCTATTAACTGAAAGAGAGCCAATATTTTAGCAATTGTCAACAAGTAACATAAGCATTTGGTTGGTTCTCTTAGCTGAGATGAGAGATAAGAGTACAGATGAAACTGGTGGAAGGAGATTACATTCCAAGGAAGAGAAGAGAGAGTTGCTGGTATGGAGCAATGATTCTCAAACTTTAGCATGCCATGGAATCACCTGGAAGTCTTAGGTTATGGGGCCCCACCACTGAGCTTCTGACCCAGCAGGCCTTGGATGGGCCCTGAGAATTTTCATTTCTAACAAGTTCCCAGGTGATCTTAATGCTGCTGATTTGGGGGTCACATTTTGAGAACCACTGATCTAGTCTTGGGACCTGTTTTTGAAAGGCAATACTTTTGTGAGTAGAAACATACATGGTTCAAGATAGAAGAGCTAACACCAGGGCTAGTATTAATGATAATTGTGGCCTGCTTCTCAGTTTAGCCTGGGAATGTGGCTTTCAAGTCCCTTGCTTACTTGGTGTTTGATTATTGTTATTTTGGAGGAAAACCTCTTTTAACTGCCAGCACTTGATGCACAGTGGGTGCTTAATAAACATTTGCTGAGTCAAGTGTTTTTCAAGCAAGATTTCCAGAGATCAAGGAATTTGCACAAATGCAAAATTAATAGGCATGTCTACTGAAAAGTTAATATACCTGGCACCTCCAGAGAATAAGATGGGTTTTCCAAATAACTAAAGTTGGGGCCTTTCTAAAAGGGTACTCCTATGGGCAACTCAGTCGGTGTAGAGTCCTAAGAAAGCAAGTGCACTTGAAAAGAGTCACTTTGTCAGCATCTTTCAGAGGCCCCTTGGGTAATATTTATTCAAGAGAGAAATTTTAAAATTGAATTTTAATAATGTTCCAAAATAGAAGACCATGCAGTATGACCATGGGGCTTATTACAGCGGTTTCCATGGTCCTGCCAAGGGGTCGATCTGGCTGGAATTTACCATTTAGAACTCTATACTCATTTTACTTTAGTCTTTTCAGGACTTAATAATAGTTTACTTTATGTTCTCATAATAATTCAGCGCTTCTGTAGGTCAAGTATAGGTGGTGGGATATGTATGTGTGTTGTGGGGCGGGAGGAGGGGATTTCAGTCCAATGCAGACTTTGACATCTTCATTGCTAGGTTTCCAAGGTCACCTGAATGACAGCATTCAGATAGCTGAGGAGTGGAAACATGAAGGATTGTGAATGGGAGCCCAAATTTGGTGAACATCACTTCTGCTCAACTTCTTTTGGCTAGGATTTAATTACTTGGCTGTGATACCTTTATAATTAATCTGGTTATTAAATAACAAGAAAGGAGTGAAGGAAAGACTAGATAATACAAGTGTGCCACTTATACAGCTTTGCCAGGAAGCTGCAGTTAACAGTCTCCAAATCTGTTCCCTGCAGATTGCTGGGGAAAGGGTCTGGACAATAGACACATGCCCAGTAAGGTCTGGGTGACGTGGGAAGATGCTTAGCTGTCAGTCACACCTGGGAACAAGTCAGTGTCTAGAATAGGCATGGCCACTGCAAGTGTGGGGAGATTTTATATTTTAACTCCTGAACCAAGAGGTTTCTCTCTATTGCTCTCTTGTCCTTTGGTCCTCTTGCTCTATTGGAACTCCTATTGCAAGGGGCATGCTCTCCTGCATTCGCCCACATGTCTCATGGCCATGTGGGACCCACACAATGGACTGATGGGCTAAATCTAGCCTGATGCTATATCAGGCTCAACTCCACCGTGGAACTGAAACTCTGGACACTAGCCCTATTTTTGGCTCTGCTGGAGCCCCACCTACACATTTTATAGGACTGGTTTAAAGACAGTGGGACTTTGCAACCCGAGAAATATAATTCCATGCAAATAAAAATCATTCATTCTCCCATGCAAGTCTTAGAAAATTCCTTTTATGAAGATATTTCAAGAGCCACCCCATTCCCACTAGCATCAGAGGAATACACCAACTAAATTCTCCAGCAACAGCTGCATCTAACTGCAAAGGTGGGTCAGAAATACAGCCCCTGGCTGGGCAGCTGCTTCCCATGATAACTCCACACCAAGCGTAAATGTTTGGTGTACAGCCAGTTAGGTTTATACAGAAGGAAATCTAAAGTTTATGATTCCTGTTTCTGACTGATACTTAAGATATCACCTTTTCTTAAAAACTTACTGCGGTGTTTCCCAGGGTTTGTTCCTAGATAACCTTTCTTGTAAGGTGTTCCCAAAAATGAATAGGACAAAGTTTTGTGGCCAAATAACGTTTAAGAAACAGAGCATGTCATATTTCCCCCTTAGGAAGTCACTATTTAGCATCTTAAAGCTTATGAGAAGTAAAGAAACCAATTTATTTTCATTTAACCCAGTACTTTTCATATTTACTTTACACAGAACTCTTTGTTTCAGCAACATGTGTTGATATCCTGTGAACCTAAGATCATTGTTATTATTGTCAGTGATTTCTTTCTGCTTTGACAAGCTGTGATGCTATTGGCGCCCTTCTCCCCCTCCCCAAATGACCAGGACTATTATGGTTTTGAGCTTATCTATCTATCTATCTATCTATCTATCTATCTATCTATCTATCTATCTATCATCTATCTATCATCTTTCTATCTATCATCTATCATCTATCTAGTGCATTTGTTTTTTTATATCTGCTCTCCATCTTGGGTTACTAGCACTTCCTTTTTTAGATGGCTAGCGTGTCTCCTGTTAGCAGTGTTCCTCGAGCCTTGGCCCTCTCCTCAGCTTCTAAGCTTCTTCAGTCTGGGAAAACAGTCCAGCTTGCTTCAATGTATTAAAAACTTCTGGCCCTGGCTGGCTAGCTCAGTTGGTTAGAGTGTTGTCTCATTGTGGATTCAATTTATGGTCAGGACACGTTTAAGAATTATCCAATGAATGCATAGATGAGTGGAACAGTAAGTCAATGTCTCTCTCTTTCTCTTTCTCCCTCATCCTTCCACTTTCTCTCTCTGAAATCAAACAATGTGAATGAATGAATGAATGAATGAATAAATAAATAAATAAACAAACAGATAAATAATAATCTTCTAAGAGATACTTGCAGGGAGTGGGGATGCATTTCTTTTGAGTAAGTTCTAGGGCTTAAGTGACTATTTTGTAAAATTATTTTCATTGTTCTGTTTTCTTTTTTCTTCCTATTTCTTACCTCTATTCTAAAGAGAAGAGGAAACAAATAATACAGCTCCTACCTGGCCAATAAACCCAGTTTTACTCTAATAACTCTTAAGTCAACCAACATGATCTCCATAAGGCTTTACCATTGATCTTTCCATAATTCCAATTTCCATAAAGGGAAAACTTATGGATGTAAATTATATTTTAACATGTGTATCTCTATATTCATCTCAGGTTACTTAAGTGAATGGATTTTTAAAATACATAGTCAAACTTTCATTTATTCTTCATCCTTCCTACACATTTCTAGAGCTGTGAGGTGAGAGAATAAAATATTTTGTGAGTCATGATTTATACTGTAATTCTGCGCTTCCTTTTAATCTAGCCCAAAATTTCCATCAAAGGATCAAAAACAAGCTTCAGGAAAAAGAAGAAACAAACTGTATATATTTTTAAGATATTCAATAGTTCTTTGCTGGTTTGCATGAGGAAGGCTATCTAACTTCTGTTATTTTTTATAAAGAAAATTTCTTCAGAGCTAGAGAATCTATTAATACCAGTTTGGGGTGTGGCTGCTGTGCTTTCTGCTTCTGAGGGGGCGCTCGTATTCCAGCACTCTACACACTGCACTGTCTGTGATTTAAGAGTTTCAGATGACAGGAAGAAAAAGAAATAGTTCTGTTCTTTCCCATAAAGTATTCTTAGAAATGCCAACTCATCACACACGTTAAGGAAAAAATGAGTCACTTCCAGCCCTGTGGGAATTGGAACACTGTAGTAACACAGCTTACTTAGTGCATGAAAGCAACACCCTTTGAGTTTTTAAAGTGTCTCTGAATTAGCAAACTGAGAGAGCAACATTATGAAGAAGGTTCACTCCTCAATGGAGTTGAAGGTTGTCTTCAAAGTTGATTGGAAACATGTTTAATAATAATATATGTAACTGTTATTGTGTGGAATGATAATTAGTATACATGGTGCTCAGTCCCCTATCTGAGTCTGTTTTGTCATAGCCAAAACATGTGTTTCTAGAATTCTGGTGGGTGTCAAGTTCTTTCATCCCTGTCAAAGAGAACCAGAGCTAGACACCAGTAAAAAGAGTGAAGATAAATTTTATTTAAAACACACACACACACCATTTGAAATAGGGAGAAAGAGACTCCAACATAGAACTGGGCTCAATTCAGAGCAAAGCATAGGCAAGAGCAAATTTATAGCCAAGCACCTGGTGGGGGTTTAGTGGTTGGAAGACCTAAAGAGGAACATCAGAAATAAAGAGGGATTCTGGCTATACCAACTTGATAAAGTTCTTGCTAAAGTTAGGCCAGGGTAGGGGATGAAGACCAAGATCAGAGAGTGGAGACTCTTGCTAAACTGGCATTGCAGGAATTTTGATAAAATTGGATGATGGACATGGAAGTCCAGTGTTGGGACCTAATCCAAAAGAAGGTTTAAGCAGCATGACAAAAAATTTGGTAAAGGAGAGACCACCTATATTTATATTTGTTCACCCCCTGTAGCCTATCATCTTTCCCCTGCCACAGCCCTTTCTGAGCCATTTAAGCCATACCTCCTTTACAGTCCTGCTTCTTTGCACCAATACCAACTCCAGGCCAAAGGAATCATAAAGGATAGAAAATAGACTTCAGCTCTGCTTGGTCAGCAGTGGCTATCAGGAGTTCAGAGTTTGGGACTGGCTTGGTGGGACAGAATGGCATAAGATAAGAAAAGGGATAGCAATGATCTTGCCTTGGGATAGGACCAAGGTTTATGAAGCTTAATCCTATCTAATAAAGAGGGAATGTGCAAATTGACTGTCACTCCATTTCAAAGATGGTTGTACCCATAGGCACAAGATGGTGGTGCCCAGGCCTCTCAGCCTTGCCGGAGTCCCCCAGTCCCGGGAGGGCAGCTGCTGAGAACAGGCAGTGTAAGTGGCCTGACGTTAAGTTTGCTTCATTGCCATGGCAACAAGGCAAGCATTCTGTACATGGCCGCAGATGGGCCTCTGGTCAGCGAGAGCAGTTGGGGGCCATGATGCTGGCAAGGGAGGGCAATTGGAGGCCACGAAGCCCACAAAGGAGGACATTTGGGGGAGATGAGGCCCAGTTTGGGGGAATAGTTGGGGACGAGCAGGCCGGCAAGCAGAGTGGTTAGAGGCTATTGGGCAGGCAGGCAGGTGAGCAGTTAGGAGCCAGCAATCCCAAATTGTGAGAAGGATGTCCAACTGCCTGTTTAGGCCCAATCTCACAGGGACATCCCCTGGCAGTGGGACATCCCCCAAGGGATCCCAGATTGGAGAGGGTGCAGGCTGGCCTGAGGGCCCACCACCCCCATGCACAAATTTTGTGCACCAGACCACTGGTATTTGTATAATTAAACTAGAGGCCAGGTGCACAAAATTTATGCATGGGGGGTGTGTCCCTCAGCCCAGCTTCCACCCTGTCCAATTTCGGACCCCTTGAAGGATGTATGCCTGCCCAGGCAGTCAGACATTCCTCTCACAATCCAGTACTGCTGGCTCCCAACCGCATGCTTTCCTGCTGATTGCCCTTAACTGCTTCTGCCTGCCAGCCTGATTACCCCTTCACCACTCCCCTGCCAGCCTGATCAACACCTAACTGGTTCACTGCTGGCCTGATTGCCCCCAGCTGCCCTCCCCTGCAGGCCTGGTCACCTCCAATTCCTCTCCCCTGCAGGTCTGATTGTCCCTAACTTCCCTCCCCTGCCAGCTGGTCACCCCTAACTGTTCTCCCCTGTAGGCCTGGTTGCCCCCAACTGCCCTCCCCTGCAGGACTGGTCCCTCCCAACTGCCTTCCCCTGCTGTCCTGGTCACCCCTAACTGCCCTCCCCTGCTGGCCTGATTACCCCCCACTGCCCTCCTCTGCAGGCCTGGTTCCCTCCAACTGTCTTCCCATGAAGTCCTGATCATCCACAACTGCCCTCCCCAGCTGGCCTTCTTGTGGTGGCCATCTTGCATCCACATGGGGGCAGCCATCTTGTGCATTGCAATTTGCATATTACCTCTTTATTATGTAGTATAAAAATATGTGACCACATGAACAAATTACCAGGGAATTGGAAAGGGCCTGTGTGCAGGAAGGTCTTACAACTTAGTTTCCTGGTAAATCTGCCACTCATTGAGCCATCAGCATTCTCACTCTGATACATCACTTTAGCTTTCAATGGCCCATTGTTCTAACAACTAGTCCAATTTATCAGTTTTTTCCCTTTGTTGCCAGTGCTTCTTATGACCTACTTAAATGTTTTCCCTACCATTATAACATTTTTCTATATTTTCTTTTAAAATTTAAATTGTTTTACATTTGGGTCTATAATGCATCTGTAATTAATCTTTTTTTATGGTAGATAGTACATAAATACTATACAACATAGTAGGTAGTAGTCAAGATTCTTTTTTCCCCTATATGGATATTCAATTGACCTAGCCCCATTAAAAATGGATTATCTTTCCTAAATTGCAATACAAAGTCATCTTTATTTTAATTAGGTAATTTTCTATGTTTATGGATTGTACTCTGTTCCATCAGGCTTTGCCTTTTCTTGTGCCAATACCACATTGTTTCAGTTATTAGAACTTTAAAATACGTTTCTATATCTGTTAGCATAAGTCCCTCAGAACTGTTCTTCTGTTTCAAGATTATCTTAGTGTTCATTTTTTATAATTCTCTATCAGTTTTAGAATCAGCTTGTCAATTTACACACACACCAAAAATATCTACAAAAATTGAGACTGGGGTTATTTTAATCTGTAGATCAATTTTGGGGAGAGTTGTCAGTCACAATTTCAGTGCATAATTGTATTGACTTCAATTCAGTTTCACATCTCAATGAGATAGCTTACAATTAACTTAGAACTTTTAAAATTTCTCTCAATAATATTTTGTAGTTTTCAATACAAGTGTGTTATACATTTTTCAGATTGATTCCAAGTATTATAAAAAATTTAGCTTTAATGTAGTTTTCATTTTTTGGTGATATATAGAAATATAAATGATTTTTGTACATTAAAAATGTGTCTTTGTAAAGTTAATTTATTGTTTCTAATACTTTGCAGATTCTTTTGGGTTTCATATGTACATCATGTCATCCACCAGTAATGACAGCTGTATTTTTATCCTCACAGATTTTTGGCATTTATTTATTTATTTATGTTTAAATGGCTAGGACCTTGAGAAAATTATTGAATCACCTTCTACATTCCTAACTAGTGGAGGAAAACTTTTAATAATCTGTTTTTAAACTTTATGTTTATATAGTCATTTTGTAGATATTCTTTATAAATTAAAGCAAGTTTATTTTATTCCTAGTTTACTAAAATTTTTATACCAAATAGGCATTGGATTTTTTCCCTCTTTATTGATTAAAGTATTACATATGTGTCTTTACCCTCCCATTCAGCCTCCCCCCATCTTCCTACTCATGCCCTCACCCCACCTGGTGTCCGTGTCCATTGGTTAGGCTGATATGCATGCATACGAGTCTTTTGGTTGATCTTGCTCCCTGACCTCCACTCTTCCCTACCTTCCCTCTGAGGTTTGGCAGTTTGATCAATGTTTCTCTGTCTCTGGATCTGTTTGTTGTTGTTGTTTTTTTTTTCCCCATCGGTTTATGTTGCTCAATATAAGTGAGTGAGAAAAGTGAGTGAGATCATGTGATGTTTATCTTTCTCTGACTGGCTTGTTTCACTTAGCATAATGCTCTCCAGTTCCATCTATGCTGTTGCAAATGGTAAGAATTCTTTTCTTATTACCATAGCGTAGTATTTCATTGTGGAGATGTACCACAGTTTTTTAATCCCCTCATCTGCTGATGTGCATTTAGGCTGTTTCCAAATCTTAGCTATTGTCAATTGTGCTGCTATGAACATAGGGGTGCAAATGTTTTTTTTTCTTCTATCAAGATGATCATATTTTTTTTGTTTTAATATGTTAATATTATGAATTATATTGATTAATTTTAAAATTTAAACAATGTTGGCATTGCTGGAGTAAATCCTATCTCTTTGTAATATAGTACCATTTTATATGTCTGGAATTTATTTGGTAATATTTTGTTTGGGATTTTTGGGTCTGTGTTCCTAAGAGTAAATGGTTTGTGAGTCTATATAGTTTTAGAATCAATATTATGCTGAGCTCATAAAAAATGTCCTTTTTTGTATATTATAGAAAAGTTATAGCAGAATTTATGTGATTTCTTATATAGATATTTGGAAGAATTCGCAGGCAAAAATCTTCTGGGTCTAGGGTTTTAAGTGTGTGTGTGTGTGTGTGTGTGTGTGTGTGTGTGTTTAATTGGAAGTTTATAAAAAATTAATTAAGATTTTCTAGTTCTTCCTTCATAGTTTTGATAACTTGTTTAAAAAGTTATTTTGTATGTCAAGTTGTCAAAATCACAGGTATAAAGTGTTTCCTAATATATCCTATCTAATAAAAGAGCAATATGCAAATTGACCATACCTCCTATCAAGCCATGCCCACCAGCCACACCCACCAGCCAATCAGGAGCTGGAGTGGAGCCAGCCAGGACTAAGACCAGGGTCGGGGGGATGGAGTCGAGGCAGCCGGGGGTGATTGCATGGCCCCTGGAGCCAGACGGTTGCAGGCATCCAGGTCTAAGGCTGCGGCCAGAGTTGTGGCTGGGGCTGGGGGTGGAGCGCAGCTGGGGCTAAGGCTGGGGCTGAGCCAGGCAGGGTGAAGGCTGGGTGCCTAAGGTCTAAAGTCTCAGCCAGAGGCTTCAGGCCTTGGGCAGGCCAAGGGTGAGAGGTCAGTAGGACATCCCCTGAGGGCTCCCAATATGTGTGAGGGGACAAGTTGAACTGAGGGATCACCCACCCTCAGTGCACAAATTTTAATATCTTAATATTTTAATGTCTATTAAGCCTATAATGATGTCCTCTTTTTCATTATTGATTCTAGTAATTTGTATTTTCCCTCTTTCTTTCTCTCAGTTTTCCACAGGTTTATTTATTTTATTATTCTTTTCAGAGAACTAATTTTGCTTCTGGTGATTTTTCTCTATATACATTTGTTTTCTACTTCATGGTTTTATATTCTTATTATTCTTTTGTTTCCTACCTTTTCATTTGTTGACATTTGATTAATGTTTCCAACCTTTATGAGAAAGAAGTGTAGAATATTAACTTTTAGTCTTATTTTCTTATACATGTATTAATTATGTGTTAAACATGGCTATATATTTCTATCACTGCTTTAGTTATATCACACAAGTTTTGATATGTTCAGAATATCACACAAGTTTTTATTTGGTTAAAAATGTTTCTAATTTTTGTTGAAATTTCATGCTTGTCTTTACTTACCAGTGTATGGCTTATTTCCCAAGCAATTGAGATTGTCCAGTTCTTCTTATTATTAATTTTAATCTTAGTGTCATTCAGTCAGAAAATATACTCTTCATAATTCTTTGAAATTGTTGAGGTTTCTTTATGATCAATTTTTTGACATGTTCTATGTGTACTTGAAGAGAATGTGCATTCTGTCATTACTACAGTGTTCTATTTGTCAGTTAGGTCAAGGTTTTTAATTGTGTTGCTTAGATCTTCAATATCCTTACTAGTGTTTGTCATTTAAAAAACTACCTAGCTATTGAGAAAGGTATTTTTAAAGTTTCTGTTAGTTTCTTTTTTAAAAAAAAATTAAAAAAAATTTTATTGATTTTTTACAGAGCGGAAGGAGAGGGATAGAAAGTCAGAAACATCGATGAGAGAGAGACATCAATCAGCTGCCTCTTGCACGCCCCCTACCAGGGATGTGCCCACAGCCAAGATACATGCCCTTGCCGGAATCGAACCCAGAACCCTTCAGTCTGCAGTCTGACGCTCTATCCACTGAGCCAAACCGGTCTTGGCGAAGTTTCTGTTAGTTTCATTGTGTTCTGTTTTATGTATTTTAAAGCTATGTTCTTTAGTGCATCCAGGTTTAGAATTTTGATGTCCTTCTGGTGGATTGACCCTTTGATCACTATAAAATATCCATCTATAACTGTAGAATTGTTTCTTGAAATAATAATCTATTTTGTCTGAGAAGTTACCATATACCAAATATACAGAAAAAAATGACTGGATGACATAAACAATATGTTAAAACTGAGAGGTGTAATTATGAATGATTATTTTCTTTGATCTTAAGTGTATTTTCACATTTTCTACAATGCACAATTATAACTTTTATAATGATAAAAAACATGGAAATTTCTTTAGAGAACACAAGAGTAGGCAGTAGCTTCAAGTTTCTACTGTATATAAGTAGTAGAGGGGCTGTTTGGGCAAGAGCACTTATAGCTGGACTTCCTTGGTTTAATTCACAGGAATTCCAATTCTGCTATTCCCCAGTAAATCCCTCTCTTTTTATCTCCTCTAGATGTTCTCATATGGAGCTCTGATAGAAATACACATTCACACTCACACTCACACATACTTTTTCTTAATTTTTTTTCTGTTGGGTTTTGGCAACCAGAAAAAGTGTCATTAAAGTGTATTATGATGGACATTCTGTCATCATTTGTATCATGGTTAGGAACCAATTCAAATAAACAACAACAACAACAACAGAAATCCCAAAACAAAACTCTCAATTATCCACGCTTGAAAAAAATATGGAATTAAAACTTATAACCAAAATATATAAATAATCGTATATTTGATGTGAGTAATAGTTATGTTTCTTCACTTAGCATTTACCATAAATGGCATTTTCCAAGGGGGAAAATCATAACAACTAACATTTCTTGAACACTTAAATTTGTCCCAGACCCAATTATATGCTCTTAGGTAATTTTTACAAAACCATATGTCATAGATGATAGTTTTTGTTTTTTTTAAATAAATGGATAAAGGTTCAGAGAATAACTTGACCAGGGTTAAGCAACTGGTCGACTAGTTGTTATGATGTGCAGTGACCACCAGGGGGCAGACCCTGTGACCAGTAGGTTAGCTTGCTGCTGGGATCTGGCCCATCGGGATTGAGCAAGATGGATGGGATATGCCCTGGAGCCCTCTTGTGACCCTTCCCCAGCTGGCCAACCTCCTGCATCCTCCCTCCTATTGCTGGTTTACAGGGAATGGGCCTAATTGGCAGTTGGACATCCCTCTCACAATTCGAGACTGCTGGCTCCTAACAGCTCACCTGCTTGCCTGCCTGCCTGCCTGCCTGATTGCCCCTAACTACTCTGCCTGCTGGCCCGCTCACTCCAAACTGCCCCCCCCTCCACTATCTTGATCACCCCCAACTGACCCCCACTGATGGCCTGCTAGCCCCCAACTGCCCCCCTGCTGGCCTGATCACCACCCCCCCCCCACCACCACCACCAGCCTGATCATCCACAACTGCCATTCTATCCTGGTCTGATCACCCACAACTGCCCTCCCGCCTCTAACCACCTCTACCTCGGCTCTGCCACCAGAAGAATGTCCGAAAGGTCTCCTGAAAGGTTTCCCAGTCTAATTAGTATATTACCCTTTTATTAGTATATATAGAGGCATGGTGGGTAGGTGGAAGCCAGGTGGTTTGCCCTGCACGGTCTCCCAGATCAGGGTGGGGGTGCCCTGGGCGAGGAGCCTGTGGTGATTTGCAGGCTGGCCACGCCCCCATGGGGAGAGGGTGTCTGCTGAGAGGGTGTGGACAGCCTGGGTAAGGGGCTGAGGGTGGTTGTCAGGCTGACCACAGCCCCTTCAGAGTGGGGGTTCCAGCTGGAGTGCCTGGCCAGCCTGGGTGAGGGGCTGATGGCTGTTTTCAGGCTGGCCATGCCCCCTGGCAACCCAGGCTCTCAGCCCCTTCTTCTTCTTCTTTTTTTCCCTATGGCCACTCCTTGAGTGGCATCCAGGGTGGGTGGGAAGCTTGGCTTCCTCTGTTGCCGGTGGCAACCCAAGCCTCCTGCTTGTTTCAGCTCTGTGGCCACAATCATCTTTGTTGGGTTAATTTTCACACTTGCTCCTGATTGGCTGGTGGGCAGTGGAGGGATGGTCAGTTTGGATGTTTATCTTTTATTATTGTAGATAATAAAAGTGTAGAAATGCTAATTAGACCAGAAAGCCAACTAACCTTCTGGATGAAGCTGGGATTACGAGAGCCAAGGCAAGCCACTGCAGCTGCAAGGGCCCAGCCCCTTGCGTGAATTTCGTGCACTGGGATTCTAGTCCTATATAATAAAAGCATAATATGTAAATTGACCCCAACAGCAGAACAAACAGTCGCTATGATGCACACTGACCACCAGGGGGCAGACGCTCAATACAGGAACTGCCCTCTGGTGGTCAGTGTGCTCCCACAGGGGGAGCTCTGCTTAGCCACAAGCCAAGCTGATGGCTGTAAGTGCAACTCCCACCTCCTTGGCTGTGCTAAGAATGTCTGACTGTTTCCCAGGAGGAGTGTGCCTAAGCCACAGTTGGACATCCCTTTGGGGCTCCCAGGTTGCCAGAGGGATGTCTGACTGCCAGTATAGGCCTGATCCCCTGGGTAGCAGGCCTAAGTTGGAAGGTAGACATCCGCTGAGGGGTCCTAGACTGCAAGAGAACACAGGCCAGGCTGAGAGACCCACTCCCATCATGGAATGTATGATTTTTGTGCACTGGGCCTCTAGTTTCTTTATAATGTTAGATCATCTAAATGACCACATGCATGATAAGACCCTTTGAAAGTTATAAAATGCACTACCTAAATGTGATGTATATTGTGAGTATTACTATTGTTTCCAACATCAGCTGTGGATACCATGCCTTCTCTGGCCCAGTCTCACAGCATCCTGGGCTGGATGACAGTTACCTAAGGTCATTTGTCTCCCCAGCACCTAATGGTGGGGATTAGGTGTTGTTAATCAGCATTTTCTATGTTATAGAGATCAGATTAGTTGATCTACGTTATAGAGATCAGATGAGTTCATTTAGAGTTGACTATAACAAAATTGATAGATTTCAGGTTTATATTCTTTCATATCTCCTGCCCACATTTGTTCTAAGTCCTAAGGAGATATTAATGAGCATAAACCTGGGTAATTTTTAGGAAAAGGAAAGAAAGTAAGCATCTACAGAGCTTAGCTTTCAGATAATTGGGTCCCTAGCTATTGAAGGTTAAGAAGAGTGACTCATCGAAGCATACTGTTCTTCCTAAATGTCTTTCTCATTCACATTTAACCTGGTTTGCTAAATGCAGCAGGGAACATAGAAACCTTAGGAAGGTGACATCTTAAAAAGCTTTCAGACAGTAGTGAATCAAAGGTTCAAGAATCTCTTCAAATTTAACATTCACTTCAAATTCAACATTCTCTTACTTTTATGTTTCTTATAAAATTTCTAATTTTAGAGGGAATATTCCTTTTTTAAATTCTTATCGATTTTATCTTCAATCATAACAAATTCATTCAAGCTTTTTTAGCCTTTAAACACTTACATTCTGCAAAGGTAGATATGATATCCAGCTTTCCTCCTCCTCCTCCTCCTCCTCCTCCTCCTCCTCCTCCTCCTTCTCTTTCTCCTCTTCCTCCTCCTCCTTCTTATCCTCCTCCTTCTTATCCTTCTCCTTCTTTAAATTTACTCATTCAACTTTACCAAAATGGTTTTAGCTATAAAAAGCTAACAAGGATATATATAGTATAAAGTCAATATTTTCTTTTGGTCCACCATATAAAGAACTATAGTAAAACTTAGGTAGAATCATTAAATTGTATATAGGAAAAATGTTTTAAGAACTTTAAAAAGTTCTCTTGACTCAGAAAGCCCATTTCTAGTAAGCAATTTTGAGAAAATAATGGAAGATATAGCATTTCTTGTAATAGTGAAAAATTAGGGAAAACTCAAAGGCCTAACTTTAGGGAGATTATTAAGTAAATTATTGTTTATTAAATAATGTTCAGCCATTAAATGGTATTTTCAAGAAAATTAATTACATGGAAAAACCCTGGCTAACATAATATTCAGTGAAATCCCAGGAAGCTGGAAGGAAATCCACTAATACATAAACTGAGGTTACCAATGGGTGATGGAAATATAAATAAGATTTATTTTTGCTTTAATGCTTTTGTATTTTCCAAGTTTTCTGCAATGAGAATGTTTAAATTTTACAATCAGAAAAAGTACTACTTTAAACATACCTCAAAAACATTTGTAATTATTACACTGACAAATTTTACATTATGATGAAACTTCAAGAGCATTATATTTCTACTGACTTCAAGAATAAAAACAAAGGACTTGGTCAGCAGAGCTCACTGGTTTTTAACCTTGCCTGGGCCCTTTCTTATACATGTCCATTTGACTGGGCAGACAAAACTTTCTGGAAGAATTCCCTAGGTTCTTCAGACTAGTAAAGCACCTTAGGTGTTCCTCATTATTAGATCCTTCTTAATTCCAAATAGACCAGACAGGGGTGTGGGTAGGAGGGCTGGTGACCCAGTTTAATGTTTTTATGGTTGTGGATGAGTCATGGGTTTCAATCTCAGCTCCTATCACTTGCTCCTACCTCTCTACTAGTTAGTTTCCACACATAGATTAACCGACATTATTAGCACAATGTCCAGACCCTTGATAAGCACTCAGGAAAAGTTAGCTCCTACTGAACTTCAAAAGAAGTAGAACTCTTTCATCTACTCTGCAAGTATGAGCTAGAACAATTTCTACAGGTGTAGCCCACTAACTGCCTTCACTGTAAAAAGGAAGCAAGTAATAGGCTATGTCTTGTGTATTGTTGTTGGTAGGGGTGGGGAGGGAGGAGTTGCTCAGAAAGCCCCAAAAGAGCTATGCTATGGAAGCAGAGTTGCAAGAGAGGGTTCAATTTTGGAGGGGCAGTTTGGGGACAGAAGTGGAAAGAGCTAGGTAATGACTGTCTTACGGACTACCAATCACGAGATGTGAGAACTACTATTGCTCCTGGACCTCCCAGACACCCGGGCCCAAGGGACAAGAAGAGGAGGCCACCACGACTTCTGTCACTGGTCATTTTCTCTTCAGAAGAGTGGTTAAATGTTTCCTTTTCCTGAACCTAGAACCAGGGAGGGTGAGGAAAAAATAGTTCTGGTAACATTTAGTAACTTAACCCAAGGAAGAAGCAGTACTCCATCCCTGCCTGGGTCAACATGGTGGAGTGTCAGGGCAAGCAGCAGAAAGTGATACCCCTTCTCTTCAAACTCCGCCACTTTTTGTTGCCAAGGACAGCAGATGCTATCTCACCAGTTCAAACAGGTGTTCACATGCACTCAGGGGAAATGAGGCAGGGATAATTATTCAGGTGGCAGAAAAAAACAAAAATTTGTCATTTTGGGCTTTGAATTCTTTAGAAAGACATTAATTATCTGAATGGTATGAAAAAGAGAATTATTGTCATCTCAGATGAGGAAATTTGAATTAAAAACAAAGCCAAGTGTCTTGGTATTATAAGATTACAGAGTGATTCTGTTACTGTAATAACTAGCTAGCTAATATTAATAACTAGAGGCCTGGTGCATGTAATTGTGCGCAGGTGAGGTCGGGCCAGCCCTCCCCAATGGGGGCTAATTGGGGCTAGGCTGGCAGGAAGGAGGGGATGTAGGAGGTTGGTCAGCCTCACCCCAGATTGGGGGTGGGAGGGTGATTGGGGGCAGGGTTGGACAGGGGGAGGGGCCGCGGGATGTTGGCTGGCCGGCCTCACCCCTGATTGGGCTGGTTGGCCAACCACAGTGGGCATGATAGTGACTGGTTATTCTAGTCATTTTGGTCATTCCAGCGTTCTGGTTCCTGGCTTTTTATATATATAGATTAGAGGTCCAGTGCACTTGCCAGGAACTGGGGCTCAGTGCAGTGGGACACCTTTGTCTCCCTCTCTGTTGGAGAAAACCAGCTGGGTTTTCAGCCACCTGCCCTATCTGCTCGCACACGGCTCTGCACCTCTGACTCTGTGCGTATTTGCAACTCTGCCCTCAGCAGCTCCCCCAAGTCTCAGTGTCTTTTTACCTTTCCTTCTGTTTGTGGAATGTCCATTCAGCCAGTCCTCTGATGATTGTGAATGATGTCCATTTTGTCTTTTAGTTGTAGTTTTGAAATTGTTGTATGGGGCAGACTTGTTGTATCTTGGTTCCTCCCTGCATATTACTCTTTTATTAGATAGGATAGGAAAGGGGCAAAGGGGAGGCCAGACATTATAAGCATGGTCATTTAGGCAGCTTCACCAGGAAGCTGCAACCTTACACTCCCCAGTATCATCTGCAAATCACTGGGGGAAAGAATCAAACAAGGGGGAAGATGGGTGCTTGTGCAGTGAAGTCAGGGTGACATAGGAAAGGTGCTTGCCTGCCAGTCTAGCCTGGGGAACAAAGATAATTGGCTAGGGGATAAAGCCACTGCAAGTGTGTGAAACCTTAGAAACTTAAAATATCCAAAGAAGCTTTTTCCTCTCTTGGCCCCTTGCCTGCCCTTGTAATCTCTTGTTCCATGACCTATGCTAACCTGCCATGTGGCCCTAGAAGCCTTATGACCCGGGGCCATGCAGATACCATGGGCAATGGACTACAGTTGTGAACATAAGCTAAGCTAGCCAGATACTGGACTGGACTGTGCAAATATGGAGCAGAAACTCTGGGCAATGGCTTTATCTTAACTCTGCTGAAGACAAAAATCTCTTTTCTGTGGTGGTACAGAGGAAGATGGACTTTGGAAACTCAGGGGTTTAATTCCACAGAAATAAGGCTTTTCACAACACCTCATCCTCTCAATGGCAGACTTAGGAAGTTCTTGTCCCCAAAAGCCCCACTTCCACCAGCCACAAGTGGGCACACGGAGAACACCCATCAATAACAATTCTTAGAAAAAAACAGAATTTATCTTTTAAAGCTTTTGGGTAGTTCTTCAAGTTATCAGGAGACCTAAGTGGCGGAACAACACTAAATCAGTTCTTATATTTCAGCACCTGACCGGCAGGTGCCCTTTGATTGGCAGATCAACCTGACAGGAGGAAGTTGGTCAGCTGAAAACCACATTTGACCTGGTCCAAAACGGGGAAGGCAAGGGCGACTCTCAGACTGGGTTGACTTCAAATAGCCCCTGTTGTAGCTGCCAGGCCTGATTCTCATTCTCTAACCTGATCTTAAATGTAATGTCTTTCTACTTCTAGTAAGTACAGATCCCCCCTCCCCCTAACAAGAATCCAACATCATAGGCCAGAATAATAATCTAGGGAAAGTCGGGGCTCTGGTGGAAATGTTGGATAAGAATGGTGAAGGAGAAGACCTTCACTTAGAGAAAGTATAACCTTTTGGTGATTTGTAAATTTTGAGATGGGCAAGTTCTCCCCACTCCCTGCTTCTTGGCTCTCCAATCAGTTTTTCCTTTCAACTAGAACTCTCTCTCTCTGAATTGTAATTAAACACTTTCCATTTGAAAAACAATTAAGCTATTAGAGATGAACTTTGGGCCTTAAAGGTTTTTTTCAGCTTTAAGAATCCTCTATTAAGCTGAGACCGGTTTGGCTCAGTGGATAGAGCATTGGACTGCGGACTGAAGGGTCCTGAGTTCGATTCCGGCAAGGGCATGTACCTTGGCTGCGGGCATATCCCCAGTAGGGGGCGTGCAAGAGGCAGCTGATCGATATCTCTCTCTCATCGATGTTTCTGACTTTCTATCTCTCTCTCTTCCGCTCTGTAAAAAAAAAAAGTCAATAAAATATATTTTAAAAAAAAGAATCCTCTATTAAAATGCAAACATATAAGGAAGGAGTAAAACATATAAGGAAAAGAATAAAATCTGCAGTGGTTGTCAGCTAATATATCTTATCACCACCCATCACTAGCATTTTAGCAAGCATTTACTGAATCACTTATTTATTTATACCTCAATAATATACAAATGTATACATTTTAGTGTACAGTTAGTTCCATGCCTTTTGACAAAACTTGGTAGTTGTATAACCAATCCCACAATTAAACTATTTTTATCATCCCCGTCCCCCAAAAAAGTTCACTCGGCCCTCTTCCCTCCACCCTCAGTCCCTGGCCAAAATGGAACCACTTTTTTTTTGTCCCCAGAGTTTTGCCTTTTTCAGCCCTTAGTAGTAGTTCTAAAAATAAGACTCTCCCTCTTCAAGAAGCAACTCTAAACTGTATTCAGCTCTGTTTAAAATCTAGTTTATCAACAATTTGGGGGGAGTGTAGATAACCTTTCAGATTAATTTCCAGTCCCAGCTGCCAACCAGGAAGAGGGAACCGGAAGTTAAGTGTGGAGAGTAAGAGGGGCTTTGCTTTACCAAGCATCCATCCTCCTCCAACCGCTGAAGGTGAGCAAGTTACAAAATACATTTCACAAAGGCTCCTGTGTGTCCACTCTTCCAAAACATAAACTCAGGTTAGAACTAGACTATAAATTCCATGATGATGGTTTCCTTCTTTTGGTATCTAATCTTCCCTTTTCCTCACTTGGTGGCATCAACTTGGGGTAACTCTAAATATGGAGGATAAAGGACAGAGAAGACTAGAATTACTCCCACATTTCTGGCCTCACTCTCTGGATAGGTGACGGTGCCAGTACTAGGGGAGAAAAATAAGAGAAAATAATTTCTCTTTCCCTTTGACCCAGTGGTAAGCACTCATGATTTCATTTAGTCCTCTCAATAATCAGATGAGCCTCTGAGACAGAGAACCCCCTTTCTCTACTTTCCTGTTGCTCAGTCTCTAATCACGGGGTCAGTTTTACCCTTTAATACCTTCTTAGTTCTCTCTTCTTTTCCTCCTCATGGCTCTGTATTAATTCAGTTTCACCATCTGGTCTGATATTTGCAATCCTCTGTTGAAGGATTCTCTACCTCCAATCTGGTCCTAATTTATCCCCTTCACCGCTACTAGATTTATTTCTCTCAAATTTAAATTGGATCACATTTGTCCCCTGCTTACATTTCCTCTGTGACTTTCTATTATCCTCAGCATCCAATTGTATCTCTGGCTCTTAATAAACAAGGATCCCTAATTCCATGCAAGCCTTCTCCCAAAGCCCTCTGTTATCCTAACCCCCTCCTAGCCAAGCACTGGCCTGCACAAGTCTTTCTTGTTCTAGCCACTACTCCAGTATTACCCTCTCTGAGAAGTCCCTCCTGTTCCCTCACTGAAAACATTGTTGACCTCTTCTGCCCTGTTCTTCACTAAATCTGACATCCTTCTATCACAGCCCCTCATGTGCTTTCAGTTCTGAGTGGTGAGTACTCTTTTCCTTGCCTTCCTGCAATGAAATTTTTAATAAATGACAAAGTCTTATTTTAAATTCTTGTTTTCCACAACATGATTAACTTAAATAATTGAAATTTAAATCTAAAAAATTGCATGGTGGTCAAGCCCATGCTATTTCTTACTGCACATTTGCGGGGGGGGGGGGGGGGGGGGGGGGGGGGGGGGGGGGGGGGGGGGAGAATGGTTTTATTTTGGGATGTGTTGTGTTTGAGATCCCTGTGATCATTAAGGTGTCTGTGTGTACTACGCAATTGAGAATGAGCATATGGATCTCAGGAAGAAGTTTTGGGTTGGATTTTCAGTATATACGTCTTTTTGGTAGGCCCTAAGCACTCTTACTTTTGGTGGTTCTTCCCTTTATATCTTATAAAATATGTCAAAATGTTGCAATGTCAACATAAAAACATTCAAACCTGTCAAGAATTTTTGTGAGTTTACTTGAGCCAAACTGTCGACATATGCTGGGAAGCAGAACCTCAACAAATTGAGACAATGCTCCGGAGAATGGCGGTTACATTTGTATTTATATGTTGTAAGCAAAAAAAGGGGCATAGGTGGGTTACCTGAAATTCATTGGTGATACACTATAGAGGCAGGAGAAAGCAAAATGGGGAAATCCCTAGGATTGGATAAAAGATAAAAATATAGCCCTAGCTCAGTGATGGGCAATCTTCTGAGCTTGGTGTGTTAAAATTCGCCAAAAAAACTGAGCATAACTCAGATGGTGTGACACTTTGAGAAAAAAACCATAATTTCGCAATATTTATAGTTTAAATAACAAAAATGTGTAACTGTAATATATAACTGTATTTATATATAAACCAAAAACTAATTATTTAACTTACCTGCTTAGAGACTTCTTTGTTCATCTGTTAGTCAGTTTCTTTTGTTGGTCTTAATATTATTTTACTTGTGTTGGGATCCTTGAACTAAGATAAGTGAGGGGGAGGGGAATTCTTTAACTAGGCCTATTGGTGACTTTTTTATTGCTGAATTTCATTGGCTAAACCTTTAATTGAAGGTTGGTATTTTGTACACATAAAGCCCAAGCAAGTGCTACTAACTTCATCTGTCAATCTGTTTCTTTTGTTGGTTTTTATATTATTTAATGCTGAGAAAAAGGTCTCACAAAAGTACGTAGAGGGAAAAATTGTGAGTAAAGCTATTGCTATATTTTTCAGGGTGCTAAAAGTGTTTGGTAATCGAATCCAAGCACTCCAAATTTCCTGTTCATAGTGGAACTCCTCTTGATTCTCCAAGTGGTGCCTTTCCAGATTCTCAGGCTTTGACCTCAAGTCAACAAACACCTGAGCCCAGATGCTGTCTTGAAATCTGCAAGTTACATCTCCAATTCAGCAATTTGCATCCGTTGGAAACCATTTAATTTCAAACTACTGTAGACTACTACATCAGGATACTTAATTATTTTTATAATCTGTTTTAGGCTTCTAAATTGATTAAATCTATCATTGAACTGGTCAAGCAATGAGTCTAAAACATGCTGTACTTTATATGTAAGGGTTCCATTTCATTTTGTACAGCTGCACTGGCCTTCTCAAAATACTTTGTTACTCGAGGAAAATACTCATAAGTTTTAGTTTCTACATCTCGCATGAAAATTTTAAGTTTACTTTCAAAAGCTTTTATGTATCCAAACATAATGTCAATACTTTTGCCAAAACCCTGTAACTTTAAGTTCAGTTCATTAATATGAACAGAGAGATCTGTAAAAAATATCAGGGTGTTGACCCACTTATCATCATTGAGCTGAGAAGTTTCCCAGATCCTTATCTTCAAGAAATACCTTAATTTCTTCAAAGCGCTCAAGAACTTTGCCTCGGCTCAGCCATCTTACATTATTGTACATCAGCAGTCCACTGTAGGTGGAACCAACCTCCAGTAAAAGTGCAGAAAATTCTTGCTTGTGAAGGGGGTGGTCAGCTATTAAATTAACTATTTTTGTAACTGACATTAAGTCATTTAAGTCGGTGAATCCTGCCTTGGCACATAAAACCTGATGGATAATACAATGAAAAAGCACAATCAGATGTCCAATAGCTTCTGTAAACAATTTGACAAATCCGACTTTTTCTACCACCATGTTTGTGGCCCCATCTATGGTCACTGACACAACTTTAGAGATATCAATGTTTAGGTCACGGAATATTTGTATAATAACCTTATATATTTCGCTTCCTGATGTACTTATTGGCACTGATACTAACTTTATCAACTCTTCTTTTATTGTGAGACCATCAGAATATTGACCAATAATGGCCAACTGAGCATGTGTTGTGACATCAGCAGTTTCATCAAGAGAAATCGAAAAATATTTACAATTACTTATGTCTCTCTTTAATTGATGTAGTATGTTTGTGTTCAGTCTCATTATTCAGTCTTTTATATTTCTACTGAGTGGTGACTCAGATATTCTCTTAATAATTGCATCTTTATTCTGCATATCATGAAATAGAACTGGTGCACATTTTAGGAGAGTTTCTTTAATAAATTCGCCCTCACTGAGTGCTTTTCCATGCTAAGCTATGGAGTGAGCAATGCTCAAACTTGCATATGTTAAATTTGTAGAGCCTTTTATAAATTTAAGGATGGAATTAGATTGGCTCTTATAAAGGTGTAGCTGCCTGGAAATGTATTTCTTCCTTTCAACCTCACATTTTTTCAAGACCTGGGAATGATTAGTTTCAAAATGTTTATATTTCATGTTCTGCTTATTACCATTTCAGTACATAGAACACAAAATGATCTGGCATTTTTTTCTATAATGCCATACATCTCGGTGCATGTCTCTTGAAAGGGTCGACTACTGCTACTACCACTTCCTTTACTTAACCTTGTTTTTTATTTTTTGGGTTCTCCATCAGCGGGGCAGTGACAGAAGATAAAATTATAGATAGCCTGTTAGCCTTGCAGGCAATTAGGGGTTAACTAGCCTAACTGACCACAAGATGGCACATGTAACTGTCTTTTAGGAAAGGGCAGGGTTAATAAGCAGAAATAGGGGTGAATAAGGATGTGCAACAGTAAGAGTGGTGAAATGGAGTCTGCACTATGCTGCAAAATGATGTTCCTTATATAAATTAAGATGGCTGCCGCTATTTCTAATGGCAGGAAACAGCACCCATAGCACAGGCCCTCACCTCTCCCAGTCTTCCCTTCACTTATCTCAGTAATGATGGTCAATTAGAAATCCATGACACCCCAGAACAGTAGATTTGATGATGGTTGCTGTAGGTATGCAGTTGCTGGTAATGGCGATCACAGGCCCCCCAAGAGATGCGTCCCCCGTGGCATTCCGCTGCTGCCTGTTCTGTCGGCCAGAAATGAGGTCAAAGATCCCCTAATGGCCTAACCGGAAGTCCCAGATCTAGACGCTCTGTGCCAGAGTTCTGTTGTTTTGGTCTACAGACCCCGACACAGAGTGTCTACACTGCACTACAGCAAATGTTTCATCCTCTGCTATTGCACCTGGCCGCGCAGTAGCTGAGGATGAAATGTCCTTCTCGGCATGTGTACCCATACTTCTCTGTATGCGACCGCATGCTGCCACATGTCATCCAAAATGGCTACGTGTGTCAGTGCTGACACGCATGTCATAGGTTTGCCATCGCTATCCTAGCCAGTTTGGCTCACTGGATAGAATGTTGGGCTGTGGGCCAAAGAGTCCTGGGTTTGAATCTGGTCAAGGGCATGTACTTTGGTTGCAGGCTCCTCCCCGACCCAGGCCCCGATCAGGGTGCATACAGAAGGCAACCAATCGATGTGTTTCTCTCACATCAATGTTTCTCTCTGTCTTTCCCTCTCTCTTCCATTCTCTCTAAAAATCAATGTTAAAATATCCTTGGATGAGGATTAACAACAACAACAACAACAACAACACCCAGAAAAAAGAAAAAAAAAAGCAGAAAAAAAAGGTAGAATGATAGACACATACTTAGGTGGGCACAGGAACAATTAACATGATAACAATGAAGAAATGCGTGGTATTTGTCCTGGTGCCCAGGCACATTAGGCTGTGCCCCAAGGGGTCCAGAGAAAGGGAAGTTAGAAGTTAACCAGACATTTCAAGAGTATGTTACCATAGATGCAAAAACAAACAAACAAACAAAAAAAACCAGATAGGCTCAGTTAAGGTAAGGATTGACCTTGTCAGTGAAGATACAGGCCTGGATGCTCCTATTAAAATGTAATCAAGATCATATCACTCCTGTAGTCAAAATCCTCCAGTTGCTTTCCATCTCATTCAGAAAGAAAGGCCAGTTTCCATGAGTTACACAACATCACTGATCTCTTTCTATTGGCTCTTTTGGTATACCTTGAGCACATGTGCTGTTCCAAGCATGTCACACCTCAGGACATGCACTTGCTCCTGCTGCCTAAAATGCTTACTACCTCTCCATCTTCAAGTATTTGTTTAAATGTCATCTTCTCAGGGTGAAACCAATCACTCCATTTAAAACTGCAGCATTCTCTCCTTGATGCATTACTTCCTCTTCCCTGATTTATTTTTTGCCTTGGGGCAAGGACTTGGTCTATTTTATCCACTGTGATATCCCCAGTGTCTAGGACAATGCTTACCACTTAGGATGCTAAATAAATGAGATTGATAATACTAGAGAACAGAGGGATTATTGTTGATGGGAGTTCAGAAGGGAACATATGGAAGGACATCAAAAAAACTCCTAAGCCCTAATTTTAAGAAGCAGGACAGAATAGGGAACTAGGTAAGCTCCCGATACTATCATTTGTACATTTATGAAGCAAATCAATACCAGCGTGCCACCTTTCCTACACATTTACACTGTTAAGCCTTTTATCTTTAATTGTGGTGGGAATAAAACTTGTTCCTGTGTTAAAGGAATTGCTTGCTCTACAAGGAAGATAACTGGAAATTTATTCAGAAAGCACAGAAACCTTCTTGACCTTGAAATCATTTTACAACTGAGGTACAACTGCTTTATTCTTGAAGACACACCAATTATTTTGTACTCAGCTTTCATATTCTTGAGTTTGTATACTTTCTGTAACCTGTAATAATAACAGCGTACTGTGCTGATTAGACAAACGTTCTTCCGGGCACCCTTCCTTCTGCATAAAGCCGCAGCGGGCAGCGGCCCAGGCAGAGGCGGCAGTTGGAAAATAAAGATGGGACATTTGCAGGAAACAAAAGAAAAGCATAGTCATTCCTGGATGTGGTGATTTAATGAAGTTCTAGGGAGTTTTGAACCCTTCTTTAGTTAATCAGTTGATTACCAGGTAGTTAGCAGGTTTCTGCAGTGAACGACTTCTTTTGTTATATAAGGTAGAGCATTTTGACCACTTCATGCTTCAACTTATTGGAAAATAGGATTAATAAATAGGATAATATGAATGGTGGAAAAATGACACATGAGATATTAATAGATACCCACAATGGGGTTAGGGAGAATTGAAATGATCAACATGAAGTTCTGAATTTTCATTGTGTTTTATTGATGAATTATTGGGGCTATATTAAAAGTTTTTTTTTTTAATGGACCTGGTTTGAGGGTCTACTCTAGCAGCTTTTGATACCAAATAGATTTGACCTTTTGGCCTCTGAGTTTCAGACAAGGGGATTCTTAGAAGAGCTGTCCTCCTGAGAGTTATTTAGACCACTTAGTCTGCACAGACCTCTCTTTGGATTCTATTAATGTCACATGGACACCCTGTGATTGCTACTTACCTAAAATCTTTTTGGTAGACCTAAGAATATTTTTCTACTGACAGTAAAATGTGACCATCCTAATCAAATCTCTTAAAAGTGTACCAGAACGGGGCTTTTATATAGCTCACCATTTACTATTCTATGCTGCCTCTTTTATGAAAAATGAGAAGTTTATTTATAAAACTCCTAAATATAAAGGGTTTTATGGCTTTTATATTTCAGTTGTAAGTATTTAGATTTTATTCGGTAAGGACAGACTGAGAACAATGTTTAA
This sequence comes from Antrozous pallidus, assembly GCA_027563665.1. Classification (NCBI taxonomy): domain Eukaryota; kingdom Metazoa; phylum Chordata; class Mammalia; order Chiroptera; family Vespertilionidae; genus Antrozous; species Antrozous pallidus. Next base: position 9,732,745 of record CM050519.1, read on the forward strand.
AATCCATAAATGTACAAAATAGGGAGATATCAAAGATTAATTTCATTTGTTTTACTTATCATGGTCCATGCTCTATTTCTAATATTTTTACTCTTTAGATGTGCTCAAAATATTAAAGTTGATCCTACAGCACATGACTCTAAGTAATGTGTTGCTCCTGCTGTTTCATAATTATATGTATAAGCTACATTATTAGTGTAAGGAGGATATGGGTCAAACACACACATTCAATGTTGGATTTGGATCTTGGAGCCTTCACAGGACTTGAAATATGAAATTTAATCTTTTAGAACTCCACAAAGAAAAAAATATTATTTCTAGTAAAAATACAACCTGAATGAAATTTGCAACCTCAGCGTCCTACTTTAAAGTTTCCTCCTTTCATTAAAACATGGTTTCTTATCAAAAGAAAAAACTTTGAGAAGTCAATTTGGTTTTAGAGAAATCATGTGCTTTCTTATATTTTACTCATATTGAATAAAGACACTTGTTAAAAGCTACTAATACAAAATAACAAAAGAAAAGCAAAAAAGTGTATTATTCCTGGTATTCCCTTTACTCTTCTTCCCAATAGTTAGAAATGGGCTGCATCTCTGCATCACACATGAAACAAAACAGGTGAGTCTGTTGGACATAGTTACTACTTTAAAGTAGCCCAAAGTCCCCGTTTCCCTGGAGAAAAGCCCAAGTGAATGTGTCTGCGGGAGAGAGACTTTTCAAGTAAAATAACGTGGGCATTCTCTTCTCATGGCTTTGGTTATATGAGACTCAAAAACAAACAAACAACCAAAAAATGAGTACCTACCACTTATCTCATTTTCCCGGTGGCTAAACGAAGTCATACTGCTTATTTCTAACTCTTGCATAGCACCACCATTGTAATTGATTCCTGCTTTCGGTAGCAGTGCGGCCTCTCACCCTTAGGTTTGGTATAGTGAAAAGGAAAATCATCCTTGCAAAGGAATCTGGATTTTCCTCTCCTCTGTGACTGTTTAGAAATAAGTGTAGTTAGTTTATTTATTTATATTTTTAAAACATATTTTTATTGATTTCAGAGAGGCAGAGAGAGGGAGAGAGAGATAGGAACATCAATGATGAGAAAGAATCATTGATTGGCTGCCCCTGCTTGCCCCACACTGGGGATGGAGCCCGGAACCCAGGCCTGTGCCCTGATGGCATCAACTGTGACCTCCTGGTTCATAAGTTGACGCTCAACCACTGAGCCATGCCCCCAGGGCTGCTTAGTTCATTTTTAAAATTTTACAGCTGTACACCAGTAACAATGACTTCTCACTTTGGACTTGAGAAATGCTTCTGTGTTCCAAACTTTAAAGAAAATTAGAGTCAGCTCTTCGATAACCTGGAAATAACAAGTTGGTGCAGTGGCTTTCAGGCCCCTCAGACTCGAAGCCTCCCTGTACATCGTTCCCACTCTGAGATGCTCCTTTATAATTCCGAAATGAAATTCACAGATAATGTAATCTCACTATACACATAATTTTAAAACATGAAATACAAACTGTAATATAAAAATAAATATGATGAATATAACTTAAAACAATATATATTTACATTTGTAAAGGGCTGAACTGGAAGATAACTGTATACATTTCCACAAATTTTTCTAGGGAGTGAAAGTGAAATGGGTGAGAACCCTTAGCACTTTGTCCTCTCTGGTTTGAACAAAGCGATAAGTGAGTTTAGAAGTAAGCTCTTTGGGTCTCTGAGCCTTAGCATCCTCATATTTTAATGACACTACTTAATACTGTCTGTTATTATATAACTTATTACATATGAAACACCTAGTACAATATCTAGCTTGCAGTAAGCTCTCAATAAATGCTGATTCTCATCATTCCTCGCCCCCGCTTCTCCCTCAGAGAAGTCAAAGGTACAGTGAGTCCCAGCTTGTCACCTTTGAGTGATTTATCCATTGGGCTTAGTGTCTTTCTAGTGGGGAAATGAGAAATGGGAGTAATTTAAAGATTGAGCTGTTAAAGAAACACTGACCTTTTCTGATTTCCCAGTCCCCTTTCCAATTTAGTAAAATAAGTATGGATCAAATTTCCCATTCTTTTCTGTAGCTGAATCTTTTCAAACTGGTGGCCTTATGCAGATTCCAACTACATGTCTTGGAGGCATGGGCACTTGGCAAATTGTTGTTGGGCACGGTGAGGGGATTATGATTTGCAAAGCAATCTGTAGTGTCTTTTTTTTCCAGGACAAAGGTTTATGATGGTTCTGCATTTGTAGAGGCAGGTGGAGCAGGTGGTGGAGGACAGCAGTGGTAAATTGTTCCTCCATTCCATGCTATTTATGCTATCAACATTCTATGCTAACCAGGAAGCAGAAACCAAGAGGGTTTTCTTTTTAATCCCTAAAAAGAATTTGCCAGTTTCTCTTTTAAACTGGTAGTCTCTAAATAAAAGCCTCTAAAATATTTTGGAGGAGAAAAATGAAGCTCTCTTAAAGAACTCAGCCTCTATTCCAAGTTTGCTGTTTAGGAAAAGACTTCTTTTAGTGAATTGAGAGGAATTTTTAATGGTACATTTTTCCCCCCTGTTTATTTACAATACCTTGCAAACAATGCTATTTTGACTACCATGTTTTCACATTTTAGAAAGCATAGCAGAATTAAGTCCTTATTCTACACATCAAAATAAAATCCTTTAAACATTATCTAGAGCAGCAAAATGTTGTTCCTATTTTATACTCTCATAAACAACTTCACTTGGATGAAAAGCTCTTGTGGAACAGCAGGCCTCTCTGGTTGCCGCCTCTTCTAGGTTTCCAGTCCCGGCTTGATTCTCCTTTCTGATAAGAGATCAGGTAACCATGGCAACACTGCACAGTGGCAGTCCTTTCATTTTTGTGCTTTACATAACCCTGAAAATAAATCTGTTATCTGTATGACATTTGCTTCCTTCTTTTCCAAACTTTCCCCCCCTTTAATCTTAGCACAGAAGCTTCTGCAAGAAATTTGCTACTTCAGGGGATTTGGTGCCCCCAAAGTGACTTCCTATTAGTAAGGGGTTGTCTTTGCATTTTCTAGGGCTCTGATTCCTGCCATTCTCCCCATACACACTTCAAACTAAATGGTAGCTCTATTATATAGTTATTAAAGACTAACAAGACCCTGGTGGTACACCTGGGTCTTTTCTCATTTAAGACTCAAACAATCCAAGTCCGTGTCATCCAAAATGCCAGCCATTGTGAGCAGATGAGCTCCAAAGACCCATAGGGAGAGCTCTGACAGGAAACTTTCTCAAGTCCAAAATCAAGATGAAGCATTGTCTTTGATACAGCCAAATTTTGACAGTGATAAGATAGTTTCACTTAATATTTATTGGAAGACTCTAATATAATGTATCTTGACAATCTGCCTTTGAAATTAGAATGTGTATTGTACCCGACTGGAAATGTTAGAATTTTGAACCATACCAAATAACTAGCTTCTTCTTCTTTTTTTTTATCCCATCAATGAAAAGAAAGATTTAATTCCCTGCTGCAGATTCTAGAAACCTTCATTGTAATGAGGGCTTCTCCCACAATAAAAGAAATGACTTTGTCTCCTACATTTAATAGCTTTGTGCAGATTCAGACAAGTTGACTGCTGAACAGTTCTTGGTTGGATGGCAGGCAAGTTATTATTAGGGTCAGAATCAGACCATTATTTTGAAAGCAGATCTAGTTCTTATCTTCATTTATCCACTAGCCTTGGGTTGTGTTCAGGCAAACTCTTATTGATTTTATTTATTTCCCTAATGTTTGCATTCTGCTCTCTCTCAGGAACTCTAATAGACAAGACATATGTAGTTTTACCCTGCATGTCTGTCAATTAAGTGTTATTAAGTTTAATGACTTTTTTTTTAATAGCACCCATCTCTCCAGTCTCTATCCAGACAATCTCCTGGGAGTTGGAATTCAGTGAAATGAATGCAGGGTGCAAGCTTACTAGTTTGTAATAAATGAATTTGTAATAAATGAAAAGTAGCAGGTTATAAAATTAATATTAAGAAAATGGTGCCTCTTTCTAATTCCCATAAAGACTCTGGACTATGGTGGCCTAGTACTGGTTTCAGTATATCACTATACTGGACAAATTGTGTCCAGTAGCAAGGTGCTGTAATGTTGAGCAACATCAAGAGAAAAATAAGAAGATATAAGGTGGAGGTAAAAGAAATAATAAATGCACAGAGAGCTCAGTATCTTAACTTCATACTCTTAGATAACTGATAGACTGGCTTTGAATTCTAGATATGGTATGATCTAGGGGAAAGATACTTATCTCTCTTTGATTTTGTATCATCATCTTAAAATGGGATAATCTTGCCTTGTAGAACTGTTGTGAACATTAATTGAGGTCATGAACATAAAGTTCTTAGTGCAGTGCTCAGCAAATGGTAAATGCTCAAGAAAGGTTAGCTCCAATTATGATGATTGTCACTTGCATCTCCCAACCCCTAACTATAATGCTTAGTGTTTACTTATCACACTGTAGAAGCTGATGAGTCTGAGATCCTGCATGGGGGAAAGGGAGAAGAAGGAGGACGTCAGAGTGTAGAATGGGATTCAAAGCATTAAGGGCTACAATGAGACTGATTTAATCAGCAACATACATTTAACCAAGAAGATTATTTTTAACTCAAACTAGATTAATTTAGGTTTTTACTTTATTTATTCTTGCATATCACAACTTGTGATTCTAAATATAGATTTCTCTAGAGGTGGTTCAGATCTTGCGTATGATAATTTTTATTTGTGAATTCAAAAAGTAAAGGGCAGCTTGTACTTCTCTAATTACCAAGAATGTCACTCAGATCAAAGGAAGATCAAGTCTTTTGCCCCTGCTGTCCACTGTGGTCATCTGATACTTGTAACCATTGTGGACACCAACATTTTTTAAATATTCAAAGAGGTTGCAAGCCCTCCTCTGTCCACATTTAAATACAGCATCTTTATTTTTTTCCCCCCAAAAAACTTAACTGGAAACCAACCAGCTTTACAAATAGGCAGTTAGCCTTAATGATTTCCCATGAATACTCTCTATGCTGTATTTATAATCTATTTAAGCTCTCTACTAATAGCGGAGAATTTAAGGCTCATAAAACATGCATACTTGCTTTAAACAAGATGTCACAAAGCCATCTTCAAAGCCTCTGAGAGTCATTTGAAGCAAATGTGTCTAATTTGGTCATTCTTTGAACTTCCTGAATTGAAATACTATATAGAAACCCCTAGTTTTAAACCAATTTGGTTTTGTTACTGTGTTTTTCCTGTGTGCTTCTTCTTTTCCCTGACAGCTGTGGTAGAAAGAGTGCTGGCCTGAGAGTTGAACCTGGGCAATAGAACCAGGTCTGCAACCTAACTGTACAGTTAGGCTGGGCAGTGTCTTCCAGCCTTAATTTTGTCATACATAAAATGGGAGATTGAATAGTTATCTTTAACAGGTCTGGCTTCAGAATTTTTGAGGTTTAGGGTGAAATGAAATCCTGGGACCCCTTATTCAAAAAGCAGGGAAAAGTGCTTTTAAACGTACAAAAAATAACACATTTTCCTTTTCCCCATAGTTGCTAACTTGTCATGACATATTTTATTTACTATCTAATGTCTACTTAAGCAAATAAACATTTTAAATTGTTAATATGACTTTTGCCATTCATCTTTATATTGTACTAGAGGCCTGGTGCATGAAATTTATGCACGGAGAGGGGTTCCCTCAGCCCAGCCTACACCCTCTCCAATCCGGGACCCCTTGCGATCGGGCCTAAACTGCCAGTCGGACATCCCTCTCACAATCCTGGATCACTGGCTCCTAATCACTCAGCTGCCTGCTTGCCTGGTCACACTTAATTGCTCCCCTAAACCCCTGCTTGCTGGCCTGATTGCCCCTAACTGCCACCTCCCTGCCATCCTGGTTGCTCCTAACTGCCCCCCCCCCCAGCCTAGTCACCCCTTACTGCCACCCTTGCTGGCCTGGTTGCCCCCAACTGCCACCCCTCCCCTGCTAGCCTGGTCACTCCCAACTGCTCCCCTGCCAGCCTACTTGCCTCTCACTGCCTCCCTGCTAGCCTAAGTGCCCTCAACATTCCCTCCTGCCAACCTGGTTGCCCCTAATTTGCACCTGCCCCTCACTGGCCTGATCACTTCTTATTACCCCCTGTTGGCCTGGTCACCCCCAACTACCCCTCTCTGCCGGCCTGGTTGCCCCTAACATACCCCGCCCCCCCACTGACCTGGTAGCTTGATATCTCTTGGTATATATTCTCCTGCCGGCTGCGTCGTAGGCAGCCATCTTGTGAGGGCATGACGATCAATTTTCATATTACCTCTTTAATATATAGGACAATGTCTGCTTTAAATGCTAATGTAAGAGTGTTTAATTAATAAGGAATCACTGATATACAATTATAATTTCATAGCTCTATTTATATTTATATCCTTAGAATAGTGAAAACACTATATAAAACTAATTCAACTGTTTTCATTTCACTTCTGATACATATACATTCTCTTAAAATATTTATTTATCTTTTAATATTTATTTATTAAATTGACTGGAGTTACAGTAGTCAACATGAACATATAGGTTTCAGGTGTGAGTTTAGACATTACAAGATCTGTATATTGCACTATGTGCCCACCACCCAAAGTCAAATCTCCTGTCACTTTATATTAGGACCCTTTTCTCCCCCTACCCTCTTCCCTCTGGCAACCATCATACTACTGTTGGTGTTCATGAGTTTCAATTTTATATCCCACATATGAATGAAATCATACATTTCTTACCTTTTTCTGACGGACTTATTTCACTTAGCATAATGTTCTCAAGGTCCTTAAATGTTCTTGCAAATTGAGCTATTTCATCCTTTCTTATGGCTGAGCAGTAATTCATGTACATGAACCACATCTTCTTTATCCAGTTCTCTATCACAGGACACTTTGGTTGTTTCCATGACTTGGCCACCATGAATAATGCTTCAGTGAACATAGGGGTGCATATGTCTCCCCCCCATTTTTTTATTGTCTGAAGTTTTACATATGTCTCCTTTTTCCCCCAATTGAACCCCCTCCCCCCAACAGCCATTCCCACCCTGGGCAAGCCCCAACCACCCCAGCGTCTATATCCATTGGTTATGCTAATCTGCATGCATACAAGTCCTTTAGTTGCTCTCTAACACCCTCCTCCCCTACCATTTGTCGCTAGATCGATCTATTCTTGTTCAGAAAATTATGTTGATCGCTATATCCCACATAAGAGTGAGATCATGTGGTATTTATCTCTCTCCAACTGACTTATTTCGCTTAGCATAATGTCCTCCAGTTCCATCCATGTTGTTGCAAATGTTAAAAGTTCCTTCTTTTTTATAGCTGCATAATATTCCATTGTGTAGATGTACCACCGTTTTTTAATCCACTCGTCTGCTGATGGACACTTAGGCTGTTTCCAAATCTTAGCTATTGTAAATTGTGCTGCTATGAACATAGGGGTGCATATATCCTTTCTGATTGGTGTTTCTGGTTTCTTGGTATATATTCCTAGAAGTGGGATCACTGGGTCAAATGGGAGCTCCATTTTTAACTTTTTAAGGAAACTCCATACTGTCTTCCACAGTGGCTGCACCAGTCTGCATTCCCACCAGCAGTGCATGAGGGTTCCTTTTTCTCCATATCCTCACCAGCAATTGTCGTTTGTTGATTTGTTGATGATAGCCATTCTGACAGGTGTGAGATAGTCTCTAATTATTGTTTTAATTTGTATCTTTCAGATAATTAGTGATTTTGAGCATGTTTTCATATGTCTTTCAGCCTTCTGTATGTTCTCTTTTGAAAAGTGTCTATTTACATCCTTTGACCATTTTTTGATTGGATCATTTATGTTCCTTTTGTTAAGTTGTATGAGTTCTCTGTAAATTTTGGAGATTAAGCCCTTATTAGAAATAGCATTGGCAAATATGTTCTCCCTTGCTATGGGCTCTCTTGTTGTTTTGTTGATGATTTCTTTTGTCATGTGTGCAGAAGCTTTTTTATTTTGATGTAATCCCATTTGTTTATTTTCTCCTTAGTCTCCATTGCCCTAGGAGCTGTATCTGGGATATTGCTGTGACATATGTCTGCTATTTTGCTAACTATGGAGTCTTGTAGGATTTTTATGGTTTCTCATCTTAAATTCAAGTCCTTTAGCTATTTTGAGTTTGTTTTTGTGTGTGGTGTAAGTTGGTGATCTAGTTTCATTTTTTTTTTGTATGTATCTGTCCAAATTTCCCAGCACCATTTATTGAAGAGGCTATTTTGACTCCATTGTATGCTTTTGCCTCCTTTGTCAAATATTAATTGAGTATAATGGCTTGAGTCAATTTCTGGGTTCTCTGTTCTGTTCCATTGGTCTCTATGTCTGTTCTTGTGCCAGTACCAGGCAATTTTCAAAACCGTGGCTTTGTAATATAGCTTGATTATATTGGTATTGTGATACCTCCAACTTTGTTCTTCTTTCTCAGGATTGCTGTGGCTATTCAGGGTCTTTTTATTATTATTATTATTCCAGATGATTTTTTGGAGAGTTTGTTCTAGATCTTTGAAATATGTCATTGGTATTTTAATGGGGATTGCATTGAATCTGTAGATTGCTTTGGGTAGTATGAACATTTTATGATGTTGATTCTACTAATCCATGAACATGGTATGTTCTTCTATTTGAAAGGATAAACAAAACTGATGAACCTCTAGCCAGGCTCACCAAGAAGCAAAGAGAGAGGACCCAAATAAAAAAAATCAGAAATGAAAGATGTGAAGTATCAACTGATCCCACAGAAATACAAACTATTATTTAAAAAATACTATGAACAACTATATTCCAACAAAATGGACAACCTAGATGAAATAGATTCTGAGAAAAATATCTTTGTGAATACAAGATTTTGAGATTTTGGGGGGGATTATTGGGTCATATGATTACTCTATTCTTAATTTTTTGAGGAATTGCCAGACTGTTTTCCATAGTGGTAGTACTAGTCTATATTCCCAACAGCAGTGAATGAGGGTTCCCTTTTTTTCCACAATCTCTCCAACACCTGTTATTGCTTGTCTTGTTGATAATGGCCACTCTAACATGTGTAAGGTGGTATTTCATTGTAGCTTTGATTTGCATTTCCCTAATTGCCAGTGAGGTTCTTTTCATATATCTATTGTCTTCTTGGGAGAGGCGGATTTTAAGATCCTCTGCCCACTTTTTGATTGGGTTGTTTGTTTATTTGGTGTTGAGTTTTATGAGTTCTTTATATTTTGTGGAAATTAAATATTTGTTGGAGGTACTATTTTCAAATATCATCTCCAATCTGATTGGCTGCTTCTTTGTTTTGTTGTCAGTTTCTTTTGCTGTGCAGAAGCTTTTTAGTTTGATATAGTCTTATTTATTTATTTTTGCCTTTACTTCTCTTGACTTTGGGGTCAAGTTCATAAAATGTTCTCTTCAATCAAGGTTCATAAGTTTGGTACCTATATTTTCTTCTGTGTAACTTATTGTTTTGGGTCTTATATTTAAGTCTTTGATCCATTTTGCATTCATTTTTGTACATGGGGACAAACTGTAATCAGTTTCATTTGTTTGAATGTGGCTTCCCAGTTTTCCCAGCACCATTTATTGAAGAGACCATCTTTACTCTATTGTGTGTTTCTGGTTCCTTTTGTCAAAAATTATCTGTCTATATACATGAGGTTTTATAGCTGGGCTCTCGATTCTGTTCCATTGATCTGTGTGTCTGGTTCTCTGCCAATAACATGCTATTTTAACTATTGTGGCTCTGTAGAAATCAGGTAGCTTGATATCTCCAGCTTCATTCTTTTATTTCAGGATTATTTTGGCTATTCAGGGTCTCTTGTAGTTCCATACAAATCTGATAATTTCTTTTTCTATTTCTTTTAAAAATGACATTGAGATTTTGATGGGGTTTGAATTAACTCTGTATGTTGCTTTGGGTAATATGGACATTTCAACTATGTTGATTCTTCCAATCCATGAACATGGGATATATTTCCATTTTGTTGGGTCTTTTTCAATCTCTTTTAATAATGCTTTGTAATTTTCGGTATATAGGGTCTTTCACATTTCTTGTTATGTTTATTTCTGGGTAGTTTATTCTTTTGGTTGTAATTGCAAAAGGAACTTTTATATTCATTTATTTTTATGAAGTTTTTTGTTAGTATAGGAAGGCAATGGACTTTTGTGTGTCAATTTTCCTGCAACTTGACTGCATTTGTTTATGGTTTCTTACAGTTTTTTGGTGGAGTCTTTAGGGTTTTCTATATGCAGAATCATGTCATCCACAGAAAGTGACAGTTTGACTTCTTCCTTCTCTATTTGGATATCTTGTATTTTTTTTCTTGCTTTATTGCTCTGGCTAGGACTTCCAGCACTACGTTGAATGAGTGGTGAGAGCGGACATCCTTGTTTTGTTCCTGATTTTAGAGGAAAAGTTTTAGTTTTTCACCATTGAATATGATATTAGCTGAGAGTTTATCATATATGGCCTTTATTATGTTGAGGTAAGATCCTTATATTCATATTTTATTGAGAGTTTTAATACTATGTTTTATCTTATCAAATGATTTTTCTGCATTTATTGATAATATCAAATAATTTTATTCTTTCTTTTATTAATGTGGTGTAGTACATTGATTGATTTGCATATGTTGAGCCATCATTGTCTCCCAGGAATGAAGCCCACTTGATTGCAATATATTATTTTTTAGATGTACTACTGCATTTGATTAACTAGTATTTTATTTAGGACTAGAGACTCAGTGCACACAATTTTTGCACAGGGGAGGGGTCCCTCAGCCCAGCCTGCACTCTCTCTTATCCAGGACCCCTCAAACATCCCTATCACAATCCAGGACTGCTGGTTTTTAACTGCTTGGCTGCCTGCCTGCCACCTCTGCCTGCCAGCCTGATGCCTTTAACTGCTCCCTTGCTGGCATGATCATCCCTAACTGCTCTCCCCTGCCAGCTTAATCACCCCCAATCACCTCTGCCTCAGCCCCTACCACTGTGGCTTTGTCCAGAAGGATGTCCAGTCTAATTAGCATATTACCCATTTATTAGTATAGATTTTTGCATCTATGTAGATCAGTTTTTTTTTTCCTATGTTATCTTTGCCAGGTTGTGGTATCAGGGTTATATTGGCCTCATAGGATGTGTTAGGGAATTGTATCTTCTTAAATTTTTTGCAAAAGTTTGAGAATATTCTTTGAATGTCTGGTGGAATTCACTGGTGAAGCCATTTGGTCCTGGACTTCAGTTTTTTGGGAGGTTTTGATGGTTGTTTCAATTTCCTCACTGCTGATTGGTCTATGTAGATTTTATAATTCTTCATGATTTAGTCTAGCAAAGTTATATATTTTTAGGAACTTATTCATTTCTTGTAGGTTATTGAATTTGATGCCTATAGTCTTTCATAATATTCTAGTATGATCCTTTGTATATCTGTGATGTCTGTGGTGACTTCTCTTTCATTTCTAATTTTGTTTATATGAGTCATTTCCTTTTATTTTTTAGTGAGTCTAGCCAGGAATATGCCCATTTTATTAATATTTTCCAGGAATCAGCTCTATATTTATTGATTTTTGTATAGGTTTTCATTCTCTATTTTACTCAATTCTCTCTAATTTTTATTATTTCCTTTTTTATGTTGACTTTGGGTTGCTTTTGTTCTTCTTTTCTAGTACTTTATGATATGATATTAGGTTGTTCACTTGGGATTTCTCTTGTTTCTTGAGCTAGCCTATAATTATATGAGCTTCCCTCTTATTAATTCTTTCTCTGCATCCAATAAGGTTTGATGTGTTGTATGTCATTTTCATTAGTCTCTCTGTATCTTTTGATCACTTCTTTTATTTCTTTTTTGACCCAATCATTTTTTTTAGTAGTGTGTTATTTAATCTCCTTGTTTTTATAGATTTCTTTACTTCCTTTTTGCAGTTGATTTCTAATTTCAAGACATCCTGGTCAGAGAATATACTTAGTATAATTTCAATCTTCTTGAATTTGTGATGCTAGTTTTGTGATCCAAGTATAGTCAACCCTTGAGAATGTTCCTTGTACACCGTAGAAGAATGTATAATCTTATATTCTGGAATTAAAGGTTCTATAAATGCCATTGTATTCATTTGGTCTAGTGTTATATTTAAGGCCTATTTTTTAAATTGATTTTATGATTGGTTGAACTGTCTAGAGCTGTTAATAGAGTATTAAGGTTTCCAACTATGATTATGCTTTAGTCTGTTTCTCCCTTTAATTCAATGAGGAGTTACTTTATATATTTCAGTGCTTCCTGGTTGGGTGCATATATATTAAGAAGTGTTATGTTTTCTTGATGTAGTGTTCCCTTTATTACTATAAAGTATCCATCAACTCTTATTATCTTTGTTATCTTGAAATCTATGTTGTCAGTTATAAGTATGGCTTATACTTGTTTTTATGTGGATGTTATTTGCTTGAAGAATCATTTTAACTTTGAATCTAACTTTTAACTTTGAATCTAACTTTATCTTTGCAGCTTAGATATACCTCTTGTAGGTGGCATTTGTTTTGTTTTTTTGATCCACTTTGCTACTCTGTGCCTCTTTTTTGGACAGTTCAGACTGTTTACATTGAAGGTAATTATTGATGTATGAGGATTTCCTGCAGCCATTTTATCTTTTGTTTTCTGGTAGCTCAGTGCCTCCATTGGTTCTTACCCTTTATGTTTCTGTCTGGTTTTTTGTTGTTGTTGTTTGGTGGTTTTCCAGACATCTTTCTTTTGTTTACTTTCTCTCTCTCTCTCTCTCTCTCTCTCTCTCTCTCTCTCTCTCTCTCTCCCCCCCCTCTCTCCCCCCTTTGTTTTTCTTTTTTTTTTCATTTTCTGTTATTTCCTCTTTTTAAAAATATATATCTTATTGATTTTTTTAAGAGAGGAAGGGAGAGGGATAGAAAGTCAGAAATATCGATGAGAGAGAAACATCGATCAGCTGCCTCTTGCACACTCCCTACCGGGGATGTGCCCACAGCCAAGGTACATGCCCTTGACTGGAATCAAACCCGGGACCCTTCAGTCCACAGGCCAATGCTCTATCCACTGAGCCAAACAGGTTTCAGCTGTTTCCTCTTTTTTTATGCTATATGTTTTGGTTTGGGGAATTGTGTGTGTGCTGCCATTAGGTTTATAGAAAATGAAATTGCATATATAAGTTCATCTGATCTTCATCTTCTTTTGCCAGTTCAGACCTTCTCCCCTCCCCTTTTATGCTACTGTTGTCATAAATATTACCTGTTTATGTTGTAAGGTTTTTGTAGTGTTGTGACCTTATGTTCTTTATTTCAGGTAGAATAAAGTATTTGAGTATTTCCTGCATTGGAGGTTTTCTGGTGATAAAATCCCCCATCTTCTGTATATCTGGGAATGTCTTTATTTCTTCTTCATATTTAAAGGATAATTTTGCTGGATAAATTATTCATGGCAGGAAAATTTTCTCTTTCAGATGTTTGAGTATTTCGTTCCACTCTCCTCTAGCTTGTAGATTTTCTATTGAGAAGTCAGATGAAATTCTGATAGGTTTTCCTTTGTAGGTCACTGCCTTCTTTTCCCTGGCTGCTTTGAGAATTTTTTTTGTCATTAATTTTTTACAGCTTTATTACATTTGCCTTGAAGAGGGCCTCTTTGAGTTGATATAACAAGGTGTCTGTTTGCTTCTTGGTTTCAAGGATCTAGTTCTTTCCATTGATTTGGAAACTTGTTTTAATACTCTCCATTCAATGCTTCCTCTTTTCTTCATCCTCAGCACATATAATTCTGATATTGCTTTTTCTGATAGAGTAAGGTAAGTACCGCAGAGGTGTTTCATTTTTCTTCATGATCAGGTCTCTTTCTTCTTCCATCTGCATCATTTCTTGATTCCTATTCCCTCAATATCATTAATTATGTCCTCAATTTGGTTGGTTCTGTTTTCTATGCTCAGTAGTTCACTCTTAATCTCCTTAATTGTATGCATCATTTTCAGGATTTCTGACCGGTTCTTTTTAAAAGTTGCAATCTCTTTGGTAAAGTACTTGTTTTATTTATTACTTTGTTTTCTGAGTGCACTGAATTGCCTATCAGAATTTTCTCACTTATCATTGTGTATTTTTAGAACTGAAAATTTGAAATCTCTGTCATTTATAGCACATATTTCTGTGTGTTTTAGCATGCTTTCTGGGGATTTTTCATTTTCTTTCTGGTCATCTTTGTTACTGTGGTTCTTCATGGTATTTGCTGTTCTCTTTGCTTACTCAGTTATCTCTGAAGAAGTCTTTTTATTATTTTTTAGTAGATGGTGCTTAATTACAAGATTTTTTTTTTACCTCTGTGGTCTTCCTGTCTTGAACCTCTATGGCTTCTGTAAGACAGTACAGCTGTGTTGCTTGGGGTTGGGGTTTGTTTTGCCCTGACTGTAATGGTGACTCTTGACTTCCATGATGTCCTGCCCAAAGCACCCTTCCTAAGTATCAGTCAGAGAGAGGAACAGTGGTTCTACTACAACAGCTCTTGGTTTACAGATAATAAACTCCTGGACCTGACTACAAGGCAATGGGAGGTGAGTTTTGGGGGCCCAAGCAGTGGCAGAGCTCTGTGGTTACTTTTTTTTTTGTCTGAATCACTATCACCTGACTTAGAAGTGGAGAGCCACAGTGCAGAACCCCATGCTCTGTCAGACATCTGCTGGCGCAGTAACTGTTTTCTCTCCTCTTCTTGCCCTGATGGACAAGGAGAGGGTCTCTTTGCACTGATGTAACTAAGTGTCTATTTGCTTCTTGGTTTCAAGGATCTAGTTCTTTCCATTGATTTGGGAAGTTCTCATCCACTATTTGTTTTAATAGACTATCCATTCAGTGCTTCCTCCTTTTTTTATCCTCACCACATATAATTCTGATATTGCTTTTCCTGATAGAGTCAGATAGGTCTCACAGAGGAAACATCTGCTACCCTGGCTTTCTCCCCTCCTCTGGCTGGCCATGCTGTGAGCTCTTAGCTGCAGGGCTGTCTGTGGATCATTTGTACTTACCTCCCTTCTTTTCTCCCTGTTTATTCCCAGTTGCCCTCCTTTAGATGTTTAAATGCATGGATGGTTCAGATGTGCATCCGTGTTGAACAGAATTTCTTTGTTGAATTATAATTGGCTTAAATTTTAGGGGTAGAAAAAAAGGTTCTCTCTCACATTACCAATCCTCTGAAGTCATTCCCTGATATGTACACAGTAGTGGCCCAGTGCATGAAATTCATGCATGGGGGGGGGCACTTGGGGGGAGGGTGTCCCTCAGCCCAGCCTGCACTCTCTCCAATCTGGGACCCCTCAGGGATAACTGGCAGTTGGAGAATCCTCTCACAATCCAGAACTGCTGGCTCCTAATCACTTGCCTGCCTGCCTGACTGCCCCTAACTTCTGCCTGCCAGCCTGATTGTCCCTAGCTGCTCCCCTGCTGGCTTGATTGCCCCTAACCACCTCTGCCTTGGCCCCGATTTCAGGATCTAGGCTTTCCTCCCTCTGGTCAGCCACAGGTGCCAGGCCGGCTGCAGCTGCAGGGGATGGTGGGCAGGTGGCTTTGCCTGGGTTGAAGCCACAAGTGTTGGTGCCCGGGACCATGGGTGTGGGGCTTCTCCATCTACCAAGCTGTAGCCAGCCTTAGG
Source organism: Antrozous pallidus (assembly GCA_027563665.1). NCBI lineage: Eukaryota > Metazoa > Chordata > Mammalia > Chiroptera > Vespertilionidae > Antrozous > Antrozous pallidus. The sequence goes on from CM050519.1 coordinate 9,748,443, forward strand.
TGCTGGCACCTGGATTGCAGGTGGGCAGCTTCTCCATCTTCCCTGGGATGCAGTGTGGGTGACTTCTCCAGCTATCTGCGGCCTGGGATCATGGGGCAGGCAGCTTCTTTGACTCCCGGGCTGCAGCCAGCTTCAGGTGCTGGGGCCGGTTTCTCCATATCCCCCAGGGTTTGGGGCAGGCTGACACAAGGCTGGCATCTTCTCCAGCTGGCTGTAGCCTGTGATCACAGTACAGGCGGCTTCTTCGTCTCCTGGGCTGCAGCCAGCCTTAGGCGCGGAGGCCCAGTTTCTCTGTCTCCCCCAGGCCATCGGGCAGGCGGACGTGAGGCCTCTGCTGCTGGCTGTGGCCTGGGATCGGGCGCAGGCAGCTTCTTCGTCCGGGCTGCAGCCAGCTTTAGGTGCTGAGGCCCAGTTTCTCCGTCTCCCACAGGACATGGGATGGGAAAATGTGGGATGGGCAGCTTCTGTGGCCTGGCTATGATCTGGGATCATGGGTTAGGCGGCTTATTGGTCTCCCTGACTGTAGCCAGCCTCAGGCACTGGCCCCTGACTTCTCCAACTCCCACAGGCCCGAGCAGCTGGAGGGCAGGGATGCGGCCATCTTTTCAGGTTAATTTGCATACTCACTCTGATTGACTGTTTAGCGTAGTGGAGTGATAGTAATTTGCATGTTTCTCTTTTATTAGTGTAAATTCTCTCAACACTCCTTGTCTTCAGTTTACTGATGAATGAGGAAGGACTGGAAGGCAAAGGAACTAGGGATTGTTCTCTTTTCCTTTCCTACTGGGTCATCATTTTCAGCATGAGTGGTAGGCTATAGAGGGAAGTAATGTAAATCAGAATAAATAGGGTAGGATTTATTTGGTTGTTCCTATTTCTTAGAATTCCATTATCTTTTTTGTGTGTGATGGAAGCATTTCTGTTTCAAATAGAAACTGTACCTCTTGGGGTTTTCATTTCCCTTCCACTGCAACTTAATTGGTGAAGTAACATGTTTACCTCCACTAACTTTTAAAAAAATATGTATAACTGACAAGGTGATCACCCAGTAAGTCTAGTACACATCTGACACCATATATAGTTATTACAATATTATTAACTATAGTCCCTATGCTGTTTTTGTATGCCTGTGAATCCTATCTAATAAAAGAGTAATATGCAGATTGACCATCACTCCAGCACACAAGATGGCTGCCCCCATGTGGTCAAAGATCCTTCCCCCATGTGGATACAAGGTGGTCACCACAAGATGGCAGTTGGGAGGGATCAGGCCTGCAAGGGAGGGAAGTTGGGGGCAATCAAGCCTGTAGGAGAGGGAAGTTAGGGGTGACCAAGCTGGCAGGGGAGAGCAGTTTGGGGGGGAGATCAGTCCTGTAGAGAAGGCTGTTAGGGGTGTCCGGGCCTGCAGGCGAGGGCAGTTAGAGGCAATCAGGCTGGCAGAGGAGCAGTTAGACATCAATAAGGCTGGCAGGAGAGTGATTAGGCGGTAATCAGGCTGGCAGGCAGAAGTGGATAGGGGCAATCAGGAAGGCAGGCAGGTGAGCAGTTGGGAGCCAGCAGTCCTGGATTGTGAGAGGGATGTCCAACTGCTCATTTAGGCCTGATCCCCAAATGGGCAGTCACACATCCCTTGTGGGGTCTCAGATTCGAGAGGGTGCAGGCTGGGCTGAGGGACCCCCCTCCATGCATGAATTTCATGCACCATGCCTCTAGTGTTTTTATAATTGGCAATTTGCAGATCTTAAATCCTTCCCCTTTCTCTCAGTCTCCACTACCTTCCCCCCTGAATCTGGCAACCATCAAAATGTTCTCTGTATCTATGATTGCTTTGTTTGTTGGTTTATTTTATTTTTAGATTCTACATATAAGTGAAATCATATGATATTTGTCTTTTCCTGAAACTTATTTCATTTAGCATAGCTTTTAGGTCAATCCATTTTGTTGCAGAAGACAAGATTTCATTCTTTTTATATGGCTGAATAGTATTCCATTATATATTCTGTATACAGTTGGAGGCTAAGACCAACAGTAGTTAGCATATCAATGTGATATTCAGCAGGGCTGAAAATCAACATAATATTGCCCTGCTGTTGGCCAAATGGCTCAAGCAATCCCCTAACCTGATAATTCTTTTACTGTTTACTGAACTTTACCTTTGATATGCCTGTATGCATTCGTAAAGGGCAAATGTGTATTCGAGTGAATAAAAGCAAACAGGACTCAGAAGTCAGGGAGCTTCTCCACTAGAGAGAAAGGTTTCTGCCTGGCCCCCCCTGGCTTCCAAATTTATATTTCTTGTCTAGTGTATTCATTTGTGTATGACCCCTGTTCCAGATCCTGAACCCTAATCACAAATGGATGTGGCATTCATATCTGGCACCTGAATAGGCATGTGGGGAAGAAGATTTGTCTGAGCGAAAAACTAAAAACAAAGGTTCACAAAAAAGGTGGGGAAATACACTGTGCACAAAGCCTGGGCCAACGTCAGAGTCACACACCTTAAGTGGACAAGGAACATCTTTTATTTCAGCCAGGCTATAATGGGGAAGAATTCAAGTAAAAGGCAAAAACATCATTGTGAATTTTTAGCTTGCATGCTCATGAATAAAGGAATTAAAATATCAAAAGACACTCTATTAAATCAGGCTCAAGGAAAATGAGTGTCCTTGTCATCGTTAACTATGTGGGCTCTTGTTCGAATTGCATTATACCCAATTTGTAGTGGGGATCAAAACTCTATAATACCTAAGCCCTGGATCCCCTGCCTCCAGTGTGGAAAGGCTCAACAGCTAGAGAAAATGGGGCTAACAGTCATTTTACGAAAGGACTCTTTAACGCTTTTTCTGAAAATTACCATATGATGCCTTGGGACAGGCATATTTTAGCTAAAATAATTTTAGAGGCCAGTCAATGCTAAAGAGAGCAGAATAGAATAAAATCCATGAAAAAACTCTGATTTATAAGTCTTGTCTCTGTGTTATGGGGGCTTGTCTGTTGATTGTTGTTTTATTTGTCTTTGTTGTTTGGCTTAATTTCTTTATTGTTGGTCTATTAATCATACCTTTAATTTATCTTCATAGAAAAGAAACAGTAGATGGCCAAGCCATCACTAAGTTTCCCCAGAGCAAACAGAAAGTGGAGGTGGGGAGGAAAGAATAATAGCACTACACGTGGCTGATAACACAGGTCCTAGGAAAATTCCCTAGACAAAGGGAAGTAACTAAAAAGGCCCTAGCCCATTAATTACTAGGTCTTTTGGTGATCCTGTAAAATGGATGCCCACTCTGGATAGCATTATTAAAAGTCTCATTTTTGCCATGTTTTTACTTCCCAGCCCGTCATTTGAAATTTGGGTAGATAAGACATTTCTCACAATTTAGGGATGCATCTGGGATTTCAGTGCCAATGAAGAGAAAAAGGCTACCTTAAGAGAAGGCCACCTGCCCAATTTTGGATGGCCTCTTTTTTTTATTTATTTTTATTTTTTCTCTTTATTGTACAGTTTATTAATTACATTATTCCCCCCCTTTTTTTTATCCCCATATAGCTCTCCTCCAGCCTGTACCCATCCCACCCTCCGCCCTCACCTCCCCCTCCCCACTGTCCTCTCTCATTGTTGCAAGATTTTTGTCCAGTCTCTTGCTGCACTTCCCATACCCCTTTTCTCCCCAAGAATTGTCAGTCCATTCCCACTCTATGTCCATGATTCTGTTATATTCACCAGTTTATCCTGTTCATCAGATTATTAATTCACTTGATTTTTAGATTCATTTGTTGATAGATGTGTATTTGTTGTTCATAATTTATATTTTTACCTTTTTCTTCTTCCCCTTCTTAAAGAATATCTTTCAGCATTTCATATAATATTGGTTTGGTGGTGATGAACTCCTTTAGCTTTTTCTTATCAGTGAAGCACTTTATCTGATCTTCAATTCTGAATGATAGCTTTGCTGGGTAGAGTAATCTTGGTTGTAGGTTCTTGCTATTCATCACTTTGAATATTTCTTGCCACTCCCATCTGGCCTGCATCGTTTCTGTTGAGAAATCTGCTGACAATCGTATGGGTGCTCCCTTATAGGTAACTAACTATTTTTCTCTTGCTGCTTTTAATATTCTCTTTTTATCTTTTGCTCTTGGCATTTTAATTATGATGTGTCTTGGTGTGGTCCTCTTTAGATTCCTATATTTTGGGGTTCTGTGCACTTCTTGGGCTTTTAAGTCAGTTTCTTTCACCAGGTGTGGGAAGTTTTCAGTCACTATTTCTTCAAGTAGGTTTTCATTGCCTTGTTCTCTCTCTTTTTCTGGCACCCCATAATTCGGATGTTGGCATGCTTGAGGTTGTCCCAGAGGCCCCTTACACTTACTTCAATTATCTGGATTCTTTTTGTTTCTTGCTTTTCCAGCCAAGTGGATTTTGCTTCTTTGTATTTCAAATCTTTGACTTGGTTCTTGCGGCCATCTGGACTGCTTTTAGGACTTTGTGTAATATTTTTTTATTTCAGTCAGTGTATGCTTGATTTCTAGTTGGTCCTTTTTCATGTCCTTGAGGGTCTCATTCATTTCCTCATAGGTGTTGTTCATTTCCTCGTTGGTCTTGTTCATTTCCTCATAGCTCTCATTAAGTTCATCGGCCTTTTCTAGGAGCCTCTTGAAAAGACTTATAACTGTGGTTTTGAACTCTATGTCTAGTCGTCTTTTTTCCTCCATTTCTTTTACACCTGATTTCTTTCCATGTCTCTGCATGGTGGCTGCTTTGTGTGGTAGATGTCCTCTAAGGGACAGTGGCTCAGCCTCCCCAGTTACCTGAGGTAGATACTCTTACTGCAATCCTTTATGGGTTGTACAATATTTTTGAAGTTAAGCCCAGCTTGTTGTTGTTAGCCCTAGGAGGGTTTGACCTCCAGGCCAATTGGCTGTGCAGGGAAACTGTTCAGGTTGGATGGGCGGAGTCTCTGGGCTGAGCAGGTAGCATCAGTGTCAACTATGCCCTATGCGGCGCTCGGGTCTCTGTGTTGGGTGGTAATGGCTGCAGGCACCTCCAAGAGTAAGCCGCCACTGGTCTCCCCCCCCCCCATTGCCAGACAACTCTGCCTCTCCCCAAATGAGTCTGCACACCCAAAGTCTCGCCCAGGGTTGTTAAACAAAGCAATCCGGTGGTCTTGGTAATGAGGGAGCAAGTCACGCATCTGCACTGTAGTGCACCCTACGTGCAAACAGCTGTTTCAATGTGTACTCTCCTCAGACTCAGAGAGCTCTGCCATGCCCGGCTTTTAGGGTGCGTACCCCGGACCTTGGACCTCGCCTGGCACTGGGGAATCTGTGCAGTGGGACGTCTCTGCCCTCCCCGTTGGAGAAATCCAGCCGGGATTGCTGCTGCCAGCCCTACAGCCCACGGCTCTGAACCTCTGGCTCCGCGCGTATCTTCAAGGCTGCGCTCCACCGCTCTTCTGAGTCTCAGTGTCCCACCTTTATTTTTATTTGTGGAATTTTCACTCAGCCGGCTTTCCGGTGATTCTGGATGATGTTTGTTTTGTTGTTATGTTGTAGTTTTGGAATTGTTACGCAGGGCAGCACAACAGGTGTTTACCTATGCCGCCATCTTGGTTCCTCCCCTGCGTTGCCTCTTGATCTGAGCCTCATTTCTTTATGGATGCTATAGAGTAAACCCAAGACTGTTTTTTCTTTAAAAGATGGCAAAAATTAAACAAGAATAATATGGAGGCTGGGTTTGGAAAACAAAATTAGTATTTCCATAATAATGGGCAGTTCTTGAATAATAATAGACCACATTCCAAGATTGCCTCACAAGCCCTAGGGCACTCCTATTTTTATAAAATAAAATAAAAATAAAATAATATTTTAACATTAAAGCCACTGAAAGTCAATAAGTTATCTCTGTTACAAAGTTTGCAAAAAAAAAAATGCCTTGGATAATAATAGTTGGCTTTAAAATTTCAAAATGTTAAAATGTAAATAAGTAGATGTAACTAAAATGAAGGATTTGTAATAAAGCTTTTCAGTAATAATTATAAATATATTAGAGACCCGGTGCACAAAATTTGTGCAGGGTGGGGGGCGTTCTCTTAGCCTGGCGTCTGCAATCCGTGACCCCTTGGGGGATGTCCAACTGCCTGATTAGGCCTGTGGAATGAGGCCTAAACCAACAGTTGGACATCCCTCTCATAATCCGCGATTGCTGGCTCCTAACCACTCTCCTGCTTGCTTGCCTTATTGCCCTTAACCACTCTACCTGCCTGCCTGATCACCTAACTGCCCCACCCCACTGGCCTGGTTGCCCCCTAACTGCCTGTCAGCTGGCTTGGTCACTCCCTAACTGCTTCCCTGCTGGCCTGCCTGATCTCCTCTAACCACTCTATCTGCTTGCCTGATCACCCCTAATTTCCTCTGCTTTCTGGCCTGATCACCTCCTATCTGGTCCTCTGTTAGCCAGGTCACCCCTAACTGCCCCCCTGCCAGCCCGGTTGCCCCCTAACTGTCCCTCTGCCATCATGGTTGTCCCCTAACTTCCCCCCTGCTGGCCTAGTCACCCCTTAACTGTCCAGAAGAAAGTCAGACATCTGGAAGATGTCCAGTCAATCTGGTCTAATTAGCATATTACCCTTTTATTAGTATAGATTAATAATAAAAGTCCAGTCACTCAAGGGGAGACTGAACGCACTGTCTGCTAGAAGAAAGAGCCAGTCACATTTCCTGCAGCAGCAACCTTAGATGTTACCTCTAAGAGAGAATGTGGCAGTTTTACATTCAAGTGATTTGGAGGCTTGCTCCCTCCTCCCCCTGCCTTTGCACCAGAAACATAGTTTTCCAAAGTCTTTGGTAACAAAACTTTGGAGTTTGCTGAATTAAATTATAAAATTTATTAAATACCTAGGTATTTTTAAATGACAAAATACTGAAATATTAATCTGAGTTTGCATCATATAAAAAATCTAGAGAATAAATTTGAACCTATTCATTAAATATGTCTTGTATTGTATTTGAATATGTCCTTAAAAAATATAAACATATTACTAATCTGAGAGATGCTAAGTATTTAACTTGCCACCTAAAATTTGAGGCTTCTAAGAGTCAAAAGTTCAAATTAAGTTGGGAGAAATTATATGGTTGTGATAACAAAATGCATAAAGTATAGAAATTTATTTTTGAGAAAAATAGTTCTTGCATTTTCTCTAGAAAAAAATTAGTAGTTAAAAATATATTGTAGTCCAAAAAGTTTTTTAAATTTTAAAAAATATATATTTTATTGATTTTTTTTACAGAGCGGAAGGGAGAGGGATAGAAAGTCAGAAACATCGACCAGCTGCCTCTTGCATGCCCCCTACTGGGAATGTGCCCGCAGCCAAAGTACATGCCCTTGACCAGAATCGAACCCAGGACCCTTCAGTCCGCAGTCCGACGCTCTATCCATTGAGCCAACCCAGCCTCAGCCCCAAAAGTTTTTAAAATGCAAGTAGGGTTCTATTAATAACTGGTGTTTTTTTTTTCACCCTGGTAAAGTCATTTGACTCATATGGGTATCAATTTCCTCTTATTAAATGGAGAGAATGTACTGTTGCTATTCTAGGGGTTTCTTCAGGTTCTAAAATGCAGAAATCAGTGGTTACCTCTGGGGAAGAAAAGGACACATTTATACAAAGCAAAGCTATTGTCTATTTAAATAAAATTACTTTTTATCAAGTCTTCATATTCCTTTCCCTGAGTATCCTATATAATAAAAGCCTAATATGCTAAGTGTCTGGTCGACCAGTCAGCTGTTCAAAGTGTAATATGCTAATGATATGCTAAGATTGCTCAACTGCTCATATGCACTGACCACAGGGGGCAGATGCTCTGACCAGTAGGTTAACTAGTTCCTGGGGTCTAGCTGATCAGGACTGAGCGAGATGGGCTGGACACGCTCTGGAACCCTCCTGCGGTCCCTCCCCAACTGGCCAACCTCCTGCATCCCTCCCCATCCCTGATCATGGGGTCCCTCAGCCTGGCCTGCACCCTCTCACAATCTGCAATCCAGGACTCCTTGAGAAATGTCAGAGAGCCACTTTCAGCCCAATCCTACAGGCCAGACTGAGGAATCCCTCTGGAACATGAATTCATGCACCAGGCATCTAGTTTGTAAAAAAAATTGACAGGCATTATAATTGATCAAATCCCAGCTGTGACCTCATAGCAGCAGGGAACATCCACATTTGGTTTCTCCCCTCTCCTAATCTTTGAAATTTGATAGGAAGCAACCTCTTTATATTTTCTTTCTCATTTCTTCTCTCTCCTCTGTTCTACTCTCAGCTCCCCACCCCCGCAATACATCTGTTGAAGAAACTGATCATATGTTCTATATAGTTCCCCATAGGTTTAATCTTGCTGATTGCATTTCTATAGTAATTTAATAATTCTTTCTTAAAATGAATAGTACATATGCTTACTCCATGTGAGTTAATTCATTTATATATTAAAATGTAAGCACGATAAGCGGCTATCAACTAACAATATTGGTTACTGTTTGTTCTATTAGTTTGAAAGTATTACTAAAAGAAACCAATGTATGTTTTGGGACATTTAAACTTTGTTTTTATTGTTAGATTAGAAATATTCCATTTTTTGGACTTGATATCATACCTACTAAGCCAAACTACAGACTTATCAGCACATTGTTAAAAAGCTGATACATCTATTGACATGATTGCAAATCAGCTTTTGGGGGACTCTTTACCCCCAATATATAGCACTTCCATGGTGTAAACACTCCCTGATAGCTGATTTCAGGATACCAATATGATGTCATTGAACATGGACTTGGAAGGAGATGGGCACAATTGGCAATCAAGACCCATGGGAGCTGGCTCCAGCACAACACTGGCATTGCCAATTTAGCATCCGGTCACAGTAACTTGAATAGTTAGGCAAAGCCACTATTTTCCTTTATTTCTATGAATCTGAACTAAGGTTTATGTGATAGTTTGTTTTATGTGTCATCTTGGCTGGGTCACAGTACCCAGATATTTGGTCAAACATTATTCTAATGTTTCTGTGGAGGTGTTTTTTGGATGAGATTAACATTTAAATTGGTCAACTTTGAGTAAAGCAGATTGATTTCCCCAGTGTGGGTGGGGTTATCCAATCAATTGAAACACTAATAGTTTTCCACAAGAAACTGGAAATTCTGCCTGCATTCTACTTTTGAACTCAAACCCCAACATCAGCTCTTCTCTTGGTCTCCAGCTTGCCTGCCTGTCATGCAAATTTTGGACTTACCAAGCCTCCACAATTGTGTGAATCACTTCCTTAAAAATCTCTCTCTTCCAATCTCTCTCTCTCTCTCTCTCTCTCTCTCTCTCTCTCTCTCTCTCTCTCCCTCTCCCCCTGCCCACACACATGTATCTGTCAGCTCTGTTTATGTTCCATAAAACCTTAAAAAATTTTATTTAAAAAATTGTTAGTTATAACCCTAACTTTACAACACCCTAATAGGTTGAGATTTACAATTAGTCAAACACTCTCACTTAAGGGTCCTTCTCTACCAAACATCTTCCTACTGGCTTTTCTACAGCATCCGAAATTCTCTCTTCACTTCATAAAGTAAGGGCTTTATGGTTCCTGTAAAGATAGGGAGCCGGACAAGTATCAGCTGTAAGTATATTCTAGGTTAACATATGTATATTTTTCTGTCCATTCATCACTAAGAAATCTGTGCAGACAAGTTCTAGATATGTTATCACACCCCCACCCTTGGAAGCAGGGGTCCTCATGAAGCTTTATCTAGGTCACAGGAGGGGTTCCATTGACTAATTTATGTTCTCAAGTATATCACTATTAGTGGCCTGGTGAATGAAATTCATGAAAGGGTGGGGGTTTGTCCCTCAGCCCAGCCTGCACCCTCTTCAGTCTGGGACATCCTTCTCACAATCCAGGACCACTGGTTCCTAATGGCTCACCTGCCTGCCTGCCTGATTGCCCCTAACCACTCTGCATGCTGGCCTGCTCATCCCTAACTGCCCCCTTTACTGGCCTTCTTGCTCCCAACTGCCCCCCTGCCAGCCTGCTCACCCCCAACTCCCCCCCCCCCGCCGCCAGCCTGCTCACTCCCAACTCCCCCCTCCCCCCCCCCGCCAGCCTGCTCACCCCCAACCGCCTTTCCCTCCTGGTCTATTCACCCCTAACCGCCTCTGCCTCACCCTGCTACCATGGCTTTGTCCAGAAGTATGTCCAGAAGGTCTCCTGGTCTAATTAGCATATAATTCTTTTATTAGTATAGATTAGCTCTAGAAAGGATTTAAGATGGGTTAAAAACAAATATATGGAACAGTAAGGTTAAATGGGTAAAAAGAATGACAGTAGGAGAATAGAACAGAGCTAGGAGTAGAGCAAACATGCAAATTACATTTTAAAAAAAATTTATGTGCTTAAATTCTGTGTGGGCCATGTAGTTGAGTTAAAAGTTTCTAGGGGAAATTTTTCATAATAAGGAAGATAAAAACAAAGCAAAACATACTAATCCATTGCTTAGATAAGTCATTGGGACCAGAGTCAGATCTCTTCAGAAAGTCTTCCAAGAGAGAACACTGAATAAGGTAAAAACGTCGTCTTTGGACCATCTTTGGGCTAAAGAAATTGACAAGCTTCAAAGGGCCCTTTTCAATAATACTCTTCATTTAGCCAAGATTACTTATCAAATTGCAATTCAGTAGAAGCACTTCTGCAAGGACCCACAATGATGCATCCCAGGCATGAAGTCAGTGGTAAGCTGGTTTCATCTAGGGATGTTATAAATTACCTAGTTGTTCTTGAGTGCCAGTCTGGTAGTCAGTGATGAAATGTCCATGGGTTCCTGATGAAAATTTTTAAAAAACAGTCGGTGAGTATTGAATTTTCCATAATACTAAATTTCTATAAAACCTCAACTTAAAAGATGATTATTTTGTTACATTCTTACTTTGTAAAATAAGTTAGCAACATATGCCAGTAACTATCATAAATTTTTAAAAAATCTCTTCTGTGAAATATAAAAATCTGGAAAACCACTGACCTAAGAGAATGGAACTCAACAAAATCCTCCATGAATATTACTTTTCTCAGCAGGGCTTTTGATATTTTTATAATCTGTAGCAATGTGCTAGAAATTATATCTTTAGAGAAACATCTGGAATGAGGCTCTCCAATGTTACAAATTGAATACAAAACTGTATGTTTTAAAAATCAGTCAATCTGGGGGTAGAATTGATATACTGTTATGAAAATTTAGAAATCAGTCAAGAGCCATGCTTAAATAGAACCCTCCCTCACTGTTTCTCTGAGTTGAGCCACAGGAGGCAGGGCCAAGAGTGTCCTAAGAAAGTTATTTTAGATGTTCACTAACTCATAGATAAATGAATGAGAGAGATTCCCAAGTTTTACACCATTGGGCAATGCTAGAATAACTAACCTGTGGGCATTTTAAAGTAGATATAGTCAATTGTTCATTTGGATGATTAAACAGCAACAACTACAATGAAAAACTTAAAAAAAAAACCTACACAGTAATGATACCTAAAGAATCCTTAGCTTTGAGCAATTCACCTCTCCTAGATGTCTTGAAAGATTAACAACTATGTATTGGTAATAGAGGACATCACCTGGTAGGTGTGGCTAGTAACCATATATAAATAGTTAATATTTATTGAGCACTTTACATGTAAACACATTTAATTCTCACAACAATCTTATGAAATAAGAATAATTATTACATCTCTATTTTACAGATGAATAAACTGATGTGTTAAATAAATGTCACTCAGCTACTAACTTGTGGAACAAATCTTCAAACTCTGGCAGATTGACCCCAGAGACCATACTTAGAATAAGATGTTTCACTGAGTCCTTACCTAGCTAAAAGCCTGGAAAAAGTTGAGAGATGACTGCCAGGAGTGGTGCCCTGGGTCACAGAATGACTAATTTGTGACCATTCTTTCTGGCAGTAACAAGATCCCAAGAACAACTTTTTTGGAAGGCCAGCTTGCAACAATAAAATCATATAATCTCAGATACGAGGGTACTCATTGTTCTGTTCTCTGGAGTCCTTGGCTTCCAGCTCATCCAGAAGTGACATCAAATTGTTTCGACACTGCATTAAAAACAAGGGTGATGGGGAGTGGTGTGTGACTCTGGTGCTCAGACCTTATCCAAGTTGTATAAAATGAGGATATGTTGGATTGGCCAGATTATTCCTGAATTCCTGGGTGGTTGTAGATACTCTGGAGCAATCTCTGCATGCACATAAATGTATGCCATGTCTCTATTGCATTCTGGTGACTTGGCCCACATCAAATTCTATTTTACTGTATCAAAGACTTAATAAAAATAAACTACAAACTATTTAAGATAAGACCTACCAGACTTCTTTCAAGAACAGAGTAAGAATAGTCCATAGTAGATTGGTTGTGCCTAAGCTGGCCTTCTGGATTGGAGGTGGAACAAGCAGTCATCTTCAGTTGGCTCCTCAGAGCTTGGGTCATACTGTGCTTCTTTCAGCATGGAAGTGTTCCAGTCTCTCACAGCAACCTTCTGTTCCAATTTGTGCCACTTTTCATATTAAGTTGTCTCCATGGAAATATCCAAATCAATAATATGGCTCTCTCCAGCAGGTGAGTTAATAGCCGTTCAAAGTATTTACAACTTAGAAAGTCACAAGTACCCAGAACAGATATTTTGAGACTATTTTGCCAAGTTCCTTGAGCCCAAATCTCCAAACTTCTGGGCAGTTTAACCTCTTGGGTTTGGGCTGCTCAGGACATCTGTTCTCATTTTACTCCAGAGACTTCTTTTTCAACTCAAACTTCTCTCTGCTTTTCTAGCCTTTTCTTATTTCTATCTTGTAGTCTAAAGTTTGTTCTTTTTGTACTGAAAATCTTTTAAAATCTTTGAGTTTCTCCCATGGAAAATAAGTTTGTTTATCCACAATTAGTTGTCCATCATTGACATATCTACCTGCAGTAGAACATTCAGAAGAGGCCAGTACAAATAGTGAAGACATCTCAGACAGAGGGGGCAGAGAGGACAGATTTGTCAGGGAGGACAAATTTAGGGGTACATAGGACAAATTTATCAGCACAGTTTTTCTATTCCAAAATTGTTGCTTTTAACTTGATGGAGGAACATTAAATATTCATGCATAACCTCATTCAATAAATGTTTATTGGTAAAGGACTGTGCTAAAGCCAGTCATGGACTTTATTGGGACCTACCATACCTTTAAGGAGATTTTATTCTATACTAAGAAAGTGTGGCATGCATTATGAGATAAATACTTATGTTGTTGGTAGGGAATAATCCTATCTAATAAAAAAGTAATATGCAAATTAACCATCACTCCACTAGACACACGAGCCATACCCACCAGCCAATCAGGAGCAGGCATGCAAATTAACCCAACCAAGATGGCTGCGGCCATGGAGAGAGCAGGATGCTTGGGTGTTCCAGATAATGGAGGAAGCCAAGCTTTCCACACACCCTGGCAGGCCCAGGCCTCCAATTAAGGCTACAAAGTTTCAATTATAGAAGATAAATAAATCCCAACAAAAATGGTGGCAGCCACAGAGCTGGAGAGAGCAGGAGGCTAGGGTTGCTCCTAGCAATGGAGGAAGCCAAGCTTTTCCAGCCCTGGCCTGCCTTGGCCTCTGCTTGAGGCTACAACATTTCAATTATAGAAGATAAATAAATCCCAGATATCAGAGCCTCTGCTTGAGTCACTGGGAGATGTGGCCAGCCTGCAAACCATCATAGGCCCCTCGCCCAGGCCACCCAAAACCCCAAGGGAACCCCCACCCTGATCCAGGACACCCCCAGGGCAAACCAGCCAGCCCCCATCCGTGTACCAGGCCTCTATCCTATATAATAAAAGAGTAATATGCAAATTGACCATCACTCCAACACACAAATATGGCTCCCCCTATGTGGTCAAAGATCCTGCCCCCATGTGGACACAAGATGGCCACCACAAGATGGCCAGCAGGGGAGCGCAGTTGAGGAGGACCAGGCCTCCAAGGGAGAGCAGTTGTGGGCAATGAGGCCAGCAGGGGAGGTCAGTTGGGAGGGACTAGTCCTGCAAGGGAGGACAGTTGTAGGCAATCAAGCCTGCAGGAGAGGGCAGTTAGGGGTGACCATCTGGCAGAGGAGGGAAGTTGGGGGTGACTGGGCCTGCAAGGAAGGGCAGTTGGGGGGACCAGGCCTGCAGGGGAAAGCAGTTGGAGGGGGACCAGACTTGAAGGGAAGGGCAGTTAGTGGCAAACAGGCTGGCAGGGGAGCAGTTAGGCATAAATTAGGCTGGCAGGGGAGTGGTTAAGGGGTGATCAGGCTGGCAGGAAGGAGCAATTAGGGCAAATCAGGAAGGCAGGCAGGCAAGTAGTTGGGAGCCAGAAGTCCCACATTGTGAGAGGGATGTGTGACTGCCTGTTTAGGTCTGATCCCACCAGGACCCCACCGGGATCAGGCCTAAACTGGCAGTCAGACATCCCTTGAGGGGTCCCAGATTGTAGAGGGTGCAGCCTGGGATGAGGGACACACAACCACACCCCCCCCATGCATGAATTTCGTGCACTGGGCCTCTAGTGCAACTATAAGAAATATAAGCAAAATAAGCGAGTCAAAGAAAGACAAGTATCACATGATCTCACATATATGTGAATCTAATGAACAAAATAAACTGATGAACAAAATAGATTCAGATACATGGGAGCATGGAATAGACTGATGAATATCAGAGGGAATGGGGGAGAGGAGCCAGAAGAGATTAACCGAAGAACTTATATGCATGTATGCATAACCCATGGGCACAGACAAATGCCCCAATCTATGAAGAATGCTTGCGAGGTGGGCAAGGGAGGGAGAAGGAAGAGGGAAGAAAAGGGGACATCTGTAATACTTTCAACAATTTAAAAATAAAATATAACATTTATTTAAATATTAAACTAAAAAAATAAATGTACAAATAAAATATCATAGGAGTTCAGATTACTTTGTTATTAAAAAATAAAAAATGAACAAAAATAAAGGAAAGTGGGAATAAGAATTTTAGAGTAGGGATGAATTTAAAGGTCAACTTGTTCATTTGATTCACTTTATAGGTGAAACAAATAGGCATGGAAGCATTCAATCTCTCACAGCAACCCTCCATTTTTTGTTTTTAAAAGTAAACAAAAATATAGTTTAATCATGATAAAATTGGCTCTAGAAGGCAAGTCTCTGAATGTCTAGCCTGCAGCTATTTTCTTCAACCAAGTAGCTTTCCTCATTAACTCAAGAACATGTGGCCCATAAATGAAATCTAAATTAGCAATCACCAGCAAAGCTTTCTTAAAAAAAAAAAGCACACCCAAAAAACAAACAAACAAACAAACAAACAAACAAACAAAAAACACTGAAATGACCATGTTAACTGGAGAATGTCTTAAAAAGACAAGAAATAACTCTTTGGTTACATTTGGCATTGATTTATTTCCTGTTATAAGAAATTACATCCAAAGTACAGCTACGAAAATAAAGGAATAGTAAATGAGACTTTCAGAAAGCTTATAGAAATCAGAGCTATTTCATCTGAAGAAAAAGAAAGAATTGGGGGAATTCTTTAAGGATCAGGAGGTCCCCAACCTGCTGTTTTCCGTATCTCCAAAAGGATGAAGACTAGATAAAATAGACTTGAATATCAAGCAGAGAAGATGAAGTTAGATTTAAGGAAAAGATACGTGACCTGAACGTCCAATGTACGCAGAAGAAGGAAGCTGCAGAATGCTGTAGATTGCCTTTCCTTTACAGTTGTGATACTTGGGAATGCTGGCTTTTCCAGAAGTCCTGTAGCCCTGCCTGGAGGTGGGGATGGAGTGAAAGTTCTTTTAAGGATTCCTCCTAATTGTGGAAGATTACTTCAACCCTGATACTCATGCCTTATTGATTTTGTAAAGTAGGAAGAAACAAAATGTGATATAATATTTCCTGGTGGCTAGAAAGAGAGTGGGATAAGATATTCCTGTCTGGTGAGGTCTCTGGACTGAAAGAGCTATTGAAGTAGATTGTTTTAAAAATGGCCACTTTTTATTCAGAGGTAAATAAGGGACCAAGAAGGAACCCTACTTGTTTTCCAGTGTTTCCATGGTATTTCCAGAGACTTCCTGTTCCTACTCTCTTTCTCCTTTTCCCAAATGATCATCCCTCAAAACAACTCTGATTGTTGATGAATCTCTGAATTATTAACTGAGACTGGCATAAATCTTTGGTTCCAGAATCCTGGCATAGGATCGTCGGGAAAGTTGGACATAAAATAGAAAAGCCCAAGTCCCATTCCAGAGATTCTTAGAGACTGAGTAGGTAAAGTCTGAGCATTTGTAAGTTTGAGAAACTTTCTAGGTGGTTCTAATGCTCAAGTTTTAGGATAACTAATTTCTGATATTTGTTTCTTTCAAAGGCACTTTCACTTTAACGGGGTCTCTTGAAGACATCTAAAACTGAGAACTCCCCAGTGAATCTGAAATGATGAAATTTCTAATTCAGATAGTCAGAGAAATAATTTTGGGAATTTCATCCCCTCAACTGTTCCCTGCTCCACCTGCTCAGTGACCAGGGTTTTGCAAAGGGAAGTGTCACTATTACATGGGCGTAACTCTAAAGACATGAGCAGAATCTCAAATACCTAACACATGTGGTGGCACCCTTAGGAAAGGATGGAGTGAAACGTACAAGGCATGCTCTCAGGGTTCCCTGCTTGGCTGCACATGTGCACTCAGCTCTAAACTGGTGTCTTATACTCTTTTATGAAATGGTCAGTCAGGTGTAGCCATTATAAGAGACAGAGGAAATGTCAGAAAAAATAGTTTATTATATTCACAGGTCATAGGTGTGGCACACCACACAGGGCCACATAGTAAAAACATCAGGGTGGTCAGGAGGCAGAAGACAGAAGTGAGAGGGAAGTTTAGACCAGAGCTTTTACTGGGGTTTCTAAAGGAAAAGAAACTGCCTTGAATTACCTACTTTGAATAATTTCTTTAGGTTTTGGGCTATAGAAGTGGTCCCTAGTTGTTGGGCACCTGGCTCTCAGGTGATTAAGGCAGAAGAATATTGCTTCCTGGGGTGTGTAGGCAAGCTAGAGAAGGTAGGGCTCTGGATTGGTTATTTGCATATCAAGGGTATGTTTTTGGGTGGGTCCTTTGCTATACCTCTAAGAATTGGCTGGGAGTCTGTCCTCCAGCCAGAAATTAAAAAAATATTTGCAATACAATTGGCTTCCTATTTGAGGGGCTTTATTATTTTTATTTTTTACTATATCCAGTGGGTTTGGACATTGCTAAGATTGTATAAAATTTAAAAAATCTAGGAGATTTGCCAGTTTTCCTCTCATTTTGAGACATTAAAAAAAATCAGCTAAGAAACCTGAAGGACAATAAGAAATGAGCCTGCAAGGATATTGACAATCAATTGTTTTCTGACCCTCAAAACTCCCACATAATTGCCACACTGATCCTCTAGGTCTGAAAGGAAATCAGAACTCTTCTGAGTAATTCCATGCTTCATAAATTGAAGTACTTGAATATCACCTTGACAGGAATTAAATCTTTTTTCTTGGAAGGATTTGGTTAATTTGAACAGCCTATTCATTAGTAAATGGTAGTAATAACCAAGTAGTGATTATCAAGTAGCATTTGTCCCAATTATAATGTGGCAGAGTCTTAATTGTCCTTCCAAGATCTCTTCTCTTCTTGTGCACAAAACCCTAGATTTCCCAACTAACTTTGCAGCTAGATGTGGTCATGTGCTTAAAAAGACTGCAATGAAATATGAGCCAATTGATTCAGGTAACTTTAGTTTTACTGAACAGAAAAGAAATTACTTGCCCAGGACTCCCTTTTATTATGAGGTGAAAGAAGACATGCTAGTGAGCCAGTTGTAGCGTGTAGAAGAGGCTGATGCCCCAAAGAAGCAGAGCAAGGAGATGGAAGAAACCTGGGACCTATGAGGCATCTTCTGGAATAGAGCCAAACTGCCAATGGGAAGTAGTTTCCTTGGGACTTTTACATACCAAATAAACTATTTTATTTAAATCATTGTTTTGTGGGGGTCTTTGTTATGGCTGCTAAGACTTTACCTAATTAATACACATAGTTATATGATGCCACTTTCAGTTTATTTTTTCCTAAAAGAGATTTTGGTTTTCACAGAAACAAAGAACCTCAGAATGTGAAAAAAAGCTAAAGGTCATCTTGTTCAACTTCCCTCCCATGCAGGAATCCTTTTTGCAATTTCCTTCAGAGGATCACCAGGCTCTGTGTCAGCCCTTTTGTGAGGGGCCCTCTACCAAGTCACTAGGAGGGTCAGACCATGGGGCTGCTCTATTATACTTTCACTAGAGGCCCGGTGAACAAAATTCGTGCACGGGGGCGGGGGATGTCCCTTAGCCCAGCCTGCACCCTCTCAAATCTGGGACCCCTTGAGGGATGTCCAACTGCCCGTTTAGGCTCGACTCCGGTAGGATTGGGCCTAAATGGGCAGTCAGACATCCTTCTCACAATCCAGGACTGCTGACTCCAAACCGCTCGCCTGCCTGCCTCCCTGATTGCCCCTAGCTGCTTCTGCCTGCCAGCCTGATCACCCCCTAACCACTACCCTGCCAGCCTAATTGATGTCTAACTGCTTCCTGCCAGCCTATTTGCCCCCAACTTCCCTCCTCTGCTGCCCTGGTCACCGCTAACTGCCCTCCCCTGCAGGCTTGATC
Source organism: Antrozous pallidus (assembly GCA_027563665.1). Lineage (NCBI taxonomy): Eukaryota > Metazoa > Chordata > Mammalia > Chiroptera > Vespertilionidae > Antrozous > Antrozous pallidus. The sequence continues at coordinate 9,767,194 of CM050519.1, forward strand.
GCCCACAACTGCCCTCCCTTGCAGGGCCTGGAACCTCCCAATGGCCATTTTGTGTCCACACGGGGGCAGGATCATTGACCACATGGGGGCAGCCCTCTTGTGTGTTGGAGTGACGGTCAATCTGGAAATTACCCTTTTATTAGATAGGATAGAGACCTGGTGCATGGGTGGAGGCCAGCTGGTTTGCCCTGAAGGGTGTCCCAGATCACGGTGGGGGTTCCCTTGGGGTGAGGGGTAGGCTGGGCGAGGGACCTGTGGAGGTTTGCAAGCCAACCACGCCCCCCAGCAACCCAAGCAGAGGCCCTGGAATCTGGGATTAATTTATTTCTACAATTGAAACTTTGTAGCCTGGAGTGGAGCCAAGCCTTCTGCTCACTTCATGGCAGCAGCCATTTCTGTTTGAAACTTTGTAGCTTAGAGTGGAAGCCTAGGCTGGCAATGGCAGGCAGAAAGCTCATCTTCCTCCATTGTCAGGGAAACCCAAGCCTCTGTTTTCTCCAGCTCAGTGGCTTCCGCCATTTCTGTATCTTTTATAATTGAAACTTTGTAGCATTGAGTGGAGGCGTAGGCCCTCAATGGCAGGCGGAAAGCTTGGCTTCCTCTGTTGCCAGGGAAACCCAAGCCTCCCTCCTATTCTCAGTGGTGGCAGCCATCTTTGTTCAGGTTTATTTGCATAATTTGCTCCTGATTGGTTGGTTAGTATGGCTGTGGGCGTGGTTTGTGGGTGTAGCGAAGGTATGGTCAAATTTGCATACTACTCTTTTATTAGATAGGATACCTTCCTCTCTATGACTAATGATGCAGTAATCTTACCTAATAATAGAGAAACATGTAAATTGACTATACCTCTGCTACATGCACAGCCAATCAGAGTGAGTATGCAAATTAACCCAACAAAAATGGCGATTGATTTTCATACATATCTGGGTCCTAGGAACCTCCTTGGCACCCAGGTCACTCCCAGCCGGTCATCAGAGGGGTGGTGGCCCCGTTCCCAAACCTAAAGCCTTGGGCTGAGGCTTTAGGCTTGGGAAGGGGCTGAGCCTATGATTGGAGGGAAGGGGAAAATAATCAATGGAAACATATCTCTCAGGTGAGGATAAAAAGAAAAAGAAATGTTGTATCCTATGAAAGACACATCTTGAACATATCTAAAGAAAGATGTCATTTTTTCATGGTGAAGGGACCAGAGTTTGTATTGATGAAAATACTTTGGCAGCTGCGGTGACTGGCAGTGACTGCAGCAGTGGGGTGATAGAAAGAGCTGGTGCCTTCCCCTGATCAGCCCATCACCTCCCGCAAAGGGAGGCCAGACTGTGGCTTAGGTCCACTCTCAATGTGGAGCGGGCCTAAGCCATCAGTAGGACATCCCCTGAGGGCTCCCAATATGTGAGAGGGGGCAGGCTGGGCTGAGGGACCCCTCCCCAGTGCACAAATTTCATGCACCGGGCCCCTAGTTTATTATAAAGCTGATTGGCCTATAAAGCATGTAATTCATTCTTCCCCTAAATATGGTCTACATAGCACCTATTCTAAAAGATGCTCCTCAAATAAAGCCAAATACATTTTGAAAGCTTATACTATACCTCTCCCTGAAGATTCACCATATATATTAATATTTTAAGGTTTATAAAAGTCTGAATTAAATAAATTTGTTAACTTGGTTTAACCTAGAGTTTACTAAACATTTTTGTCAATATCATGTAGAACTAGTGTGCTCTGTAAAACACATTTAGGCAATGCAGATTTAACCCATAACCTGCCTTTAATTGACATTATTTCCTAAAGACTGAGCAGGTCAACCATAGCATTTATGGAATCCAATCCTACATAAAATAGAAAATATTGAAACTTCTTTATATTACCTGAACATTAGATGTTAGCATGGTCAGTAGTAAACAGGAAATGTTTTTTATTTGAGGAGACAAAAAACTCCACATACAATGTAAAATCCTTACCCAACAAGCCATAAATATGTAACTAAACTCTTCTTTCCCAACATCCTCTTTTGTAGAACTTATTAATAAAAATCTGGTATTTTCTGATAAGAAAACCTGGTTTCTCTTTAAAATCAGCTTAATTCATATGGATTCTAGAGTCAAACAGGGCTAGATTTGAATGTCACTATCTACATGACTTGGGGGAAGTTATTTACTCTAACCAAGCCTCATTTTTTTTTTTGTAAAACAGGATAAAAATACCTCATTATGTTTACAGGGATTAAGTGAGATAATGCTAACAAAGACCCATGCAAAGTACTTAGCACATATTAGGAATTCAACAAATGATAGATATATCTCAACTTCTCTGCTCTCACCTCAACCTTTCTCTTTTTAAATATTTATATCAATTTCAGATTGACATTATCCTGTATTTCATAACTATAGGATAATCTCATATTCTTTAGCCAGTTCCAAGAAACATACTTGGCACAACCAAAGGACTTGTATGCATGCATATAAGCACAATCAATGGACTTAAGACACTGAGGATGGTGGGACAAGGGCAGGTGCAGGATCTAGGGGAGGTCAATGAGAGGTGAGGGGGGAAGAGACATATGTACTATTTGTTAAATTTTAAATGATAAAATTAAAAAAAAACATTTAAAATTAATGGGTTAATATCCAAAATATATAAGCAACTCATACAACTTAACAAAAGGAAGGCAAACAATCTGATTAAAAAATAGGCAAAGGACCTAAATAGACACTTCTCTATAGAGGACATACAGATGGCCCAGACACATATAAAAAAATGCTGAAAGTCACTGATTGTTAGAGAGATGCAAATTAAAACGACAAAAGGTATTACTCCACACCAGTCAGAATGGCTATCATCAACAAATTAACAAATGACAAGTGCTGATGAGGGTGTGGAGAAAAGGGAACCATAGTACACACTGCTGTTGGGGATGCAGATAGGTGCAACCATTATGGAAAATAGTATGGAGTTTCCTAAAAAATTAAGTGTAGAACTGCCATTTGACCCAATGATTCCACTTCTGGAAATATATCCTAAGAAAACAGAAGCACCAATCCCAGAAAGAATGTATGCACCCCTATGTTCATAGCAGCACAATTTACAATAGCTAAGATCTGGAAACAGCCCAAGTGCCCATCAGTAGATGAGTGGACAAAAGAGCTGTGGTGCATTTATACCATGGACTATTATGCAGCAGTAAAAAAGAAAAAATCTCTTACACTTTGAGACAGCATGAAGGACCTGGAGAGTATCATGCTAAGTGAAATAAGTCAGAGAAAAACAAGTATCAAATGATTGCACTCATTTGTGGAATCTAAGTAACAAAATAAACTGATAAACAGAGTGAATCCAGAGACATGGAAGCATGGAACAGTGTGGAAACTCAGAGGAAAGGTGAATGAGGGTGGGTGGGTGAGAGGTCATTAACCAAAGACCTTGCAGGCACAGATGCATAACCCATGGACACAGACAATAGAGTGCTGAAGGCCTGGGGTACAGTGGAGGCACTAGAGGTGGTCAGTGTCGGAAATAAACATATGTAATACTTTCAACAATAAAGAATTATATATGAAAATATATATACACTTTTTACTATAAAAATTAATGTGTAAAATCTACTCATCTTGTTGTTATAGACTATGAATAGTCAAATGCTCCTGCTCTTCTGTCCAATGAAATTTTTGAGTTCCATCTTTAAGGGTACTCTAGTGCTCCTTACTATAATAATTGAGTAATATTTGAAAATATCACAAATGGCCATATTAATATTTTCCAGCTATGTGTTTCCTCTTCATGGGGACAAAATGTTATGACTATAATAAAATTTTATTTATTTTTCTACAGTTCTATTTTATCATATGAGGGCATTATGATAAAAGGGAAAAGTACACTTTTAATAACCAAAGAATTTTTCAGAAACTGAAACAGGTAAAAACATTAACTAAAGGTTAGAAAATTTTTAAAGTTTTGTTTATAAAAGGCAAAAGTTTTGTTTGTGGCTATCAATCAGTAGCTTGTATTACACAAACTCTCTCCTGAGAAGAATTATAAAAGGTGAATAACATTAAAAAAAAATTCAACTCTTTGAAGATATCTAAGAACAAAAAAGGTAGCAAGGACTTTAAAGATCAAGAATCCAAAGATATTCCTTGATGTAAAAAACAGACTAGAAGGAATATTCTGGATTTTTCACATTCTTTCAGGCCCTACCCTCCACCACCACCATCTCTGGTGATTAAAATGTCTTCCTTCTAGTTCCAGAGAGGGCATCTTTCACACGGGAGTGTTACTTCCTGCTATAGCCAACTTGGATAAGTCTTATAAAGAAAGTTAAGCAAAAAAAGACAGATAAGGGCTAGTGGGTGGGGGAATTATTGGCTATTGATTAAATTTCTTTAAAAATGGTAGTTATTTAGGCTTATTATATCTTTTTGTGTTAATTTTGATAATTTGTTTCTTAAAAATTATTGGTGTTTTCAACTTTATTGGCATAGGATTAACTAAAATAATACAATGTTTTTACAGTTGCTATTGTAGCTACAATTTCCACCTGATTTTTCTCCTTCAACAATTCCTCAATAGTCTGGTGGCTACCCTTCCCTACCACACCTCCATCTTTCAGTGACATTATAAGTTTATTACAATTTTATCCTCTTAAAATCTTTTTTTTATAAGGGACTTGGGGAGACAGGAAGATAGATGTTTGTGTTTTATGTCCAATATTTTCTCAACAAACATCTTTGTGGGGGTATCTGATATGTACATATTTTTAAAAATTTGTAATATATTAGTATTATTACTATATCATCAGTGAAAACTCTCTTTGGAAATAGTTACATTGGCTATTTATTATTTTACTAGAGGCCCAGTGCATGAAATTTGTGCAGTGGGTGGGAGGTGCTCCTCAGCCCCGCCTGCACCCTCTCCAATTGGAGACCCCTCGGGGTATGTCTGACTGCCGGTTTAAGTCCAATCCTTGCGGGATGGGGCCTAAATCAGCATTTGGGCATCCTCTCACAATCCAGGATTACTGGCTCCTAACCACTCGCCTGACTGGCTGCCTGATTGCCCCTAACCACTCCCCTGCCAGCCTGATTGACATCTAACTGCTCCCCTACTGGCCCAATCACCCCCAACTGCCCCCCTTGCAGGCCTGATCACCCCCACTACCCTCCCCTGCTGGCCATTTTGTGACAATGTGGGGGAGGCCATCTTGTGGTGGCTATCTTGTGAAGACATGGGGCAGACATCTTATGAACTGAGCTCTATGGCAAAACAGTAGTGAGTGGCAGGTACAGGAAAAGATGCAGATGAATTCAGGTGACAAAGCCTAGTGATCTCATAGACAGCCCATGAACTGCTGCATAAAAGCCAGAGAGCATTCTTTCACAATAGCTTAAGAGCCACTTATCTCAACAGCAACATTGGATCATATTAAAATGCACAAATACCTTTAAGTAGTAATATTCTATATAGGAGTTGATACCCAGAAAAATTATCAATCACATGTGAGGTAGAATAAAAACAATTAAGATATATAAGGTCTCAAAAAATTATCTTCCGTGTACCTTTTCTTAGAAATTTACTAGAAAAAATGTTCTGCCCAAATTAAAGATTAAACAAAGAAAGAGGAAGCTATCCAGTATAATCTGGGGAACTGAAGCTCTAACACAGGGGGAGATAAAGAGTATTGATTCCCAGGAGGATGGTCATTGGAGTGCATAAGTTGAGACCACTGCATAGCAGGCTTGAGAACAACTGGCCCAGCATGAAGCAGGTCAGATGATCCTGGGAGATATGTCTTCAAGAAGATGAAGTTTGTAACATACCCAATTTAGTTCTAAAATATAAGATAGATGCAACTAAATGGACTATGGAGTATGAGTTGAATTTGTGATTGTTCATAGAAAATTAAGCAAAAGAAAAACACAATAATTATTAACTTCAAGAAAAAGAAGACAAAAAGGGAAATGAATCATAATATACTATACAGCTCAACTGAATTATATTTAGACATCAAATTAATACTGATTACTGATCTAAATAAAATTATAACGACACAGAGAGAAAAGTGAAATGAGAAATATGTGTCTTGTGCCTGAGGTGCTACCTAAAACTGAAACAATATAATATTTAGAGATATTAAGGTAAATAACTAAAAGAATCAGTTGAAAACACTTTTTTAAAGTAGCTATCTTTCAGGGTAGGAAAAGGAGAACAGGTGAGAACTACTATTTTTCATGACAAATCTTATAGAGTTATTTTTCTACAATAATATGCATGTTGAGTTATGATGAAAATAGAAACTAAAATTAAAATATTATGTGACCTTTGACAGGTAACTTAACCTCTCTGAATATAATTTGTAAAATAAAAGGATAGACTAGGTAATCTGCTATTTAGGATGATCTCTGGCCCAATAAATGTAAATGTTAAGCTACCTACTTCTAACTTTAAAACTCAATAAAATCCAAGAAAATAGAGTCCAAATTTCAGAACTGGAAGGGATTATGACATCATCTAGTTGGACTTCAGTTTCAAAAAAACAAACAAACAAACAAACAAAAAACCAGAAGCCAAATAATTTTATAAACACCAGCTCACTAGTAACTGAGAACATACTAGAACATGGGCGTCATGCTCTTGACCCAAACATTCCTTGTATGTTATCACAGTGCCAGCCAGAGAGGCCTTTGTGAAAGATACCTAAAACGACGCAGAACTACATGAAACCAACTCTTAGAATACTATTTCCTGTGGTTAAGCCAGAAAAGTGGTTTCATTGAACATCTCCTGATCACCCTGTCCATATCCTTCTTCTTAGAGTTGTGTGCCTAACTTTAATTACAGCAAAGTTTAAAGATAAGAACTGCGTGTCTCTGACACAGAGATGAATCATCTTCCCATTATCCGAGTGCCATTTTCATTGTGTGTCACCAAACCTTTCCTGAGGCTATGAGTAATTTTCCAGACTTACTGTCCACACTGAGTCTGCGTTTGAATCAATGCTGATGTTAGAGACATAGAGCACAAGATGGCTGGCGAGCAGTGTTGCAGGTGATGTTCTGCCCAGAGTACACCCTGTATGCCAGGAACCTCTTCCTTTCCCCAGTTTGCTGTGCTTGCTTGTATGCAAATGCAAGAGGGTAATCTAAGACCAGTTACTAAGGAGACAAAGCAGGTGCTCCCATGAGTCATTCTCTCTTTGGAGGGAGTGTGGGTAAGTTTTCTGTGGTGAAAGCTTCGGGGGTGGTTAATTTACTTTGATATCCATTTTAATACACAGGGCTGAAGCACTGATTTCAAACTAAACCTTACATTCCCCCTACCACACTGGCAGGTAAAAGCAGAAAATTAATCACTGTGCCTGCAGTCTGGGGCTGCAGAGGGCCCCCTGCACCCTTCTTAGGGAAGGAGCAGAGGCAGAAGCTTCTGAAGGAACAGGTGGCTCTACCTCTGAGCTAAGGGAAAGCAGAGGTGACAAATAAGTCACTTAGCCCAGTGGAAAGAGCCAGAAAAAGGGGCTGGGAATGGGGCCAGATGTTAAACTGATTCTATCTTGTTGTGCTAAATCCGACAGAACAGCCAGTTCCACCCAGGCAGTGAACCCTGATAAGAGGCAGGATTTGGAGAAATGGCAGAGGCGAGAAGCGGGGGTTGGGGGCTGGGGGAACAGAGGGAATGCAATTTAGTTTTGACTTTCATTCTGGGAAGCAGCTGCATGATGGAAATATCACAGGTTTAGCAATCGATCCATATTGATTTCAGTCCCAGCTCTGGGTTCTTAACCTTTTTGTACATCAGTAATAAGCAAATGGTGTCAATCTCACAGAGTTGTCTGAGGAGTTACACATAGCAAGCATCTAAGAAACGGTGGAATTCCCTTCACCCCCACGAGTTTAGATAGAACCATCGAATCCCAGCACTGGAAAGGGGAATTAATAATCTAACTTGGTCATTCAGAATGCTGGAAGAAATGCTAAACCCCCTAAAAACAATTCCAAAGATTTTCCGTTCAAACACCTTCAGTTAAAGGGAATTCCCACTTCTGGAAGGACGCCCTCTTTTAATAACTATTTTAGAAAATAATTTCCCTATTTATCTTAGTTTGAGCCCTCAGAGCCACAAAGAATTAAACTAGTCTTGTTATTTCCACAAGAAACATAATATTTATTTTCTTCTGATGTGATACAGCCTTAACATGATATCAAACTTTTCCCATTATTTTGATTGCTGTTTCTTCAAGATTTTGGAACAGAGACTGTGATCTAGCTAGCAAAACTCATTCTCCCTTTCCTTTGTTACTGTGGAAGTATAGTTGGGTAAATGAGGCATCTAGCTGAACTAACTTTTCCCCCCTCCCATGCAGTTATGTTTGGGCATACTGAGTGACAGGAATAAGAGCAGAAGCAATGAGTGCCAATTCTTGGCCAGAACCTTAAGAGAGAGGTTATGTCTCCTGCATGTCCTTCCTCTATCCCTTCAACTGTAACATGGTCATATAGTGACCCTGTTTCAACCCTGTGTAGTAGATGTAATGCCCTGGTGCATCATGAAGCAATGATGGTGGAAGGAACCTGTTTCCCTGAATGACCACATGAAACAGAGACACTTCCCAGCCTAGACCCTCTCCTGGGACTATTATAGGCACAGTGAGAAAGAAGCAAACTTTTTTGTTCCTTATGCCAACATATCAGCAGATCTCATTGTGTAAGTAGGCTATATTTACCCTAACTAAAATAGGTCCTCTTTAGGTGTTCTTCAAAAATGGGCACAAAGATCAGGTTGTGTTGGGTTTCACTAGTTATTCCTACTTTGCCATTACTATAATATTTTATAAATGGAATCTGAGACTATTTGTATGTATTCACTTCAGACTGACTTTAAAATGAGTTCAGATCTTAAAACATTTTTTCCTGTGTTATTTCTAAACCACATATCATCTGACCTACACATGTGGAATTGGTTTTTTGATGCCACTGAAACTCCTATACTTATTCTTATACATTGACGTGACATATATAATTCAAGGATTTTGCAAAGCTCCTTTTTCTTCTGGTTCCTTATCCACTCTCTTAGTTGCTCCTCTCAATTTCAAGTGAACTGTAAGTTTGAGCTTCATGTCCGTTATAGCTTTAGATTTAGCTTAATTTCATCTTTTGACTCTTGCATTAAGGAATAAAAACACTTTATGTGTATGTTTTCTACTAAAATGAACCGAGCACCCCCAGTCTTTAGCTTAATTGCATGGTTGCTTACAGTGCAGATAATATTTATGTGATTGTCCTCACATTGGTGCATTGTAAGGAATAGTGCAAAATGGCAGATTTAGCACCAAGAGTTCAATGCCTACCTTCTCTATGAAGCAGACGGCAAAACCTAGTCCACGCACAGGACTGTGCTACTCTCTCCAAATGGAAAAAAGGCCCAGCACTTCTGCCTCTCAGAGAATGAGTTCCTTTCGTCCTTTCTCATTTGTAGACTTACATCTGCAGACACAAACAAATGTGTTAAGGCTTTAGTTATCTGTCATCTTTAAATACACACACTGATGTAGCAGACTAATTAAAAATTACCAAGGCAGTATCACTCAAGCTAAGAGACAAGTTTTAGCTTCTAGTAACTAAGATTAGAGTACATTCACTGAATAAAAATAGTTAAACTGTGGTTACTTTTAGTAGAAATGAGGGGGCTGAAAACACTTGCTAGATATAGTTGGAATTAGTACTCTATATTACCTTACCTTTCTGTTGTCTAACATAATGTCAGTGCTAACTGGACAACTGGGATGCAAGAATATTGAAGTGGGACCTATTCCATGAACCCTGCTGGGTTCTGTGCTTCTGCCCTGTCCCTGCCTTCTCTTCCCCCTGATCTCCATTTTCACCTCTTGAATTCCAGGCTTATTAGGAAAGTTCTAGCTGGGAGTGCCCAGTACTCCAACTGGATGCCAACTAAAGCTAGTGGTAAACACTTTCTAGAACAAAAACATACCAAGCCATCAGATACATGACAGCCTGTGTTTTGAGTCCTGTTTGGAGTGAATTCAACATCACCACAGTTTAGGAGTGGAATGGACTCCACAGATACTGGAGTAATTTAATATGTTTCCACAAAGAACTGTACCAACCATCCTGGAGCAGTGTTAATCTATAACAATAAACTCATAATATGCAAATCAACCAAATGGCCAAACAGCAGAATGACCATTCGCACGACCTTCTGGACGAAGTCGGGGCTACGAGGGCCAACCCCCTTGCACCAATTTTGTGCATGGGCCTCTAGTGTTCCATAAAGCCTGAACTCTGAACACCTGTTAGAGTCTTCTGGTTTCTCTGCCTTACTTGGCCTCAGAGAAAAACATTTTTTAATTGGTCAATGATGAATACTTGGGAAGTTATTTTCATCTTAGTGCCTCTCCCACATTTACCTGCACAGCTTCTTTATGTGCTTCATTCTGTAGTCTTAATAAAATTGTGTAGAAAATAATAATAGCTGTGGTTTCCACTGAAACTGTGTTTTTTCTCCTTGGCCAACCTTTTCTTTCATCTTGTTTTCACACAGTTCCTACACACTTCTCTGTAGACAGGGTAAACTGTCACAGTTCCTTCTTAGCATGGAGAAAAACAATTCATCTGTAAAAGTTTTCCTTTTGACAATGTACATGTCCAAGACCTAATCTGGTCTTCTTCCCATGTTCCCTATCTTAGTGAATGGCACTATTATGAGTTTTTAGCTCAGAGATTATTTTCAGCTGTGCACAATCTACTAATAAGTCCACCAGAGGCATTCTTCTTACAGTATTTTTTACCTCTAACATTTCTTTTTGTGTTGTTTTTTTTCCCCTTAGGATTTCCATCTCTCCACTTACATTGTTCATCTGTTCTTATGTACTTTCTACTTTAAATGTCAGAGACATTATAAGTTATTATAATACTACTGGCCCAGTGCATAGATTCATGCACATTAAAAGGAAATTAATTAGAAGAAATATTTTATCATTGCTATTCACCCTTTCTCTATGATACAAGTGTCAGAGATGAAAGAAAATTAGTAAAATGTATATTAAATAATATATAAATTGATTAATAAATAAATAATAACAATATGATACAACAAAAACAAAGACATGATATAAACACAATGAAAACATGATATGAAAACAACAAAAACATGATAAAAACATTGATAAAATAATGACTGATAAATTGATTAAACTTATTCTAATATCTCCCTGTATATTATATTAAGAATAAAAACACTTTCAGAATGCTTTACCTAGTTCCCTTGTGATGAAGTATTTACAACTTTAACTTTGACTTCACATGCTCTTCGAACTTGAGAGAAAGCAACATATAACTGACCATGTCTGAAAACGGTTCAGATAGGAATATAGTTTGTTCTTGTGATTTATTAATAGTCATCACAAATGCTGGCCAGGAAACTATCTTCAAATTGACTTAAATGGGGGGCCAGTGTAAGACAGGGACAGTTGTGCCAATAGTTGGTCTTCAGACATATTCGGTCAACAACAACACTTTCTTTTAGCTTCAGTCTACCATCAAAAACAACCAAATTCATGATAGACAATAACAGATCGAAACACATGTATGGGAATGGCACCTGCAAGATGCCAATATGTATCATGCATGTGCAAGTCAATGTTCATTTTTAAATTGCTAGTGCATGTCATATGTACTGGCCAGGCAGTCGGTCAGACAGTTGGACAGATGGATGATCAGTCACTTAGCCTTTTATATACATACTAGAGGCCTGGCAAACAAAGTTCATGCACAGGGGAGGGGGACCGGAGGAGGTGTTCCTCAGCCCAGCCTGCCCCCTCTCCAATCTGGGACCCCTCAAGGGATGTCTGACTGCCCATTTAGGCCCGATCCCAGGATCGGGCCTAAATGGGCAGTCAGATATCCTTCTCACAATCTAAACTGGCTCCAAACTGCTCACTTGCCTGACTCTCTGATTGCCCCTAACTGCTTCTGCCTGACAGCCTGATCACCCCCTAACCACTACCCTGTCAGTCTAATTGATGTCTAACTGCTCCCTGCCAGCCTGTTTGCCCCCAACTTCCCTCCTCTGCCTGCCTGGTCACCCCTAACTGCTCTCCCCTGCAGGCTTGATTGCCCCCAACTGCCCTTCCTTGCAGGCCTGGTCCCTCCCAACTACCCTCCCCTGCTTGCTATTTTGTGGTGGCCATCTTGTGTCCACATGGGGGCAGGATCTTTGACTACATGGGGGCAGCCCTCATGTGTGTTGGAGTGATAGTCAATTTGCAAATTACTCTTTCATTAGATAGGATAGAGGCCTGGTGCATGTGCGATGACCAGCTGCTTTGCCATGAAGGGTGTCCTGGATCAGGTGGGGGTTCCCTTGGGATGTGGGGAAGCCTGGGCAAAGGGTCTATGGTGGTTTGCAGGCTGGCCATGCCCCACAGCGACCTAAGCAGAGGCCCTGGGATCAGGGATTAATTTACGTTCTACAATTGAAACTTTGTAGCCTGGATCAGAGCTAAGCCTTCTGCTTGCTCCATAGTGACAGCCATTTCTGTTTGAAACTTTGTAGCCTAGAGTGGAGCCTAGGCTAGGGATGAAGAAGTTTGGCTTCCTCCATTGCCCCAGCAACCCTAGCTTCTTCTCTCTCCAGCTGCGTGACTGCCACCTTTTCTGTTGGGATTATGTATTTTCTATAATTGAAACATTGTAGCCTAGAGTGGAGGCCTAGGCCAGTGACAGCAGGTGGAAAGCTTGGCTTCCTCTGTTGCCGGAGAAACCCAAGCCTCCCTCCTGCTCTCAGTGACAGCAGCCATCTTGGTTGGGGTTTATTTGCATAATTTGCTCCTGATTGGCTGGTGGGCATGGCTGTGGGCATGGCCTGATTGGAGGTCTGGTCAATTTGCATATTACTCTTTTATTATATAGGACTAGTGGCCCAGTGCAGAAATTCGTGCATGGTGGGGGGATGTGTCCCTCAGCCCAGCCCAGCCTGCATCCTCTACAATCTGGGACTGCTCGAGGGATGTAGGATAAGGCCTAAATGGGCAGTTGAACATCCCTCTCACAATCCAGGACTGTTGGCTCCCAACTGCTCACATGCCTGCCTTCCTGTTTGCCCCTAACCACTTCTGCCTGTCATCCTGATTATCCCCTAACCATACTCCTGCCAGCCTGATTGCCCCTAACTTCCCTCCCCTGCAGATCTGGTCACCCCTAACTGCCCTCACCTGCAGGCCTGGTACCCCTCCCCCCCCCATTGCCCTTTTCTGCAGAACTAGTTGCCCCCAACTTCCCTCCTCTGCTGGCCTGGTTACCCCTAACTTCCCTCCCCTGCAGACTTGATTGCCACCAACTGCCCTCCCTTGCAGGCCTGGTCCCTCCCAATTGCTCTCCCAGCTGGCCATCTTGTAGTGGCTATCTTATGTCCACATGGGGGCAGCCATCTTGTGTGCTGGAGTGATGGTCAATTTGCATATTACTCTTTTATTATAAGGGATTATATAGGATAAAGTCTGGTGCACAGGTTGTGGCCAGCTGGTTTGCCATGAAGGGTGTCCACGATCAGGCTGGGGGTTCCCTTGGTGCATGGGGTGGCCTGGGAAAGAGGCTTGTGGTGGTTTGCAGGCTGGCCATGCCCCCCAGTGACCCAAGTGGAGGCCCTGGTATCTGGGATTTATTTATCTTCTATAATTGTAACTTTGTACCCTTGAGCAGAGGTCAGGGCTTCAGGAGCTTGGCTTCCTCCATCGCCAGGGACAACTCAAGCCTCCTGCTCTCTCCAGCTCTGTGGCTGCTGCCACTTTTGTTGGGATTTATTTGTCTTCTATAATTGAAACCTTGTAGCCTGGAGTGGATGGAGTCCAGGGCTGGCCAGAGCGGGCAGAAAGCTTGGCTTTCTCCATTGTCAGGGAAACCCAAGTTTCCTGCTCTCTCTGTGGCTGCAGACAACTTGGTTAGGTTAATTTGCATACTTGCTCCTGATTGGCTGGTGGGCATGGCTTGTGGGTGTAGCAGAGGTATGGTCAATTTGCATATTACTCTTTTGTTAGATAGGATAGATAATTAGAAAAAGGTAAAGGGATTAATAAGTACAAATCACCAATTATAAGAATACTCATGGGACCCTGGATGGTTTGGCTCAGTGGATAGAGCATCGGCCTGCAGACTGAAGAGTCTTGGGTTCAATGCCAGTCAAAGGCACATGCCTGGGTTATAGGCTCAATCCCAGTGGGGGGTGTGCAGGAGGCAGCTGATCAATGATTCTCTCTCATCATTGGTGTTTCTATCTCTCTCCCCCTCTCCCTTTCTCTCTGAAGTCAATTAAAAATTATATATATATTTTAAAGAATAGTCATGGGGATATAAAGTATAGCATAGGGAATGTAGTCCTTAATACTGTAATAGCTATGTATGGTGTAAAATGAGTACTAGACTTATCAGGATGATCACTTGTAGGTTATGCATGTGCCTAATCACTATGTTGTAGCTGAAACTAATATAATATTGTATGTCAATTGTAATGGAAAGATATATCGTATAATTAACATAGTAATCATAGTTGTTTTAAATGCACAGTCTGGTAATTTCAACATCGATCTATGTCTGGTTCTGATGCTTGTTCTGTCTAGTTACACTGTGTACTTTGCTTTTTAGTATGCCTTGTAATTTTTTCCTGAGAGGTGGGCATGATGTGTAGGGTAAAATTAACTGCAGTAAATAGGCCTTTGGCAATGTGATGGTGCAGTGTGTGGGGGAGGAGAATGTTCTATAGTCCTATGATTAGGTGTCAAATGAGTAGTGCATCTCTGCCTCTGGACTGTGAGGTTCACGGGTATTTCAGTTTCCTTCTCCCCCCAACTCCCCGTGGGTGGGACAAGGTGGCTAGAATGGGCTGGAGTTAGGTCTTTCTCTTCCTCTGGCTGGTTAGGCTCTGAAGGTATTCCAGCTGGAGAGGCTCTGGTGAACTGGCTCCCCTGAGGGCAGACTGTGTTGAAAAGAACAGAGTGCTCTGGCATATTTCAAAATAGTTCCTTTTCCCCACCCTGCCAGAAGCATAAGGGGATTGTTTTCTCTCTGATATTTTCAGTGAGAACCAAGTCGAGATCCTGGAGATAAATCTCACGATATTTGAATATTTGCAATCCTTCTCCCTCAGATGTTTTGAACTCTCAGAATTGTCTGCTCTGACCCCCAGCAGGTCTCCAATTGGAGATCAGGTTTTCCTGCCCTGGCGTTGGCTCCTGGCCATCTCTGCTCAGGAGCCTCTGCCTCAGTAAGCAGCGACTCCCTGTACTCCCCGGTCTGTCTCTAATTTGGCCAGAACCAGTCTTGGGGGCAGCAGTTTGCCCTGAGGCCTTCCCTCTTACTGATCTAAAAAGAGTTGTTGATTTTTCTGTTTGTTCAGCTTTTTACTTATTATTAGGATAGAGTAGTGGTTTTCAAACTTTACTTGCAGAATTGGTAAGGAGAAGTCCTCTGATTATGAGTTCTTAATGAGTTAAGGAATCCATCTAGTGGATTCACAAACCTAGATTCCCATCCCTACATCAACCACTGAGTCCTGTTAACATCTGCCTCTTAAATATCTGTTCACACAATTTCTTTCATCATCTCCATGTTGGTCCAAACCACCATCACCTTTTAACTGCTCTGACAACCACCATTTTGGTCCTCCTGTGACTTTTTCACACACAAGAGCAAAAACAATGTTTTTGGAACAAAAAGGTCTATATTACTAACCTTTTTTCAAAACCCTTTTGGTGAACAAGAGCCAGGCCTTTCCAATGAAAAAGCCCCTAAACAGACATAAACAGAGAATTTATAGGCTCTGCAACTAAGACAAAGAAAATGCTTCTTATAACAATACTACAGGCCCAGTGCACAAAATTTGTACACTGTAGGGGGGTCCCTCAGCTCGGCCCATGCCCTCTCTCAGTCTGGGACCCTTTGCTACTTATTGCCCGCCTGCTCGCTGCTCCTCAGTGCTGCCTTGGAGGCAGAAGAGGCTCCTGCCACAGCTGCTGCGCTCACCAGCCATGAGCCCAGCTTCTGGCTGAGTGGCGCTTCCCTTGTGGGGCAGCTCCTGCATTGAGCATCTGCCCCCTGATAGTCAGCGTGCATCATAGTGACCAGTCATTCTGGTTGTTCTGCCGAAAGGGTCGCTTAGGCTTTTATTATATAGACTAGAGGCCTGGTGCACAAAATTCATGCACGGGGTAGGAAGGGGGGGCAAGGGGGTGTCCCTCAGTCCAGCCTACACCATTTCCAATCTGGGACCCCTCAAGGGATGTCTGACTGCCTGTTTAGGCCTGATCCCAGTAGAATCAGGCCTAAAAGGGCAGTCAGACATCCTTCTCACAATCCAGGACTGCTAGCTCCAAACTGCTTGCCTGCCTGCCTCCCTGATTGTTCCTAACCCCTTCTGCCTGCCAGCCTGATCACCCCTAACCACTACCCTGCCAGCCTAATTGATGTCTAACTGCTCCCCTTCCAGCCTGTTTGCCCCCAACTTCCCTCCTCTGCCAGCCTGGTCACTCCTAACTGCCCCCAACTGCCCTCCCTTGAAGGCCTGGTCCCTTCCAACTGCCCTCCCCTGCAGGCCTGGAACCTTCCACTGTCATCCTCTGCTGGCCATCTTGTGGTGGCCATCTGTGTCCACATGGGGGAAGGATCTTTGACCACATGGGGGCAACCATCTTGTGTGTTGGAGTGATGGTCAATCTGTGTATTACTCTTTTATTAGATAGGATAGAGGCCTGTGCATGGGTGGGGACTGGCTAGTTTGCCCTGAAGGGTGTCCCAGATCAGGGTGGGTGTTCCTTTGGGGTGAGGAGTGGCCTGGGTGAGGGGCCTGTGAAGGTTTGCAGCCCGGCCATGCCCCCCAGTGACCCAAGCAGAGGCCTTGGGATCTGGGATTAATTTATGTTCTACAATTGAAACTTTGTAGCCTGGAGTGGATCCATGCCTTCTGCTAGCTTGTGGAGACAGCCATTTCTGTTTGAAACTTTGTAGCCTAGAGTGGAGGCCTTGGCCAGCAACAGCAGGCAGAAAGCTTGGCTTCCTTCATTGCCAAGGAAAACCAAGCCTCCCTCCTGCTCTCAGTGGTGGCAGCCATCTTGGTTGGGGATTATTTGCATAATTTGCTCCTGATTAACTTGTGGGCATGGCTTGATTGGAGGTACAGTCAATTTGCATTTTATTAGATAGGACTAGAGGCCCAGTGCACAAAATTAATGCACAGGGAGGGTGTCCCTCAGCCCATCCTGCACCCTCTCCAATTTGGGATCCCTCTCACAATCCAGAACTGCTGGCTCCCAACTGCTCACCTACCTGCCTTCCTGATTGCCCCTAACTGCTTTTGCCTGCCAGCCTGATCACCCCCTAACCACTCCCCTGACAGCCTTATTGATACCTAACTGCTTTGCTGCCAGCCTATTTGCCCCTAAATGCCCTCCCCTGCAGGCCTGGTCCCCCCACCCCAATTGGTCTCCCCTGCAGGCTTGATCACCCCCAACTGTCTTCCCTTGCAGGCCTGGTTCATCCCAACTGCCCTCCCCTACTGGCCATCATGTGGTGACCATCTTGTGTCCACATGGGGGCAGCCATCTTTGACTACATGAGGGCAGCCATCTTGTGTGTTGGAGTGATGGTCAATTTGCATATTACTCTTTTATTAGATAGGATAATCTAGTGAGAATTACATTACTCAGAACTGGAACTTCAGGCCTGGGTCATGTGGACTACTTGGTGGGCAGAATTGTTACCTTGCAAGGTGGGTAAATAAATTCTTGAAACCCCATTGTTTAGCACCTTTCACATTTTAAAAATTTGACACTTTGACAAGCTGCTGGTCATAGTTGACATCCTGAGACACAAGAGAAGCAGAGAGGAGACCTAGAAGATATTTTTTTTAACTCTTACATTTTTTAATTACATTTTTTCTGTATTATTTTGTATTGGTTTCAGGTGTACAGCATAGTGATTAGACAATCATATACTTTACAAAGTATTTTCCCTGATATTTGCAGTATCCACCTGGCACCATACATAGTCTTTATAATATTATTGACTACATTCCTTATGCTATACTTTATATCCCTGTGGCTATTCTGTAACTCCCAATTTGTGCTTCTTAATCCCTTTACCTCTTTTATCCAGTTACTCAACACTTCTGCCTTCTGGCAATCACCAGTCCAGTCTCTGTGTCTATGAGTCTGTTCTAATTTTGTTTGTTTATTCTGTTTTGTAGATTCTATATATAAGTGAAATCATATGATATTTGTTTTTCTCTGACTGACATATTTCACTGACCATAATACGCTCTAGGTTTATCCATTGCTGTCACAAATGGTAATATTTCATTCTTTTTTATGGTCAAGTAATATTCAATTGCATATATGTAGTTCAAACTTTTTATACATTCACCTATTGATGGGCACTTTGGTTGCTTTCATATCTTGACTATTGAAAATAATGCTGAAATGTACATAGAGGTGCACATATTATTTTACATTAGTGTTTTGGGTTTCTTCAGATAAATGCGCAGAAGTGGAATTGGTGAGTCATAGGGCAGTTCCATTTTTAATTTTTTGAGGAACCTCATGCTGCTTTCCATAGTAGCTGAACCAATCTGCATTCCCCCAACTGTGTTCCCTTTTCTCCACATCCTTGCCAACACTTATTTGTTGATTTATTGATAATAGCCATTCTAATAAGTGTGAGGTGATATAGTGGTTTTAATTTGTGTTTCTCAGATGATTAGTTGAGCATCTTTTCATATGTCCATTGGTTATTTATATGTACTCTTTGGAGAAGTGTCTATTCAGGTCCTTTGGCCATTTTTTTTTGTTAATCCTTATCCCAGGATATTTTTTTTTCATTGATTTTTAGGAAGAGTAGAAGAGAGAGGAGAGACACACAGAAAACTATCAATGTGAGAGAGATACATCAATTGGTTGCCTCTGAGGGCAGGGAATCGAGCTTGCAACTGAGGCATGTACCTTTGACTGGAACTGAATCCAAGATTCTTCAGACTGAGGGCTAAAGCTCTAATCACTGAGCAAAACCAGCTAGGGCCTCTGGCCATTTTTTAACTGGGTTGTTTTTTTTCTTGGTGTTGAGCTGTATGAGTTTTTTTTAAAAAATAAATTTTGGATATTAACTCCTTATCAGATGTACCAGTCATTGGTGAATATCTTCTTCCATTCAATAGATTGTCTTTTTGTTTTGTTGATGGTTTCCTTTGATGTGCAAAAGCTTTTTAGTTTGATATAGTCCTATTGTTTATTTTTTTCTTTTGTTTCCTTTGTCTGAGGAGATATATCAGAAACAATATTGCTAAGAGAAATAGCAGAGATTTTACTGCCTGTTTTCTTCTAGGAGTTTATGGTTTTGAGTTTTACATTTAAGTATTTAACCCATTTTAAGTTTACTCTTGTATATGGTGTAAGAAGGTGATCTGCTTTCAGTTTTTTGCTTGTATCTGTCCAAATTTCCTAACACCATTTACTGAATTGACTGTCTATACTCCATTGTATGTTCTTCTCTCCTTTGTCAAATATTAGTTAACCATATAGATGTGGGTTTATTTTTGGGCTCTCTATTCTGTTTCATTAATCTATACATCTGTTTAATGCCAATATCAGATACTTCCAACTTTGTTCTTATTTTTCAAGATTACTGTGATTATTTGGGGTCTTTTGTAATTCCATATACACTTTTGGATTATTTGTTCTAGCTTTATGCAATACACCATTGGTGTTTTGATAAGAATTTCATAAAGTATATAGGTTGCTTTGGGTAGTATGAACATTTTAATAATGTTAATTCTATCTATCCATGAAAATGGTATACACTTTAATTTATTTGTATCTTCTTCAAATTTCTTTCTTCAATGTCTTATAATATTCTAAGTTTGTGTTGTTCTTATATCCACTTTGATGCTTCAAAAATCTTGTGAGAGGAATTGATTGATGCCCACAACTTTTATGTTCCCTATAGTTAAGCCCAGCCTTGGTATTCTCATATGAGGGGTTAGGAGCACTTTCAATGATGTCCCATAGTTCTTGTGATAAGATAAACTCTTTGGTGTTGTCTTTGGTTATGTTTTCAGGCTTCTGTTTCACCATTTCCCCTCATTCTTTCATCCAGACATAAGGCTTTCCAGTTCTTTGTATATCTGCCACCAGTGCTCCTCCTGTGGCTTTGTGGTAATCACTGTTCTTCCTCTAATCTTTATTATCTCAGCTCAAATACCATTTCTTCAGGGAAGACTTCTCTGATTTGTTTAGTTAGTCAAATCCCATTAGGATGTATTTTTATAGTATTTTGTATGTAACCCTAACATTGCTCACCATTGCAGTTTACATATCTGTGTAATTATTTGACTAATTTCTGTTGCTCCTTGAGAATTTTGCTTACTATTGTTTCCCCTGTGCTTAGCCCAGTGCCTGGCCATTGTAAGTACTCAATAAATTTAATGAGTGAATTAATGAATGTCCTTGTGTGTGTTGTGAAGAAGAATCATTGCAGAACTGTCATTTCTTTTATTTTTGGATAGGGTTTGGCAGTTCATCAACAAGTATTTACTGAACCTGTATGAGGCAGCTGGTATTGTTATTTTTGTCTTTTTTAATAGTCTCATGGTATGTGGTATGTGAATGCTGTGCTGTGATTCTAAGGAAGACAAATAAGGTATAATAAAAAGAGGCTGATATTTTCATATTCTTTATGAAATATGTCAGAATAAGATAAGTAACCACAGATCAATGAGAAAGGAATAAAATAAGTTCCAAGAAAACCACAAAAGCTAAGTTAGTGATGTAGCTCAAAATAATGAAAGTTATCAACTGCTTCCTCTTTCTTCAACCACTTTGTGAAATTTTATTAAGGATTTCTCTGTACTAGACAAGAACAATGTGAACTGGTGACTCACCACAGGTATTTCCAAGTAAGCATTGCATAATGCATCCTAGGCAGCCAGCATGAGCTGGTAGGAAGGAGAGAAGCCATTCTACAGTAGATCCTGGAAAGGGTCAGCATCTATATACCTGTGGCACAAACTCAAAAGAAGCAGGAGTCCCGTTCCTGCTCTGTAGACTGAGGCTGGTTTAGAGAAGTGACACTGTTTTCATTACTCATGTATATGGGTTGCATTTCCTTTTACTAAATGATTGTATAACAGAAAAAGTGATTCAATGAGAATTGAAGGCAGTAGGCTTGCTTGTCAAAGGTTAACTTTGGTCAGAGCACCAAGTCACTCTTGTGCACCATGTGCAATAATATGATTTTGTCTGTCATACCAGGCATGGTGCAGATGAACATTGGTGAGGGTGCCTGGAAAGCAGGTACAAAAGAGCCAGGGATGAAGGCTGAATCTTGAAACTTTTTCTGATGGGCAATGGAGCAATAGTGAGGTAAGGAATCATGTTATAAATACAGGAGAACTGTTGAATGCCATGTTTGTCTCACTGGAGAAATACCATGTATCTTAGCATTTTTGTGGTGAACATGCTCTTTTATTGACTGTAAACCAAAAACTTAAGAAAAAGCCCACACTCTTATTTATCCCAGATGTCTACTGAAAACTCAGTGCACTAAACTGGGAAACCTACTCAATGCCTGGAAAGGTGATGTCTCACTTGGACTTGCTTTGCAGAGGCTGGATGTAGAATATGTTCTCATACTTCACATTCATTAAATAAGTTGCAGATTATAAAACTCATTATAAAAAGTTTTAACAATTCTATTCATTGATGCATCAGCCCAAGATGCAGATTCAAAGGTAAATCAAGGTAAGTGGGGGTTTGTGAGAAACAATAGAAATGTGGAATTGTGAGATATTGATATCAAAAGAATCAGTTATGGATTTTAAAACACAAGATAATGGGTAGAAAATGGTCATTGATTGCTTTTGACCATCCAACATCAATATCTTTTTGTAGCGAGAGAACCAAGATGGCGGCGTAGGTAAAACACCTATCTTGCCGTCATACACAGCAATTTTAAAACTACAACTTAACGAAAGAACAAACACTGTCCAGAATCACCAGAAAGCTGGCTGAGTGAAAATTCCACAAATAAAAGTGAAGATAAGACACTGTGACTCGGAGGAGCGGCGGTGGACAGCATTGAAAGATTCGCGTGGAGAGAGGTTTGGAGCGCACGTGCCAGCGGATAGGGCGGGCAGCTGAAAACCGGCCAGTTTTCTCGAACAGGGAGACAAAGACGTCCCACTGGACTGATTCTCCAGCTCTGGGCGAAGTCCAGGGAACCCACTATCATACGGGGTGAAAACAGTGGGAGGGCACGCCGAAGCTCGGGTGCTACAGGGTCTCCCGGCTTGTGGAGAAGGCAGCTTGCGCGAACAGTGCCGCTGCCTGACCACGCAGAGAGTGCTCTGCGACTTGCTATCTCATTCCGGAAACCGTCAAACTGCTTGTTTTACGACCCTGGGTGAGACATTGGGCGTGCAGACTCATTTGGGGAGAGTCTGAATTCCCTGGCAGCCAGTGGAGCTCTGCAGCAGCTCTCTCTCAGAGGTGCTGGCAGCCATTGCCACTGACACAGAGTCCCTGGGGCCGCATAGGGCGGAGCTAATGCTGTCTGCTTGGCCCCGAGACTCTGCCCATCCAACCTGAGCACAGCTGAGCTTCACAGACAATTGGCCTGGAGGTCAACCCCTCCAAGTGCTAACAACGATTAACCTGAGCTTAACTTCAGCAAGACTGTGCAACCCATATCCACCTCAGGTAACTGGGGAGGTTGAGCCATTGTCCCTAGTAGGAAGTCTACCACACAAAGCTAATTGACCAATTCAGGGAAGCAGCCACCATGCAGAGACATGGAAAGAAATCAGATGTGGAAGAAATGGAGGAAAAAAAACGACTGGACATGGAATTCAAAACCATGGTTATAGGGCTTCTCAAGAGGCTCCTACAAAAGGTCGAGACCTATAAGGAAATAAGCAAGACCGACAAGGAAATCAATGAGCCCTACAAGGAAATGAACGAGACCCTCAAGGATATGAAGGAGACTCTCAAGGATATGAAAAAAAACAACCAGAAATTAAGCATACACTGACTGAAATAAAAAATATTATACAAAGACCTAAAAGTGCTCTGGAGCACCCCAAGAACTAAGTTAAAGATTTGAAATACAAAGAAGTAAAATCCACTCAGCTGAAGAAGCAAGAAACCAAAAGAATCCAAAAAATTGAAGATAGTGTAAGGGGCCTCTGGGACAACCTCAAGCATGCCAACATCCAAATTATGGGGATGCCAGAAAAAGAGAGAGACCAAGACAATGAAAACCTATTTGAAGAAATAGTGACTGAAAACTTCCCACACCTGGTGAAAGAAATTGACTTAGGAGTCCAAGAAGCGCACTGAACCCCAATATATAGGAACCCTAAGAGGACCACACCAAGGCACATCATAATTAAAATGCCAAGAGCAAAAGACAAAGAGAGAATATTAAAAGCAGCAAGAGAAAAACAGTTAATTACCTATAAGGGAGCACCCATAGGATTGTCAGCAGATTTCTCAACAGAAACGATGCAGGCCAGATGGGAATGGCAAGAAATATTCAAAGTGATGAATAGCAAGAATCTACAACCAAGATTACTCTACCCAGCAAAGCTATCATGCAAAATTGAAGGTCAGATAAAGTGCTTCGCAGATAAGAAAAAGCTAAAGGAGTTCATCACCACCAAACCAATATTATATGAAATGCTGAAAGGTATTCTTTAAGAAGAGGAAGAAGAAAAAGATAAAAGTGTAAATTAGGAACAACAAATACACATCTATCAACAAATGAATCTAAAAATCAAGTGAATTAATAAGCTGATGAACAGGATAAACTGGTGCATGTAACAGAATCATGGACATAGAGAGGGAATGGACTGACAATTCTTGGGGAGAAAGGGGGTGTGGGAAGTGCAGCAAGAGACTGGACAAAAATCATGCAACTATGGGAGAGGACAGTGGAGGGGGGTGAGGGCGGAGGGTGGGATGGGTACCAGGTGGAGGGAAACTATAGGTTGAAAAAAAAAAGGGAACAATGTAATTAATAAACTGAACAATAAAGATTAAAAAAATCCTTTTGTAGCATCTTGATTTAATTAGAGGGGATTACCCTTCCCTACATATGTTATCATGATAACATAGAGATTGCGTGCCTTCCTCTAAGGAAACTGAAATGAATCCATCCTCCCTTTCCTTGGGGGATGGCACATGATCCAGGCTCAACCAATTGGACTCTGTCAGGAATTGCAATCTTGAACAAGTTTCTAGAAGGACATGAGAAATGGATCTCGTCACAGAGGCTGAAGCAGTAGATGACCAATCCACAGTCCTGTGTGGCTGTCACTCTTCTTGTTCCTGGTCCTATGCGTTTTCTTGGTTCCATTGGTTTTAATTGTGTAATGCCTCTAGCCTCGTGTTGATTCTCTGAACTCTTATGCCTTTCTAAGAAATTCCTTTGGCTTAAGATAGCTGGAGTTGTTGAAGAATACAAATGATAAATTAGTACCATCAGTAAATTACCATTAATACCATCACTATTTACTATTACTATTAGTAAACTTGCCACCAGTAAATCAATACTATTCAGCAAGAAGGCTATTGAGATGGCATGAAATGAAAAAGTCTTAGAAAAAAGCAGGGCTGAAAAATTTGGGGACAGAGTCAGATGATATTTCTGGGTCAGGATTCCAGAGCTGAGAGAAATTGGAAGGATGAAATTTCTCAGGTTCCAAGGTAGACTTGAAATCAGAAAATACTCACATTATCTTCCCCTAACACAGTGATCAAGGATACAGAGAAAAACAGCATTAAGTGGCAGCAATACAGAAACAACTCAAGTTTTTCCATTGTGGAAATTTAACACAAAAAATTAGATGTGTCATATTTAGAAAAATTGAAAAAGCTAACTTGGGAAGGTGAGAACACACAGAAATAATCAAATATAAACCTCCCAGCCCTGACTAGAAGAACAAGGAAGGAACAGGTAGAACTGTAATGGTAGTTGGATAGGGGGAGGCAGAGAGGCATTCTGTACTGCAGAGGCCAGGACTTAGAAGGAACATCTTGACAGGTGGGAGCTGGAATTTTGGAGGAGATACAGTGATTCCTAGAGGTTACCATCTGTATGACACAGAGAGTAAGATACATGTAGTGGGTTCCACCTCCATCCTGCCCTCCAGTCTTCCAGGGCCTCCCATTGGCTGCACCCCGCTGGGAATTAGATAAGGAGAGCCTGGAAAGTTCAGCTCTCAAGGAAATGCAGCTGAGAGCAAGTGAATACTTGGTGAATACTTGAAGCTGAGTCAAACTGGACAGTGTTACTTGGAACTGAGAGTAGACAACTAATTTATGTAGCCTGGGATCTTGCTCATTACAGAAAAACTAGTGGGGTCCCTCGGCCTGGCCTGTGCCCTCTCCCAATCCCGGACCTCTTGGGGGATGTCGGAGAGCTGGTTTCGGCCAGGTCCCTGCAGGCCAGGTTGAGGGCCCTCTAGTACGCATGTAAGATTTTTGATTAATCTCTGCACCTCCTGACCCCCTTCCCTCCACCCACTGCTCCCCTCCCTGCTTCCCTCTGAGATCCATCAGTCTGTTCCATGTTTCCATACCTGTGCATTGAGCATCTGCCCCCTCGTGGTTATTGCTCATTATAGCTATGGCCAGTGGGCTAGTCGGTTGGTCAGCTGGTCGGCTGGTTGCTTAAGCTTTTATATATATAGATAGAACATGTTGCACTTTGTACCTGCACTGGACTGCTGTGGAATTGGCATCACAGAAGTAAAAGCAGTTTGACTGGGACTATCAAGGGGGAGGTATTATGGAAAAAATATTCCCTTTGGTCTCTCTAGGCTGTCACTGAGTCTAGCATCAATGACAGAATCTATATGCAAGCCTACCCTTCTGCTACGTTTCTTCATGTTTCTAAATCAACTGTAGAGTTGTAACCACACATTATGAAAAAGATATGACAGGAGTGCAGAATCCAATTGGATCTTATTGAAAGGACAGGAAATGTGGTCTACAGACATGATTAATGAAAGAATCCAAAAACTGAGATACAAAAGAAAATAGTTTAGCCTGGGTAAGGGGTTGATAATTTGAGATTATGACATGAAATAATTACATAAAGTGTAACTTTAAACCAGGAGCCAATTGGTTTATCCATGTGAAGGATACAGGGTTTAATTTTTTTTATTGTCATAGAAGCTATTTCAAAAAGGCTCAGTATGTCCTTCAATGACTCAGAAAGAATCACCTTGGATTTATTTATCTCCTAGACTTGCATGCTGGCCACAGATCTCTGATTAATAAGCAATCCCAGGCTGCCTGGGAAAGTGATCCTATTCTGGTCACTGTCAGGGCAATAACCTCAGCATACTTAAGTTATGAAACTATAAAATATAAGAATACTTAAGTTTAGAGATAAAAAATGTAACAACACAGTATTAATATGTGTGTACTAAGTATAGGAATATTTCATGAATGCTTGATAGTAAAAGTTTATATCTTAGAGAATTAGAGAAACTCACAGATTTGTGCATTTCATTTAAGATGTATAATTGATTTTAGGCTTGTAATTTGAGCAACAAGGCATAAAAATGGACTTAGCCTGTAACTAGTATTAAGAACTTACAGTTTCACTTAATTAGGTTACCAAAGTTTTAAATCCTTGAAGGAAGTGTTAATCTTGGAGGAAGTTCAGTTAACTCTGAAGTACTTGAAAGAAGTTAAACTTCAGGCCTTAAACAAAATTTAAAATTTGCAATTTAATTAACTAGTTTAATTTAAAACTTGGTAACTCTGAATAATATTTTCTGTGCACAACTCCTCCTCAGACATTAGAATAATCATGCTGACAGCTCACAGACCTATCTGTGAAAGCTCCAGGTTATATTAGCCCGAAGTTCTCCCCAGCAGAAAGTAATTTAACTAATAATACATAGAAGGAGTTTAGAGAAGGCTGCCTAAAGCAACACTTTCCGTGTCAGAGATGTTTGACACCTGCAAACATATATCTATACGTTAGTTTGTCCTTCATCCTTACCATTGTCATCTCTGCATCAAGTCATTCCATATCTATTTCCCAAATCATTTTGTATGGTTGGCTTTCTGGTGATTCCCAAAGCTTGGTTCTGAGAGTCTTCCCTTTCCCATTGTTGTATCTCATCATGCTTCCATTTTGTGAGTTTGGAATGATCATTTGCTTTTCAGCTTTCGTAAGTCTGTACTATAGAGAGATTGATTCACTTTCACATCCGCCTTTTCAATTTTATGACTTGCTTATGACTTCCTTCTTTGCATCTATTACTTTGTTGCTTTTATTTCCTCATCCTCCTAGCTATCTCTTGACATTTTGCTTTGATTTGGAGTCATTCTCTTAGGAAATACTTGGTGAGATTGTTTGTTGAGGACATTACATGAACAAGAGCTGCATTTTCTGTTGCAGAGCAAAAAGGATTGCATTTGTATATTATGGAGTAATGTGAGCTTCCCTGTGATTGCAGGCTGAAGTGACAGGGGCTCTTCTAATTTTTAAGGCAGCAGGGAACACAAATGTGGACTAAAATAGGCAGAATGATGCTGACAGGCATTCTATTACCTGAGTATTAGGGCAGCAAACTAATCAATCTCAGACAGCCTCGTCAGCTCACACTTTCCAGGTCATTGTCTTATCACTCTGTTGTATAACTCGGGATAATTTATAGCCTGCTTGCGGTCTCTTTGTGTTCATGTTTTTTAGTGTGTACTCAAAAGCTCTAATTCAGCTCCCTTTTGATTCCTCATGTATACATTTGTATTATCTTTTTTTTTTTTTGCCTTGATTATTTTGCAACAGGGAATTTACTCTGACTTTAGAGTCCTGTAATAGGCAGATAGTAGTTTGTGATCTCACTTGAAATTAATTAAAATATGCAAATGTAGAATAAGTAGTAAGATCTTAGGTGCATTTGCTTAATGCTATTTATCTGGAAAATTAATCCATATTTATTTCTATGCACTCACGATACTCTCACATGTTATAGTACATCCCCAAGTTAACTTCTTTTTCACAGAGAGCATTTGTTTACATATGAGACATGAATAGTTCAAGACCACACTAAGAGAATGATCTCTCCAGGTAGTTAGGAGAATGTATTCTTTGTGAAAGCCATGTACTTTTGGTACAAAATTTAATAATTATAACCAGTAAATAATGTTCAGTCTTATAAAATATTTTTCAGACAATAAAGGAAATCTGTAAAGAAAAAAAGTGACATTTGAGGTTAGGAAGCTGGTGGCCAACAGGACTGCAGGGGAGAAGAGAGTGTGATAGAATAAAGAAGCAAGAGGAGCATGTGCGGATGTGTGGTGTGTGTGTGTGTGTGTGTGTGTGTGTGTGTGTGTGTGTGTCACAGGTAGATATCTCAGGAGTCCCACGACTGGCAGATCAGGCTCGCCTAGATGGGGGGCTCTTATTACTGCTATGGGCACCCCATGCCAGCTCAGCTTTGGCACAGAAAGCACGCCATCTTGTAGATGTGATGAAAGGAGGGCATGAGTGCTGCCACACCAACATCCTTCTGACCTCGAAAAGCACCTCCAGACCTGTGCAGGGAGCCACTTGCCAGCCATAACCCATGCGGAACCACCACCGTGTGCTCAGGCAGTGAGCAATGCAGTAATGCAACGTGGGTCCCAGACGGCTGCAGTGAGAGCACTTCAGACGGATCTCCCAAGCTGTACTTCCTAACCAAAGCCCAGGATCCCATACTCAGGTCCTCGCTCTCTGGGTGCAAGCCATGGATTCCCCACTCCCCACTCCATCCTTGGTCCCATTATAGAACCTCAGCTGGGTATGTCCTATATTCCTGCCCAGACAGACCTCTAGCCAGGTGAGCAGCCCACCCTGGCACAGACTGAGTGCACTGGAGGCAGACAGAGCCCTCGCCAGGTGAGTGCCCTGCCCCTTGCACAGACTGAGTGCACTCTGCAACCAACTTAGGCAAAGCCCTCAAAGTGCAAACACCCTGCCCCTGGCAGGGACTGAACATGCTTCCCCACAAGCTCAGGCAGAACCCTCACAGGGTGAGCCCCAGCCCCCAACAGACTCCGGCCACAGCAAAGACGAAGACTGCAGACTCTGGAGTGTGCAGCAAAGATGAAGGCAGCAGACTCTGGCCAGAGTCTGCAGTGAAGCAGCGAAGATGACAGACTCTGGCCTGAGTCTGCAGAGAAGATGAAGATGAAGATGAAGATGGCTGACTCTGGTGGAGTCTGCAGCAGACTCTGGCCAGAGTGGAGGCCTGGATCCCAGGTGCCAGAGGAAAACCGGTGCTTGAAGCCAAGGGAAGGAAGGCCTATTGCATGAATTTCTTCATACAACAGGCATCTAGCATACCTATAATAGAGGTGCCAGAAGGATGAGAAGAGCAGCAAGAGTTAGAAAACCTATTTGAAGAAATAATGTCAGTAAACTTTCCTGATTTGGGGAAGAAAAATATCATACCAGCACAGAGAATACCAAACAAGATGAACCCAAAAAGACCCACACCAAGACACGTCATAATTACAATAGCAAACGTTAATGACAAAAAGAGAATCTTAAAGGCTACAAGAGAGAAACAGAAAGTTACCTACAAGGGATCTCCCATTAGAATTTTCAACAAAAAAACATCAGGCCAGAAAGGAATGGAAGGAAGTATACAAAGTGATGCAAAACAAGGGACTGAACCCAAGAATACTCTATCTAGCATGGGCTATCATTCAAAATTGAAGGGGAACTAAGGAGATTTGCAGAAAAAGAAAAAGGCTAAGGGAATTTATCACTACAAAGTCAGCAATGCAAGAAATGCTAAAGAGACTGTTGTTAAAAAGAAAAAAAAAAGAAAAAAAAAGAAAAGAAAGGAAGTGGAAGAAGGAACACAGGCACAAAAAATAAAAATGGCTACAAACAAATACCTATCCTATATAATAAAAGAGTAACATGAAAATTGACCCAAACAGCAGAACAACCAGGAATGATTGCTTGCTATGATGCCCATTGATTACCAAGGGGCAGCTCCTACATTGAGCATCTGCCCCCTGGTGGTCAGTGCATGTCATAGCGACCGGACATTTTGCCATTTGGTTAATTTGCATATTAGCCTTTTATTATTTAGGATGGGTATAAAGTTTCAGTTTTTGAACATGAAAAGATTTTTGGATAGTGGGATGGTTCCCCAATAATATGAATGCACTTAATGCTATTAAACTGCACACTTAAAATGTTTGAAATGGCAAATTTTATACTATGAATATTTTACCACATAAAAATTCTTCATATGCTCAAATCATGATATTTTTTTATTGAGTACTATCAATACATCAGAGTGGGGGGAAAGAATACAAGTTCAACTCAATTTTCCTCTATGATATAGGAAGAATCCTGGAGAAAATCTAGGTGTTTACTGTACATTGACATAACTTTTAGTTTAACATCAGTTTCCAAGAGCTGATTGATTGTATTTTTCTTTTTATGACTCAATAATTCATTCATGCAAAGCCCTCTCATATTATCTTTTTACTAGAGGCTCAGTGCACAAATTTGTGCATGGGTGGGGTCCCTCCGCCTGACCAGTGATCGGGGCTGATAGGGCCAGCCAGCCAGGGGGAGGGAACGTCGGAGGTTGAATGATCAGGGGATGTTAGCTGTGGGAGTGCACTGACCACCGGGGGGGGGGGGGAGCTCCTGTGTTGAGCATCTGACCCCTGGTGGTCAGTGCACACCGTAAGTACTGGCTGGTCATAACAGTCACTTAGGCTTTTATATATAGAGATTTTCCCCCTTCATGCCTGATACTCCATTTCTGTAATTGGTATATCTGTTAGATAGGCATCTTTTTTATTGTGTAAAGTTTTAAATATGTCTCCTTTTTTCCCAATTGACCCCTGTCTCCAAGGCATTCCCACTTTGGGCAAGCCCCCACAGCCCCAGTGTCTGTGTCCATTGGTGTAATGAACCCCTGCTGAGTGGTTCAGGGTTTAGGTTCGGGGTTCAGGCCCTGGAAGAGGCCACACACAAATGAAAGAGACTAGATAAGAAAGTATAAATTTGGGGATATTGGAGGCCAGGCAGGAGCCCAACTGAAGGGGAAGGACTTCACCTTGCTCTCAACTCGCTATCCCTTTTATTCAGGTTTTGGGATACACCCATAACCTTTAGGCAGGCAATTCCAATAATAGCCAATCAGCAAGGATTTAAATAAAACTAGGTGGAAGTTGCTTTAGCTACCATTGTCTCAACTAAACAGTGGGTGGTTGGCTTGATCTTTCAGAGCGTCAAGGTTGACCAGCCTTCCAGGTTCCTGTCCACACCTCTCTGCTAGTGAGGACAATGGACGGCTTCCAACACATTTGTTATGCAAATATGCATTCATACAAGTCCTTTGGCTGCTCTTTAACCACCCTCTTCTACTATTTGTCTCTGGATCTATTCTTGTTCATCAAATTATGTTGATCGTTATATACTACATATGAGAGAGATCATGTCATATTTATCTTTCTCCAACTGGCTTATTTCACTTAGCATAATGCTCTCCAGTTACATTCATGCTTCTGCAAATATTAAAAGTTCCTTCTTTTTTATAGTGGCATAGTATTCTATTGTGTAGATGTACCATAGATTTTTAATCCACTCATCTGCTGATGGGCACTTAGGCTATTTCCAATCTTATCTATTGTAAATTGTGCTGCTATGAACATAGGGGTGCATATTTCCTTTCTGATTGCTGTTTTTCATTTCTTGGGATATAATCCTACTGGGTCAAATGGGAGTTCCATTTTTAACTTTCTGAGGAAATTCCATACTGTCTTCCACAGTGGCTGCACCAGTCTGCATTCCCACCAGCAGTGTAGGAGGTTTCCTTTTTCTCCACATCCTCACCACCACTTGTCATTTGTTGATTTGCTGATGATAGCCATTCTGACAGGTCTGAGATGGTACCGCATTGTTGTTTTGATTTGGATCTCTCAGATGATTAGTGACTTTGAGCATTTTTTTATATGTCTCTGGGCCTTGTGTATGTTCTCTTTCGAAAAGTGTCTATTTAGATCCATTGCCCATTTTTTTTTATTGGATCATTTATCTTCCTTTTGTTAAGTTGTGTGAGTTCTCTGTAAATTTTGGAGATTAAACCCTTATTGGAAATAGCATTGGCAAATACACTGCGTGACCAGATTATTATGACCACCTGACATTTGTAGGCAAATTAGCCCTACATTGCATCGTATGGGATATGGAAGCCGAAGGCCTGTTCGAACACTTTTGCCGTCTTCAGTTACCAAGATAAAACATCTCCAGTTTGTACAGGAACACAAGGATTGACAGTCAAGCATTGGATAAACGTCTTGTAGTCCGATAAATCATCTTTCCAGATGGCAGAGTGAGAATTTGACAGAAACAGCAGAAAGCATGCACCCCACATGCATGAGTACAACCCTTCAAGCTGGTGGGGGCAATGTTATGGTTTGGGGTATGTTTTCCTGGCATGATTTGGGCCCTTTAATTCATGTAGAACAACATCTGAATAGCACAACATACCTAAGTATCATTGCTGATCAAGTTCATTCTATCATGTTGATGGCATATCCCAGTGGAGATGGCTTCTTCCAACAAGGCAATGCACCATGCTACGGTGCTCATAGTGTGCAGGAGTGGCTTCAAGAACATGAGGGAGTAGCTTCAAGAACACGAGGGAGACTTTACCTTGCTTGGGTGGCCCCTACAATCACCAGATCTCAATCCAATTGAGAATTGGTGGGATGAAGTTGAGTCATCAGGCAGCTGGTTCCAGAACCATCAAATCTCACAGAATTGGACAGTGCAATTCATCAGGCATGGTGTCAATTCCTTGCATCATATTGCAACATCTGGAGTCAATGCCAAGAAGAATTATTGCAGTATTTAAGGCAAAATGTGGCCCAACTAAGTACTGATGGGGTGATCATAATAATCTGGCCACTCAGTGCATGTTCTCCCATGCAGTGAGCTTTCTTGTTGTTTTGTAGATGGTTTCTTTTGCTGTGCAGAAGCTTTTTATTTTGATGTGCAGAAGCTTTTTATTTTGATGTAAAGCTTTTTATTTGTTTACTAGTGACCTGGTGCACAAAATTCCCTCAGCCCAGCCTGCCCACTCTCACAGACAGGGAGCCCTCAGGAGATGTCCTATTGATGGCCTCCGCCACAGTCTGAGGGAGTGGGCCTCAGCCGCAGTCTGGTCACTCTCTGTGGAAGGTGGGTGATCAAGGGAAGGCGCCAGCACCATTACCCCACTGCTGCAGCCACTGCCAGCCACTGCAGCCACCAAGGTGTTTTCATCAACAGACTTTAGTCCCTTCACTGTAAAAAAAAGGACAACTTTTTTAGTCCCTTGACTGTAAAAAAAAAAGGACAACTTTCTTTAGGATGTGTCTCTCATAGGATATGATATTTCTTTTTTTCTTTTTTTATCCTCACCTGAGGGCATGTTTCCATTGATTTTTAGGGAGTGTGGAAGAGAGAGGGAGAGACAGAGAGAAACATCAGAGGAACACTTTGATTGGTTGCCTCCTGCATGAGCCCTGACCTGGGCCCCGGGCAGGGAAGAGCCTGTAACCTAGGTACATGCCCTTAATCAGAATCGAACCCGGACCCTGCAGTCAGCAGGCCAAGGTTCTATCCACTGAGCCAAACCAGCTAGGGCAGGATATGACCTTTCTTAGCCCCTCCAGCAGCAGAACTTCATTTTTTTCCTTTAGGAGTGTGGTGGAAAAACCCTAGATCACTTTCATAGATTCTTATTATCCAAGTTACCAAAAACACTGCAAGTGGCGGTGTACAGGGAGCTTAGCCAGTGAGGGGTCAGAAAAGCTATTTACTCTTGAACTAGTTTGGCTCAGTGGATAGACCGTGGACCTGCAGACTGAGGGGTCCCAGGTTTGATTCCTGTTAAGGGCATGTACCTTGGTTGGAGACACATCCCCAGTGGGGAGTGTGCAAGAGGCAACTAATCAATGTTTCTCTCTAATTGATGTTTTCAAATGTCTATCTTTTTCCCCTGTTTTCTGTAAAAAAATCATATATATATAGTGTTTCCTCTGCAGCTCATTTGGCCCCTGAATTGTATCCACTGGGCTAGGCGGGTATCCCGCCACTGGTGGTGGCCGCTGGAGTCTCTGCACACTCTGCAGGCAGCCCCATTATGGGCCTTAGGCAGAGCACACGCAAGTGGTTGGGGGCAGAGTAGGAACATCCCCATCTTCAAATGCCCCTGAAGCCAGCAGCCAGCCCAGGGGCATGCAGAGACACCTGGGCCATGCACGACGGTGGCCGCTGGGGTCTCCACACACTCCAGAGCCCAAAAGCTAGCCCCCTGTCATGGGCACCAGGCTGGGGGCTTGGACCCGAACCCCTGCTTGGTGCCGGAGCACGCGCAAGTGGCTGGGGGCAGGGCAGGAACATCCCCGCATCACAATGGTGATGCCGGGATGTTTCCGCCCCACCCAGCCACTTGGCGGCTGCACCCATAGTCCTGGATTGGCCAGGAGATGTTCTGGGACCCCTGCCGCTCAGGGCCTAAGCACAGGCCTACAGGCTGCTCAGTGCCTGTGTATGCAAATTAACCACCATCTTTGTTGGATTAATTTGCATACTCATTCCTGATTGACTGGTGGGCATAGCGGAGGCATGATTAATTTGCATATGTCTCTTTTTATTAGATAGTATTGTCTCCTTAGTCTCCATTACCCTGTGAGCTGTGTCTGTAAAGATATTGCTATGACATATGTCTGCTATTTTGCTGCCTGTGTGCTGGAAGCCAGTTCCAGCATGTCATACTTGCAAGAATTTCATCAAAAGGTGGATGGAACTTGGGGACTCAACAAGCGCTGAGTCACATATGTTATCACCTGTTGGGAATGGCTAAAGGCATTTCCCCAAACCTGAAAATGTTGATTGATTGCTGCCAGACAGCTCAGTACATCTTAATCTAGATGTTATTACCTCCTGTTGGCCAAACACCTGAACAGCCGGGGACTATTTCCCATTCTGTCAATGCTTCTGTAGACAAACCCTACCCTTTGAAGTGTATTATCTCCACCTTGCCTTAAGACAATTTGTGTTAAAAAAAAAAAGCAGGGGGTCCAGAGACAAGGAGAAATTAGCTCCTTCAGTTAGGATCCTCTGACCCCCAGTGCCTTTCAAAATTATCTTTCATCTCTGGACTCCTACTTAATGCACAGCCTTTCTCCAGATTGCTGAACCCTTCTTAATACTGGAACAAGAACCCCAGCCCCTATGGAGTCTTATAGGATTTTTATGGTTTTCCATCTTTCATTCAAGTCCTTTAGCTATTTTGAGTTTGTTTTTGTGTATGGTGTAAGTTGGTGATCTAGTTTCATTTTTTTGCATGTATCTGTCAAAATTTCCCAGCACCATTTATTAAAGAGACTGTTTTGACTCCATTACATGCTCTTGCCTCCATTGTCAAATATTACTTGAGCATAATGTCTTGGACCAATTTCTGGGTTCTCTGTTCTGTTCCATTGGTCTATATGTCTGTTCTTGTGCCAGTATCAGGCAGTTTTGAGAACTGTGGTTTGGTAATATAGCTTGATATCTGGAAATGTGATCCCACTAACTTTGTTCTTCTTAGGATTGCTCTGACTATTTGGGGTCTTTTTAAATTTTATTCCAGATGAATTTTTGGAGAGTTTGTTCTAGACCTTTGAAATATGCCATTGTTATTTTAATGTTTGTTGCTTTGAATCTGTAGATTGCTTTGGGTAGTATGGACATTTTATGATATTGATTCTACTAATCCATGAACTTGATATGTTCTTCCATTTATTTATGTCTTACTGTATCTCTTTTTCAATGTCCTGTAGTTTTCTGAGTACAGGTCTTTTACCTCATTATGACTGCTTTAGGTTCTTAGCATGTTAAGTTTATTCCTCGGTATCTTAATTTTTTTTTGGTGCAGTGGTAAATGGGATTGTATTTATTTTTTACTTTTCTTTCTGTGAGTTCATTATTGGTATATAAAAAGGCCAGGGATTTTTTAATATTTTATTATTTAAAGTATTACAAATAGTATTACATATGTTTCCTTTTTCCCCCCTATTGACCTCCCCCTGGCTTCCCCTACCTCTCAGCACATGCCCTCACCTGCCCCGCCCCCCATGTCTTGTATCCACTGGTCCGCCCATATATGCATGCACACAATTCCTTCAGTCAATCCCTTACAGCCCTGGCACCCCACTCTCCCCTGCCTTCCCCGTGTAGTCTGACAGTCTGTTCAAAGCTTCTTTGCCTCTGTATCCATTCTTTCCCCCCATTTCTTTTCTTTAAAAAAAAACCTTGCATCTGCATGCTAGAGATAAACATATAAGAACAAAAAAGTGTTTGAGTCTCAGTTTCAATGTCCAACAGTTCTGAGTCCCAGTTTCAATGTCAAATAGTTTCTTATGTGTACATGTCAGCAATGATATCTGGATGTGAACAAATGGTGGCAATGCAGGTCCCACACTCTCTGGTTTTGTACAGGACAACCTGCAGTGATGCACAACTGCTGGCTGCTAGCATGGCAAGGGGTAGTAAGCGTCTTCTGTCTCTGGACTGTCTGCGTGGTTGTAACAGACCTGTCAGTTCCTCTCTATTGTAGGAATCCATATGGTCTTGGAGTTGTTTTCTGAAAATATACAAACATATTCTCGACCAAAAGTTAATAAACGAATCTTTTCTGTAAATTAGACTTGGGATTCTTTTTATTTTTGCCCAGATGATTTTCCTTAGGCTTATTTTGATTCCATGTGTGTTCTTCATTGGTGTCCTGCTGTTAGCATTACAAATAGAAATTAATTTTCTGAAGTAAGAATTTTTTAGATGTAATTTACTTGCAGAATATTTTTTCTTACATGATATTATCCCACTATCCTCCCCCACTTTTTTTTGATTAATGGAGGCTTTTGGAAATTTTATATTGCAATCTTGGTAACTTTAAATTTTAATTTTTGCACAGAAATATGACTGCTTTAGGTTCTTAGCATGTTAGGCAATTTTAAGATGAGATGAACTACTAATAGAAATTTTAGTTAATATTTTAGGGACAGCTTTTTGTCCAGTACACTTAAATTTTCTTGAGTATTCCCTTATTTCAATTGGCCAATTTAAATTAATCTAAAAACTTGATTACTCTTTTACTGTCAAATTTAATACTCAAACAATAATCTTAGTTTACCCTGTAAATATTAGTGGAAAGGATTATTTGCATTCTTGAGTAGACCCTGAGCATTCCTGGTGCTAGACTGGGTTTAGATATATGGCAGCTGTTGCTGGCCAAGTCTCTGTCTCCAACCTGGGTCCTAATCTGAGCTGGGCGTGGGAGGCAAAGCAGCCATGGGGGTAGGAGACCTCCCTCAGAAGGGGTGAGAGTTCAGGCCCCTGCAAGGTTGGGGGGGGGGTGAGGGTCTGTGCCCTTCCTCTGTTGACCTTCAAGTTCTCTCCTGATAGCCCCTCTACAACTGTGCCTGTCTTAGGTTGTTCCTTCCCTGAGGAATCTTACCCATCTCTGGCTAACCAGCCATCCTCGGGAAGGCCATAGATTTCTGGTTGTTAATTTTGTATCCTGCTACATTGCCAAAATTATTTATTAGATCTAGTAGTTTTTTGATGGAGTCTTTGGGGTTTTCTGTGTATAGTGTCATGTCATCTACGAATAAGGACAGTTTTACTTCTTCTTTTCTAATTTAGATACCTTTTATTTCTTCTTCTTTTCTGTCCTCTGTGACTAGCACTTCCAGTACTATGTCGAACAAGAGTGGTGAAAGTGGGCATCCCTGTCATGTTCCCATTCTTAAGGGAAATGAGTTTAGATTTTGCCCATTGAGTGTGATGTTGGCTCTAGGTTTGTCATATAAGGTTTCTATTATATTGAGGTATGACCCCTCTAGTCCCACTTTGCTGGGAGTTTTTATCATGAAAGTGTGTTGAATTTTGTCAATTGTTTTTTTTATACATCGATTGAAATGATTATGTGATTTTTATCCCTCAGTTTGTTTATGTGATGTATCATATTTATTGATTTACAGATATTGTACAAGCCTTGCATGCCTGGAATAAATCCCACTTGGTCATGGTGTATGATCTTTCTAATGTAATGCTGGGCAGCGCGATGTGCTTAGAATTTTTGTTGAGGATTTTAGCATCTATGTTCATCAAGGATATTGGCCTGTAGCGCTCGCTCTCTCTCTCTCTCATCTTTATCTGGTTTTGGGATTTGGGTAATGCTGGCTTCATAGAAAGAGCTTGGAAGTGTGCCTTCCTCCTGAATTTTTTTGGAAGAGTCTGAGGAAGACAGGTTTTACTTCTTCTTTGAATACTTGGTAAAACTTCTCTGTAAAGCTGTACGGACCAGGGCTTTGTTTGCTGAAAGATTTTATATCACTGCTTCAATTACTTCAGTAGTATTAAGGTTTGTTTTTAATTCTTTTTTTTAAATATATATTTTATTGATTTTTCACAGAGAGGAAGGGAGAGGGATAGAAAGTCAGAACCATCGATGAGAGAGGGACATTGATCAGCCGCCTCTTGCACGCCCCCTACTGGGGATGTGCCCTCAGCCAAGGTACATTGTGTTTTTCTAAGAATATGTCCATTTCATCTATGCTATCCATTTTGTTGGAATAGAGTTGTCCATACTATTTTTTCATAATCGTTTGCATTTTGTGGGATTGGTTGTTACTTTGCCTATTTCTTTTCTGATTTTGTTTATTTGGGTCCTCTCTCTTTGCTCCTTGGTGAGCCTCACTAGAGATTCACCAATCTTGTTTATCCTTTCAAAGAACCAGCTCTTGGTTTCATTGATCTTTTGTAATTTTTTGTCTCTATGTCATTTATTTCTACTCTATTCTTTATTATCTCCCTCCTTCTGCTCACTGTAGGCTTTTCTTGTTGCTCTTTTTCTAACTCTTTGAGTTGTATGGTTAGGTAATTTACCATTTTATCTTGTTTTTAAAAATAGGTCTGTAAAGCTATGAGCTTCTCTTTTAAGACTGCTATCTCTGTGTCTCATTGATTTTGGATTGTTGTGTTTTCATTGTCATTTATTGCCATGATGCTCTTTATTTCTTCTTTGATCTCTCTGGTCATCCAATCATTGTTTAATAGCATACTATTTAGCCTCCAGGTGTTTGATTTATTTGTATTGTTTTTATTATAGTTTATTTCTAGTTTTATGCCATTGTGATCTGCATAGATGCTTGATGTGATTTCTATTTTCTTGATTTGAAGAGACTTTGCCTGTGATCAACATATGGTCTATCTATGAAAATGACCCATGTGCACTTGAGAAAATGTATATTCTATGGCTTTGGGGTGAAATGTTCTTTTTAAAAAAATTTTTTAAATATTTTATTGATTTTTTACAGAGCGAAAGGGAGAGGGATAG
The DNA here is from genome assembly GCA_027563665.1 of Antrozous pallidus. Lineage (NCBI taxonomy): Eukaryota > Metazoa > Chordata > Mammalia > Chiroptera > Vespertilionidae > Antrozous > Antrozous pallidus. The sequence continues at coordinate 9,806,647 of CM050519.1, forward strand.
AAAGTCAGAAACATCGATGAGAGAGAGACATCGATCAGCTGCCTCTTGCACGGCCCCTGCCGGGGATGTGCCTGCAGCCAAGGTACATGCCCTTGCTGCAATTGAACCCAGGACCCTTCAGTCCGCAGTCCAACGCTCTATCCACTGAGCCAAACTGGTCTCGGTGAAATGTTCTGAACATGTCAATTAATTCCATTTGATCTAGTGAGCCATTTAAGATTGATGTCTCTTTGTTGATTTTTTGTTTAGAGGATTTGTCCAGTGATGTTAATGGGGTATTAAAGTCCCCTGATATGACTGTATTGCTGTCAATCTCTCCCTTGATATCCTCCAGAATTTTTTCATGTATTTGGGTGCTCCTGTATGGGGTGCATATATGTTTATTAGAGCTATATCTTCTTGTTGGATTGCTGTCTTAGTATTATGAAGTGGCCTTCCTTATCTCTTGTTATGGCCTTCACTTTGAGGTCTAATTTGTCTAATATAAGTATTGCTACCCCAGCTTTTTTCTTTTCATTTCCATTCACCTGAAAAACCATTTTCCATCCCTTTACCATCAGTCTGTGTTAGTCTTTTTTTCTGAGGTGGGTTTCCTGTAGATAGCAGATAAATGGGTCATGTTTTCTAATCCACTCAGTTACCCTATATCTTTTGATTGGAGCATTTAATCCATTTATGTTTAAATTTATTATTGATAAGTAGTGTTTGTTGACATTTTTATTCTTTATGCCTGTGTTCCTTCTTCTCTCCCTATTTCTTCTTTTTATAGCACACCCTTTAACATTTCTTGCATTCCTGGTTTGGTGGTAATAACTCCCTTAGTCCTTTTTTGTCCATGAAGCTCCTGATTTCACCCTCAATTTTGACTGAAAGCCTTGCTGGGTACAGTATTCTTGGATTCAGACCCTTTCTTTGCATGACTTTGTATATTTCATTCCATTGCCTTCTGGCCTGATGTATTGCTCTTGAGAAATCAGTCACTAGTCTCATGGGGGGATCCTTTGTAGGTAACTTTGTCTCTCTCTTATAGCCTTTAAGATTTTTACTTTGTTCTTGGTATTTGCCAATTTATTTATTATGTGTGTTGGTGTTAGTCTTATGGGGTTAATCTTGTTTGGGACTCTGTGAACTTCTTGGACTTGTTGAGTTTTTTCTTTCCAATACCAGGGAATTTTCTATCATTATTTCTTCAAACAGGTTTTCTATTCCTTGCTCAGTTTCCTCTCCTTCTGGAATCCTTATTATGTGGATGTTGTTTTGTTTCATGTTGTCCCAAAGTTCCCTTAGGCTCTCCTGTTTTCAAAGTTTTTTTCTAGATGCTGCTCTGCTTGGGTATTTTTTTCTAGCTTCCAGCTCACTGATGCAGTCCTTCACTTCTTCTAGTCTAGTGCTGATGCTTTCTATTGAGTTCTTCATTGCAGCAATGTTATTTTTCATTTCTTATAGGTTCTTTTTCATTTCCTCTTGGTTCTTACCCTTATTGTTGAATTTTTCTTCCATCATTTTCAGCGACCTTATGACCATTGCTCTGAATTCTTTCTTTGACATATTGCTTGCCTCATTTTGTTTAATTCCTTTTCTGGTTATTCTTCTTTTTCTTTCGTATGTGGGCTTTTTCTTTGTCTCCCCATGATCACTCCTCTCTGGGTGTCTGGTTATGTAGCTCTCTCTCTCCTGCGTTGACTTAAAGGCACAAAATATAACACAACAAGACACAATGCACAGGGTACCAACACAAATATATTCACGATACTAATAAACCCCAAATAAGGTGACCACCAGAGAAAAGAGAATTAGGGGATAGACAAAAGTGCGAAATGATCTTAAGGAAAAGTAATGTAGGAGAGAAAAGGAAGAGAAGAAAAAGAAGAGGAAAAATATATGTATATGAGGAGAAAACTCCAATAAAACAACAATTAATCTAAAATATGTAAACTACAAACACCCAAACAACAAACATCCAGATGAATTTGAGGAAGCAGAGCTTATATTCAGAAGGTAAGGTCAAAGAATTGAATGAATGTGAAAATAGCCACAATTCAGTATAGAGGAGGTAGAAAGAGAATGAGTGTATAAGAAGAAAAGTAAAAAACACATTACAAAAAAAGAAAAAAAAATATTCAAATATATATAAAAGAATATATATATATACACACACCTATATATACAGATATATATATATACATATATATATATGTAATATTTTCCCTTCTTTAATCTATTTATGTGTTCATTTATTATTGGAAAATGAGAATGAAGAGTAGATAGGCTTAGTTGGTGATTGGAATTATTTAAGCTATTATTTAAGTAGAAGAAGAGAAAAAGTGAGGAGAGGAAGAACAGAATAAAAAAAAAGAAAAAAACACAACAAAACAAACAAGCAAAAAATCAAACTCATCAACAATCAAACAATTGCAGCAAGACAGAAAAAAAGAAAAACGGGAAAAAAAGAAAATTTGGATAGTGAAGAAAGTGAAGAGAGAAGTGTACATGGACTTGGAGCCAGAGAGCAGAAATTAGATATATGAGTAATATCATTTTTTAACAAGGAGTAAAAAGAAAGGATAGAGAAAAACTAAAGCAGGAACAGGGTAAGAGAAACAGGACAAAAAAAGGGGGGGGGAGTGAGGAAAAGAGTGTTGGCATAAAGGAGAAATTGAGGCAGAGTAAAATAATGTTAAAGGAAAAATAAAAATAGAATGTAGGACACTAATTCCAAAATACAATAAAGTAAAATAAAGAAAAAAAACAAAATAAAACTTTTAAAAAGGTAAAATAATAGTAGTAATAATAATAAAAATAAAAACATTATAAAAAGGTGAGAAAACTTTGCTTTCTTAAGTAAAAGATAACAAATAAAAAAGTGAATTAGTGAAGGTCGTTTACTTCCTCTACTGTTCTTCTTGGCAGGTCTGTTTCCTGTAAGACAGTCAGCACATATTGAAGTTACCTGTGATACACTGCTCCTTTGTATCTTAAGCCACAACACTGTTTTCAAGCAGGCGGATCTCTTTGTTTCTCCACCTGCCTTTAGTTGTATTTACACAAGAGTCAATTTCTGATACAACCCCTGGGTGGCAGTGTTTTTATATTAATATCCGGGGCTAAAAGCCCCCTCTACCCATTGTTTAGATTGCTTTCCCTGCAGCACTTAATACTGGGTTGGAGGGATGGATTGTCCCAGAGCTGGTTTTCTGTTCGTCTCTTCCCACTCTGATCCCCAGGTTCCACAAAAACAACTTTCCCCTGCCTCTCAGTGAGTGCTTTTAATTGGAAGATCCTAAGTACTGGACCTAGCAATCTAAAGCAAGGATTTAAAAAGAAAAAAAGCCAAAGGATGCACGCAGACTCAAGTCTTTTCCCCCCTGGCTCTGCGCAGCTCATATAGTGTAGCACTTCAGGCTGCTTTTCTGGGCCCAGCCCAGCTGTGGGTTAATTTCTAGAGTCCCCTTCTGCCAGCAGCCCTGTGGACTCCCTTCCACATTTGAGGGCTACACTGACCCCAACAGCCTGGATTTTGTAGGGAGCAGTCTTCCTCAGAGACTCTAGTTCCTGCTGAGCACGTTTTGCATGTGATATCTAGCCTGGATCCCAGATCTCACCTTCTTCTAGGCGATATCTGACCTTTCCAGACACAGATTGCTCACCAGCTGTATTTAATTTACCAATTCTGGGAGGTTGTTCGCTTCAGCTGTTCCTTCTGTCTACTCTGTGAGAAGACACTCAGCTCGTCTGCATGTTTGTGCTGCTTAGTCTTCCCCTGGACAGAGTTTTTAGGTGCCCGCAGTCAGGGAGGCTGGAGTCCTGGTGTTCCTGGGTTGGAAGCTGAGGCAGCGGGTCTCTGGGTGTTGTGGTTGTAGCGTCCCAGGACATATCGGAGGTATCCCCAGGTGAAGGGAAGGCGGGGCTTCAGGTCACAGCCACTCTCCCCTTGAAGATGATGTGGTCTCTGCAGCAAAGCAGGCTGCTCTGGGAGAGATTTCAGCAGCAGTAGATGCTGCCTGGGCACGGGAGCCTGGTGCACCAGTCTCCAACAGTCCCTTGGAGTATGGCTGCCCCTCACTCATAAATACAGACTCTCCCTGCACACCCACGCACTCTCCTTTCCTTCTCTCACTCCACACTACCGAGCAGCCTGCTGTCCTATTGGCAGCTATCTTGGATCTCTTGATAAGCATCTTTGAAAACTATGTTTATATATGTCATATGCTTTAATATGCATATACAGAGGTGGACAAAAGTAAATTTGCTGTTGTTTGTATGGAAAATAATAAAACAATTAATAAATAATAATGCAAGGATAAACTGTTTCATGTACTCACAACTGTAAACTTACTTTTGCCTACCTTGTATTTTTAAGTTTATACAATTGATATTATGCTATAGATCTTACTCCGTTTACTTTTTTCACCTAACATTAATTTGAAAGCTCCATGTTGCTCTGTGTACATCCAGTTTATTGGTTCTGACTGCTGTATAATATTCCAAAATGAGCTTCTACCATATTTTATGTATCTATTCTCTTTGTCTCTCACACCCCTACCACAAAATAAAGTGCTATGATAAACCACTTTGTTTTTTTCACTCTTGGATTTGTGGATACTTTTCTTAGGATTTATGTCCAAGAGTGAGTATACATATGCTAAATTTCATTAAGTTCTGCCAACTTTTTCTCCAGAATTGTTGCCATGATCATGAGGAAAACGATTTTCCTACATCCTTGCCAACATGAACCATTATCCAATTTTTAATATTTTTCAAATTATAGATAGTATAAAGGAGTATTTTATTATTTGAATTTGTATCTCTCTGATTACTAATGAGATTGAACATCTTATTCATATACATATTAACTATCCTGGTGTTTCCCTATATACATTGCTCATTTCTATCATTTGTCCATTTTTCTATTAGGGTCCCAATCTTTTTCTTATTAATTGGCAAGGGTTCCTTGAAATATTAATCTTTCATTAGTTTGACCTTATAAGTATTTTCACCCAATCTTTTACTCAATTTTTACATTTTTCTATTGTGCTGTTTGTTGAACAAAATTTTTAATTTTGATGTGGTCAAATCCATAATTTTTGCCTGTTGCTTAATAGTTTTGGAGTCTTGCTTAGGAATCTATTCATACTCCCAAGTCACAGAAGTAGTCACAGACACTTTCTCTAAGTATGTGTTTAAGTGATCTGGATTGTTTCTTTCTATATGGGGTGAGACAGGGATAAACTTAATTATTTTTTTTTGTGAAAAGTACCAGAACTTCTCAAAACATTTTCTATAGAAAACTAATTATATAAGATCTTAAATGGGTAACAGAAAAACAAGTTCCAAGTTTAAATAAGTTTGAGATAAATCTGGTTAAACAATAGTAAAGAGATTTTTATCTTACAGATTTTTTTTTCAGAGTCTTTAATGTGCTAATATACACTTGGAATATTCAGTAAGGGTGCATAGTAAGGGCATGCAAACTACCAGTCGTGGGAAAAATATGACCCACAGTCCTTTTTTTTTTTCTAACCCACAAACTAAGACTATGTATTACATTTTTAACGAGTTGAAGAAGGGGAATAATAAGGAGCATAAGAGGAAGAGGAGGAAGAAGAGAAGCAGGAGGTCAAGGAGGAGGAGGAGAAAAAGAGGAGGAGGAGGAAGAAGAAATATGATTCTCTATTATGTAGCCCACATATGTAGCTCACAAAGCCTAAAATATTTACAGAAAAAGCTTGCCAATCCCCATGTCTAGTAATCAAATACACTGCTCCAGAACCCTTTGGAAGAGGGCAGACTCATGGCATCAGCGTTTCGCTTCACGGAAGGCACTGACTAGGCAAAGATCAACGTAGGATTAACAAAAGTAAAAGTCTTGCAATTTTTCAATTAATTTGAATTTTGCACAGTCATAAAATTAATAAAGATCTCATTTGTCATTCAGCCCCATCCATGTATCCAATGATGGTCCATTCAATAAAAATATATGATTTTTCTTCATTTGCATAACTACCAGGGAGAAACATCTCTGGAGATAATTCCACACACTGCATTTCTTTCCCCCGAGGCCATTCTGCCACCTACACTTCATTATATTTGTTCTCTTGCTTCAACCCACTCACTCTAAAAATAATAAAATTCCATTTTTATTTTTTCTATCTCTTTAATGTTGCTGGAAATACTTTGATAAACCTGGTATTTCACAACTTGGTTCTCCAAATGTTTTCTGAAACTGTTTCTTAAAGTATGTATCTAAGATTGCTTTCTTCCCATATATTTTTAAATACACTTTGAAAGAGACAAATTAAAAAATATTTACAACGTGAATTTCTAATAACTGCAAAAGAGTTATGGGGTAGAGTAATGTAACAAGACTAAAACATCAGACCAGTGTATAATGTGCAGATTTTAAAAAGTGTTGATCACATTGGTTGAATTCATATTAAAGTATTAAAAAATAAATAAAACATTGTGTGTGTGTGTGTGTGTGTGTGTGTGTGTGTGTGTGTGTGTGTGGTATTGAGGAGGAAACTGGTCTTGCAAGGCCTGTCAGTACATAAAAAATGTGAGCAGTGCACTGCCCTGGGAGAGGGGGGAGGGTTGTTATCGCTGGACCCAGGACAGATCATGGGATATGGCCTGGGGACCCCCAACACCTGGGGATCTTCCTGTAAGCCCAGAAAAGGGGGCACAACCATATCAGCAAGACAAAGACCCGCAGAAGCTTATAAAAAGTGAAGCCCTCTGCATGTTTCTTCACTCTGATTTGGAAATTATTCCCGGAGTCCATTATTGTTAATAAATGGGGTCCCTCCCTTTCTCTAGGAAGCGTGCTTGGTCTTTCTTTGGTCTTCTGCAGCAGTATATTTTTTTTACTGTTGATAGTACCCTATTTTCTGGCATATAAGACGACTTTTTAACCCAGGAAAATCTTCTCAAAAGTCGGGGGTCTTATACACCGGGTGTAAAAATACCATAGCTTGCAGTTATGATGAGCGTTGCTAACTCGCCAGGGACTTGCCCGGCACTTGCTCTCTCTCTATTGTTTGTTACCTTCCTCCTATCATCATCAGTTCCAGTTTGGTTGACAGCTTAGAAAACAAACAGCATGGCAGCTCCCATGGGTTTATTGTCTTATCCTTCCTTTCTTTAGAGTGAATTAGGAAATGTTTGATCCACTTGCATTGTTTTATGTCTACATGTTTGATGACAAACAGCCTTATGTTTATAAGTGACAGTTTTCCTGCTAAGTACCTGCATGTCATAAGCATTTGAATTAAAATTACCATATTGAAATAAAATCTGATGTTGTTTATTTTTTAATTTTTATTTGGTGTGCATTGGAAGAGGGGTAGGTAGTCTTATACAGTGAGTATATCCCAAACTCTATATTTTAACTGTAAAAGTTGGGGGTCGACCTGCTGGCTTAGTTGCATCCCCCTGGGGATAAGGTCTAAACCAGCAGTCACACATCCCTTTCCCAGTCTGGGGCTCTCAAAGTTCAGGACCCCTCGCTCCTTACCACCTGCGGCTGCCAGCTGTGAGTCCAGCTTCTGGCTAAGTGGTGCTCGACGTATGGAAGTGCACCGACCATCAGAGGGCCAGCTCCTGCGTGCAGCCAAGGTGGGACACCAGAATTTAGCCAGCCGGGGCTCTCGGACGGCTTCAGAGCATGTCTGGCCCATCTCAGTCATGATTGGCAGGATCCCAGCAGCAAGCTAATCTACCTGCTGGAGTGTCTGTCCCTGGTGGTCAGTGCATGTAATAGTGATTGGCCAACTTTGTGCCCCTTATGGTCCGTGCATGTCATAGCATGCAATTGAGCTGTCTTAGCATATAATTAGCATATTATGTATGTTTTGATTGGTTGAATGGCCGACTGGATAACTGGACACTTAGCATATTAGGCTTTTATTGTATAGGATAATTGTCACAAATTCAGGCCAACATCTGAGTTTTTGGGTGGATGAAGTTTAATTTTACCGAGATTAGCAGATAGTGATGTATATTGAATGTACCACCCGGCATGGTGTGGCTCAGTGCTTTGGCATCCTCTCTTGTAGCACAGGATTGTGGATTTGGTTGCCAGTGGGGATATGTGCTGTGTCTGGGCTGCCTGATATGCCACTCTTCCATTAATGTTTCTCTCCCTCTTCCTTCTCTCCCTCTAAAAACTACTAAAGTATGCTTTAAAGATAAAACATAAAGCTTAACTAATTGTACTTTTTTTTTTTTTGCATTTTTCCAGTAGTGTATAAAGGATTCACATTCTCCATATCCTAGAAAATATTTATTTTGGTCAATTGTTATTTATTTAAACATTTTCTTTTTTTGGTAAATTTATTGTACCACCTCACTGTTTTGTTGTATTTTCTCTAGAAATTTATAGTGATTCTTTCCTGAGATGTATATTTGCTGTGTCTGTATTTTTGTTAACATCTCTCATCATATGTTCTGCCTAATGTGCTTTGAGTTTTGGCAATTTTCTTTAACAAAAAAACAATGGAATGACCAACATGTATGTTGGAATTTGCCTCATATTGTACCTTTTTTGATTTAGGGAATAAATTTTTTTTTGTATTGGAAAAAGAAAAAAAGTTGGGGGTCATCTTATACGCCCAGTTGCTTATATACCAGAAAATATGATATTACAGATTCTTCCCATTTACTCCCACCCTCACCCTTTAGTCCTCTTTCTTAATCCCTAACTCACCCCCCTGAAGTCCTCACCATCCTATTTCCTATGTCCATGGGCTATGCATATAGGTCTATAAATTCTTTGGTTTATCTCTTCTTGTCCTCCCACAACCACATCAAGGTATGTCAGTCTGTTCCATGCCTTCATGCTTGGGGTCGTCAATTCATTTTGCTCAATAGAGTCTACAAATAAGTGAAATCTTGTGATATTTGTCTTCCTCATATTGGCTTATTTCACTGAGCATCATATTCTTCAGGTCTATCCATGCTGCCCCAAAGGGTAAGAGATCCCTCTTTGTACAGCTACATAGTATTTTATTAGGTAAATGTTATTTTTTATCCATTCATCTACTAATGGGCACTTGGGCTGTTTCCAAATCTTAGCTATTGCAAGTAACACTGCTGTGAACATAGGGGTGCATCCATTTCTGGATGTGATTTTGTATCCTGCAATCTTGCCAAATTCATTTATTAAGTCCAGTAGTTTCCTGGTGGAGTTTTAGGGATTTCTATGTACAATATAATGTCATCTGAGAATAATGACAGTTTTACTTCCTCTTTTACAATTTGAATGCCTTTTATCTTTTCTTCTTGTCTGATCACTGTGGCTAGGACTTCTAGTACTATGTTGAATAAGAGTGGGAAAAGAGGACGTTCTTGTCTCATTCCTGTTCTCAGGGGCAACTCTTTCAGTAGTTGACGATTCAGTACTATGTTGGCAGTGGGTTTGTCAAATATGGCCATTATTATGTTGAAGTATGATCCTGCTATTCCCATTTTACTGAGAGTTTTTATCAAAAAAGGGTGCTGGCACAGCTGTTGCCTGAGCTTTCAGTTCAAGCTGAGGTTGAAGCCTCTGGGTGGCTGGCACCATGGATCTGTCTCTCGCTCAATGGTGTGAGCTGGAGAAGAAACCTGAGTCCTCCCGAGATATGTGATCAGTAACAGAACCCCACCAGTGATGAGGGGATCCCAAGGCAGGTACTGGGCATGGAGGCCACAGGGGCATAGCTTACCAAGGAGACAGAACTGAACCTCACATCACCCTGCTTGGCCCCGGAGGATGGCTGGTTAACCAGAGACGGGTAAGATTCCTCAGGGAAGGAACAACCTAATACAGGCACAGTTGTGGAGGGGCCATCAGGAGAGAACTTGAAGGTCAGATGAGGGGCACAAACCCTCATCACCATAACCTTACAGGGGACTGAACTCTCATCCCTTCTGAGGGAGGTCTCCTACCCCCATGGCTGCTTTGCCTCCCATGCCCAGCTCAGATCGAGACCCAGGTTACAGACAAAGACTTGGCCAGCAACAGCAGCCCTATATCTAAATCCAATCTAGCACCAGGAATACTCAGGGCCTACTCAAGAATGCAATATTTACAGGGTAAACTAACATTATTGTTTAAATTTGACAGTAAAATAGTAATCAAGTTCAGATTAAATTGGCCAATTGTAATAAGGAAATACTCAAGAAAATTTAAGTATACTGGACAAAAAGCTGTTTCTAAAATATTAACAAAAATTTCGATTAGTATTTTGTCTCATCGTAAAGCTGCAAAGAACCTAAGGCAGTCATACTTTGTACAAAAATTAAAATTTAAAGTTACCAAGACTGCAACATAAAATTTCCAAAAGCCTCCATTAATTAAAAAAAGGGCGGGGGGAGATAGTGGGGTAATATCATGTAAGGAAAAACATCCTGTAAATAAATTACACCTAGAAAATTCTTACTTCAGAAAATCAATTTCCATTTGTAATGCTAATAGCAGGGCACCCATGAAAAACACTCATGATGTCAAAATAAGCCAAAGGAAAATTATTTGGGCAAAAATAAAAAGAATTCTAAGTCTAATTTACAGAAAAAGTTCATTTATTAACTTTTGGTCGAGAATATGTTTGTATATTTTCAGAAAACAACTCTAGCACCATATCGATTCCTGCAACAGAGAAGAACTGACAGGTCCGTTCCAACCACAAAAACAGTCCAGAGATGGAAGACGCTGATGACACCTTGCCATGCTAACAGTCAGCAGCTGTGTGTCACTGAGGGTTGCCCAGGACCAAACCAGAGAGGGTGGGACCCGCATCACCACCATGTGTCCACCATCCAGATATCATTGCTGACATGTACACATAAGGAATTATTTGACATTGAAACTGGGACTCAGAACTGTTGGACATTGAAACTGAGAATCAAACAATTTTTGTTTTTATGTTTATTTATAGTATTTAGATGCAAGATTTTTTAAAGAAAAGAAATGAGGGAAATATAGATACAGAGGCAAAGAAGCATTGAACCGACTCTCAAACTACAGTGAAAAGGCAGGGGAGGGTGGGCGTTGGGGGCTGTAAGAGATCAACCAAAGGACTTGTGTGCATGCATATTGGCATAACAAAAGGATGCAAGATACTGGGGGGGGGGGGAAGGAGAGGCTGGAGGGGGCAGGCAAGGGCATGTGCTGGGGGGTAGGGGAGGCCAGGGGAAGGTCAATGGGGGAAAAGAAACATATATACTACTATTTGTAATACTTTAAACAATAAATATATATATATATTTTAAAAAGGTGATGGATTTTGTTGAATGCTTTTTCTGCATCTATTGATATGGTCGTGTGATTTTTGTCCTTCAATTTGTTTATGTACTGTATCACATTTATTGATTTGCAAATATTGTACCAACCTTGTATCCCCAGAATAAATCCCACTTTATTATAGTGCATGATCCTTTTAATATATTGCTGGATCTGATTTGCTAATATTTTGTTGAGGATTTTAGCATCTATGTTTATCAGGGATATTGGTCTGTAATTTTCTTTCTTTGTAGTGACTTCTCCTAGTTTTGAATTAGGATAATGCTGGTTTCGTAAAAAGGATCTTGGAAATGTTCCTTCTTCTTCAATTTTTTGGAATAGTTTGAGGATGTGTTAGCTTTTTGTTTGGTTGTTTGTTTGTTTGTTTTTGAATATTTGGTAAAATTCCCCTATAAATCCATCTGGTCCAGAACTTTTGTTTGCTGGAAATTTTTAATTACTGCCTCCATTTCATAAGTTGTTATTGGACTACTAGGGTTTTCTGATTCTTTCTTGACTGAGTTTTGGAAGTTTGTATGTTTCAAGGAATTTGTCCATTTTCTCCACATTGTCCAGCTTGTTGTCATATAGTTATTAACAGTATTTGCTTACAATCCTTTGTATGTCTCTGATGTCAGCTGTTACTTCACCACTTTTGTTTCTGATTTTATTTATTTGGGTCTTCTTTTTTTTTGTTTCTTGATGTGTCTGGCTAGGGGTTCATCAATCTTGTTTATCTTTTCTAAGAACCAGCTTTTGGATTCATTGATCTTTTGTACTTTTTTCTCTCTATCATTTTTTTCACACTCTGGTCTTTATTATTTCCTTCTTTCTACTTCCTCTGGGCTTTTCTTGCTGTTCTCTTTCCAGTGTATTTAGTTATAGGGCTAAATCGTTTACCAGTGCTTTCTCTTGTTTCTTGAGGGAGCCTACGGTGCTATGCACTTCCCTCTCAGGACTGCTTTTCCCATGTCATCAATCAGCTGCCCACACTGGGCACTGAGCCCACATCCTGGGCATGAGCCCTGACTGGGAATCGAACCATGACCTCCTGGTTCATAGATTGATGGTCAGCCATGGCTATGCTGGATGGGCTTATATTTCTTTTAGAGATTAACTTTGGAAAGAGGTATTAAAAACTTAGAAAGAGGAGAGGAACTAAGATGGTGGCAGAGGCAAAACACCTATCTTGCCGTCATAATCAGCAATTTTAATACTACAACTTAACGAAAGAACAAACACCTTCCAGAATCACCAGAAAGCTCGCCGAGTGAAAATTCCACAAATAAAAGTGAAGATAAGACACTGTGACCCGGAGGAGCGGCAGCGGACGGCATTGAAAGATTCGCCCGGAGGGAGGTTTGGAGTGCACGCCGCGGAGAGGGCGGGCGGCTGGAAACCGGCCAGTTTTCTCGAACGGGGAGACAAAGGCGTCCTACTGGGCTGATTCTCCAGCTCTGGGCGAAGTCCAGAGAACCCACTATCACACGGGGTGAAAACTGGACAGTGGGAGGGCACGCCGAAGCTCGGGGGCTGCCGGGTCTCCCAGCTTGTAGAAAGGCAGCTCGCGCGAACAGCTTGGCTGCGAGGTGGCGCAGAGAACACACCGCGACTTGTCTCTCATCCGGAAAACCGTCAGACTGCTTTGTTTTACGATCCTGGGTGAGACATTGCGCATGCAGACTCATTTTGGGAAAGTCTGAATTCCCCGGCAACCGGCAGCCTGTGGAGCTCCACAGCGGCTCTCTCTCAGAGGTGCTGGCGGCCATTGCCCCCGGCACAAGAGTCCCTGGGGCCGAATAGGACGGAGCTGACGCTGTCTGCTTGGCCCGGAGACTCCGCCCACCCAACCTGAGCACAGCTGAGCTTCACAGACAATTGGCCTGGAGGTCAACCCTCCAAGTGCTAACAAGGATTAACTGAACTTAACTTCAGCAAGACTGTGCAGCCCATATCCACCTCAGGTAACTGGGGAGGCTGAGCCACTGTCCCTAGTAGGAAGTCTACCACACAAAGCTAATTGACCAACTCAGGGAAGCAGCCACCATGCAGCAACATGGAAAGAAATCAGATGTGAAAGAAATGGAGGAAAAAAAACGACTGGACATGGAATTCAGAACCACGGTTATAGGGTTTTTTAAGAGGTTCCAGCAAAAGATTGAGGCCTATAAGGAAATAAGCAAGACCACAAAGGAAATGAGTGAGTCCTACAAGAAAATGAACAACACCCTCCAGGATATAAACGAGAGCTTCAAAGAAATTATTAAGACCAACGTGGAAATGAATGAAACCCTCAAGGATATAAAGCAGACTCTCAAGGATATGAAAAAGGACCAACCAGAAATTAAGCATACACTGACTGAAACAAAAAATATTATACAAAGACCTGAAAGTGCCCTGGAGCACCCCAAGAACCAAGTTAAAGATTTGAAATACAAAGAGGTAAAATCCACTCAACTGAAAAAGCAAGAAATCAAAAGAATCCAAAAAATTGAAGATAGTGTAAGGGGCCTCTGGGACAACCTCAAGCATACCAACATCCGAATTATAGGGGTGCCAGAAAAAGCGAGAGGCCAAGACAATGAAAACCTATTTGAAGAAATAGTGACTGAAAACTTCCCACACCTGGTGAAAGAAATTGACTTAGGAGTCCAAGAAGTGCACCGAACCCCAATATATAGGAACCCTAAGAGGACTACGCCGAGGCACATCATAATTAAAATGCCAAGAGCAAAAGACAAAGAGAGAATATTAAAAGCAGCAAGAGAGAAACAGTTGGTTACCTATAAGGGAGCACCCATACGACTGTCAGCGGATTTCTCAACAGAAACGATGCAGGCCAGACGGGAGTGGCAAGAAATATCCAAAGTGATGAACAGCAAGAATCTACAACCAAGATTACTCTACCCAGCAAAGATATCATTCAGAATTGAAGGTCAGATGAAGTGCTTCGCAGATAAGAAAAAGCTAAAGGAGTTCATCACCACCAAACCAACATTATATGAAATGCTGAAAGATATTCTTTAAGAAGAGGAAGAAGAAAAAGGTAAAAGTGCAAACTAGCAACAACAAATACACATCTATCAACAAATGAACATAAAAATCAAGTGAATTGATAGGCTGTTGAACAGGATAGACTGGTGAATATAACAGAGACTTGGACATAGAGAGGGAATGGACTGACAATTCTTGGGGAGAAAAGGGTTGTGGGAGGTGCAGCAAGAGACTGGACAAAAATCTAGCAACAAGGGGAGAGGACAGTGGGGAGGGGGAGGTGAGGGTGGAGAGTGGGATAGGTACAGGGTGGAGGGAAGCTATAGGGGGATAAAAAGCGGAAACAATGTAATTAATAAACTGAACAACAAAGATAAAAAAAATAAAATAAAAGCAATACCACCAATAAAAAAAAAAAAACTTAGAAAGATTTCCCTAAATCAGAGCTAAAATAATTAGGTGATTATAAAGGAGTGTAGGGTACTTTGAGTATGAACTAGACATATTTCCAAAGAATAGAGTATAGAAAGGGAAAAGCAGAAACATTGCTGGTAAATACCACCTTAACCAAATGGCCAAAATTAACATTATCAGTGATGTCCTGTTGCTGCCATGTGCTCCCTGTGTGATGTGATGAGGAGGATACTCCATCTCTGTGGTATTCTTTCAAAACACCTGTAACTACAGTTTTATCATAAGAAAAAAAACAGACCTATACACATTAAGGGACATGCTACAAAATGCTTGATTAGTACTCCTCAAAACCATCAAGATGACAGTGAAAAAACAAGGATAAATTAGAAACTGTCAGTTATTAGACAAGAAGGTTCTTATAAGGAAAACATGACAATAAAATGCAATGTGGCATTCAAGATTAGATCCTGGAGCAGGAAAAGAACTTTAAGGAAATCCACATAAGGTCTGGAATTCAGTTAATAACAATGTATCAACATTGGTTTCTTAGTTTTAACTAATATACAGTCTAACATTAGGGGAAACTGAAAGTGAGGGGTGAGTCGTATACAGGAACACTCAGTACTCTTTTTGCAACTTTACTATAAATCTAAAATTGTTCTAAAGTAAGAGGTTTAATTTGAAGTGTGGGGTAGGCGGCAGATCACATGTGGAACAACAGTGAATGGTAATAGTATTATAAAATGTTAATTGTAGAGTGCAGGCTGACTTCTTCAAGATCCAAAGCAGAGCAAGACCTGTAAGGACTGAGATGGAAAGTGCCAGGGAACATTGGGTGGAAAACCGAGTGAAGTGAGGATTGAAGATGTTCCGTCATGGACCATATGAATGACTTCCCCAGAGCAGAGGGTGAAGGTAGTGGGAAATAGATTTGGACAGGTAGGGTGAAGCCAAGCAGTGGTGGGTCTCACAGGTCAGGGAGGACAGCTCAGAATTGATTTGTCTGTGTGAAACTATTGAGGAACTATTGAAAAGCAAAAGATCTTTATTGGCCTGATAGGTACAGGGAGAAGTGGTTAGAGGCAAATATCTGGCTTATAATTGTGCACAGGCACCCCAATCATATTAACAAGTTAAAAATAAAATAAGTGTTTTCTAATAGGCAAAATACATGAATATGGAGGAGAGAAAGTAGCTCTTTAACATTTGCACTATGATCTTGAGCCAATAGGTTTTGATGGGCTGCAGTTCATTTTGGTTGAGAAGCCATTAACTCCTAGAATATGCTAAGAAGGGCAGTGTAGAATTTCTACAGTGAGGGGAATATAGTCCAGATTGCAGGGTTGTGTGCATTTCCTGTAGGATAACTGTTCTCACCAGATCTGTGACTCTGGTTTGAAAAAATATATTTATATATATATATATTTTTAATTTACAATATAACTTATATTTAATAGTAGTACATATGTTTTTCTCCCCCCTCCAATATCCTCCCCCCATCCTCCCTTACCCCCCAGCACATGTCCCCACCTGCCCCCCTCCCCGCCCCAGAGTCTTTCATTCATTGGTTATGCTCATATGTATGCGTACAAGTCCTTCGGTTGATCTCCCCCAGCATCCGCCTCCCATCCACTCTGGCCTTCCCCCTGTAGCTTGACAGCCTGTTCAAGGTCACCCTGCTGAAAAAATATTTTTTAAGCTCAAGGTCATTGCTGCATGTGAAAAATCAATGACTGCACAGGGCTTTCCCATTCAGCTTTTTATTTTTAAACTAGAGGCCTGATGCACAAAATTCATTCACGGAAGGTGGGGGGGGGGGGGCGGCGAGGTCCCTCAGCCCAGCCTGTACCCTCTCCAATCTGGGACCCCTAGAGGGATGTCCGACTGCCCTTTTAGGCCTGATCCCAGTAGGATCGGGCCTAAACAGGCAGTCAGACATCCTTCTCACGATCCAGGACTGCTGGCTCCAAACTGCTCACCTGCCTGTCTCCCTGATTGCCTCTAACCACTTCTGCCTGCCTGATCACCCCTAACTACTACCCTGCCAGCCTAACTAATGTCTAACTGCTCCCCTGCCAGCCTGTTTGCCCATAACTTCCCTCCTCTGCTGACCTGGTCACCCCCAACTGCCTGCCCTTGCAGGCCTGGCCCCTCTCAACTGCTCTTCCCTGCTGGTCTGATCACCCACAACTGCCCTCCCTTGCAGGCCTGGAACCACTCAATGGCCCTCCCCTGCTGGCCATCTTGTGGTAGCCATCTTGTGTCCACATGGGGGAAGGATCTTTGACCACATGGGAGCAGCCCTCTTGTGTGTTGGAGTGATGGTCAATCTGTGTATTACTCTTTTATTAGATAGGATTGAGGCCTGATGCATAGGTGGGGGCCAGCTGGCTTACCCTGAAGGGTGTCCTGGATCAGGGTGGGGGTTCCCTTGGAGTGTGGGGCAGCCTGTGCAAGGGGCCTGTGGTGGTTTGCAGGCTGGCCATGCCCCCCAGAGACCCAAGTGGAGGCCCTGGGATCTGGGATTAATTTATGTTCTACAATTAAAACTTTGTAGCCTAGAGCAGAGCCAAGCCTTCTGCTCGCTCCGTGGTGACAGCCATTTTTTGTTTGGGTTTATTTAAATTCTGTAATGAAACTTTGTAGCCTAGAGTGGAGGCCTAAGCACTAGGGCTGTGGAAGCTTCACTTCCTCCATCCCCTGGGCAACCCTAGGCTCTGCTCTCTCCAGCTCCGGGGCTGCCGCCATTTCTCTTGGGATATATCTTCTACAATGGAAACTTTGTAGCATTGAGTGGAGGCCTAAACTGGCAAGGACAGGCAGAAAGCTTGGCTTCCTCCATTGCTGGAGAAACCCAAGTCTCCCTCCTGCTCTCAGTGGCCGCAGCCATCATGATTGGGGTTTATTTGCATAATTTGCTCCTGATTGGCTGATGGGCATTACTTTATTGGAGGCATGGTCAATTTGCATATTACACTTTTATTAGATAGGATTCTTAGGCCAAGATGGTAAATATAAGAATCAGAAAACAATGATAGACTTCCCTTCTCAGAGCCTAAGAAGCCTGCGGGAAGACAGTCGGCAGAGAGTTCACAGGAGTTATGAACCGAGATGGTCCTACCAAACCCAGAGAGGAACTGGAAAGATGAAGGCCCAGTCCCCCCACAGGGACCTTCCCGCCCTGACTGTGCTGGGCCTCGGCACCCCAGGACACCTCTGAGTCCTCAGGGGGCAGTGACAGCTCCCGGGAGAACCTTGGAGGCCAAGGCCTGGGCTGAGTGAGGCGCACCCGATGCAGAGGACCGGACCGACTGCAGATGCCACCTCCTGCAGGTCCCAGGCTGCAGAGTCAGCACTGGTTGGAAGCAGACACTGCCCCCCAGGGGACCAGGGCAGCTGGGGGCGCTCCGCCCTTTGTGCCCAGCCTCCGTTTTACTTCCTGAAAACGGGGCCATTCTCTTCACCGGTCATCAAACCAGTCCCACGTGGAGCAGACTCAGGGAATGCACACGCTCCGCTGTTCCCCCTCCCTGCCCCCGGCCCCTCCCACAGTGCGGCCGCTGTCTGTGCTCTCGGCTGGTCCCGGCGGTGTCCTTGGGGCGGCCAGGCCGGAGCCCCGACATCGCCTGTCCCAGCGACGGGGACCGGCCCTTGGAAGTAACCTCCCCAAGGTCACAAGGCGCTGGGACCGAAAGGAAGAGACGCGGGCCGCGTGCGGATGAGCCCACATCCCTTTCCTCTCCCGCACCTCCAGGTGCACCTGGTCCACCCCGTGAGGAAGCTCCTGCCAGGCCGGGTCTCCCTGCAGGGGCTGCCCAGCACCTGGCTTTGGGAGGCCTTCAGGGAGGTCGCTGGGAGCCGCAGGCGGAGGGAGCGAGGGGGCGGGACTGGGAGCAGACAGAGGGACCGGGCGGGAGCCGCAGGTGAAGAACCCGCCCCCAGCGAGGCCCATTCTAGCCTCAGGAGGGTCAAGGGGAGCGACCCTGTCCTGGATTCCTGGCAAGTGCCATGCTCCCCGCATGGGTCACATGTACACGAACCAAGGGGAGCACTGGACCACCGTTAATTAAAACAATAAACAAAACCACGTCGAGGTGGACATGTCCCAGAAAAAAAGAAAAAAAAAAGTCCAAGGAGAAATATGGGGATGTTTCCTTCAGTGGCTGCCTCTTCTGACTTGGGCTAGCAATGCTGCTCACCTTTAAGGGCCTCATCCTAATACGGAGAGCAAGAGCAGCCTTTCACAGGTAGAGGAGCCTCCATTTACACCCCCGGTCAGCTGCTCAGTCTCATGAGCTTTCCACAGGGAAGGGTGTCATTTCTAAATTAAAGACTCTGAGATTTTTTTGTATTCCTTATGTACAGGTAAAAAATGTTTCCCTAGTATATATCCTGGAAAAATGGGTAAACTCTCTCATCGTTTCAACTTATATAAGATTTAAAAAATGATAATACACGTTGCTGCTGAGAATCAAATGGAGAAGCCATGGTCAGGACTGGGGCATTCCCGGTAGGAGCAGATGTGCTTTTACATAACAGCCATGTCAGACTGAAAGGGGCCTTGTGGCTACATGTGACACAAAATGAGGTGTCCCTCCTGCCAAAACAGCAACCCCGGCTATTAGGGAAAGCAGATAATCCTATTTTACCTCTAGTCAGTGTGCTCTCCCACTGGCTACCTGGGAATTGAGAGCTACCTTTAAGTGACATCCTGGCAGAGAGAAGGGTGTCTAAGAGATGGAAATGGTGGGATCAACAAGCTGTTTGCTTCCACACACTCTAATTTATAAGAGGGATTCAGGTTTCATTCCCCATGGCTCTTAATAAAACAAAGTGGGAGCTAAAATTACCAGATACCTCCCATGACCCCATCTATGATTCATAGAACCATTTTGCTAGAGTAGTCTGAGAACACTATATGCACATCAATCTCTTAAATGAAGGGTGACATTTCATTGTTTTGTTTTCAGCTCTGAATTTTTTTCACCCTATTTCATTTCCCCCACTGGGTAGAAATCATGTCTCATTTATCCTTGCATTTCAAAAAATGCTTTGATGTAAGGTCCGCAGGGGCAGGGATCAAGATAGATTTTTTCCTTGTTGAATCTGAAGTGGCTAGCACAGTACTTAGAGAGTAGTAGATGCTCAATAAACAGTTGTGGATTTCAATGATTGTTTAAGGGACTAGAGCCCATTGCACCCGGGACCCTGGCCAGAATCTGCCTTCCTCGTCTTTGCTGCAGGCTCTGGCCAGAGTCTTCTGCCTTCATCGTCACTGGAGTCTGCCTTCATCTTCCCTGCAGACTCAGGCCAGAGTCTGCCATCTTTGTCTTCCTTGCAGACTCCGGAGTCTGCAGTCTGCAGTCTTCATCTTCATCTTCACTGCAGCCGGAGTGCCGCTCCTGTAGATCCCTTCTCCCCCCGCCCTCCCTCTCATAGCAGGTGTCTTGCCCCATCTGGCCACTCTGGGCCTGGAGCAACTGGGCAGTCGCCATCTTTCTCCTTCTAATTTGCATATTCCCTCCTGATTGGTTGGTAGGTTAGCAGAGTGATGGTTAATTTGCATGTTTCTCTTTTATTAGTGCAGATGAGTGTGTGAGCATAGGAATAAATGAACCCAATTATTTACTTCTTTGGAGTTTCTGTAGGAAAATTTGAATCATGAGATGCCTTTCTTCTCCTGTCCTTCCAAATCATAAAAACTTTCTCTTGAAACACAGATGCACACTCAAGAAATGTTGAATTTGTTAAATATTCACTTAGAAAAACAGATATGTTGAGATATGTTCTCCCCTCCCCCACCCCCTAAGGAAAAAAAGCTACCTACTTGTTTCAAGTTCCCAATCAGAGTAATTTTAGGGATTTCTCTCCATTTTGAAATATTTTTTAGTTTATAGCTTTCTTTAGAGTTATAAAGTGCTTTAATACCTGTCATCTCATTCTTTTATCAATCCTGAAGGGAAGTTAAAAGAATGGAAATGGAAATTATTATTCCCATTTTAGAAGTTGGAAACAGAGACTTGACGAGTTCAGTGATTTACTCACACACAGCTCATTGGTGCACAGCAGGACCTTGACCTCAAATATCCTTGTTGTTAGTTCAATGAATTAGTATTTAAGCTCTCAACTTAGTAAGAGCTCTTCACCCACATCCTGTGATTCATAAGATCCACTCTTGTTTTAATTCCATTTGTTTCATTTCTGTACAAAACAATAACAAATCTGTATTTCTCAGAGCAGGATATGGTTCATTGAGCTTCTGCACAAGTTTAACCTTTTCCAAGACTAAAGACAGATAGGACAATGAGGTTGATTTTGCTTGGTAAGAATTGCTGGGTTGGACTGGATAAAGAGCATCCAGCCTGGAGGCTGAATCCTTGAGTGGCAGTTAGGGTTTTGTGATATGCAGCCTCTGCAGCAGACAGGCAGGCAGTGAAACATCACTGTTTACCAAATCAAAGCAGATGTTCTACCCTTATGGAAGCCTCTCATTTTGGAAAAGATTGTTGACACTGAGTTCTGCTTTGAAGTGTGTTGATCTGGGAAATATTGGCTATAGTTGTATAGAACTTGTGCCTATTTTATGAGACAACCTTAACAAACAAAGGACATGCTTCCAACTCAGCAGTGGACACAAGAGCCTAATGTATTTCCTGGTAAATGAAATAAACATAAGGATAAATCAAGGACTTAGTGCATATCACAGATGTTAAGTTTAGATCCACTCAAATATATGTCCAGGATGTTCTCTTGATCAAGTGCTGGATGCTTGGCAGGGCCACCATATGCACATAGAAAATTGGATCGCACAAGTTATATAGTGTTTACAGACAATTAATTAAAAGACTCAAATGTGAACAACTGGGTCTATTGCTATACTACATCAACTCCTAAAGGGATATGTTGTTCTGTTTCTTTTATATTTTTAATAAAATTTCAGCTTTATTGAGGTATAATTCACAAATAAAATTGTAAGATACTGAAAATGTAAATAATGATGATTATAGACACATTACATTGTTCCTTAATATTTAATCTACTAGAGGCCTGGTGCACAAAATTTGTGCACAAGGGTGTGTGTCCCTCAGCCCAGCCTGCATCGTCTCCAATCTGGGACCCCTCAAGGGATGTGCAACTGCTCTCCCATAATCTAGGACTTCTGGCTCCCAACTGCTCACTTGCCTGCCTTCCTGATTGCCCCTAACCACTTCTGCCTGCCAGCCTGATCACCCTCTAACCACTCCTCTGCCAGCCTGATTGATGCCTAACTGATCCCCTGCCAGCCTATTTGGCCCTATATACCCTCCCCTGCAAGGATTGGTCACCCCTAACTGCCCTCACCTGCAGGCCTGATCCCTCCCAATTGCCCTCCCCTGCTGGCCTGATCGCTCACAACTGCCCTCCCTTACATGCCTGGTCCCTCCCAACTGCCCTTCCCTGCTGGCCATCTTGTGGTGGCCATCTTGTGTCCACATGGGGGCAGCCCTCTTTGACCAAATGGAGGCAGCCATCTTGTATGTTGGAATGCTGGTCAATTTGCATATTACTCTTTTATTATATAGGATTATAGAGTAAGCTTAAATATTTGACATGTCAGAAGTTAGCTGTTTTAGTGAAATAGTGGTACTGTCTTGTAGTGAATTATAAAAATATATATATTCTATATAATAAAAAGGTAATATTCAAATTGACTATCACTCCAACACACAAGATGGCTGCCCCATGTGGACACAAGATGACTGCCACAGATGGCTGGCAGAGGAGGGAAATTAGGGGTGACTGGCAAGGGAGGACAGTTGTGGGGGACCCAGACATGTAGGGGAAGGCAGTTGGGGGTGACCAGGCCTGCAGGGGAGGGCAGTTAGGGGCAACCAGGCTGGCAAGGAAGGGCAGTTAGGGGCAATTGGGCTCGCAGGGGAAGTTAGGTGTTGATCAAGGTGACTGGAGAGTGGTTAGGTAGGGGGTGATTAGGCTGGCAGGCAAAAGTGGTTAGAGAAAATCAGACAGGCAGGCAAGTGATTGCTTGGGAGCCAGCAATCCTGAATTGTGAGAGGGATCCCAGATTGAAGAGGGTGCAGGCTGGGCTGAGGGACACTCCCCCTATCACTCCTCCTCATGCATGAATTTCTTACACTGGGCCATTAATATATATATATATATATATATATATATATATATATATATATATACTATCTAATAAAAGAGTAATATGCAAATTGACCAGACCTCTGATGAAGCCATGCCCATAGCCACGCCCATCGGCCAATCAGGAGCAAATTATGCAAATAAACCCCAACCAAGATGGCTGCGGCCACTGAGAGTAGGAGGGAGGCAAGAGTTTCCCCGGCAATAGAGAAACCAAGCTTTCCACCTGCTGTTGCCGTCCTAGGCCTCCACTCAAAGCTACAAAGTTTCAATTATAGAAGATACATAATCCCAACAGAAATGGTGGCAGCCACAGAGCTGGAGAAAGCAGAGACTAGGGTTGCCCGGGCAATGGAGGAAGTGAAGCTTCAACAACCCTAGTGCCTAGGCTGGAAACTTTTAATTATAGAATTTAAATGAACCCAAACATAAATGGCTGTTGCCATGGAGTAAGCAGAAGGCTTGGCTCTACTTCAGGCTACAAAGTTTCAATTGTAGGACATAAATTAATCCCAGATCCCAGTGCCTCTGCTTGGGTCACTGGGGGCATGGCCAGCCTGCAAACCTCCACAGGCCCCTTGCCCAGGCTGCCCCACACCCTAAGGGAACACCCACCCTGATCCAGGACACTCTTCAGGGAAAACCAGCTGGTCCCCACCCATGCACCAGGCCTCTATCCTATCTAATAAAAGAGTAATTTGCAGATTGACCATCACTCCAACGTACAAGAGGGCTGCCCCCATGTGGTCAAAGATCCTGCCCCCATGTGGACACAAGATGGCCACCACAAGAAGGCCAGCAGGGGAGGTCCATTGGGAGGCTCCAGGACTACAAGGGAAGGCAGTTGTGGGTGATCAGACCAGTAGGGAAGAGCAGTTGGAAGGGGCCAGGCCTGCAAGGGCGGGCAGTTGGGGGTGACAAGGTTGACAGAGGAGGGAAGTTGGGGGCAAACAGGCTGGCAGGGGAGCAGTTAGACATCAATTAGGCTGGCAGGGTAGTAGTTAGCAGGTGTTCAGGCTGGCAGGCAGAAGTGGTTAGAGGCAATCAGGGAGACAGGCAGGTGAGCAGTTTGGAGCCAGTAGTCCTGGATTGTGAGAAGGATGTCTGACTGCCCGTTTAGTTCTGGCCTAAACAGGCAGTCGGACATCCCTTGAGGGGTCCTAGATTGGAGAGGATGCAGGCTGGGCTGAGGGATATCCCCGCCCCCCTTGCATGAATTTCGTTCACCAGGCCGCTAATATATATATATATATATTTTTCATCTATACTTTGTTTTCACATAATTATGAGATACTTCAATGAAAGAGCTGATACTACTGAGTTCTGATTTATTTATTTTCTCCATCCCCTCATTGAGCATGCACTTTGTGTTAGACTCTCTGGGTATTGGGAATACAGTAGTAAACATGGAAGACACAGTCCTTGGTCTCATGGAGCTTACAGTTGAGATGAGGGCAATGGAATGAGTTGAAAAATCAAAACACCAATTACACAGATAATGTTTATAATATTTATAAGTGCTGTGTATAAAAGGGAGGTGTTAGAGCATGAGAGAAGTGGATATGTTCAAGTTATCCTAATATATAAAAGCCCAGGGTTGTAACAACTGATCACAACCAAAGGCTGACCAACATGGAAGTCCTTCAGTCAGCGCTGGGTTGCCGTGACCCGCTGACTGCCCCACTCTAGCCTGGTCACCTGGCACTGACTTATCAGGGGTCTGAGAACCAGAGAGAGAGAGAGACAGGGTCTGATCTGCAGCCTCAGTGCAACTGTTGATCAGTACTTGCCTCTCTCTTTCTCTCCTTCTTTCTTTCTGGGCTTCACCAGCAGCTGGGCCTCTCTTTGTCTCCTGGCCTCTGTGGGTGCTGCTGTTCAGCCCCGCCCCTCTGATCAGTCCTAGAGATAGACCCAGAGATGCTGACTGGCATAGGGACCAACCAATTAGAACCAAATCTGGGTGCTGTGAAGAACCAATGGGTGTCTAGGAGGCAGAGCTTCTGACACTGCCTGGCATTGAAACTGACCAATCAGAACCAAATATGGGTGCTATACGGAGCCAATGGCTGCCTAGGAGGTGGAGCTTTTGATGCTGACTGGCATAGAAACCGACCAATCAGAACCATATTGGCCAACAGAGAGCATTTGGGGGCAACCAGGCCAGCAGGAGAATGCCACTGGGGGAAAGATCAGGCCGGCAGGGGTGGGCAGTTGGGAGCAACCAGACTGCCAGGCAGTGGCAGTTAGGGGTGATCAGGCAGGCAGGCAGGTGAGCAGTTAGGAGCCAGTGGTCCCAGATTGCAAGAGGGATGTCCAACTGCCAGTTTAGGCCCCAGACATCCCTCAAGGGATCCTCAATAGGAGAGGGTGCAGGCTGGGCTGATGGATTCCTCCCTCCTCTATGCATGAATTTCATGCACCAGGCCTCTACTATTAAATAAGCTGAATCAACAAACCTAGTAGTGTATTAGATACTAGAGGCCCAGTGCATGGATTTGTGCACTGGTGGAGCATGGCCTGCAGGGATTCACAGCTGTGCTAGTGCCATTCATCCTGGTCAGTGGAGCTGTGCTCCCATTGTGGGAGCACACTGACCACCAGGGGGCAGTTCCTGCATTGAGAATCTGCCCCCTGGTGGTCAGTGAGCATCATAGTGACTATTTAACTGGTTGTTCTGCCATTTGGTCACTGGGTGTGTGTGTATGTGTGTGTGTGTGTGTGTGTGTGTGTGTGTATCCTATTTGATAAAGGAGTAATATGCAAATTGAGCATCACTCCAACACACAAGATAGCTGTCCCCATGTGGTCAAAGATGGCTGCTGCCATGTGGACACAAGATGGCCAGCAGGGGAGGGCAGTTGTGGGCAATCAAGCAAGCCTGCAGGGGGAGGGCAATTAGGGCTGACCAGGCTGGCAGAGGAGGGAAGTTGGGGGGTGACTGGGCCTGTAGAGAAGAGCAGTTGGGCGGAACCCAGGCCTGCATGGGAGAGCAGTTGGGAGGGGACCAGGCCTGTAGGGGAGGGCAGTTAGGGGTGACCAGGCCTGCAGGGGAGGGCAATTAGGGGCAATCAGGCTGGCAGGGGAGTGGTAAGGGGGTGATCAGGCTGACAGGCAGAAACGGTTAGGGACAGTCAAGAAGGCAGGCAGGTGAGCAGTTGGGAGACCTAAGT
Organism: Antrozous pallidus; assembly: GCA_027563665.1. Classification (NCBI taxonomy): domain Eukaryota; kingdom Metazoa; phylum Chordata; class Mammalia; order Chiroptera; family Vespertilionidae; genus Antrozous; species Antrozous pallidus. The sequence continues at coordinate 9,832,630 of CM050519.1, forward strand.
GGGCAGTTGGACATCTCTTGAGGGGTCCCAGATTGGACAGGGTGCAAGCTGAGCTGAGGGACACCCCCCCCCCAGTGCATGGATATATATATACACACACTATATATATATACACACACACACATACATACATACACACACACATACATACAGACACACACATATGCATACATATAGATATAGATGAGTGGGGGTGGTAGTGTGGGAGATTGAGGAGTCAAGGACATGATTGGATAACTAGATGGATAAATGGTAACCTATCTGGAGAGGGAAAACAGAGGAGCACAATTAGTAAATCAAATTCAAGGGAAACAACTGAGTGTAGAGATCATAAATTAATCTCGCTCTCACACTACCCCTCTCTCCCTCTTGCTCTCCTTCCCCAGCTCCTTCTCAAAGAAAATTTCTGAAAGTCTTTTGTTTTTCCATAAAGAAAGTTGTCATCTTAATAAGCCATGCAAATGGATCCAGAAAAAAAGCCTGTTGTATAGTCTTTTCACACCTAATTATAATTATTCTAATCTCATCCTCTTTAGAAACCATGATGGTGATTCACCTTGACATTTAATGGCCTGCCACTTATATGCTTTTTCTTTTCTTGTTATACATTGTTTTGTGAGCTCCTTGAGGTTAAAGATAGCATTCATTATTTTGTCTTTCTCAGTCTAACATAGTATGTGACATTTAGTTGGTAGTGCAAGTCAATCCTATATAGTAAAAGCCTAATATGCAAATAAGCTGAATGGCAGAACAACCAGTAGAACAACTGGTCACTATGATGCGCACTGACCACCAGGGGGCAGACACTCAATGCAAGAGCTGCTCCAAGCCCACAAGCCCCAGGCCAGCCAGGCAGATGCCAGATTGGGGCATCTGTTTTTATAAGACCCCAATCGCCCTGGTGGTCGCCCTGCATAGGGAGGCAGCTGGCAGCAGTGGCAGGAGTGGGGCCAGCAAGCAGGTGGCACTGGGCTGGCCAAGGCAGCTGCCAGGGGGGCCTCCAATCGCCCTGCCAGTTGCCCCGCAGATTGTCCCTGATCACTGGCCAGGCCTAGGAACCCTACGCATTCACCAATTTTGTGCATCAGTCCTCTAGTAGAATTATAAGATGGTTGTATGAATGCTGGCTATAATGAACATGTATAGACATTATGTGACCTTCCCTAGCAGTATTTATTTCCATGTGAGGCTCCTTTTAGGGAAGGAGTGTGTCTGTATTGGTTCTCATTAAATCTCCTCTCATGTTACATGACTAGGTTTCAAAAAGACTTTCTCAGTTTTTAAGGAAAGGAGAGCAAGGTGATTCAAGATATCGAAAAGGAAAAAAATCTGAAAGCATTCTGCATATTACTCAGGTAAGGGAACAAAAAAAAATATGCCACTGATAAACCTAAAGAGCCACCAAACTTTTGCTGAGGCTTATTTATAGAGTAGAGCATTCTTATCCACAGGCTGATCACTTTTAGGTTAGTCAGGTTTTATTCAGGTATTAATTAGACCCTAAGTTAATTTTCACAGTCGAGAAAAATTGGACTAATTTGACACATAGATAATCAAACTTGAAAGGAGGGGGACTTTTCTTCATTGGTTTTCAATGGTGTTTGAAGCAGCCTTTGGGGTTTCATGGAAGCATCGGACAAGCCAATTAAGTGGGACTCCAAATTGCTGGTTCTGCCTTTATCCAGGGGTAGTTCCTTGGTATTTGTTTTGTTTACATGTCTGTATAGTTTCCTTTGAAGGATGGGTTCTGAGGCTTAAAGAAAAAACTTCAAAAATCAATGTCACATAACAATCCTAAAACTGTTCTCAAATAATTGTAAAATTCCTACTTGAGACTTGGTGGTGGGATGCTGATTTTCTTTGGGAAACAAGTTTGGTCTCATAGAAAATATTAAAACCCTTAGTTCAAATATCAGGACGCTACAGATATATTTGCAAAACATATTTCTAACCAAAGCACTTATTCATTTTTTTTAAGTTCCCTGTTTTCTTGTGTGTATTTGTCAACTAAATTGTGAACAGTTTGAGAGCAGTAACAATAACTTGTCTGTATTAAATTAAACACAGTGCCTAGCATGATAAAGTTATACTGAATGGAGGAACAGATGGATGGGTGAATGGATGGGTGGATGGATGGATGGATGGATGGATGGATGGATTGATGACTGTGACTATTAGAAGAATGACTGAGACACAACACCAATATCTGGGATTCATACTGATATTTTAATCCCATCTCAGCAATTTTGTTTTTATAAGACCCTAAAGGAATTGATTTTTATCTCAGTATGTTAAATATAAAATTAAAAAATAGAGTATGTATTCAAAATGAAAGATAATGAGTTATTGTTTCTTGGAAATAAAGGGTTCATGAGCAAATTAATTACAAAGGCTTATGTTGTTATAATTATAATGTTAATTATAAGACATAGCTGATATTGATGAAAATAGCTGGAAAAGGAACATTATATAAGCAGTTGGTTCAAATTTTGGACCAGTATTCTGGTGGACAAAATTGTTTTTCATTACTCAGAGGATCGTAGACCCAAGTTTGATGCTATAGAGGCCATTTGGATTTCTGTAGACTCAGTAACAGCAATGACCTAGTAGCCAAAGAAGATACTGCAAACCAATGAAAGTCTGAATAGGAAAAGCGAACTCAGCTGTAAAGGTAAAGGTTTCTTTCTCTGGTCCACTGGCATGTTGGATGAATGCATGTAAAAATAAATTAATTAGAATTTATTAAGTTACTTTTCTGAGCAATATCTGGTGTTGAATGAAATTAGAGATGAGTTACTAAATCAAGAGAGTCAAGATATACGTATATAATAAATAAAGTATTAGGGCCACAAGAGAAATAGTGTTCAAGTGGTATGAAAATTCATGAGGAGGAGAGTAATCTTTTTCTCAGTATTGTTTGCTACTTGGATTACTTATGCCTTGATTTTCAAGTAAAATAAACCTTTCATCTTCTGTAGAGAGTGTTTCTGCCAAAGGTATGCATTCCCAAAAGAGGGATGTCATTTCTATAAACATAAACTTTCCTTTGTTTCTGACAGCTCCATTTTGTTTCCATTTTGTGGCATGAAGGCACTTGAAGTTGTGAAACTGTCTTTGATTTTTGGCCAAAGTCGAATCATCAGATTTACTGACCTTAATACACAATGTGTTTTATATTTAAAAATGTGTGTGTGTGTGTGTGTGTGTGTGTGTGTGTGTGTAGCAAATGAAAATCAGCACACCCAGGTCCTGCATTCTTTTTCTTTTTCTTTGCCTTATTTTATTTATTTATTTATTTATTTATTTATTTATTTATTTATTTATTTATATTTCTTCTCTATTGATTAAGGTATTACATATAAATCCCTATGCCCCTTTGCACCCCTTCCCCCCACCTCCCCACCCCTGCCCACTCATGCCCTCACCTTCCTGGTGTCTGTGTCCATTGGTTAGGCTTACATGCATGCATACAAGTTCTCTGGTTAATCTCACCCCTAACCCCCACCCACCCCTGCCTTCCCTCTGAGGTTTGACGTTCTGATTGATTCTTTATTACTAACATATTCAATAATGTTTTTACTAAACAATGAAAACAATGTATCTCTGATATATTTAAAGTACCTCATTTTCACAATATAGGATATTCGAGTAATCCAGAAAGTCTAAGAGTAAAATTGGTACACAAGCTCTCTAAAAAAAAAAAAAGTAATTTTTGATCTTCATGTAAATCTTTAAATTTTTATGTGTTAGTCCAATTTTCCTTTAAAAAGATAAATGGATAGACCTAAAAGAAAGTTTAAAGAAAAAAAGACCTACATAATCCCGTCCTTACTTAATACACATTTTTCATTTTCATGTATTTTCTCCCAGTTATTTTTATATTCATGTCCTTACCTTCAACTCATTCCTAACCCACCCTCGTCTGACTTCTGCCCTGAAATTGCCGCTGAAATTGCTCTCATTAAAGTCACCGGTGACCTCAGACTGGCCTCCTTTCAGTTCTTAGTTTATGTGGCCCAACAATGGCAATCAACACAGCGGAGGCCTGCAGCACTGTGCTCACTCTCTGTGTTCCAGGAATGGACTTGATTCGTATTTTTGGACACACTTTGTTCTTTCTCTTCTCAGGCCTTTTAAGTATGTTCTGTACCTCCTCTTTAGAAGGCTGTTTCTCCCAGTTCTTCATTCCTCTTCACCCAGTTAACTTCTTCTCTTCTTTCATATCGCAACATAAATGTCACAGTGTTAGAACAGATCATTGCAATTCTGCTTTCAAATAGTCATCAGACATGTAGTTACAGGTCTCCCTGCCTTCTCTCTCTTACTCTCTAAGTCACTGGAAGGCAGAAGCTATAATTATCTTCACCATTGAAACATCAGTGTCTATATCATTGCCTAGCACATAGAAGATGCTAAAAATTTTTGTTGTGGTTGAGTGAATTTATGAATAGTTACAGTAATTATATACATATAATTTTATATCCTGCTTTTTTCTTACTAAATATTTTATTTTCTAGGTATTTTTAATATTTTTTTTATTTCAGAAAGAGAAGGAAGAAGGAAAGAGAGCTAGAAACATCGATGAGAAAGAAACATGGATCACTTTTAGCTTTTAGCTTTTCTCCATTGAATATGAGGTTAGCTATTTGTCATACACTTGCCTCCTGCATGCTCCTTACTGGGGATAGAGCCTGCAATCCAGGGATGTGCCCTGACCAGGAATCAAACTGACCACCTCTGGTGCATGGGCCAATATTCAATCAACTAAGCCACACAGCTGGAGTTCCTGGGTATTTTTTTTAAATGTAGTTGTAAATTGGATTATCTTAATTTCTCATTTTGATAATTTCTTACTGGTATATAAAAATGTAGCAAATTTCTGAATATTAATTGTGTATCCTAATATTTTACTGAATTTATTTATCAGCTTTTAATAGTTTTTTATGGCATATTTAGAGCTCTCTATATTTAGTATTATGTCATCTGCAAATAATTTTACTTGTTCCTTTCTAATTTGGATACCTTTTATTTCTTTTTCTTGTCTGATTTCTGTGGCTTGGACTTCCAATCCCATGTCGAATAAAAGTGGTAAAAGTGGACGTCCTTGCTTGTCTCTGATCTTAAAGAAAATGCTTTTAGCTTTTCTCCATTGAATATGAGGTTAGCTGTTTGTCATATATGGCCTTTATTATGTTGAGGTTTATACTCTATTCTCACTTTGCTGGGAGTTTTTTTTTTTTAAATCATAAATTGATACTAGATTTTGTCAAATGCTTGTTTTGGATCTAGTGATATTACCATATAATTTTATTTTTTATTTTGTTTATGTGGTATATCATGTTGATTGCTCTGCACATACTAAATAAACCTCGTGTCCCAGCAGTAAATCATACTTAATGATGGCGAGATCTTTTTACTGTATTTTTGAATTCAGCTTGCTAATATTTTATTGAGAAATTTTGCATCTATGTTTATCAGATTAGCCTATAATTTTTTTCTTTATAATGCCTTTGTCTAGTTTTGGGATCAGGATAATGCTGGGTTTCTAAAATGAACTTGGGAGCCTTTCCTCTTCTTCAATGTTTTGGAATAGTGTGAGAAGTATAGGTGTTCATTTGTCTTTAAATATTTTGAAAAATTCACCTGTGAAGCCATCCTATCCAGGACTTTTGTTTGTTGGGAGTTTTGAATTACTGATTCAATTTTATTAGTAGTTAAGATTTTCTATTTCCTCATGATTCAGTCTTGAATATTGTGTGTTTACAGGAATTTATTCATTTCTTCCATATTGTCAAATTTGTTTACCTATAATTGTTTGTAGTATTTTCTTATCATATTTTTTTTATTTTTGTGGTGTTAGTTGTCACTTCTCTTTCATTTCTGCTTTTATTTATTTGGGTCCTCTCTTTTTTTTTCTTGTTGGATCTAGTTAATGGTTTAACAATTTTGTCTGTCTTTTCAAAGAACTCATGGTTTCATTAATTTTTTGTAGGCTCTGAGTCTTTTGTCTTGCTCTCCTGTGATCTCTGCATGAGATCATGGTGATTTTACCAAGTTAATGCAGATGTAGACTTAGCCCCCACTATGCCTGCAGGCTGGCCTCACTACAGGGACAATGTCGCCCTTAGGCTGAACCACACAATTCAGCTCCTTCCCAAATGTCTCTGGCACCTTTTGAGCTGTCTGCTCCTTTGCTGGAGCTTACAGATGTCTGTGATCCAGGGAGTCTGTATGCAGGCTCTTTAAGACAATGCCTTGTTTTTCCTGCAGATTTTCATAGCCAGCTGCTATAGAACTCTTTTTCTGGCATTGGAGTCCGAGGCTGGGTAGTCCTGTGTAAGGCTGGGAACCCTTGCTCTTAAGGAGGAGACCTCTACAGCCGAGATATTCTTCCTGATTCTCAACAACCACATATGGGTCTGGGACCAGCTGGTTTCACATCTCTGATACTCTTCCCAGTCTCAACATGGTTTCTTCTTTATATCCTTAGTTATATGAGTTCTGTTCATCTAACCTTCAGATGGTCTCCATATAACTTCTACAATTTGAGTGTAATTTTGACGCATTCATGAGGGAGGTAAGCACAGTGTTTACCTACTCCACCATCTTAACTGGAACCTCAATATTTAATGTTTATATGATATTTTGCATATAAGTGTTTATGTGGAACATAAAGACTCCATTTGAAGCTAATCCACCATCTTGCCGTTTGAGTCAAGACCCTTTTCCCCTCCACTTTACCTGGGTGTACCCTGGAATATGTATAGGAGCTAATCACATAATTCCCAATAATCCTGCCCTCAATGTTATCTATCTCTTAATTCACTCTGCTTCCAGTATCCCATACCTTGGTCCCTTTGATCAACATTTTTTCCTAGCAGGCAGGCTCATCTGCTTATATAAGTGGAAGGTGCAGAGATAAATCCTCTTTGTAGCCGCTCAAGACTGTGTTTCTGTATGTAAGTTCCCTATTAAACTCATCATCCAACAAGCTGCTGGACTTCTCCGGTTGGGTCTTTTGTCTCTGCTTTTTCAGCTTTTGGGGACTGCTTTGCACACATGGCCTTTCAACAAAACAGTGCTATTGCAGTTGAGCCATGTAATAAACCATGATCACTTCTCTTACACCCCACTTTCCCCCTATTATCTTTGTTTTGTTTGCTTGCTTAGTTTTCATGAAATTTCAGTCTGAGATGTTTCACCTCTTATTTAAGTTTTCCTTCAAGATAATCAAACTTATTTGTTAAATCATCGATTTAATCTTGAAATCTCTTCTAGATTCTTGTGACTTGCTCCATTCTGGGTTCATTGCCCTCTGTATCTGGTTCACAGTTCTCAACCTGAGTTTTTCCTTCAAAATTATTCTAGGGATTCTTGAAATCGTTTGCATTGATTTTCTGATTTTCATGTAGTCTTCCTTTTTGTTGGTTTATTTCAGTGATGGGCAACCTTTTGAGCTTGGTGTGTAAAAATTCACCAAAAAACTGAGTATAACTCGGGTGGTGTGTCACTTTGAGAAAAACCATAATTTCGCGATATTTATAGTTTAAATAACAAAAATATATAACTGTATTTAATAAACCAAAAACTAATTATTTAACTTACCTGCTTAGTGACTTCTTTGTTCATCTGTCAGTTGGTTTCTTTTGTTGGTCTTGATATTATTTAACTTGTGTGGGATGCCGTGAATTAAGATAAGTGAGGGGGAGGGGGATTTCTTTAACTAACCTGCCTATTAGTGACTTTTTTTGTTGTTGAGTTTCATTGGCTAAACCTTCAATTGAAGGTTGGTATTTTGTACACTTCGAGCCCAAGCAAGCACCATTATGTTTGAATTTTTTGGAATATTTTTATTGTAGTTTATTTCTAATATTATACTTTTGTGATCTGAGAAAATGCTTGATATGATTTCAATCTTTTTTAATTTGGGGAGACTTTGTGGTCCAATATATGGTCTATTTTTTTGAAAATGTCCCATGTGTACTTGAGAAGAATGAGTATTCCATGGCTCTGGGGTGAAGTGCTCTGAAGATGTCAATTAGGTCCAACTGATCTAGTGTGTCATTTAGGATTGATGTTTCTTTGCTGATTTTAGTCTAGAGGATTTATCAAGTGATGTCAGTGGTGTATTAAAGTCTCCTACTATGATTGTATTGTTGTTGATCTCTCCCTTGGTATCTTCCAGGGGATTTTTTTATGTATTTGGATGCACCTGCATTGGGTGTATATATGTTTACCAGAGTTATATCTTCTTGTTGAATTGTTCTCTTTAGTATATGTAGTGGCCTTCATTATCTCTTATTATGGCCTTTACTTTGAGGTCTATTTTATCAGAAATAAGTAACACAATCCCAGCCTTTTTCTCATTTCCATTTAACTGAAAAATATTTTTCCATGCCTTCACTCTCAGTCTGTGTGAATCCTTTGCTCTGAGTTGGGTCTCTTGTAGACAGCAAATATATGGGTCATGTTTTCTTATCCATTCAGCTACCCTATGTCTTTTGATTGGTACATTTAATCCATTTACATTTAATGTTATTATTAACAGATACATGCTTGTTGTCATATTTTACTTTAGTGTGTGTGCTTCTTCTTGCCTTTCTCTATCTTGGTTTTACAGCAGTCCCTTTAGCAATTCTTGCATTGCTGGTTTGGTAGTGATAAACTCCCTTAGTCCTCCTTTTGTCCTGATTCCACCTTCAATTTTGAATGATAGCCTTGCTGGATACAGTATTCTTGGATTCAGTCCCTTGCTTTGCATCACTTTGTATATTTCATTCCATTCCCTTTTGGCCTGGTATGTTTCTGTTGAGAAGTCAGTTGATAATCTAATAGAGGATCCCTTGAAGTAACTTTCTGTCTCTCTCTGGAAGCCTTTAAGATTCTTACTTTGTCATTGGTGTTTGCCAATTTAATTATGATGTGTCTTGGTGTCGGTCTTTTGAGGTTCAACTTATTTGGGACTCTATGTACTACTTGGACTTGCATAGCTTTTTTCTTGCCAATATCAGGGAAGTTTTCTATCATTATTTCTTTGAACAGGTTTTCTATTCTGTGTTTCTCTTCCTCTCCTTCTGGTATGCCAATTAAGTGAATGTTGTTTTGTTTTGTGTTGTCCCAAAGCTCCCTTAGGCCTTCTTGTTTTTAAGCCTTCTTTCCAGTTGCTGTTGTGTTTGTGTGCTATTTCCTACTTTGTCTTCTAATTCGCTGGTGTGATCCTCAGCCTCTTCTAGTCTACTGTTTAGGCCTTCCATTGTGTTCTTTATTGCAGCTATGTCATTCTTCATCTCCTCTTTGTTTATTTTCATGTTTGATACATTCTCATTCAGCTCCTTGTAGTTCTTATTGAGTTGTGTGTATTTGGCGTTGAGTTGTGTATATTTGTCATCCATCCATTTAAACATCTTTATAACCATTACTCTGAATTCTATCTCTGACAAGCTGCCAGCCTCAAACTCATCTAACTCCCTTTCTGGTGGTTCCTCTTTTTCTTTCCATTGAGGGTTGCTTTTTTGTCTTCCCATGTTTTCAAATAATTGTTTTTATTGTAGATCCAATTGCTTTGCTACCCAGGTTCTTTTGGGGATGGTGCTACTGGTGTAATCTCTCAGTTCTCATGGGCTTGTTAATCTAGTGTAGTTCCCTATTTGAGCTATTTGGGCTCTCTTGATGTGTGCCTGAGAGCTTGAGAGCCACAACTGTGGTGTCTAGAATTGAGCCGCCATGGGGAGGGTGGGGGAGAAGTGTCCCAATTTATGCTGTCTTATACCCTTAATTGAAATCGCACATACCCAATAGGAACTCTCAGTGGCACCAAGGGACCTTCTGTTGGGGTGATGGGGCTCCGGGGGCCATATTCTGGATTGGTGTGACTGTTATACCCACAGTTCTATAGTTATGAGGTGGCCAGACCCAGCTTTTGCTGTTACACCTGTGGTGGATAGGTGCTTAGTCCCAGTGGCGGTTCACAGGAGCACCTGAGGCACCCTGAAGGACTTTGAATGGCCCTGGCAGTGTGGCTGTGCAGTTGAGGCACCTGTGGGCTGGTATGCCAGATGAGAGAATTCAAAACTTCTACTGCTGGGCAAGAGTGCATCCCCACTTGTTTAAGATCACACCCAGGGAGAGCTCTCAGTAGCTTCCACTAGCACCCAGTGGGTAGATGGGTTCGGGTGCCTGCCTGTTGGCAGCTCATATCTGTAGAGGTGCACTTGTGGGGCACAGAGATCTGATACACTCTGAGGGGTCCTGACACCATGGTTGAGGTGTGGGGGGAATGTGGATAGTTATCCAGGAAGAGGAAGTTCAGAATTTCTATTGCAGGGCCACACACCCTTTCTGTGCAGTATTTTACACTCAGGGGCTCTCAGTGGCTCCCAAGGGCTGCCTAATGAGTGGGGTGCCCTAGCTGCCTTCAGGGCACAACACTCGAGATTCTGGAGTGGGGTGCCTTTGCTGCCAGCGGGGGAAACATGTGCGAATCAAGAGTGGAGTGCGCAGGAACAGTTGTGCGCGAAAACGAGGTGGGAGCTTGTGGGGTTGGCCAAGTGTGTATCCAGGATGGGCTATTGGCAGCCAAGCACGAGACCGAGTCAGGGTTCACTGGGTCAGTTGCAGTCAAGCACGAGTTTGGGGAGGGGCTCTCAGGCCCCGTTACAGTCAAGCACTAGACCCAGTCAGGAAGCAGGGCTGGTCACAGTCAAGCCCTAGACTGGGACAGGGCGCAGGGCCAGTAACTTCCAAACATGAGTCCGGGGTGGGGTGCTCAGGGCCAGTTGCAGCCAAACGCTACTGAGGTGGGGTGCTCAGGGCAGGTAGCAGCGGAGCAAGAGACCTGGGCTGGTGCAAGGAGCTGGTTTCACGTGCACCAGGAGCTCTGCCCTTGGAGAGGGGGAGGCAACACTCACCACTGCCTTGAAGTTCACCCCTGGAGGTGGAGGTCCCAGGATCCACAGGTCCACAGCTGGAATAGTGGGACTTTGGTTGGAGTGGTACCTGGGTTGCAGTGCAGTTCTGAGGCCTGTCTGGTTGGTGGTGTTGATGAGTTCCCCAAAGAAGGGCCTCACTCCCCTTCCAGCAAGCGCTACTAACTTCATCTGCCAATCTGTTGCTTTTGTTGGTTTGGATGTTATTTAATGCTGAGAGTAAGGTCTCACAAAAGTACATAGAGGGAAAATTGTGAGTAAAGTCATTACTATATTTTTCAGTGTACTAAAAATGTCTGGTAATCTGTTCCAGGCACTCCAAATTTCCTGTTTGTAGTGGCACTCCTCTTGATTCTCCAAGCAGCACCTTTTCAGATTCTCAAGCTTTGCCTCAAGTCGACAAACACCTGAGCCCAGATGCTATCTTGAAATTCTGCAAGTTGCATCTCCAAATCACCAATATGCATCCATTGGAAATCATTTAATTCCAAACTACTGTAGACTACTACATCAGGATACTTAATTATTTTTATGGTCTGTTCTAGGCTTCTAAATTGAATAAATCTAACACTGAAGTGGTCAAGTAACGAGTCCAAAACATGTTGGTACTTTATATGCAAGGGTTCCATTTCATTTTGTACAGCTGCACTGGCCTCAAAATACTTTGTTACTCGAGAAAAATATTTATAAGTTTTAGTTTCTACATCTTGCTTGAAAATTTTAAGTTTACTTTCAAAAGCTTTTATGTATCCAAACATAACGTCAATACTTTTGCCAAAACCTTGTAACTTTAAGTTTAGTTCATTAATATGAACAGAGAGATCTGTAAAAAATATCAGGGTGTTGACCCACTTATCATCATTGAGCTGAGAAAAGTTTCCCAGATCCTTATCTTCAAGAAATACCTTAATTTCTTCAAAGCACTCAAGAACTTTGCCTTGGCTCAGCCATCTTACATCCTTCTTTTATTTGCCTGGCAAATTTAATGCAATCTTTCAAAGCTAAATTCAAACCTGAAGCTTTCCCAGGTATCTGTTGGCACATTAAACCAATGTGTTCAGACCACTGTATGTGAAACACCAGTATAACAGTTATCATGTTGAGTCATCATTGTTTGCACATCTCCCCACTAGATTGTGAACCTCTCTAGAACAGGGGCTGTATATTATTAATTTTTGTAACATCATTGCCTAGTAAATGTATAGCACATAGTAGACATTTAATAACTATTGTTGAGTGAATGAATGAGGAATGAAAAGTGAGGTAGAAAGAGAACCATCATTTATTGGTGTCACACTATCCAAGAAAAGAGTTTAAGAATGAAAGTTGATCAATGAAAGTAATTAATAAAAGAAAAAATAATAACTACTAGCTATCAAAGGCCTTCTGTATTCCAATAGTTTTATATGCGTTATAACCTTCCTAGAACTTTCTTATGTGTCACTTACTCATTTTACAGATGAAAAAAATGTTAGTTCCAAAGAAATTTTAAGTAACTTGTTCAGAGTCCCATTACTAGTAAGGTGAAACAAGAATTTCAACCCAGTTTGTGTATCTCAACTATTCTCTCCTGATTTCCTGGTTCAACCATGTCAGAGGTAGAAGATAAATCAAATAGGATGATTAAAAAGCACTCATTGCATTTGATTATTAGGAGATTATTAGGACCTTTACTGATTTCAAAGTGTGCATCTTTATGGGTCCAACTTTATTTCTAGGAATAATGCCTCTGATCACAAAGTATCTTGTCAGAACATATCCCTTCATTAACAGAACTACTATTGAGTATCCTTCAAGAGACCATTGGGAGCTTAAGTTCACTATGCACATGTAGGTCATAGTGCTGTTGAGGGGACTCAAGCCTGGGACTCATTCTCAGAGAGAATTAGGAGACACACCCATGCATCAAGCTGGATGTGAACCCCGTAAGCCAGGCCCCTGAACAGAACTTTCTGGAGAGGAGTGGGGGAGGCGATGTGTGTCTTGGGTAAGAGATGAATATCATCCTTGAGATAAACTTCCAAGGATTGATGACAGCAGGAAACGCTGATGCCTGAGTTAATGAGAACACATCTATTTACATAGCATTGGGACAATGACTAAAGACCACTTGCTTGCTGAATTAAAATATTATGCTGATGCAGTGCTAAATGAAGCTTCCTAAGTGTGAGTCATGATGACAAACCACTGTAACAATGTAACAAGATATATTGAAATATCTTCTCATACACAAAGTCATTGTTGGCTATGATGGTTCCAAAATTTAAAATTTCCCCAGTTCCTTTATTTATAACTTTACTAAATCAAACGCAATAGGGTGGTGTTGGCCAAACCTGTGTTGAACTTGGACCTGTGGAAATACAGAATGCCAACCAGCCATAAGATGATAGGGGTAAAGACTCCTTTTTAGGATGAAGGGAGAAAGCGGAGGGTAGGGCAAGGCAGGGATGTAGGGAGAGAGATGGTGACTTGGTGTTTAGTCCCCCGACGAGCCCAATCAGGGACATTTATTTTCTAGAAGAAGGTTTTAAGGCAAAAACCAAGGAGACTTGGCCAAAAGAACTTGGTGAGACTTGGGGTCCAAGCAGTTCTGCTTTGGAGTTCAGGTGACAACATGCAATGCAGAGTAGAGAGGGGCACCAGTGCCATGAAGCTTTGCTATGCTGAGGTGCAATGTAGCCTCTGTGAGGGGTGCAGTGCCTGGAGAGCCAATTGGAGCTACTGGGGCACTGTGCTCTGCTCTCTCCGAGGGTCTAGCAGCAATGACAGGGTAAGGAGGCCCAATTGTAGGCAGCAGACCCTGCTGAGAAGGCTGGGGTGGACCTACCTGCCGAAGAACACAGATACACTTGAAGAAACCCCACTAAATGGGAACGATGTGGAGAGAAGTGTGGTGGGATGAGGATCTGCAGTTACATAATTAATGTTCTTGGGTTCCATTTGAACCCACAGACTGATGAGTTATGGGAACATCTGAGTGGCATTAATATGGAAGGGGGAGGTTTAAAAATATGTATGGGCCTTTCAGTGAATGCTGAAACTGTGTTGGTAGATAGCTATGAAGAAAATAATAGTAATAAGATCCTATGTTTCCATAGTGCTATAAATTTTAGCATTTGGATATACTTTCTCTTATTTGAGTTTCTTATAAGCTTACAAGAGGTAGCTAGGACCCCTGTTTTGCAAATGAGGAAATTGAGCCATAGAGTTAATGTATCAGAGTCTGTCCAGGTCACATGCTCCAGTGTGGGGCTTGAACCTCAGGCTGTATCCCTTCACATATAGTTCTCTTTCCACTAGATGAAAACATTGCATTGCACAACTGAAATGGCACCCCTGAAGTTGTGCCATGCACAGCCAGTGTCTTTAACCAAGGTGGTCCTGCCTACAGGCAATATGATATTACGAGAATGGAACAGTTGAGGTATATTTTGGGCTGCAAACTAAAAATTCTCACCTTATTTTCAGAGTCAGATGGTATGTATATCTCAGAAGACAAGCCTGGTCACTAGTTCTTTACTCCTAGTACTTGGCATGCAGGAAAGTGCTATGAAGGTCATATGAAGCTGTGTGTGCACACGCACATATGTGCACATGAATGTATGTGTGCTGTATGTGCCTGTGCTAGGGCATGTGTGCATTGTCAACTGTGGACTCCTTCCCACTGCTGCAGCATGTGGAGGGATAACTGGGCTCCCCATTGAAGCCTGTTGTCATTCCCAGTATAATGTGGAAGAGGTGAGCCTCCTGGACCTTCCCTGTAGCACAACTCCTGGAACATGTCCCCTTTACGTGTGTGGCTCTCACAAGTCATCCCCGCTGCTCTTGGCTGGGCCCAGTGGACCAGCCATGATAGAATCTTCAGGGAAGTTCAGTAGTGGAGACAAGACATGGTTTGAGGGTCTTTAGCTTCTTGTAATCTCCTTCAGTCCCCTGGATAAGCCACCCTAAATAGATATGCAATGTAAATAAAATAGGCTTGCTATGCAAATGCAGTTTCAAGAAAATTCACTTATCCCTGTCTCTTCCTAAAAAATTTCTGCCCTTCCTTTTGTCCTACGTAAGAATATATTTCTTCCTGCTTGTCTCTGATTTTCTTGGTGCTCCATGGCTGTTTGTGCCTCTGGGGTGATGCTCTCTTACTGTATCTGAAAGACATCTGCATGCTTGCCATCTCTCTTTTCCTGGATCCCAAGGTTCCTCCTGCAAGAAGGATGTAGCTTATCTCTTATTTACCTCTGAGTCCCCCACAGTCTACAGAATACCTATAGCAGGCGTTCACTCAGTCAACGTGAGTTGACTCGACTAGGAATATGGTTTCCACGGCACCAATATTATCTTAGCCCAATCCTTGTCTCTGAGAGGTGGATACCACAGCTGAGTTTCTAACTTAACCCTGCCCTCTCCCAGGCTTTAAGATCTCTGTACACTATTCTTTATAAAATGGGGTGTGAGAGGATTGCCCTTCGTTCTCCTGTTTCATTTTGGACACTTACCATTTTGGTGCTGTTGTCTCCTTTTCCTTGTGAATGCCCCCTCAAGTTATTGGGCTCTGGAACCACATGAAAATACTTTTCCTTGGCCCAAGTCTGTCCTCCCACCTCTGATAATTACATTGCATGTCAAGGCCCTTAACATGAATAGTCTCTTATCCAGGTCTCATCTCAGTAAGGCTACATCACAGCTCTCAACCTTGGTGTCACTGACATTTTGGGCTATAAATCTTTATTTTATGGCTGTCCTGTTGATTGTCAGATGATTAGCAGTATCACTAGCCTCTACTTAGCAGGGCCTGCCCCTCTCCCCTTCAGTTATGACAAACTGAAAGTGTCTTATATTGCCAACTTTCCTTTCAGATGAAAAATTGTACCCGTTTGAGAACTGTTGGGATAGATAATCCTTATGGACTTCTAAGATTAATTACAACTGCCATCCTACTCAAGGAGACAAGAGGAAATCCCCAAGGCCACATGTAGTAAATTTCATTAGAGAAGATACAGGATTGATGGCAAGGCACCCTGGAAAGCCAAAGAAGTAAAGTCGATATTTGACTGGTTAGATCAGGTATTTGTAGAAGCCATTTAAAAGAATAAGACACATTCTAAAGCCCAAAATTAGAAGGGAAGGGCTTGATACTAGTAGAAGATTTCTCAACATTGGCATCATTGACAGTTTGGACTGGATAATTCTTTACTGTCTTATGCATTGTAGGATGTTTAGCAACATGCAGGCCTCTACCCACTAGATGACAGTAGCACCACACTAACCCCCTCTGCCTTTATGAAAACCAAAAATGTTTCCAGACACTGCCAAATATCTCCTGGGTGGCAGGATTATCCCCGGGTAAGAACTACTGTTCTAGTCTGATCAATGCTTCATTAAAAATAGATGAACACTATAAAGCCTAGACATTGGGACTCTAGAGAGCTGACATTTGATGGTGCTCAACCACCAGTGTGTGGGGAGGGAATGCCCTGATCCTCACTATAGTTATCTCCTGACAGTAGAGAGGGATGCTTCAGACATCACAGACCATTGTCATTGGCTATCGATATTCTTCAAACATTTGTATTTGTTTTGATTCCATGCTGCTCACTGTAGTGAGTATTTACATTCATTTTGGTTGCCCAACATCTAAAACCCCTCTCTGGAACGAATTGGGAAAGTTCACCTGCTTGATGAATCTGTCTTCCTTTGTAAGGCTAAAAATACCAGATACTCATTTTGTCCCAGCCTCCCTTGCAACTAGGAATCAGGTATGTGACTCAGACTCCACCAATTAGACTGCACCCACTTTAGTATCATGGGCGTCATAAGGAACTCTCTTTTGTGACAGAGCAGTAGCAGCGTGGCAGGAAAATCAAGTCCTTCATGCAGCAGTGGCAGTGGCATTGGTAGCAGTATCTAGTGGGGAGGACCAGTGCTGAGGGCACAAGCACCAGTTTTTTGTGCTCAGCAGCACTGCCAGTGTGAACTCACAGGGTCCTTTCTGACTGTGATTTTAGTATTGTTCTTGACTGGGTATTCTTAGCCTTGTTTTCCAGCCCTCACAACAAATTGTATAATAACCTTTAAAAAATGATTTCAGAGAGGAAGGGAGAGGGAAAGAGAGATAGAAACATCAATGATGACAGAAAATCATTGATTGATTACCTCCTGCATGCCCCCACACTGGAAATCAAACCCACAACCTACGCATATGCCCTGACCAGAAATCAAACTGTGATCTCCTGATTTGTAGGTCTATGCTCTACCACTGAGTCACACTGGTCAGCATGGAATAACCTTTTAATAAATTATTTTTCTCATTAAGGTAGATAAGTTGATTTACTTTGCTTGCAGTCAAGAATTCTAAATGATCCCAAAATCTGTACTTGGAATGGAATGGTCTGGACAACGTAACACTACAAAACAACAAGCTCCAATTCCGATCTTCAGTCCATGACTTGAGCCAAGAATATGGAGTAAAACAAACAAAACAAAAAAACAACCCCAAAATGAACAAATAAAATCTCTCAAAGTTTAGTAATGAAGGGTTTTAAAGATTCTAACACCAATTGAAGTCACAGTTTTGACAGGTCTCTCGTGTGAGAATCCAGACATTGTTTGGGAAATACTAGAACCCTTAAAACCAGAATAAGGACATGTAGGAGGACACTCTGAATGAATACACACCCATGTATTCGGTAGCCTCAACTCCCAAACTCCACAGAGACTCTCTTGTTGGATATTCTTATCTTGCTAGAAGACTTTAAAATGCACTTATCTAATGTAATTACTTCGAAAGTGTCAGCCAATTCTCCTCAAACCCCATCTTTCCTACTCCTCATTATCTCCAGACTTATATTATGCTTCAGGGATCCAAATACAAAGTCAACCCAAGAAGAAAGGCTTTCACAACTAAACAACTGCAAAATGTTGCTAGCTCATGTCAGCAAACATTGCAAATACTTTAGGACTGGAATCTGAAGGTACTAGACCAAAGACTAAAGAATATAACTTCAGATCAGGCTGACTCTATCCACATGTATCACTTAGTAGAGATGCTGAGTTCAACTTACTAGTTTAAGCAGCTGGGCGTGTTTCTAAATGCTTGCTTTATTGGTTGATTGAAACGTTATGTTAATGGTTGTTATTATTTATTAAAGTTGATAGGCCAGAAAATCTTTGATATCATATAAAGAAGCCAAAAGTTTGGGGTGTGGGCACATTGGTAGGGATTTATAGAGTGTGACCTGCTCCCCCACACTCTAAATATATCCTGTAAGAAGTCCCAGAAAACACCCCCCTTCACCAAGGCTTTGAGAAATATATTGATTGGTGAGGAGAATATCAGCACATTTGAAAGGTACTGTAGGGGATACAAACTCTAGGTCAGGGAATCTAATGAGAAATACTGCAGTTGAAATGTTATCTCTATTTTACGTGGGTATAACAAGAAACTGGGTGGCAGAAGCAAAGTAACACTGTCAGAGGCAAAGCAAATATGGCTACCATTGTAGGCATCAAAATCAGTATGTAAATCAAATAAACATCAAACAACAGTTTTATAAGTGACTAATTCATTGGCTCTCAAACTTTTGTGTATACCAGAATCACCTAAGATGCTTGTTAAACCACAGAAAGATGGCTGGGTTCATCCCCAGAGATTATTATTTAGTAGATATGGATGGGCTGCAATAAATCCAATTTCTAATAACCTTTAAGGTTACATTGATACTTCTGACCCAGGGACACTTTTAGAACCATTGGTCTTGAATTCTGAGAACCGATATTATCTATGAAAATATGACAATTTATAAATCCTACCATCCAAACTCTAAGAAGTATTGTGAGAATAAACAAAATCATCTTTTCTGTCAAAGAACAGTTAAGACAACCTTCATTTTGGACTGCGTGTCTTGGCAGCCACCATGTTGACTGCATGGTTTGCAGCTTCGCTGGGGGCCACCATCTTGAAACAGCAAAGGCCAACCCCTGACTTTGAATTAGCCAATCATGGAAGACTGTGCGCCTGAGCTCCAATTGAGAACAAGGGACACGTCACATGTGTCAGGGATTATAAAGCTGAGCAGACCCGCCTGCTTGGTGTGCATGTACTTACAGACCATGTGTGCACACCCTCCTACATAGAAGTAAAGATGTTTGCCTTGCTGCCTGGCTCCCTAGTATGTTTTGTATTCTACCAGGACGCTGACTTGGGGGGCTTGCCTTATTTCTAACAGTATGAAGAAAGGTTTAACATGAGACACCACAAAAGAGTCAATCTCTGCCTTCCTATTCCCAGGTTGAGTCCATTTATAAACCAAGAACCCCTTGAAAGGAGGTATCCAGGAACAACTTATAGAAGGTTCAAGTACAATATGCAGGTACTTTATTGTATATCACCTCACAGCTTCTCCAAATGGTCCTGTAATTACTTACCTACTCTATCCAAGACATTGTACACTGTTTTTGAACGATACTGCTTTCCAAAGATCCAGAGTGCCACTCTAATCCACTGTTGGAGTGAAGGCTAATTAAGGTCTTGGAGATTTAACTTGAGTTCCATCTCACAGTAGGCTAGTGAGACCCCATAGTCATGTCCATAGTTTCTTAGCATGTAGTTGGTATAGATTTACTCAACAATCATCAGAATGCCCTAATTTGATCCTTGACCTATGGTATAGGACTATTCTATTTGGAAGGGCCAATTAGAAACTTCTGGCTCTCCCTCAAAAGCAATGCTGCATCCTTGATAAAATCACAGACATACATGCTATCATGATGGACCTGAAAAGATATAGGATTGGATGACATATATATTCTCATTTGATTGCCATTTGGCCAATATTAAAAATGAATACATCTTTGATAATGACAGCAGTTTGTTATAAGCTTAATTAGGAAATAATTACAATTGCATCTACTGGTTTAAATGAATTGTTTTACTGAAGTAAATACCCACATCCCATGTCATCAGTATATAGCTGTAGATTTCTATCCACCCTCCAAACAAAAAAATACCAGAAGTAGTTTGCTTACCCCAGTGAGGGGGGCAGTGTATCTTCAGTGCATTACTTCAGGGTTACCTCAACTCCCTGTCCTTGTGCCGCAAGTCAGTCTTCAGGGACATAATTATTTCTTTATCTCACAGAAGAGCATTCTGTTCCACTATATTGATGAGCTAGACCCTGGGGGGAAAAATGTTGCTGGGACTCAATATACTTTTTGATGGATTAGGATGACAGATATTGGGAAATAACCCTCATAACAATACTAGGCTTGATATCAAAAGGCACATTGGGATAACCTTATAAACTGAAGACTTGTTGCTGTATCTTGCAAGCCCTATCACTAAGGGAAAATAAAATGTTTAGTGGACATGTTTCAATTTCATAGAAAAGGTACACCTTTTCTATGTATTGAGTATTGTGCTTCTACCAATGGAAAGATAAGCAGCTTTGAATGGAACCCGGAGCAAAGAATTCTCTCCAGTTGTTCAAGGTTGTAGTAGCAGAGCAACAATGCTCAAAGTATTTGTGGCAGGTTGTGATGTCAAATAAAATTTATACAAAGTCAATGGAACTATCACAGAGGAGATCTCTAATGTTTTAGAGCAGATAAAGGAGCAATTCAATTTTTCAAAATATTTCTTGCTTTCTAGTAACCCTACTAAGGACCAGGAACTATATGGTCTCAGCTCTTCAGAGTTATATTTTCTTCCTTATAGTGTGATGTGTGTATCTTAAATACGTTTCCTGCCGGGACTGGTTTGGCTCAGTGAATAGAGCGTCGGACTGCGGACTGAAAGGTCCCGGGTTCGATTCTGGTCAAGGGCATGTACCTTGGCTATGAGCACATCCCCAGTAGGGGGCGTGCAAGAGGCAGGTGATCGATGTTTCCCTCTCATCAATGTTTCTGACTTTCTATCCCTCTCCCTTCTGCTCTGTAAAAAAAAAAAAAATCAATAAAATATATTCTTTAAATACGTTTCCTTTTTTTTCTCTTTTCTTCCATTATCTTGTACAGAATGAGTTGATAATAGTTTCCTTCATAATCTAACCATAGGATATTATAGGATATCAATATATATTTTTATCTTCTAGAAATAAAAGAGAAGGGGCCATTCAGAGATCCAAGACATGAGCTGCAGGCTATACCTGATGAGATTTGGTGTCACCTTTTTGATAAAGGAGTAAGAAACTATGATTATATGAGAGATAGAGTCTGTTTATGTTGGACAGCCAAAGGGGTGGACAGTAGTGGGCATTTGTCATTACTAGCAATTTCTCAAACTCCTTAGTGTTTCTCAGTGTTATGTGCAGTGCCTAATATTCAGTGGCTGAAGCAGTGTTTTCACCATGCCAGTTCTGAAGCATTATCTGAGGCCTTGCTCTTGACTATGTACCCAAACTTGATGCTATAGCATTCATGATTCCAAATATTACCATTTATAATTTTTAATAAATCTCTTTTGTACTTAAATCAATTTACATAGTTATTTTCTACTGCATCTAAATGAGAACTCTAAATCTCACTTAACTACCTTTTGGCCACCATAATAAAGACAGTTCCTTGGATAGTGGATACAAGCATTCCTGTCACTATAAAGGGATATTTCCCACTATAGATGAAATAAATTAACATTCCAATTTAAGCATTGGTCTCTTGTATGTTTGGATAGCATATGCCTATTTCAGTTGAACCTAGTCTCAGGGCAGACTAATAACTTTGTTACAGCTAACTGTGAGGTTTTGTCTTAGTTGCCACTGATCTCCTATGATCTCTCTTTGCCCCTCAACTAAAAATCCTGCCATCATCCACTTCATGGAGCTCATATCTCTACGCTATATTCACATGCATTTCCTCAACAAGGCAGGCATGGATTTTTATCTTCAATCTGGAGGTAAAATAATTAATGTTAAGAAAAACAGTTGACCAGCTAGAGATAAAAGAACTAAAGTTAAGAGAAGATACATTCAACCAGCTAGTATGAACTTTGGTCCTTTGACTTCTAGACTAGCCTACAACAGAAGGTGCTCAGCCTCATTTATCTGATCTATAAAAGCCACAGCAATGGAGGGATGTCAGGTAAGGAGCTAACGTCATCTATGTCCATCAACAAACACCTGTAGTGATCATGGAAGAGATCTAGTGAGTGTAATTCATTTCTAGGCGGTTTCTACACTTTGTGACTTAGACTAGTTTTGTTTTGTCTTTTATTGTTTTGAGCTCCTAACTTGTGTTCACACTGGTGTTTCATATCTTTAATTGTCGTTCTCATGGAACTTTAAGTTTGACCTCCCTATAGCCAAATTCATACATGTGTAAATATATTATTCACCAGCACTCTTGGATTGTCTTTGAAGCATGTATAATATGGGAGATTTCACTCTTTCCAGAACATGGAACAGTGAAGCATTGAGATAAGCTGGTTCAAAGGATTCTGTATCAGTAATGACAAACTTTCTCACCTCTTTATAGGTGACTTATTGTCGAGTAGGTGTTAGTAAGTTATACAGATCACCACAGGAACAAAGCTCTCATGAAAATAAACCTTTTATTAAAAAATTCTTTTTTGAGAGTACACAGAAAAGTAGCCTAAAACTACAGTGTTGTTCAGTTGCATGCTGTACACATAAATTTTCATCTCTTTTAAATTTTCTTTCAATTTCCACTGTATGACTTTGTTCTAGGACTCATATCAGTCTTTTAAGCTGAAATTGTCACCTAATTTACATTGGCATAACATTTGAAATTTACCAACAGCCCCTCTTTTCAGACACTTAGAACCCCGAAATATTTGCTTCCTTATTTTGCTCTTACATAGTAAATTATTTCACGTTTTTTTATATTAAACAAAAATAAATATGCTTTTATGGTGCATAAACTATTATTCATCTTTAAAAGAGGACAAATCAAGTTGTTCCAACAGATCTTCACCTTTGTTGCTCTCCTCTATAGAAATGTATTCATTTATTGATTCGTCCATTCACTCATTCATTTAATTGGTGAATATTAGTAATCTGTTAGGGATTCCACTTTATATAAATGCTATTAATTGTGTCTTAAAAGTAGATTAGAAGATGGTGGCAAAATAGGTTGAAACTGCACTCACCCCTTCCCAGTCCCAAACTGGAATTACAACTGAATTGTAGAACAACCCACTGGTATAAACAACAGAAGATGAGCTGAACAAAAGTCTTATAGCCAAGGATTTACAGACATCACATCAAGACTGGTAGGAAGGGTAGACAGACTCCAGGAGGGCTAGCCCCACGCCCATGAGCGACAGTTTAGTATCTAGAATAGCAATTTTCAACCTTTGTGCTGCAATAATTTTTAAAATATGCAATACCTGACTATTTTAGTCAGGGGCACTGACCTCTTTTTTCTTAGGTTGTCAAATGAAAAATGATAACAACAAACAACCTTCCAAAACTCAATCAGGAAAAACCTAAAAATCTCAAAAGGCTGATAACTATGGAGGAAATTGAAGCAGTTATCAAAAAGCTTCCATGAAACAAAAGCCCAGGGGCAGACAGCTTCACAGGGGAGTTTTACCAGACATTCAAGGAAGAACTAAAACCTATCTTCCTCAGACTACACCAAAAAATTCAAGAGGAAGGAACACTTCCAAGCTCATTCTATGAAGCCAGCATTACCCTAATACCAACACCAGATAAAAACAACACAATGAAAGAGGATTACAGGCCAATATCCCTCATGAACATAGATGCCAAAATCCTCAATAAAATTCTAGCAAATCGGATTCAGCAGTACATCAGAAAGATCATACGCCATGACCAAGTAGGATTTATCCCAGGATGCAAGGATGGTTCAATATCCACAAATCAATAAATGTGATACATCACATAAACAAATTGAGAGATAAAAATCACATAGTCATATCAATTGATGCAGAAAAAGCATTTGACAAAATCCAACACCCTTTCTTGATAAAAACTCTCAGCAAGCTGGGAATAAAAGGATCATACTTCAATATAATAAAAGCCATATGATAAACCCACAGCCAACATCATACTCAATGGGCAAAAACTAAAACCATTTCACCTAAGAACAGGAAAAAGACAGAGATGCCTACTTTTGCCACTCCTGTTTGACATAGTACTGGAAGTGCTAGTCATAGCAATTAGATAAGAAGAGCCGAAACTGGTTTGGCTCAGTGGATAGAGCATTGGCCTGTGGACTGAGAGGTCTCAGGTTCGATTCCAGTCAGGGGCATATACCTTGGTTGCGGGCACATCCCCAGTGGGAGGTGTGCAGGAGGCAGCTGATCAATGTTTCTCTCTCATCGATGTTTCTGGCTTTCTATCCCTCTCCCTTTCTCTCTGTAAAAAAATCAATAAAATATATATATATTTTTAGATAAAAAGAAGAAATAAAAGGCATCCAAATTGGAAAAGAAGAAGTAAAACTGTCCTTATTTGCAGATGACATAGTAGTATACATAGAAAACCCTATAGACTACATAAAAAATTATTAGACTTAATAAGTGAATTTGCCAATATAGCAGGTTACAAAATTAATGCCAAGAAATCTATGACATTTCTTTACGCTAATAGAGAACTTACAGAGAGATTTAAAAAACAATCCCATTTACCACTGCACCAAAAAAAAAAAAAGATATCTAGGAATAAACTTAACTAAGGAGGTAAAAAATCTGTATTCAGGAAACTACAGGACACTGAAAAAAGAGATAGAGGAAAACATAAACAGATGGAAGAACATACTATATTCACGGATTGGTAGAATCAACATAATTAAAATGTCCATACTACCCAAAGCAATCTATAGATTCAATGCACTCCCCATTAAAATACCAATGTTATATTCAACAGGCCTAGAACAAGCTCTCCAAAAATTCATGTGGAATTTTTTAAAAAGACCAGGAATAGCTTCAGCAATCCTGATAAAGAACAATGTAGGAGGGAATTCAATTCCAGACATTAAGCTGTATTATAAAACCACTGTTCTCAAAACTGCCTGGTACTGGCACAAGGACATATTGACCAATGGAATAGAATAGAGAACCCAGAAATCAACCCAAACCACTATGCTCAGTTAATATTTGACAAAGGAGGCAAGAACATACAATGGAATCAAGATTTTCTCTTCAATAAATTGTGTTGGGGAAATTGGATAGATACATGCAAAAAAAGGAAACTAAACCAACAACTTACACCATACACAAAATATACTCAAAATAAGTAAAGTACTTAAATATAAGATGGGAAAGCATAAAAATATTAGGGGAATCCACATGCAGCAAAATATCAGACATATGCTGAAACAATATCTTCATCAATACAGCTTCTAGGGCAATGGTAACTAAAGAGAAAATAAACAAATGCGACTCCATTAAAATAAGCTCCTGTACAGCAAAAGAAACCACCAACAAAACTACAAGAAAGCCACCACATGGGAAAACATATTTGCCAATGTTATCACCGATAAGGGTTTAATCTCCAATATTAACAGATTACTCATACAACTTAACAAAATAAAAATTAAAAACCCAATAAAAAATAGGCAATGGACCTAAATAGATACTTTTTGAAAGAGAACATAGGGAAGGCCAAGAGACATATGAAAACACTAGAGGCCCGGTGCATGAATTCATGCACAAGTAGGGTCCCAAAGGGGGTGAAGGGAGCCAGAACCTGATCGGTCCTCCAGGCAAGCAGTGGGATGCCCTTGCCTGCTTGGGATTTGGATCCATCTCACAGACGTTCTCCCCAGTTTTGGGGAGCCACCTGGCAGCTACCCCCCCTTTTTTTTTTTACATTTCAACTGTTTATTCCATAATCAGAAATGGATCTATGTTACCACAGAGGATGAAACCCCACTGTAAATAGATTGAAAGCAGAAAATAGGTAATTTGACACAATGTCTCAGTTATCAACCCAGATGGATGCTCAGCTACAATAACACATGAATGAAGGAAATCTAATAGGCTGAGGGTTCAAAAAGAATGTCACCCACATGGTATCAAAATATAAGTGCTCTAGAAACTAATATCAGGCAGGCCACAGGCCTCAATTCACAGGATGGTCCTAACGTGCATGGGTGCTGGGCTCTGTGGTGACTGCATATCTTTCTGTGTAGTTGTCTGTGGGCCAACTACTCTCTTCCTTCTCATTTAGGGCGAGCAGCATGTGAGGGCAGAGTGTGCTGTTGTGGAACACAGAGGGCTGCCCGGAGCTGAGGGGAGTGACCTGGCCCACAGAATGAGAAGTGGACACAAAGGATGCTATCTCACCCAATTGTGGGGCAGGCCTCCATCTGCCTGACCCTACTCAAGGAAGGACCGAGCAGGGTGTTCACCTCTCCATTCTCCATCCTGTCTATGACACCTGTCACTCTTGCCAGGCCTCCCCCAAAATGAATTCAGTTCAACCTCTGAATGTAAAAAGGCACAGGGTGGGAGCTCCACTCCAGTGCCCCTTGATTCCCAGCGACAGGACCTGATCTCAGGACGGTGGCCACAGCTGCAGAACATAAGTCTGTTTCAAGAAAAGTTGGGAATGCAGACTTTTGTATGAGTCCCTATTCCAAAAAATGGCAGTTTTGGATGGCAGCATAAGTAAACACCTAAACTACTGCCTTGCACAACAATTTCAAAAACACAACTAAAAGACAATATGGACATCATCCAGAGGCACAGGAAAGCTGGATGACTGGAAATTCTATAACTAGAAGAAAAGAGGAATTCACATGGAGAATCAGAGGATCTGCAAAGCCTGAGGTAGAGAGACAGGCATGTGTGCAGAGAGGACGCAGCCAGAGAGGAAAGAGCAGCTGAGTACCTGGCTGGTATGCTCTAGCAGGAAGAAGACAAAAGCTCCAGACTGCACTGAACCCAAATTTTGACTGCACTGAATCCTAGTTCCAGGTGAGACCCTGGGGACCCAGGCACAAATGGGGGAGGGGGACAGAACTGTAAGGAGGGAACTAAGGGTAACAGTGAAAGGCAGAGGTCCAGAGGCATGCACGCAAGTTTGCGCAGAGAGGATGGACTGTTAAGTGTACCACTGGCTTGATCTATTGGTAAGGAGACAAGGGCTCTGGATGGCCCTAAACCCCAGTTCCAACTTCACTCAACCCTAGTACCCAGCGAGAATCTGGAGTTCGGATTCATTGGGGGAGAGACTGGACTGTCTGGCAGCTGGGGAAACTCGAGGGTGCCTTCCTTTCACAAGTGCTTGCAGTGATTGCCTGTGGACACAAAGACCCAGAAACATTGTGGGGTAGGACTGACTGGAAGCTAAGGCTGTCAGCTCCACCCTGAAACTCCGTCCTATCCAAGCTGAGCACAGAGGCTTGTGGAGTTTTGCAAGTCTTGTCACATAAGGCTGTCTCCCAGTGTAGACACAGCTGATCCTCACAGCCAATTGGTCTGGAGGTTAATTCCTCCCAGTGATACCAACAACAATCAAGACCTAACTACAACAAGGCTGTACACACAGTCCACAAAGGGGTGCACTAAGAGTGTCCACCTCAGGTGACAGGGGAGTCTAAGACATCTAGCACACAAAGCTATCCTACCAACTCAGGGAAACAGCAAAAATGCAGAGACAAAGAAACATGTCACAAATGAAAAAAATGGAGGACATAGAATTCAGGACCACATTTATAATGCTACTCAAGAATCTTCTAAAAACCACCGAGAAACTGGATGAAACCTTCAAGGACTTTAATGAGAATGCCAAGAAAATGAAAAAGGACCAGTGAGAAATTAAGCATACACTGTCTGAAATAAAGAATATACAGAAATTTGACGGTAGATCTAAGGACTCCAAGAATCAAACCAAAGGAGGAACCAAGATGGCGGCATAGGTAAAACACCTATCTTGCTGTCATACTCAACAATTTTAATACTACAACTTAACGAAAGAGCAAATACCTTCCAGAATCACCAGAAAGCTCGCCGAGTGAAAATTCCACAAATAAAAGTGAAGATAAGACACTGTGACTCGGAGGAGTGGCGGCGGACGGCGTTGAAAGATTCGCACGGAGAGAGGTTTGGAGTGCGCGCCGCGGAGAGGGCGGGCGGCTGGAAACCGGCCAGTTTTCTCAAAAGGGGAGACAAAGACGTCCCACTGGACTGATTCTCCAGCTTTGGGCAAGGTCCAGGGAACCAACCGACTATCATACTGGGTGAAAACTGGACGGTGGGAGGGCACGCCGAAGCTTGGGTGCTGCAGGGGTCTCCTGGCTTGTGGAGAAGGCAGCTTGCTCGAACAGCTCGGCTGCGTGACCGCGCGCAGAGAGCGATCTGCGACTTGTCTCTCATTCAGAAAACTGTCAGACTGCTTTGTTTTACGACCCTGGGTGAGACATTGGGCGTGCGGGGTCATTTAGGGAGAGTCTGAATTCCCTGGCAGCCGGTGGAGCTCCACAGCAGCTCTCTCTCAGAGGTGCTGGCGGCCATTGCCCCCGGCACAGAGTCCCTGGGGCCGCACAGGGCAGAGCTAACGCTGTCTGCTTGGCCTGGAGACCCCAGCCATCCAACCTGAGCACAGCTGAGCTTCACAGACAATTGGCCTGGAGGTCAACCCCTCAAGTGCTAACAACGATTAACTGAGCTTAACTTCAGCAAGACTGTGCAACCCATATCCACCTCAGGTGACTGGGGAGGCTGAGCCACTGTCCCTTGTAGGACGTCTACCACACAAAGCTAATTAACCAACTCAGGGAAGCAGCCACCATGCAGCAACATGGAAAGAAATCAGATGTGAAAGAAATGGAGGAAAAAAAACGACTGGACATGGAATTCAAAACCACGGTTATAGGGTTTTTCAAGAGGCTCCAACAAAAGGTCGAGGCCTATAAGGAATTAAGCAAGACCGCAAAGGAAATGAATGAGTCGTTCAAGGAAATGAATGAGACCCTCAAGGAAATGAACGAGACCTGCAAGGAAATGATCAAGACCAACGTGGAAATGAAGGAGACTCTCAAGGATATAAAGGAGACTCTCAAGGATATGAAAAAGGACCAACCAGAAATTAAGCATACACTGACTGAAATAAAAAATATTATACAAAGACCTAAAAGTGCTCTGGAGCACCCTGAGAACCAAGTTAAAGATTTGAAATACAAAGAGGTAAAATCCACTCAGCTGAAAAAGCAAGAAACCAAAAGAATCCAAAAAATTGAAGATAGTGTAAGGGGCCTCTGGGACAACCTCAAGCATACCAACATCCGAATTATAGGGGTGCCAGAAAAAGAGAGAGAGCAAGACAATGAAAACCTATTTGAAGAAATAGTGACCGAAAACTTCCCACACCTGGTGAAAGAAATTGACTTAGGAGTCCAAGAAGCATACCGAACCCCAATATATAGGAACCCTAAGAGGACCACACCGAGGCA
This sequence comes from Antrozous pallidus, assembly GCA_027563665.1. Classification (NCBI taxonomy): domain Eukaryota; kingdom Metazoa; phylum Chordata; class Mammalia; order Chiroptera; family Vespertilionidae; genus Antrozous; species Antrozous pallidus. Next base: position 9,861,930 of record CM050519.1, read on the forward strand.
AATCATAATTAAAATGCCAAGAGCAAAAGACAAAGAGAGAATATTAAAAGCAGCAAGAGAGAAACAGTTGGTTACCTATAAGGGAGCACCCATAGAACTGTCAGCAGATTTCTCAACAGAAACGATGCAGGCCAGACGGGAGTGGCAAGAAATATTCAAAGTGGTGAACAGCAAGAACCTACAACCAAGATTACTCTACCCAGCAAGGCTATCATTCAGAATTTAAGGTCAGATAAAGAGCTTCACAGACAAGAAAAAGCTAAAGGAGTTCATCACTACCAAACTAAAATTATATAAAATGCTGAAGGCTATTCTTTAAGAAGAAGACGAAAAAGGTAAAGATAAAAACTATGAACAACAAAATGACAACAAATACATACCTACCAACAAGTGAATCTAAAAAATCAAGTGAATGAGAAATCTGATGAACAGAATGGACTGATGAATATAGTAGAACCAGGGACATAGAAAGGGAGTGAACTGACAATTCTCAGGGGGAAGAGGATGTGAGGACTGCGGGAAGAGATTGGACAAAAATCTTACACCTATGGATGAAGACAGTGGCATGAGGTGGGTGGGGGATTGGGTGGAGGGGAGCTATGGGGGGGAGGGGAAAGGAGGAACACCTGTAATAATCTGAACAATAAAGATTTATTTTTAAAAGTTGGCAGTTTATTCACATTGTGATAAAGACACCTTCAAGCTTAACATATGTGGGTAAAATCAGGGCCAAACCAGGCCATGTCCTCATCCAATATCTCTGAGGTGCATGAACAGAACCAAGTCTCAGCTCTTTGCAGGACATTTCCAGGGCTTTTTAAACCTAAAGGACAGTAGTCTGTCTCCATTCCCATTCTTTGGGATTTTTCTATGGTCAGATGAAAGGACACATATATTGGGGCAATCCTCTCGAGATACAATATTCCAGTTGCACCCATGTGACAATGACAGCCCCCCTCTGAGGGAGGGAGCCGACAGATGGAGAGCAGGGAATTCAGGCGGCCTGCAGGCCGGGCATCTGCTGGACCTTTACCATTTGATGTACTGGCAGGTTGCCCTGGGCTCTGCTAGGCAGTGTGCAGGGCCTCCTGGGCCCGGGGGAAGGGTGTGAGTTGCCCCCCCAGCCACTCTTGGTACAGCTCCTGCACATGAGCGCTAGTCTTCTGGGGACACACTGGGATGGCAGTGTAGATTCCTTCCATTTGTTGCAGTGGTGCCCTGTCCACACACCCGTCCTCACATGGGCCTGGCTCCAACCGCTTAAGCATCTCTGGCGCAGGCCAGGACCTCCACAAAGTGGCAGAGGAAATTGCCCCTCTACAGCTTCAGGACAGCTTCTGGATTTTCCAAAAGCTGTAAGCAGCCTCAAAGCACAGGAGAACCTCTCCGTCCCTTTTAAGGGTGACCTCCATGTTGAACAGATCGTTGAACAGCTCCTTGGCCATGCGCCTGAAGATGTGCACCAGAGACCTGTCGGACCTGGCACCCTGGTGGAACCTCACCTCCTCCTCCTTCACGTCTCCAAACAGAGTGTCCAGTGTGGCATCCTTGGAGGTAAGGTCACTTTGTTCCATTATCTGGACAATTTCACCTGAGATTAACATGCAGTCAGCACCCCGACAACTACGCAATGCTGCGGGAACATCTTCTCGAAGGGCCTCCAGTTTCTTGTCATAACATAATGACATGGAAAATCTTGTCTGGGGACAGGTTCTGCCATCTAGCGAGGTAATCCTTCACTAGAGAGCCCATGATCTCCTGGGGAGACTTGACCATGTAGAGGTGGGGGATGATGGGGTGACCCAGCACACGCTCTGCATATCGGAGCCAGCCGGGGCGGGCAGAGGTCAGCTGGGGCTCCTCCCCACGGTGCTGCAGTACCAATGCACAAATTACTTCTGACTCTCCAGGATGCTGAAGTCTGCAGCTATATTTATGTCAAAGACAGTGCGCCATGATCTGACTTAAATTTGAAATAGATCCCTTTGATTGCTGTGGGAGAAGAGATTGCAAGGGCCACAGACAGAAGCAGCGAAACAGCTGGAAGTTAATATCAATAATCCAGAGGTGAGATGGTACAGCTTGAACCAGATAGAGGTTGAGGCAGTTAAATCTGGATGTCATATGTATACCTGATGGGATTTGCAGGTGGATGATTGTGGACTGCGAAAGGAAGAGATCTAAGAGTCAGGGATAACTCTACACTGTTTGGCCTGATGTCCCTGACATCTACCAGTTAGCTCCTTACTTTTTTGAGGTTTCTGCTTAAATGTCCTTTTTCAGAGATGCCTTCCCTGACCATGGGTAGCAGTCTTTATGGCTACTCGCATATACTTGGTTCTCTTCACTCTCAGGAAGATGGTAGGATTGTTCTTCCATGTCCTCTTTAACTCAGGAGTGACAATGTGACTCATTTTATCCAATGAAATATGAACAGATAAGACTTTTGCCATTTTCAGGTGAAACCCTTAACAACTGGCGCATGCTTCTCCTCATTTTCTATAGCCCCTGCCAGAGCAGAGAACTGTTTACTTGGATCTATTTTCAGAGTGAAGAATATGGAGCTAAGCCCCAGCTGACCTTCAGTGATCATGTAGCAAGAGCTAGAAGAAGCAAATAGCTTTTATAAACCATTAAAATTTTAGGGTGTTGTGTGTTATTTCAATATAACTCAGCTTATTCTGACTGATACATCACTTTAATTACAATACCACCCTCAACCCCTTCCCCAGTTCCCTATCACCCTTACTTTTACCATTTCCTAGCATAGGATATGTTGATTTTCTTTCCCCCACTCTTATTTGAATGTTTCATGAGGACAGAGACTCAGTCTGACATGTTCACTACCATGTCCAACACTTAGAACAGTGTCTGGTTCATAGCAGACACTAAGGAAATACTTGTTCTGTGAATGAGAAAATGCCTGGGATTCAGAGAGCAATTACAAAACAGAGAGCATTACAGCTGTATCTCCACAAGCACATGGGAATGTGCCAAGGGGAGAAAATAACCTATGAGAAGACCTGGCATATCCAGGGGACTCTAAGACGTTCACCATCTTTAGAATGTAGGGTAAATAAAGACAGTAGGGGAGGAAATTGGGGTCTGGGGAGATGGAGTGATGAAAGATTAGATCAGAAAGACAATTTATGAAGGACCTTCTATGCTCTACTAATTCACTTGGCTTTTATTTTTTGAGCAGTGAAAGCCAAAGAAGTTTTTAAATCAGGAAGTGACAAGATCAGTTTTGATTGTGGCTAAACAAATTACTTTCAGGGAATAGTCTCTGCTCAATTAATATTCTCATTTCTCTTTGCTTATTGCAGCTATGTCACCCTGCATCAAATCATTTATTTATTTTTCCCCTGAATAAATGTTTATTGCTTGCTATGAACAATGTACTATATAAGATGCAGGGAGCAAACAGAAGGAAAAGACACTCCCTGTCTTAAATGAGCTTCCCTAATCAAAACTAACAAACATTTTCCCCCTGTGCAAGCCACCTGAGCAAATCCTGCTTTGGAGTTTCTGGCTTCTGTGAACTTTCTATTGGCACATTCACTCCTGTTCCACATAGAAAGTTCTCTAAGGTTCACTTCAGCATTTCACATGATTTTCTTTTAAAAGAAACCATCATTATCGTTGTCGTCGTCGTCGTCATCATCATCATCATCATCATCATCATCATCGTCTCATCATCACAAAATGGAAAAAGTTGCCCGGCCACTGAGGCTCAGTGGTTGAGCATCGACCTATAAACCAGGAGGTCACAATTCGATTGCCAGTCAGGACCCTCAGTCCCTGGTGTGGGTGTGCGGGAGGCAGCATATCAATGGTTCTCTCTCGTTATTGATTTTTCTATCTCTGTCTCCCTCTTCCTTCCTCTCTGAAATCAATTTTAAAAAAAAAAAAAACAGCAAAAGTTAACATTTATATAACACTTCATAGTTTATAAATCACCTCAATATACATGATCTCATTTAATCCTTATAAGAATCCTATAAAGTATTATCTCTATCTTACATATGAAAACAAAACGAAACAAAACACCAGGTTCTGAGAAGTTGTAACTTGTCTAAAGTCACACCGGCAATCCAGGTTATGCCGACCAGAGAGAAGTAAGAAATAGTTCATGCCCTGCCTACAGATTTTCTAACCTATAGCTTCCTGCTTTATATGTTTCTCCCTGTGGACAACAAATATTTTCCGAGCATCTACAATGTTTCAGACACTGTCTTAGGACTCTTGGCATAGTGGTAAAAAGAACACACATAGTCTCTGCTTTCTTAGAATTTGGTGGAGCTTAGTCTAGCTTACACCACAGGAGCCTTCCTTTCATCACCACTCCTGCTAAGCTGATGAGAGGGGCTTTTCCATCAATTGGTCCAGGCACAGAATGGGTCCCTGCCATGTTTCTCCACCTCTGCAGCAGCCCTCTCTTCAGGTGATCTGTTCTTTCCTCTTAGTAGAACACAAGTCTGTTGGGATTTACTGTTCTTGCCCTTGTCCTGCCTCATTAGCTACTAGACAGTAGCCCTCTCTCACTGACAGGGAACATTAAGCTGCCTTATCTTCAAACAGTCTCACTGTTTAATGCAACAGGCAGAATTCCTGAGAAAGTTCGTGTCACTTGTTCCTATTCTTACCACACCTTCCTCTCTGGGGCCTGAGCTACTTGAAGTCTTGGCAACTTTCAGCCAGCCAGGAGGCCAAGTTCAGTCAGGGACCAAAAGCACCACAGGCAGCCAACAGGCTTATCATTCTGCATGGGGAGCTCCAGCTGAAGGCATTTTGCAATTTTTTTCTTACCAATGCCCATGGCCAGCAAGCTTAGTTCACTGAGCCAACCCCCAGGCCCTCATTTATAACCCTGCTGTCGGTGAGTCCCTAGTGGACCTTTCACCCTGCTCTTTCATCCAGGCCTGGGCTGCCCGGAGGTGTAGGTTTCCAACAAACATTTCCTTATCCCCAATCATCCTTGATCTGCTGGAGATGTCTGCATGTTACGGCACAGCCTCTGAGTTCAGCCTGCCAACTTCTCCCCTGCTATCAGAATATTATCTAAACCCAAAACAGGAATAAGGATTTTCTAACCATAGACAGGGCCTTTAATTTAAAAGGTTAAATTAAGATGGCCAGCCAGGCCTGAATTTCCAGATTACTGTAGGTTTGGCCTAGTGACCTTAAATGGCAACAGAAGAAGAGACCTGTGGCTAACAGGGGGATCTGTGGGTGTTCTTGGTTGGGGATGGAGACTTTTATTGTCACCACATCTCTCACTTCAATTTGATCCATTTACTGGTTTTGGGGTGGCTTCTGAAGCTGAGAACTGGATGGCACTATAAAGCTCCTGACAGAGATGGTGACACAGGAATTTGTGGAGTGTAGATTGTGCCTCTATCTAATTCTCTTTCAAATATTCCCTTCCTCTACCTATCCATGGACTTTGCTTTGGGATTAACCCTAAGCATCTAAAATTCTCCATCTCTAAAGCCTAACAGCTTAATCTTCCCCTGCTAAAGGGCTGACAAGAGGAAGAAAAGCTGCTGTCAACAGAAATGAAATGATTTCAGACATGGAGAGCAAGATGAAGGAAAGGTAGAGCACAGTGTAACTTCCTGTCTGGAAAATAAACATCGTGGAGGGGAAACTATGCCATAGATAGCAAGAGTGATAGCAAGAGTGATGGAAGATAGGGATGATGAGAAAGGGAAGATGTGTTTTTATGCAAATTACCATATTTCTGATTATAAAAGTAATGCATACTCACTGTGGAGAATTTGGAAAATAAAAAAAGGAACCACAAAGAAATCACCAATAATTATTGCATGTAAGATTTTGAAATGTTGCCTTTGACTTTTTTCTCAGTCCATAAATACATAATTAAATCTCTTATTTTTTGAATATTTAAAATATTTTCAATTTTGTAATTATAACGTGATATGAACATGTTTGTTTCCAAATATTTCTCTAAATTATTTCATAGTGGTGTCTTTCTTTATGGCAGAATAATAGCATCTCAAGAGGAGCTGAGAGTGACTGTTTTTCAGCAGGTTAGATGGAGTAGGGGGCACCCTGAGATGATGACAACAATGTTTTGGTTCATAGAGGTCAAGATCTTTTGTGCAGCTCCTTTCTCCTGTTTGCTCATACTATTGCAGTTTTTGACTACTGTTGACCTTGTGGAGTAAGAAATCATATACAAGTTCATATGATTAACTCTTCCATCCTTTTCACTTTGGCTTGATTTTAGCTGGCAATTTGGCTAAAGCATTTGCTGCTTAGAATATTATTGTTGTACTAACAAGTTTTACATGCAGCTCAAACCCTTTTCTATCACAGCATGGGGAGGTGGGGAAAATTGACATTTCCCACGCTTCCTTAATGGTTAGGCTTCAGGATGTTGTTGAGAGGCTGCCAATCAGATGTGTTCATGGTAGAATGGAGTTTAGAACTCAACCAGGAGGAAGCAGGGGGGGAAACATGAAGCAGGCATTCATTTTACACCAGCTAAGGTCAGGTTTTATCTGCCCACTTCTACAATCCTGGTTCCTTTCCCATCCCAACACTGAAGGGAACCACTGTTATCAAATTAGTATATAGCCTTCTATTCCCTTTTTGGTCTATTTTCCAAGTATGCCTATATACATATGTTCTATTTTTGTTTTGTGTCTCCAACTTTCCATGGCAAAATACACATAACATAAAATTTACCATCTTAACCATTTGTAAGTGTACACATTCATAATGTGCAACCATCACCACCATCCATCTCTAGAACTCTCTTCATCTTTATAAACTGAAACCCCAGACCTATTAAACATTCACTTACCATTCCGCCTCCCCACAGCTGCTGGAAACCATCATTCTACTTTATGCATCTATGACTATGACTACTCTAAGTACTTCATATAAGTGGAATCATATCGTATATGTCTTTCTGTGACTGCCTTATTTGACCTAGCATAATGTCCTAAAGGTTCATCCACATTGTAGTATATGACAGAATTTCCTCCATTTTTACCATGAGTAATATTTTACTGTATGTATAGACCACATTTTGCTTATCTTTTCATTCATTGGTGAACACTTGGGTTACTTCCATGTTGTAGCTATTGTGAGTAATGCTGTTATGAACACAGGTACACAAATATCTCTTCAAGACCCTACTTTCACAGTATCAATGGGCTGTGGCTTACAATACTCAGCACAGTCTCTGATGAAAGGTGAATCTCATTGTTACTACTACTAGACCTTTCCAAGCTCACCTACAGTTGGAGTGATTATACTACAACCCTTGTGGGACTGAGATTATTTTTTAGCCCTGCAGGATGTTTCTGCTATTGAAAGGTGATAACACACTCTGTGTTGCACTTCTGAACTGGCTCTTTGAAAGAAGCCCACCATGATGTGGACTCCTATCTCATGAACCCTCTTGATGCTTTTAATATACTGAGCATGTACAATGAGTCCTGCTCCATTTGTTCCTGGAAAAAACAACAACACAAAAAACCCACTTCCCTGTGCCCTTAAGGACACCTACACTTTTAAGGATTTTGCATATAAAAAGCTACAATTAAGTTAATATATTCAGAATGTCTATTTTCAAATGAAATGAATTGCACTCATTAACATGTTCTATTTAAGGAAGAACATATGGTTCCATTTTAAGAGAAGCTTTTAGAGGAACTCAGGCTATTACAGAGTGAAGAGAGATTGTTAGATTGTTAAAAAAAATTAATGAGATAATGCAAGTATTGGGCACATAGGGCATCGTTAAATATTGTTTATTCCTGTCTATGCTTCTAACCATTTACTTAGCCTTCTGCATTCACCATCTGTTTATTGAGTACCAGCTATCTGCCAGAAGGCACTTTACACAAGTGCTGTGACTGTGGAGTGTAGAGGTGCCTCAGAGAGAGTCAGCAAGCTTCAGAGGGTTTTCACCACGGTGAAAAAGACAGGTGTGCCTAAGTGAACTCACGGAAATGGTATGTACAGTGAAAACATTATGTCTCAGACCTCATCTCCCAGCGAAGAAAACAAGAGAGAACTTCACAGAAATGTCTCTTGAACTGCACCGTGAAGGACGAGAATGCGTTCACCAGACAGGTGAAAAGAGCAGTGTGAAAGCAAAGACAGAGGAGCATGGAGTGCTTTAAAACTGATTAGCTTTTCTCTTTCTTTTCTAGCATGTCTGGCCTGGAATTATGATAGTTCCCCTTTTGGCTCATATCCACATTCAAACGTCTGGGCATTGTAATCAATAGAGAAGCCAAGAATTATTAATGCCCCTTGTAGACCAGAGCTTGGAGCTCCACAAATGAGCCCAGTCATACACGTTGATCTAGAACATTCTTAGCTCATATTTTTCTGTTACCCTTTCATAGGGATAAGAAAGCAAATCACAATAGTGGTGTCTGGCTGTAAATAGGTTCTGCTTATTCCTGTTTTGACAATGAGAGATTTTTCTCTCAGGAATCATTTAATCTCATTTTTAAAAGTAGTGCTAAGGTAATGGGTGGGTACATACTGTTAATAACAACAAATGATCAATGATTCTTCTAGCAAATATGGGAGAAAGTCACCTAGTGGGCAGAAAAGTCTGTTTCTCCATGCTCATTTAATAAAGAAAATTTCAGAGCATGAATTCATTTGTCATTAAAAGTGCCCATTCCCAGATACAGTTCTTATGTCTCTATATGCTTTTATAAACCATCCACCAGCTACTGCTGAGACACAAAAACATGGTAGGGAATTAGCATCCTGAAACCAATTTGAAGAAAAGAATGCACAATCAACTTTTGGTGGGTATTTTAAAAGAAATTCTGGTCCAGTGGTAGCTGAGAGATGACTTATTCTGTTGACAGAAGCACCAAAAAAAAAAAAAAAAATGAAGCAGAGGGAATGAACAAAAACAGGAATCTCTTTTACATAATTCTCTCATTTTCATGAGAAGAACTGTTCAAAAGGCTCATGAAATTAGCCAGCAATTTAACTACCTTATTATATACACTATCAGGCAAAGTACACCAGATTTCTTTAGATGGGGATGATGACAGCTGGGCATTGCAATCAATAGAGAAGCCAAGAAGAAGGTCTAAGTCAATGAGAAGATTGCCATAGACCATAACGTACCTACCATCTAGAATACCAGGGAAAGGTCAAAGTCCATCGTAAAGATTGAAAGAATGAAGTATGAGGATCTTTTTTATCACAACAAAGACACATTCAAGTGATCTCAGAAAAGGTGGCCCAGGGAATTATCAGTGGTTCTCAAACTTGGCTACACATTCACTTCACCTGAGGAATATTTATTTATTTACTATTTTAAAATATATTTTTATTGATTTCAGAGAGGGAGAGAGAGGGAGAGATTGAAACATGAATGATGACAGAGAATCCTTGAGCAGCTGTCTCCTGCACGCCCCATCTGGGATTAAGCCGGCAACCCAGGCAGATGCCCTGACCTGGAATTGAACCTTGAGCTTTTGGTTCATAGGTTGACATTCAACTGAACTATGGTAGCCGGGCATACCTGAGGAATTTTTAAACTACTGAGGTCTGGGTCTTACTCCAACTATAGTTATTTATTCAGTCTGGAATGATTTTGGGATCAGAATGTTTTTTAAAAAAATATCTTAGGTAATTCTAACATAAAACCGAGTTTAAGAACTATTGATAGAGATATATAGCAACTGGAACTGGAGTAGGAAAATGCCAGGAAACAAAATGATCAAGGCTACTGTATTGCAGTTTTAGGGAGCAACAGTCACAAGGTGTTCTGTGTGAATGGTGTACTCTAGAGTACAACTCCATGTGTGCAATCCTGTGTCAATATTGATGATAGATGTTCTCTCCATTCCTTTAATTGGGTGATAAACAGATTGTTACTCACATATTGAATGCTGCCTCATGCCCTTTCATTATAGCTGTGTTCCTAATGACCCAAGTCGCTTGATTTCCCAATTTCAAATTCTTGAGAGAGGAACTTAACATATCCAGCTCATTCTTTTGAGACGGACGACAAAGATCACCTCCTTCTGACCAGCTTATGGATGAAGGACGCTTGAGTCAGGTGACCACCCCAGTCCATCATGACTGAGGAAACATATGGTGCTGACCATTAAGGGACCAGAGCTCTGAATATGACATGTGTCTTCAAGAAGTGTAAGTAGGAAGGCGATGCAGATCTTAAATGCAATGAGTTTGGCAGAAGTTGACAGATTTCATTACCAGGGTTGAAGCTTGGGAGGCCATAAATTAACTGAACAGATAAAGACACTTGAGGGAGAAATGGTCCTATTAACAATAACATTGGAATAGTAGGTGTAGACTGGAACAGTCTCAGGCAAAATGGCATATATAGCTTAAATTGTGATGGAAAAAGGGAAAAAAGACCTAGATAAAATTGCAACATATGGATATGAAGTAGTCATGTGCTATAGATATAGATGGAAGAACCATAGTGAAGAAAGATCTATGAAGAAATATACTCAGGCAATTTCTCTAATATAAGATGGAAATTTATGGAGACAACCATCTCTTCATTCTATTACAGTTCTATATATGCAAATTGCCCTAATAAGGCAGGTATATTAATTTCCTAGGGCCATCATAACAAATTACCACAAATTGGATGGCTAAAAAGAATATAAAATTATTGTCACAATTCTAGAGGCTAAAGGTCCGAAATTAAAGTGTCCGGAGACTCTGTTGTTTAAGATTCTAAAGGATATTCCTTTCTTGCTTCTTGCAGTTCTGGTGGCTACAGGCATTCCTTGACTTTTGGATGCATAGCTATGACATTGATGTTTGCTGACAGGTGGCTTTCCGCTCCTTCCTCTCCGTGTCTCTTTTGTCTCCCATAAGGACACTTGTCATTGGATTTATGGCCCATCCAGCTAATTCAGTATATCTCATTTTGAGATCCTAAATTTAATAACACCTGCAAAGGCCCTTTTTTCCCCAAGTACATTCACATTCACAGGTTCCAGGTGGACATAGATTTTGGGGAGCCACCATTCAACCCACCCTGGCTGTAAGGACCTGGGAGTCAGCTTCATTTAGAACAGAATGACCTAAAAAAAGACATATTCAAGAATCCATTTTAGGTACTATATGTTAGAATATATGTTGCACTAGAAAACCTATATGAAACTGACCTAAACACTAAAGTAAATTTATGGGCTCACAAAAAGTCAAGATATAGGTCTAGCTTCAGGTGAGGCTGAAATCAGCAGCACAGTCATGATTTATTCCAAGCCTCCACTTGCCCTTCATTGAGTTTCTTCATAATAAAGTTAGTTTCACTAGTGATCTTATAATGGCAGCCTATTCTTGTTCAAAATATCCAGGAAAGAATAGCCACCCCCCTTTTTTTTGTCTAATCCTCACCTCCTCACCTGAGGATATATATCAGTATCCATTGATTTTTAAAGAGATGAGTAAAGGGAGGGAAGGAGAGAGAGAGAGAGAGAGAGAGAGAGAGAGAGAGAGAGAGAGAGAGAGAGAGAGAGAAAAGTGAGACAAACATCCAAGAGAAATGTCAGATAAACATCCATCAGTTGCTTCCTTATGTGCCTCGACCAGGGATTGAACCTGAAACTTAGGTATGTGCCCTGACCAGGAATTGAACCCACAACCATTTTGGTGTACGAGACAATGCTTCAACCAACTGAGATACCAGGCCAGGGCAAGCCCATTTTTTAATAATGAAAACTGAACCACTTGAATGAATTAATTTGGGCTCTCATTGTTCTTGACTTAAGGTAATACTCTAAATTGGCTTAAATCAATTGGTATTCACTCCTAGCATTGGGATGGGGTCAACTGAACCCAAACCACATGACTGAGACTTAAGATACTGTTTAAAATAAGGAAAATAAGAGGGGAGAACCAATATGGCGGCATAGGTAAAACACCTATCTTGCCGTCATACACAGCAATTTTAATACTACAACTTAACGAAAGAACAAACACCTTCCAGAATCACCAGAAAGCTGGCCGTGTGAAAATTCCACAAATAAAAGTGAAAATAAGACACTGTGACTCGGAGGAGCGGTGGCAGAGAGCGTTGAAAGATTCGCATGGAGAGAGGTTTGGAGCACATGCGCCAGCAGATAGGGCGGGCAGCTGAAAACCGGCCAGTTTTCTCGAATGGGGAGACAAAGACGTCCCACTGGACTGATTCTCCAGCTCTGGGCGAAGTCCAGGGAACCCACTATCATACAGGGTGAAAACTGGACAGTGGGAGGGCATGCGGAAGCTCGGGTGCTACAGGGTCTCCCGGCTTGTGGAGAAGGCAGCTTGCTCAAACAGCTCGGCTGCGTGATGGCGCAGAGAGCGCAACGCGACTTGCTATCTCATTCCGGAAACTGTCAAACTGCTTGTTTTACAGCCCTGGGTGAGACATTGGGTGTGCAGAGTCATTGGGGGAGAGTCTGAATTCCCCAGCAGCCGGTGGAGCTCCACAGCAGCTCTCTCTCAGAGGTGCTGGCGGCCATTGCCCCCAGCACAGAGTCCCTGGGGCCGCACAGGGCAGAGCTAACGCTGTCTGCTTGGCCCGGAGACTCCGCCCATCCAACCTGAGCACAGCTGAGCTTCACAGACAATTGGCCTGGAGGTCAACCCCTCCAAGTGCTAACAACGATTAACCTGAGCTTAACTTCAGCAAGACTGTGCAACCCATATCCACCTCAGGTAACTGGGGAGGCTGAGCCACTGTCCCTAGTAGGAAGTCTACCACACAAAGCTAATTGACCAATCCAGGGAAGCAGCCACCATGCAGAGACATGGAAAGAAATCAGATGTGAAAGAAATGGAGGAAAAAAAACGACTGGACATGGAATTCAAAACCACGGTTATAGGGCTTCTCAAGAGGCTCCAACAAAAGGTCGAGGCCTATAAGGAAATAAGCAAGACCGCAAAGGAAATGAATGAGTCCTACAAGGAAATGATCAAGACTAATGTGGAAATGAATGAGTCCTACAAGGAAATGAAGGAGACCCTCAAGGATATGAAGGAGACTCTCAAGGATATGAAAAACGACCAACCAGAAATTAAGCATACACTGACTGAAATAAAAAAATATTATACAAAGACCTAAAAGTGCTCTGGAGCACCCCAAGAACCAAGTTAAAGATTTGAAATACAAAGAGATAAAATCCACTCAGCTGAAAAAGCAAGAAACCAAAAGAATCCAAAAAAAATGAAGATAGTGTAAAGGGCCTCTGGGACAACCTCAAGCATACCAACATCCAAATTATAGGGGTGTCAGAAAAAGAGAGAGACCAAGACCATGAAAACCTATTTGAAGAAATAGTGACCAAAAACTTCCCACACCTGGTGAAAGAAATTGACTTAGGAGTCCAAGAAGTGCACCGAACCCCAATATATAGGAACCCTAAGAGGACCACACCAAGGCACATCATAATTAAAATGCCAAGAACAAAAGACAAAGAGAGAATATTAAAAGCAGCAAGAGAAAAACAGATAGTTACCTATAAGGGAGCACCCATACGATTGTCAGCGGATTTCTCAACAGAAACTATGCAGGCCAGACGGAAGTGGCAAGAAATATTCAAAGTGATAAATAGCAAGAATCTACAACCAAGATTACTCTATCCAGCAAAGCTATCATGCAGAATTGAAGATCAGATAAAGTGCTTAACAGATAAGAAAAAGCTAAAGGAGTTCATCACCACCAAACCAATATTATATGAAATGCTGAAAGATATTCTTTAAGAAGAGGAAGAAGAAAAAGATAAAAGTGTAAATTAGGAACAACAAATACACATCTATCAACAAGTGAATCTAAAAATCAAGTGAATTAATAAGCTGATGAACAGGATAAACTGGTGAATGTAACAGAATCATGGACATAGAGAGGGAATGGACTGACAACTCTTGGGGAGAAAGGGGGTGTGGGAAGTGCAGCAAGAGACTGGACAAAAATCATGCAACTATGGGAGAGGACAGTGGAGGGGGGTGAGAGGGAAGGTGGGATGGGTACCAGGTGGAGGGGAACTATAGAGGGGGAAAAAAGGGAAAATGTAATTAATAAACTTAACAATAAAGATTTTTTTAAAAAGTGGAAAAAAATAAAATAAGAAAATAAGAGGATGCTGAAGATACACCCAGCATCACAGAATAACTACAGGTATTAGCAAATAATGAACATGAGAAACTAATAACTAGAACTAATATTTTCAAAGTGTACATCATACACCATGCACATCACACATGAACTATATCATAAGTTTGCAATAGCTATAAGAGTTACAATAATTATTCCCATTTTATTGATCAGGAAATTGAGGCAAGAGATGTTAAGTAGAAGCTTACTCAAAGTCCCACAACTAGTAAGTATATTATTCTGAAGGCAATAAGGACTGTCACAATAAAATTAGTTTTATAAATATCATTTGGCAATACAATGGAGAAAGGATTGGAAGGACAAGAGGGGTTACTGGGAGGCCAGCAATCAAGATAAGTAGCCATGAAGACCTGAACTATGGAATGGGCAGTAAGAACGGGAATAACTGGTATGAGAAATGTCAAGGAAGTAGAGTCAATGGACTTGGTAAATTCATATGGAGTAACAATATAGAAATCAATGATGAGCCCTAAGTTTTCAACTTGAATGACTCAACTCATTCACCACCATTAACTGAAACTGTAATAATAGTTTACCTTTATAAAATGCTTACTTTATTTTTCTTAAATACGTTTTTATTGATTTCAGAGAAATCTTTATGGAGTTACTTTAAAAATTAAAACAGAACTCCCTTATGACCTAGAGGTTCTACTTCTGGGAATTTATCTGAAAAAACAAAACAAAACACAAACAAACCCTGAAACACCAATTGGAAAGAATATATGCACCCCTATGTTCATTGCAGCATTATTTACAATAGCTAAGAGGCGGAAGCAGCCCAAGAGTCCATCAGTAGATGAGTGTATAGAAATGGTGGTATATTTACACAATGGAATACCACTTGGCTATAAAAAATAAGGAAATTTTGGCCATAAACAAATAAGGAGTCAGGTTGGGACACTTTCATGGGGGTAATAAAACATTTAAGGGGAGGTGTCCTGAGGACCAACGGTCCTCCAACAATGATGGCTAACAAAATCTCCTGGACACCTGAAAAAATAAATCTGGGGAGTGTATTAGAGTCTGGATCTCTATCTTTTTAACAAATTTCTCCAGATTACTTGGAAGCCTAGAAAAGATCTGGAATAAACATCTGTTAGGTCATGTGACCTTATGAAAAGTCATTTAGTGTATAATATAAGGCTGACTCTGTTTGTGCAAAGCTTTTGGTTTCCAAAAGAGGTCTTGCAAATATCTATCTCTCCATTAATTGGATTTCAAAAAAGAAAAATTCCATTGATTAATGTAAGGCTTTTAATATCTAAAAACACCTTAATATTCACCAAAATAGCAACAGTTGTTGTTTCTGGGTAAGGGTGCTTCAGGCAAGATTTGTAGTTGCAAGCACTAGAAAAACAATTGGTTGTTTTAAACTTACAACAGATTTATTTTAAAACACCTGAGACAGTTTACAAAATCTTAAGGTGGGGAGGGACTGAATATGACAGCTCAGGAAGCCAGGAACAATGTTCAAAATCACCCCAAAACCAGTTCAGTGAAGTCACCTCTGCCCCAGGTTTTGTCTGGAAACTTCCTCAATGTGATGGAAGACATCAATGTACAGATTTGATAAACTCAATAAATTCCACTTTAAAAATGCATGCATCTTTATCTATAAGGGATTTAGGACAATGGGTGTAAGCTACAGTTCTGCAGTGCCACATGGCTGAAGAAGACCAACAGCCTAAAAAGTTAATTATGAACAACAACAACAACAACAACAACAACAAAAACACAATTGATTGCTGTGTTCCTTTCAGGAAGAACCCTCTTGCTATTATTGAGAACCAGAGGGAGATGGGGGCCAGAGGGACTTCCCTCTGACTCCAGCTACAGACGGGAACCTCTAGTCAAGTATCCACGGGCTCTAAGGAAGTCCCTGAAGTGACATTCCAGATTCCCTGTAACAGAAATCCAGCATGTCCCAGACTCTTGCTTGTCTTGGAACGCAGCTAAGACCTGGAGCCCAGAACTGGGATTAGAGCCTGCTCCTGCTTTTAAATATGGACCAGTTTTATGGCTGAAGGTGTTTTACTCTCTAACCTGAGAACAAGCAGGTATTTAAGAACTTAGTCACCTGGTAGATGTTCTGAATGGTGTATTTTTCTGTGCCGGGCGTTGGGTTGGACTGAGCAGTTAAGGATAAAGAAGTGCAGAGCTAGGTCCTTACGGAGCTCATAGTCCAGTGGAAGGGCAGAAAATAGGTAACTGTAGTCAGGTAAGTCCAATGCTAGTTGCTGCACAATCTCCTGGGAGCAGAGAAGAGAGCACATGGAACACTGGTGATGGCAGTGAGGTTCTGCAGAGCAAACAAGGTCTGAGCTGATGACAAGTAGCCACCAGGACATGTGTAACAGGTATGTGAGACAGCATAGTGAGCTCAGGGTCCTGCCCTTTAAAGAAGGAATATGGAAAACAGAGATTCCTAAGGCTGTCAGGGCAGGTATTTTAATAATCACAACTTGGGTTGGAGATTTCTAAATTTGGAGGCTTACACCTTGGATAAGTAAATGTCTTATTTTGTACTCAACGGAGGACAAATACCTGTTTGTTTGTTTGTTTGTTTGTTTTTAACCCTCCCCTGAGAATATTTTCCCGGTGATTGGTTGCCTTTGCACATGCCCAGACCAGGGCTAGGGAGGAGCTTGAAACCGGGGCATATGCCATTGACAGGAATCAAACCTGGGACCCTTCAGTCCACAGGCCGATACTCTTTCCACTGAGCCAAACCAACTAGAGCACAAATACCTGCTTAACAGAGTGTTTATCCTTTTGTCCCTTCCCCCTTCAGTGTTACCTCTGGGGACACCTCAGCTCCTGGAACGTCCAGCCAGCCCAGGAAGCTGTTCTTCTGCAGGCAAGTTAGTTTCCGGAGAGGCCTGGTACACCTGGGAAAAGAGGATGCGGGAAAATAACTGCAGGGCATTCAGGAGTCCTGCCAGCCACCTCAGACTTCTTGTACTCTCCGGAGCCAGAATGCTGAGGTTTGAATATTGTCTCTGATTCTAGCTGTATAATTGCCTTGAGGCAAATTATTTACGTTTTCTGAACCTTAGTTAGCTTATTTGTCAATGGGAATATTAATAATTTCTGCCTCATGGGAATTGTGAGGACTAAATGAGATAAAGCATGTAAGGAAGGCAGATAGCATTGTGCATATTAAGGACTTGATAAGTGCTAATTATCATTACTGTTGTTAATATTATGCCATGTTCTGATATATTTTTAAAAATTCATGTCCTTTCAATGCTTTTTCACTCTTATCTTTTGCATATAGCCACTGGAAAGTTCCATCAAGTTTTACTTTCCTGCGTTTACTAGTATATTATGAAACGAGTATGCTTTCTTACACCATAATTGCTCCTCTGGAGGTCCTGACATCAGTCTTTCACCTCCTAAGCCCACCACTGGTTGAGAAATGGAGTCATTGTAGGCTTTCAAACAGGGAGGGAAGACACTGGACTTGCTGAGTTGCTTGCAATATCAATTAATTATCTTGAAATCAAATGTATAGCATGTGTCTGAAATAGTTTACTAATCTAAGCTCTGATGTCATCATTTATCAACCACATTAATTTTTTATTTCTGTGGAGAGGACACTCAGGCTTACCATATCTATTGTACTCCGGGCCCAGAGATGTTACATTTCACCCACTGTTTAAATAAGCCCTTGCCATAGTCTGGGCTAACACTCCCGGGATGAGTCAGATGTTTGCCTCTGAGCAGCATGGCCTCTGCAAGTGGTCCTGCTTTCAAGGGTCAGGCTGCTCTCTCTGAGGAACTCTGGCTTGGCTGCCACCTAATGGTGAGTTTCATCAGTAAAAAAATGACTTGACAAACACTTCAAACTCACCCTTGGAAATGAGACATTGCCACTGTGAGTCATTCCGGATGAGAGTGTGATGGATATTAACTCATCTTTGTAAGAGATGACTAAGTGCTCTGGCCAACTGGAGGCTGTCTTTGAAAAATAATCCCATTTTGTTTCCTACAAATATGAAGTTCAGTATTTTCTAAACATATTAATAATTTTTCTTTTCAAAACCCACCTGATGAGCTGACTTTTGTCTTTTGTGTCCAGCAGGCTACCTCATTGCCAAAATATCACTGTTTAGTAAGGAGAGGCTCTGAGAGAGTTTTACCTCCCCCTGGTGGCCTGAAATGATGAGCAGTGGAGAAACTAGGCCAGCATTGGAGAAAGGGAGGGTGTATTGCTAATATTTGTCAAGCCTTTAGAAAGTGACAACTCTGTTGTAAGCACTAAGAATATCTCACTTAACCCTCATTTAAATCCTGAAATAAGTACAGTAATAAATACAAATCTAATAATTATTATTTATTGTCATTGTTGCAGTTGTTATTTTATAAATGAGGAAATTAAGGTTTTGGTAGGTCTAACATCACTTTGCTAGTACGTGGCAGTACTGGAATTCTAACCCAGGCCTGTCTGAAATGAACTGTGTTCTTGAATGATGCCTTCACTTCTCTACATCAGCTGGGTTTCAACATCAACTCCTCTTGCAAATATTTGTCAAGGTCCAGAATGTGCACTCTATTAATACTGGCTATCAGTCAGCCATGAACCAGATGCAGACCCTTTCCTCATGGAGCTTATAGGCTGGTGGGAGAAAAGTAAAAAAGAAATTGCAACATAGCTGGATAAATGCTATAATGAGGCGAGCACAGGGTGCTAGGAATCATAGATATAAGTGGATTATACTATATCCTTGGGGCAGTCAGGGTAGACTTCCTAGAGGAGGTGACCGAGATAATTCCTATGGTATGACAGAATAAACAGATCCAAAGAGGAGATGAGAGAAGGACATTTCAGCCAGAATAAACAGCAGGCTGTTTATTACTGGGAAAACACTCTCAAGACTGGAGAATTTCAGGGAGAGATCTAGAAGTTAGCTCATTTGAGTGCTGACTTTTGTCTTTTGTGTCCAGCAGGCTACCTCATTGCAAAAATAACACTGTTTAGTAAGGAGAGGCTCTGAGAGAGTTTTACCTCCCCCTGGTGGCCTGAAATGGTTGTATCGATGCTGTCCTGGGCCCATGAGAAGCGCTGAGAAGCCTGGTGATGATGCTAGTTACTGGGCTCTAAGCTCAGCCCTGGTTGATCTGGTGGACTGGTAAATGTTGTGGTTAAGAAATCACAGCACCACGTGTTACATTGGGAAGATGAATCCTGGTTTCCTGTTAAGCATAACTGCAGAGAAGAAGGAACCACTGTAAATAGAATGGACCACAGAGAAAGCTCCCTCTTGCGAGCTGTTAGTTCCTCCACAGGTGGCGTGAAGGAATTTCTGGGCTCTTCTCAAAAGGGTGAGACCTTAAGGACGCCATCTTTCCCTTTGTTTCTCCATGGTATTGCCCCACTAGTGGTCAGCACAACTCTCTTAGTACGCAGATGCTTGTCGGGCAAAGTGATTTCACCAAATTCTGAGTAAACCATAAAGCAGGTAATTTAGAGGTGATGTATTCAGTCAACCAAATTTGGCTTCACACAATGAGTGGGTTGTTGCCTCACATTTTTGTCCCTTTTGTTCACTACTTGCCTAATTGGGTCACTTCACTTGGGCCCTTGGGGTGCTTAGGCTTTCTTATTAGACTCTGCAGACTTAACCCTTTGGTTCAGGTCAGAACGGTTGTGCCGTAGCGTCCTGAGTCCCAGCCTTGTGTTTCTTCATCATTTTCCTGTGTCTCTTGGCCACATGCCCCTCCTAAGCACTTTCTTTCCTCAAGGATAAATTCTCCCTCAGAGATCGCATTCCTTTATTTAAATCTTTGTAAAAATCAGTGTGAATCTCCCAGTCTCAATGGCAGGAACCAGTTCAAAAACAGGAAATTGCTATGGCATGTGGGAGGACTTAGCACCAATTTTCTATTTCTGACTCAATATCCTATTCAACTGTTTTCATAGCATGGTGGTTAAGAATGTGGGCTCGAGTTCTGTCACTGCCGAACTTAAATAATCTTGGGCAGTTAACGAAATCTCTTTTCATCTCATTTTCTTCATCTGTTAGTTCATGGGGTTGTCCTGAAGATAATCAGCCACAACTGCACAGTACTGAGAACAGTGCCTCGCTCGGAGTAAGACTAATGAGTGCTCGCTTTCTTCTGGTCAGCTACTGTTATGTTCTTTTCCTGTGATGCCTCCAAACATGAACAAATCACAGTTATGTCTTGTTTAGATAACATTTGCCTACAGAAACAAGTTGTCAAGGACATCACGATGTTTATTTGGGAAATGGCATTCCTTCATTGTGACTTTCACAAGCCTCAAGAAAGCCCAGATGGCAGTAACAAAGACTCTCTGTATATGGACTCCCAGCTCATTCCTCCTACTTAAAAAGACCACACCCTAACTTTCTCTAGAACTCCCTTCCAAATGCCCAACTGTAGACTCTTCTAGTTGTTGTGCCCATTTCCTCTTCTAGTATAAGTTCTGAACCCTCTCAAGTAATGTCAGGTAGTAGGTATTACTAATTTATATTAAATAGCTTTCTATTAAAATTTGTAATTTGTTCTCATGGATACCAATATTCTATTGTGTGTTAGTTTATGCTGTTTGGTCTTGGAATCTGCTCCATTCATTTGCGGGTTCCTGAATGGAATTTGGATAAATGTCTACATTGGTGTTTTCAATATATTCCATAAGTCTGAACAAAAGCCTGCCATGGTACTGCACACTCATCACTTCCTTCTCTTCAGGAATTACTCTGTGCAATAATAAACGCTATTCCTTCTTAGTGATTTGTTTGTGACAAAAGCCAAAATTGATATTCTGCTGAAGAAAGATCATATTTGCCTTTAAAAACAAAATTTTATTTCTTTTAGCTATAATATAATTTGATTTGTCATTGCTTCATGGATATTACATTTTCGTCTTTGTTTTTCTGAATTCTAATATTCTAGTTATCTCTGTTTTATCATAAAGAAGATGAGAATTTAAGGCAAAAACTCTCAATACTTGAGCCAATTTCACTATTTTCTTTGCAAAGATTAAGAGATAAAATGACCATTCCTATATTAACTCCTTTGCCCTGTAGAAAGGAACATAATAGACTTAACTAGAAGCCATATCTTAGTGTCTGTGGTGGAAATTGTGAGGGTAAGCGATGGCATCTTTATTGACAGCCATGACTATTTGGTAATGAGGGAAAACGCTCTGAGCTACTTAGAAGAGTACATTAGCATAGTGAATGTGACACCTGAATAGGTTACCATACGTGCACTCTTTATAATTGGGTCTCCTAGTCACTGTGTGATTTCAAATCCAAACACATTACTTTTATGCAGTTGGATGAAAATCTGGGGATTTGATAAAGGACATTCTCCTTGAAAGGAGACGTGTGTCTCCTGCTTGTGAGACCACAGGCCTCCGTGCCTCACCCTGAGCTGCCGGTGGCTTTGGGTGCTTCTCGACAGCACTATCAAGCAAGTGAAGGCCACCTGGGGTGTCTCTCCACATTTCAGGGACCCCTCACTTCACTCTGAGTCTCTTCTCCTGGGGCATTTCTCGCTGCCCAGAGCCTTTGCTTGGGCCTCACCCTTGGCAGCACTTACTTCTTTCCCTTCTTTATCACTGCATTTGAGAGAAAATATAAATACATAACATCTGCTTTTAATACCTATTTCCATTTCAAAACTCTCTATCTCTGAACTTATATATATAAACAATTTAAAAATTTTTATTGGATTTTTCAAAAAAATAAAACATGTGTAAGGTATGTGTGCTGAAAACTACAACATGCTGTTGTAAGAAATCAAGGAAGATTTAAACAAATGGAGAGACATATCGTGTTCATGATTTGGAAGAGTCAACATAAAAAAGATGTCAGTTCTACCCCAACTGGTTTAACACAATTTTTATGAAAATCCAAGCAAGATTTTTTAGTAGATATAAAAACATTTATTTTACAATTTATAAAAAACAAACACACACAAATGAATTAGAACAATTTTGAAAAAGAACAAAAAGGATGGTGTCACTCTATCTGATTTTAACACTTACTACATAATACAGTAATCAAGAGGGTGTGGTGTTGGCAAAAGGATAGAAACAGATCAATGGAACAAATAAAAATCAAGACAGATGCCCATACAAAAATGTTCAAACAAGTCAATCGAGGAATGGTACTGAAGCAATTGGACATCCATAGGCAAAGACGAACAAACAGAAAAATCTTGAATTAAACCTCAAACTTTAAATTAAAATTATCGTAAAATAGATCATAGATTTAAATATAAAACTATAAAACATTTAGGAAAAAATATAGAAGAAAATCTTCAGGACCTAGGGCTGGATGAAAAGGTCTTGAGGTGATACCAAAAGTATGATTCATTAAAAAAATTCAATAAATTAGAATTCATCAAAATAAAAGCCTTTCACTAAAGTTTAAGACCTTATTAAAATGATAAATGGACAAAATCCAGAGTAGAAGGAAATATTTGCAAACTACATGTCTATATTTTAAAATATAAACTATATTTATAAAATATATATTTTATAAAATTATACAAATTCCATTTACATTTAAAATATAAAAGAGGTGATGTCAGAGGAATGGCAGCATACCCTTTTCTCTCCTTCGGAAATTTCAACAAGTTAACCAACTATAATCCAATAAAGAAATCCCTGCTCAATACAGACATATGCCTGAGAGACACATACACTTATTCCTGGTTATCCATCGAAAGGTGGGCAGCCAGGAATAAATGGGAAACAAAAAGGGAGGAAAGCACAGGTCGTCCACAGACACAGACCTGTAGTGGGGAGCTCATGCTTGGATGGCCAGAAGAGGATAGAAAGCCAGTGGTAGCAGCCACATCCTTTGGCTGGAAGGAACAACGAGTTGTGGGTGACAGACAGCTGGGCGAGAGGAACTGAGCAGTTACTGAGTGAGCTGCCCTTTGGACTCCCAAAATTTGCCTCCCCTTGCCCTGTGAGTAGTGTCCAAGACCATATCATCTATAAATAAAGATCTTTGCTATAGAACCACTGTTTCCCTCTGTAACTGATCCCCAGGAGGGGTACTTGGAGCAGGAACCCACAGGGGTCAGAGGTTGCCATTACAGTTTATGCACCTGAGGTAAAAAAAAAAAAAATCTTGTGATTCAACACCATATACTGGAAAATAGTAGAAAAACCTCTTCAGAGATAAATGAGTAAGCAAAGGACAGCAAATACCATGAAGAACCACAGTAAGAAGGATAACTAGCCAGAAAATGAAAAATCCTCAGAAAAGCAAGCTGGAACACATGGAAATATGTGATATAAATGACAGAGATTTCAAGATTGCAGTTCTGAAAATACTCAATGAGATGAGAGAAAATACTGACAAGAAATTTAGTACATTCAAAAAACGAATCAATGAACAAAACATGAACTTTACCAAAAAGATTAAAACTTTAAAAGAGAACCAATCAGAAATCCTGGAAAGGGAGCATGAAATTAAAGAGATAAAGAGTGAACTACTGAACATAGAAAACAGAACCAACCAGATGCACGAAATAATGATATTGAAGATAGGAATGAAGAAATGATGCCAAGGGAAGAAGAAAGAGACTTGAGACTTAAAAGAAATGAAAGAACTCTACAAGAACTTTCTGACTCCATCAGAAAGAGCAATATAAGAATTCTAGGATTGAGGAGGAGGGGAGGAGGAAGCATAGAATGGAGAATCTCTTAAAACAAACAATGGATGAGAATTTCCCAAATCAATGGAAAGAACTAGATCCTTGAATCCAAGAGCAAATAGAACACCTAGTTACCTCAATCCAAAGGGGCTTTCTTTAAGGCAGTTGCTAGTAAACCTGTCAAAAATTAATGACAAAGAAAAAAATCTGAAAGCAGTCAGGGAAAAGTAGGAAGTGACCTACAAAGGAAAACCATCAGAATTTTATCCAATTTCTGAGCAGAAACTCTACAAGCGAGGACAGAATGGAACCAATTATTTAAACACCTTAAAGAGAGAAATTCTAGCCATGAGTAATATATCCAGCAAAATTATCCTTCAAATATGAAGGAGAAATAAAAACATTCCCAGACGTACAGAATCTGAGATATTTTATCATCAGAAAATATCCATTACAGGAAATACTCAAGGAGTTACTCTACCTGAAACAAAGAATATAAGATCACAACACTGTGAGTAAGATCTCCAAAAGACAGCATAAAAAGGGATAATTTGTGACAACAAAAACATAAAAGGAGAGGGGGAAGGTCTGGACTAGCAAAAAAAGATGAAAGTTAGATGCACTGAAAAGAAAAAAAAAACAGTATATATGTAACTTCATTTTTTTTAAAACCTAGTGATTATCACACACACAAATTTCCAAACCAGGACATATAGCATAAAAAAAAGAGGAAACAAGGTAAGAAGTATGGAATACTACAGTCAGAAACATAAAGGAAAACAACAGACAGAAATATAAAGGAAAACAAAATGGATCAAAGACATAAACATAAGACCCAAAAATGTGTTACAGAGAAGAAAATATATGCACCAAACTTATGGAATTAGGTCACAGAGAACATTTTATGGACTTGACCTCAAAGGCAAGGCAGGTAAAGGTGAAATTAATTAATGGGATTCATATTAAACTGAAGCTCTGCACAGCAAAAGAAACTGACAACAAAACAGAGAGGCAACCAGATGGGAGATGATATCTGCAAACAGTAGCTCCAACAAAGGTTTAATTTCCTCAATATATAAAAAACTCATAAAACTCAACACCAAACAAACAGTCCAATCAAAAAGTGGGCTGAGTACCTGAAAATACTCCTTTCCCAAGAAGACATGCAAACAGCCAATAGATACATGAAAAGATGTTCAACTTCACTGGCAATTAAGGAAAAGCAAATCAAACTGCAATGAGATACCACCTTACACTAGTTAGAGTGGCCATTATCATCAAGACAAGCAATAACAAGTCATGGAGAAGTTGTGGGGGAAAAGGGAACCCTCATTCACTGCTGGTGGGGATGTAGACTGGTACAACCACTATGGAAAGCAGTCTGGTGATTCCTCAAAAAATTAAGAATAGAGTTACCATATGACCCAGCAACTCCACTCCTGCGTATATACCCCAAATACTCGAAATCATGCATTAGCAAAGATATATGCACCCTTATATTTATTGCAGCATTATTCACAGTGGCCAAGACATGGAAACAACAAAAGTGTCCTGAGATAGAGGACTAGATAAAGAAGACATGATACATACACACAATAGAATACTACTCAGCTATAAGAAAGGATGAAATAGCACCATTTGCAACAACAAGGATGGACCTTGAGAACATTATGCTAAGTGAAATAGGTCAGTCAGAAAAAGCTAAGAACCATATGATTTCACTCGTATGTAGGATACAAAAGTGTAACTTGTAAAATCAAACAGCAGAGTGGCAGTTGCCAAAGGGAAGGGGAGTGGGAAGGGTAAAGAGGGTCTAATATGACTTTGGGTGGTGGGCATATGGTTCCATGTACAGATCTTGTTACATAGAAAACCACACATGAAACCTATATATTCATGTTGACCAATGTCACCCCAATCAACTTAATTTTTTTAAGAAAGAACCAATGGAGGCACAGAGCTATCAGAAAACAAAAGATAAAATGATTAGAGGAAATACTTATATATCCGTAATTACCCTAAATGCAAATGGTCTGAATTCACCAATAAAGAGGCACAGAGTATCAGAGTGGATCAAAAACCCAAACCCCCCAAAATACTGTTTATAAGAGACACATCTAAGCTACAAACACAAAGGTAGTTTCAAAGTAGAAAGGCGGAAAATGATTCTCCAAGTAAGTAATATCCACAAAGCTGCAAGTATAGCCATTGTTATATCTGACAAAATAGATTTCCAGATAACAAGAAAAAAAGATAGATACTTTATAATAATAAAGGAAAACATAACACTTCAAGAAAACATAACACTTCTTAATATATATGCACACAACCAGGGAACACTTGAAATATATAAAACAACTACTCACAGAACTACAGGGAAAAACAGATCAAAGCATAATCATAGTTGGGGACCTTAATACTCCATTGACAGTTCCAGATAAATCATCCAAAGAGGAAGTCAAAAAAGAAATATAGGCTTTAAATGGAACACTAGACCAAATAGTCAAAAGTAACATTTACAGAACCTTTCATCCTGGAACATCAGAATATATATTCTTCTTCACTGCACAGGAAATATTCTCAAGAACAGATCATTATGTTAGGTCACAAAACTAGCAACACAAATTCAAGAAGATTGAAGTTACACCAAGTATATTCTCTGACCATGATACCCTGAAATTAAAAATCAATTGCAGGGCATTTGCCACGATGTATCCACCATCTGGATAGCACTGCTGACATGTGCACATAAAGAACTACTTGACACTGAAACTGGGACTCAGAACAGTTGGACATTGAAACTGAAACTCAAACATTTTTTGTTCCTATACATTTATTTCTAGTATGCAGAGGCAAGATATTTTTGAAGAAAAGAAACAGGGGAAAGTGATTGGTATAGAGGCAGGGAGGCATTGAACAGGCTGTCAAGCTTCAGGGGGAAGGCTTGGGTGGATGGGAGGTGGATGCTGGAGGAGATTAACCGAAGGACTTGTATGCATGCATATGAGCATAACCAATGAATGAAAGACACTAGGGCGGGGAGGGGCGGGGACATGTGCTGGGGGGTAAAGGAGGCTGAGGGGAGGATAATGGAGGGGGACGAAAACATATGTACTACTATTCAATATAAGTTATACTGCAAAAATAAAATAAAATTTAATTTAAAAAAAGAAAGTAAAAAAAAAATCAATTGCAGGGCAGACTACACCATCTTGAAGGGGAAGGGCCTGAAAACTTTACAGCTGCAGTACCTACCTACTGGATGGCTGAGACCCCCAAAACACTGATTCCTAGTTGGTGCAGAAGTGGATTCAGAGGAGCTCTGTGCTCCACCACAGAAAGGAGAGTGAGAACCACATAACCAGACACACAGAGAAGAGAGACCATAGGGAGACAAAGAAACAGCCCACCAATGAAAGAAAAACAAGCCTCACCAGAAAAAGAGGTAAACAAAATGAAGCAAACAACCTGTCAGAGAAAGAATTCAGAGAAATGGTCATAAGGTGGCTGAAGAGAATGGAAGACATTATAAGTAAGAACCAAGAGGAACTGAAGGAGAAGCAAGAGGAAATGAAGAAGACCCAAGAAGAAATGAAGAAGAGCCAAGAAGAAATTAAAAGTGACATTGCTGAGGTAAAGAAAGTATCCATAGAAAGTATCAAGAGTAGACTAGAAGAAGCAGAGGACCGCATCAGTGAGCTAGAAGACAAGGTAGGAAAAAATACCCAAGTAGAGCAGCTTTTAGAAAAAAAATTAAAAGCAGGAGGAGAGCCTAAGGGAACTTTGGGACAACATGACACAAAACAACATCCGTATAATTGGGCTTCTAGAGGGACAGGAAACTGAGCAAGAAATAGATAACCTGTTGGAAGAAATAATGACAGAAAACTTCCCTGATATAGGAAAGGAAAAACCCACACAAATCCAAGAAGCTCATAGGGTCCCAAGCAAAATGAACCCTAAAAGACCTACACCAAGGCACGTTATAATTAAATTGGCAAACATCAATGATAAAGTGAGAATCTTAAAAGCTGCCAGAGAGAGACAGAAAGTCACCTACAAAGGAACCCCCATCAGATTAGCAAGTGATTTCTCAACAGAAACTTATCAGGCCAGAAGGGAATGGAATGAAATATACAAAGTCATGCAAAGGAAGGGTCTGAATCCTAGAATACTGTACCCAGCAAGGCTATCAATCAAAATTGAAGGTCAAATCAGGAACTTCACAGACAAAAAAGGACTAAGGGAATACATTACCATCAAACCAGCAATGCAAGAAATGCTAAAGGGTCTGCTGTAAAAAGAAATATGAAGCAAAGAAGGAACACAGGGGAAAGAACAAAAATGGTGACAAATAAGTACCTATCAATACTAACTTTAAATGTAAACGGTTTAAATGCTCCAATAAAAAGACATAGGGTAACAGACTGGATAAGAAAACAGGACCAATATATCTGCTGTCTACAAGAAACCCACCTCCAAAAAAAAAGATGCACACGGACTGAGGGTGAAAGGATGAAAAAAGGTTCTTCAGGCAAATGGAAATGGAAAAAAAGCTGGGGTAGCAATACTTATATCTGACAAATTAGATCTCAAAGTGGAGGACATAACAAGAGATAAAGAAGGCCACTTCATAATACTAAAGGGAGCAATCCAACAAGAAGAAATAACTCGAGGAGAACCAAGATGGCGGCATAGGTAAAACACCTATCTTGCCGTCATACTCAGCAATTTTAATACTACAACTTAATGAAAGAACAAACACCTTCCAGAATCACCAGAAAGCTGGCCGAGTGAAAATTCCACAAATAAAAGTGAAAATAAGACACTGTGACTCGGAGGAGAGGCAGCAGACAGCGTTGAAAGATTCCTGCAGAGAGAGGTTTGGAGAGCGCGACAGCAGAGAGGGCGGGCGGCTGAAAACCGGCCAGTTTTCTCGAACAGGGAGACAAAGACGTCCCACTGGACTGATTCTTGAGCTCTGGGCGAAGTCCAGGGAACCAACCCACTATCATACGGGGTGAAAACTGGACAGTGGGAGGGCACACCGAAGCTTGGGTACTGCTGGATCTGCCAGCTTGTGGAGAAGGCAGCTTGCGCTGAACAGCTCAGCTGCGTGACTGCACAGAGAGCGCTCTGCGACTTGCTCTCTCATTTGGAAAACCATCAGACTGCTTTGTTTTATGACCCTGGGTGAGACACTGCGCTGTGCAGACTCATTTGGGAGAGTCTGAATTCCCAGGCAGCCGGTGGAGCTCGGCAGCGGCTCTCTCTCAGAGGTGCTGGCAGCCATTGCCCCTGACACAGAGTCCCTGGGGCCGCATAGGGCGGAGCTAGCACTGTCTGCTTGGCCCGGAGACTCCGCCCATCCAACCTGAGCACAGCTGAGCTTCACAGACAGTTGGCCTGGAGGTCAACCCCTCCAAGTGCTAACAACGATTAACCTGAGCTTAACTTCAGCAAGACTGTGCAACCCATATCCACCTCAGGTAACTGGGGAGGCTGAGCCACTGTCCCTAGTAGGAAGTCTACCACACAAAGCTAATTGACCAACTTAGGGAAGCAGCCACCATGCAGAGACATGGAAAGAAATCAGATGTGAAAGAAATGGAGGAAAAAAAAACAACTCGATATGGAATTCAAAACCACGGTTATAGGGTTTTTCAAGAGGCTCCAACAAAAGGTCGAGGCCTATAAGGAAATAAGCAAGACCACAAAGGAAATGATCAAGACCAATGTGCAAATGAATGAGTCATACAAGGAAATGAACAAGACCCTCAAGGATATGAACGAGACCTGCAAGGAAATGATCAAGACCAATGTGGAAATGAATGAGTCCTACAAGGAAATGAAGGAGACCCTCAAGGATATAAAGGAGACTCTCAAGGATATGAAAAAAGGACCAACCAGAAATTAACCATACACTGACTGAAATAAAAAATATTATACAAAGACCTAAAAGTGCTCTGGAGCACCCCAAGAACCAAGTTCAAGATTTGAAATACAAAGAGGTAAAATCCACTCAGCTGAAAAAGCAAGAAACCAAAAGAATCCAAAAAATTGAAGATAGTGTAAGGGGCCTCTGGGACAACCTCAAGCATACCAACATCTGAATTATAGGGGTGTCAGAAAAAGAGAGAGAGCAAGACAATGAAAACCTATTTGAAGAAATAGTGACCGAAAACTTCCCACACCTGGTGAAAGAAATTGACTTAGGAGTCCAAGAAGCGCACCGAACCCCAATATATAGGAACCCTAAGAGGACCACACCAAGGCACATCATAATTAAAATGCCAAGAGCAAAAGACAAAGAGAGAATAATAAAAGCAGCAAGAGAGAAACAGATGGTTACCTATAAGGGAGCACCCATACGATTGTCAGCGGATTTCTCAACAGAAACGATGCATGCCAGACGGGAGTGGCAAGAAATATTCAAAGTGATGAACAGCAAGAATCTACAACCAAGATTACTCTATCCAGCAAAGCTATCATGCAGAATTGAAGGTCAGATAAAGTGCTTCACAGATAAGAAAAAGCTAAAGGAGTTCATCACCACCAAACCAATATTATATGAATTGCTGAAAAATATTCTTTAAGAAGAGGAAGAATAAAAAGATAAAAGTGTAAATTAGGAACAACAAATACACATCTATCAACAAATGAATCCAAAAATCAAGTGAATTAATAAGCTGATGAACAGGATAAACTGGTGAATGTAACAGAATCACGGATGTAGAGAGGGAATGGACTGACAACTCTTGTGGAGAAAAGGGGTGTGGGAAGTGCAGCAAGAGACTGGACAAAAATCATGCAACTATGGGAGAGGACAGTGGAGGGGGGTGAGGGCAGAGGGTGGGATGGGTACCAGGTGGAGAGGAACTATAAGGGGGGGGAAAAGGGAACAATGTAATTAATAAACTGAACAATAAAGATTAAAAAAGTGTAAAAAAAAAAAAAGAAGAAATAACTCTGGTAAACATATACGCACCCAATACAGGAGCACCCAAATACATAAAAAAACTCCTAGAGAATATCAAGGGAGAGATAGACAGCAATACAATCATAGTAGGATACTTGAATACCCCACTATCACCATTGGACACATCCTCTAAACAAAACATCAGTAAAGAAACATCAATCTTCAATGACTCACTAGACCAGATGGAATTAATTGACATCTTTAAATCATTTGAACCCAAAGCCACAGAATATACATTCTTTTCAATTGCCCATGGGTCATTCTCAAAGATATACCATATGTGGGGTCATAGGCAAAGTCTCTCCAAATTAAAGAAGATAGAAATCATATCAAGCATATTCTCAGATCACAGTAGCATAAAGCTGGAAGTCAACTACAATAAAAACAATCCAAAAAAATCAAACACATGGAGACTAAACAGCACGCTAAAAATCAATTGTTAATAGGAAGTAAAGAAACCCATAAATACATGGAGATTAAACAACATACTCCAAAGGAGAAATAAAAGATAAGATCAAGTGATATATAGAGACAAATGAGAATGACAATATAACACATTGAAACTTCTCGGATGTAATGAAAGCATTAATAAGAGGGAACCTCAGATCATTACAGGTCTATTTCCAGAAACAAGAGAAATCCCAAGTGAACAACTTAACAGGACATCATAAAGTACTAGAAAAAGATGAACCAAAGGTATCAGAAGAAAGGAAATAATAAAAATTAGAGCAGAATTTGAATGAAATAGAGGGGAAAAAAGGCTATATAAAAAATAAATAAAACAAAGATGGTTCTTTGGAAAGGTTAATGAAATGGACAAATCCCTGGCTAGACTCACTAAGGACTAAAGAGAAATGATCCATTTAAACAAAATCAGAAATGAGAGAGAAGTCACCACAGACATCACAGATTATACAAAGGATCATACCAGAATATTATGAAAGACTATAGGTCACCAAATTCAATAACCTACAAGAAATGGATAACTTCCTACGCTAAGTCACAAAGAATTGGGAAATCTCAATAGACCAATTAGCAATGAGGAAATTGTAACAACCATTAATTAAAAACCTTCCAAAAAAACAAAATTCAGGATGAGATGGCTTTACCAGTGAATTCTACCAAACATTCAAAGAAGACCTAAAACTTGTCCTTCTCAAACTTTTGAAAAAATTGAACAAGAGGCAATAGTACCTAATACATTCTATGTGGTCAATATAACCCTGATATCAAAACCTGGTAAAGAAAACTATAGATCAATATCTCTGATGAATACAGATGCAAAAATCCTAACAAAACACAAGCAAATCAAATACAACAGTACAACTAAAAAATAATACATCGCTATCAAGTAGGCTTCATTCTATGGCAGTGATGGGCAACCTTTTGAGCTTGGTGTGTCAAAATTCGCCAAAAAAACCGAGCATAACTCAGATGGTGTCACTTCAAGAAAAAACCCATAATTTTGTGATATAAATATCGCAAAACTATAAATAGTTTAAATAACAAAAATGTATAATTGTAATACATAACTGTATTTAATAAACCAAAAACTAATTACTTAACTTACCTGCTTAGTGCCTTCTTTGTTCATTTGTCAGTCAGTTTCTTTTGTTGATCTTGATATTATTTAACTTGTGTGGGGTGCCCTGAACTAAGGTAAGTGAGAAGGGGGAATTCTTTAACTAACCTGCCTATTAGTGACATTTTTTGTTAATGAATTTCATTGACTAAACCTTCAATTGAAGGTTGGTATTTTGTACACTTTAAGCCCAAGCAAGCGCTACTAACTTCATCTGGCAATCTGTTTCTTTTGTTGGTTTTGATATTATTTAACACTGAGAATAAGGTCTCACAAAAGTATGTAGAGGGAAAAATTGTGAGTAAAGCTATTGCTATGTTTTTCAGGGTGTTAAAAGTGTCTGGTAATCAGTTCCAGGCACTCCAAATTTCCTGTTCAGAGTGGAACTCCTCTTGATTCTCCAAGTGGTGCCTTTCCAGATTCTCAAGCTTTGACAAACACCTGAGCCCAGATGCTGTCTTGAAATTCTGCAAATTGCATCTCCAAATCACCAATTTGCATCCATTGGAAACCATTTAGTTCCAAACTACTGTAGACTACTACATCAGGATACTTAATTATTTTTGTGGTCTGTTCTAGGCTTCTAAATTGATTAAATCTATCACTGAACTGGTCAAGTAATGAGTCTAAAACATGCTGGTACTTTATATGCAAGAGTTCCATTTCATTTTGTACAGCTGCACTGGCCTTCTCAAAATACTTTGTTACTCGAGAACAATACTCATAAGTTTTAGTTTCTACATCTCGCTTGAAACTTTTAAGTTTACTTTCAAAAGCTTTTATGTATCCAAACATAACGTCAATACTTTCGCCAAAACCTTGTAACTTTAAGTTCAGCTCATTAATATGAACAGAGAGATCTGTCAAAAATATCAGGGTGTTGACCCACTTATCATCATTGAGCTGAGAAAAGTTTCCCAGATCCTTATCTTCAAGAAATACCTTAATTTGTTCAAAGCACTCCACAAAGCACTCAAGAACTTTGCCTTGGCTAAGCCATCTTACATTATTGTACATCAGCAGTCACTGTAGGTGGAATCAACCTCCAGTAAAAGTGCAGAAAATTCTCGCTTGTGAAGGGGGCAAGCAGCTAGTAAGTTAACTATTTTTGTAACCACTGACATTAAGTCGTTTAAATTGGTGAACCCTGCCTTGGCACATAAAACCTCCTGATGATAATACAATGAAAAGGCACAATTGGATGTCCAATAGCTTCTGTAAACAATTTGACAAGTCTGACTTTTTCCCCCCACCATGTTTGTGCCCCATCTGTCGTCACTGACACAACTTTAGAGATATCAATGCTTAGGTCACAAAATGTTCGTATAACAACCTCACATATTTCGCTTCCTGATGTACTTGTTGGCACTGATACTAACTTTATCGACTCTTCTCATTGTGAGAACATCAGAATATTGACCAGTAATGGCCAACTGAGTATGTGATGTGATATTAGTAGTTTCATCAAGAGAAACCGAAAAATATTTACAATTAGTTATGTCTCTCTTTAATTGACGTTGTACGTTTGTGTTCAGTCTCATTTGGTCCTTTATGATATTTCTACTGAGTGGTAACTGAGATATTCTCTTAATAATTGCATCTTTATTCTGCCTGTCATGAAATAGAACTGGTGCACATCTTAGGAGAGTTTCTTTAATAGATTCGCCCTCACTGAGTGCTTTTCCATGCTGAACTATGGAGTGAGCAATTCTCAAACTTGCAGATGTTAAATTTGTAGAGCCTTTTATAAATTTAAGGATGAAATTATATTGGCTCTTATAAAGGTGTAGCTGCCTGGAAATGTCTTCCTTCCTTTCATCCTCACTTTTTTTCAAGAGCTGGGAATGATTAGTTTCAAAATGTGTATTTATATTCCACGTTCTGCTTACTACCGTTTCAGTACATAGAACGCAAAATGATCTGGCATTTTTTTCTATAATGCCATACATCTCGGTCCATGTCTCTTGAAAGGGTCGGCTATTGCTACTACCACTTCCTTTACTTAACCTTGGTTTTTTATTTTTTGGGTTCTCCATCAGAGGGGGCAGTGATAGAAGAAAGAATTATAGATAGCTTGTTAGCCCTGCAGGCAATTAGGGGTTAACTAGCCTAACTGACCACAAGATGGCACATGTAACTGTCTTTTAGGAAAGGGCAGAGTTAATAAGCAGAAATAGGGTTTAATAAGGATGCACAACAGTAATAGTGCTGAAATGGAGTCTGCACTATGCTGCAAAAATGGTGTTCCTTATATAAATTAAGATTTATATAATTATATAAATTTCTAATGGCACCCATAGCACAGACCCTCTCCTCTCCCTGCCTTCCCCTCACTTATCTCAGTAATGATGGTCAATTAGAAATCCACAACACCCCAGAACGATTGGATGATGGTTGCTGTGGTTATGTGGTTGCTGGTAATGGCGATCACAGAGCCCCCAGAGATGCTTCCCCTGTGGCATTCCACTGCTCCCTGCTCCACTGGCCAGAAGTGAGGTCAAAGATCCCCTAACAGCCTAACCAGAAGTTCCAGAACTAGACTCTCTGTTCCAGAGTTCTGTTGTTTTGGCCTACAGACCTCCAGCACAGAGTGTCTACACTACACTATAGCAAATGCTTCATCCTCGGCTACTGTACCTAGCCATGCAGTAGCTGAGTATGAAACGTCCTTCTCGGCAGGCGACCCCATACTTCCCTGTTGTGACCGCATGTGGCTGTGTGTCATCGAAAATGGCTACGCATGTCAGTGTTGATACGTGTGTCAGATTTACCATTAAGGTTCTAGGGGCACAAGGATGGTTCAACATATGCAAATCAATCAATATAATGCACCACATTAACAAAAGAAAATAAAAATCATATGACCTTATCAATAGATGCAGAAAAACATTTGATAAGATACAATATCAATTTATGATTAAAACAATCAAATAGGAATTGAAAGGATGTACCTCAACGTAATAAAGGCCATGTATGATAAACCCTCAGTTAATATCATACTCACTGGCAAAAAGCTGAAAACTTTTCCTTTAGGATCAGGAACAAGACAAATTATCCACTCACCACTCTTATTCAACATAGTGCAGGAAGTCCTAGCCAGAGCAACAAGGCAAGAGAAAGAAATAAAAACATCCAAATCGTGAAGGAAGAAGTCAAACTGTCATTTTTTGTGGATGACATGTTTCTGCATATAGGAAACCCTAAAGACTACACCAAAAAAACTGTTAAAAACAATAAACAAATGTAGTCCATTTGCAGGATACAAAATCAATATGCAAAAATCCGTTGTCTTCTTGTATACTAACAACAAAACTTCAAAAAAAAAAAAAAAAGAAATGAAAAAACTCCACAATTTCTTTTGCTTTTGCAACCAAAAGAATAAAATACTTAAAAATAAATGTAACAAAGAACATAAAAGACCTATATTCTGAAAATTACAAAGCATTATAAAGCAGGGGTGGGTGAGAGGATGGGAAGAAATCAAAGAACTTGTATGCATAAATGCATAACCCATGGACAGGTGTGAGGTGATACTCCATTGTCCTTTTAATTTGCATCCCTCTAATAATTAGTGATGTTGAGTATTTTTCATGTGTCTTTTGGCCATTTGTATGTCCTCTTTGGAGAAATGTCTATTCAGGTCTTCTGCCTATTTTTAAAATTTTCTTCCTTTTGTTAAGTTGTATAAGTTCTTTATGTATTTTGGAAATTAACCCCTTATCAAATGTATCCTCAGCAAAAATATTCCTGATACAGAGGGTTTTCTTTATATTTTGATACTGGTTTCTTTTGCTGTGCAGAAGCTTTTTATTTTGATGTAGTCCCATTTTTAAATGTTTTCCTTTGTTTTTCTTGCCCTAAGAGAAGTATTGGTGAATTCTTCTTTGTGAGATGTCTGAGATTTTGCTGGCTATGGTTTCTTCTAGTATTTTTATGACTTAACGTTTAAATCTTTTATCTATATTGAATTTATTCTTGTGTATGATGTAAGTTGGTGATCTAGTTTCAGTTTTTTGCATATACCTTCTAATTTTCCCAACACAGAAGAGACTGTCTTTACACTGTTGTATGCTCTTGCCTCCTTTGTCAAATATTAATTGGGTGTAATGTTTTGGGTCAATTTCTCTGTTCTGTTCCATTGATCTATATGCCTCTTTTAGTACAGTGGCTTTACAATATAACTAGAGGCCCAGTGCATGAATTCATGCATGATGTGGTCCAGCTGGCACACCCCAAGGGGGGCCCATCGGGCCAGGCTGGCCAGGGGGAGGGGCTGCAGATAGTTGGCTGGCCAGCCCCGCCCCTTATTGGGGTGTTGAGGGTCAATCAGGGGCCAGCTGGTAGGGGGAGCTGATCAGGCTGGTTGGCTGCCACAATGCAGATCATAGCCACTGGTCATCATAGCTACTGGTCATTCTAGTCGGTCCACCATTCTGGTTGCTGGGCTTTTATATAGAGAGAGTTAATATCTGATACTATGATTCCTCCAACTTTGCTTTTCTTTCTCAAGAAAAGTTAAGCTATTCAGGGTCTTTTTTGGTTCCATATAATTTTTTTAGAAAAAATCTAGGTCTGTGAAATATGCCATTGGATTTTAATAGGGATTTCATTGAATCTATAGATGGATAGTATGGACATTGTAATGATGTTAATTCTGCCAATCCATTAACACAGTATATGCTTCCACTTGTTTATATCATCTTCTATCTCTCTTTTCAATATTCTTTAGTTTTCCAAGTACCTCCTTGGTTAAGTTTATTGCTGAGTATATTAATTTTTTGTTGCGATGGTAAATGGGACTGTTTTTTGTTTTTTGTTTTGGTTTCTCTTTCTGAGACATCATTATTGCTCTATAAAAATGCCATAGATTTATGGCATTAATTTTGTATCCTGCTACCTTTCATACTTCATTTATTAACTCTAGTAGTTTTTAAATATATTTTATAAATTTTTAGAAGGAGAAGAAGGGACAGATATAGAGAGATAGAAACATCGATGAGAGATAAACACCCTCAATCAGCTGCCTCTTCCTCACCCCGCACAGGAGATCAAGCCTTTAACCTACGCATGTGACCTGACCAGGAATGGCTTCTTGGTTTCTGACTTGATGCTCAACAGCTGAGCTACCCCAGGTGGGCTTAAATTTAGTAGTTTTTTTTTTTTATGGAGTTTTTTGGGTTTTCTATGTACAATGTCATGTCATCTGCAAATAATGAAAGTTTTACTTCCTCCTTTCTAATTTGGATGCCTTTTATGTTTTCTTCTTATTTCATCTCTATGGCTAGGACTTCACTACTATGTTGAACAAAAGTGGTAAAAGTGGACATGCCTGTCTTATTCCTATTCTTAGGGGAAATGGTTTTCGTTTTGCCTACTGAGTATGATGTTTGCTGTAGGTCTGTCATAGATGGCCTTTATTATATTGAGGAATGATCCCTCTATTTCTTTTTGTTGAGAATTTTTATCAAAAAAGTGTTGGGTTTTGTCAAATACTTTTCCTGCATCAGTTGATAGGATCATGTGATTTTTGTCTTGCAATCTGTTTATGTGATGATTCACATTTATTGATCTATAAATATTGTAACAGTCTTGCAGCCCTGGAATAAATCCCACTTGATCATGGTATATGCTCTTTTTAATATATTGCTGGATATGATT
Source organism: Antrozous pallidus (assembly GCA_027563665.1). Lineage (NCBI taxonomy): Eukaryota > Metazoa > Chordata > Mammalia > Chiroptera > Vespertilionidae > Antrozous > Antrozous pallidus. The sequence goes on from CM050519.1 coordinate 9,899,949, forward strand.
TGCTAATATTTTGTTGAAGACTTTAGCATCTATGTTAATCAAAGATATTGACTTGTAATTCTCTTTCTTTGTAATGTCTTTATCTGGTTTTGGAATTAGGATAGATAATGCTGGCCTCATGGAAAGATCTTGGAAGTGTTTCTTTCTCTTGAATATTTCAGAATAGTTTGAGGAAGATAGGTGCTAGCTCTTTTTTTAATGTTTGGTAAAACTCCCCTGTGAAGCCATCCAGGTCAGGGCTTTTGTTTGCTGGGAGTTTATTATTATTATTACTATTATTACTGCTTCTATTTCAGCAGTTGTTATTGGCCTATTCAGGTTTCTGATTCTTCCTGACTCAGTTTTGGGAGATTGTATTTTCCTAGGAATTTGTCCTTTTCATATACATTGTCCAGCTTATTCATAGTATTTTTAATGATCCTTTGCATTTCTGTGCAGTCAGTTGTTACTTCACCTCTTTTGTTTCTGATTTTGTTTATTTGGTCCTCTCTGATTTTTTTGAGTCTGTTTAGAGGTTCATCAATCTTGTGTTGTTTTTTTTTCTTTCAAAGAACCAGCTCTTGGTTTATTGGTCTTTTGTATTGTTTTTATAGTCTCTGTCATTTATTTCCATTCTGGTCTTTATTTCTTGCTTTCTACTTTGGGCTTTTCTTATTGTTCTCTTTCTTATTCCTTAAGTTGTAGGGTTAGATAACTTATTAAATTTTTTTGTCTTGATTTTTGAGGCACTTCTGTAATGCTATGAACTTCCCTCACAGGACTGCTTTCACTGTTTCCCATTGATTTGGGGTTGTTGTGTCTTCATTTTTGTTTGTTTCTAGGTTGTTTTTTATTTCTTCTTTGATCTCTCTGGTAACTCATTCATTGTTTAATAGCATGCTAATTAACTTCCATGTGTTTGAATGCTTTTGAGTGTTTTTATTGTAGCTGATTTCTAATTTCATGCCATTGTGATCAGAGATGTTTGATATGATTTCACTATTCTTGAACTTATAGAGACTTAGTTTGTGTCCTAACATGTGGTCTATATTTGAAAATGCACTTGAGAAGAATGTATATTCTGTAACTTTGGGATGAAATGTTCTGAAAATGTCAATTAAATCCATCTGATCTAGTATGTCTTTAAGAGTCAGTCAGTTTCCTTATTGATTTTTTTTTTGGTCTAGAATATCTATCCAATGATGTCAGTGGGGTATTAAAGTCCCCTACAATGATTATATTGCTGTCAATTTATCCAGAAGTTTTTTAATATATTTGAATGCTCATATATTGGGTACATATATGTTTACCAGAGTTATGTCCTCTTGTTGTATTCATTCCTTTATAGAGTAGTCTTGGGTTCAGACCCCTGGTTTTTATTACTTTGTATGCTTCATGCCATTCCCTTCTGTCCTAAAGTGTTTCTATTGGAAAGACAGCTGATAGTCTAAAGGGAGCTCCCACGGAGGTAACTTTCTGTCTCTCCCTTGCAGCCTTTAAGATTCGTTATTTGTTGCCCTAGCCGGTTCGTCTCAGTGGAAGGAGCATCAGCCTACAGACTGAAAAGACTTGGGTTCGATTCCGGTCAAGGGCACATGACCTGTTTGTGGGCTCAATCCTCAGTGGGAGGTGTGGAGGAGGCAGCTGATCAATGATTCTCTCTCATCATTGATATTTCTATCTCTCTCTCCCTCTCCTTTCCACTCTGAAATAAGTAAAAATATATTTTAAAGATATTCTTTCTTTATATTTAATGTTTTCCATTTTAATTACTATGTGGGTCTTTTGGGGTTCATCTTGATTGGGACTCTGTGTTTCATGAACTTGAGTGACTTATTCCTTCACTAGGTTAAGGAAATTTTCTGCCATTATTTCTTCAAACAGTTTCTCTATTCTCTTTCTTAATCTTGAGTTCAAAGTCATACAGAATATAATGAAACCATGGAAATTGGATATGATATGACTAAGACTCATGCCGGTGAACAGCTGTTTCCCAGGGATTATTTAAACACTGTTCTCAGGAAATGCTATGGTTTTGCCAAATGGGATCCACATTCATTCAGACTGAGAAGGAGTAACCAGCATTCACAGAGCATTGACGAGGGAGGCAAAGCCTGTTGCAGAAATCAGTTTGATGAAGAGGCAAGGCTTAACAATTCCACCTTCAGCAGCTGTGTAAACAAAGGCTAAGAAGTCAGTATTACCATCTGAAACTGGAAGTGGACACTTCAGCAAAGGCAATGAAGGAAAATAAGACCCAGGAGGTCTCCTGGGATGTGGCAAAGATACCGTGTGGACCTCTCACCACATGAGGGCAATACCCCGACCCCACACATTGTAAGTGAAGATACACAGACGTTTGATGACAGAAATCAGCAGGGGTCACCACACAGTAGTGTTTGAATTACTGTTCTCCCAAATACAATAGGTTCAGCCATCTTTATCAAATCTTTTTAAAGTCTCAAATTGAAGAACACATCTGTCTGGAATATCTGAACAGGTGGATCCAGGGGAGCCTTCCAGTGTGGACCAAGCCCGGTCAGGAGCCCCTCCAGAGCTTTTCTTCATGTACTTTTTGCCTTTGTGTCTATTACAGACGCATACCTCTGAACATGGGCATGAGAAGAGAGAGTGGAAGGGGAAACAGGAGAACTAAGGTTTATTAAAAACTATCTCCCAGACCTTATTGTCAAGCATTTTATTAACATGATCTGCAATCCTTATAAGTGTCCTGAAAGATAGACGTTGTTAACTTTATTATACAAAGAAAAATACGAGGTTGGAGAGGTGAAGCCATCTTGGCAGACATCACAGCTGGGAGACTCTGAAAATCACTTCAGTAGCTGGTTCTTGGAAATCCGCAGCTGCAGGCAGGCTTCCTTCTCCCGGCCCTCAGTCTGTAGAATAGGAGCTGTCCCGTGATTAGCAGAGTTACTTCTTAACACAAACAACCACCTTGCCATGTAAGGTAGCTTCTTGTGAAGAGGTTTGGAAACTCCTGCAGCAGGAAATGATGCTTACATCAACATAGCACAAGCTGTTGAGAAGGCAGCATGAGAAAGCTTCTTCTTAAGTGCCCTGGTGGTCATTAATGTGTTACTCCAAGTGGTGGCTCAGAGAAGGGTGACTTGCTACAGGAGAACAAGGTAAGAATAGCTTCCCCTTTTAGCCTTGCAGACACCATACCTTATCTAATTTAATCACTGCTTTCCTAGAAAGATAGCAGAGTCCTTGAGAGACTGGGGGAGTTATCAAGGCAACACAACTCCTAAAGAGCAGGACCGCTCAGACTCAGGTGTTCTGTCTTGGGAACTCGGGGTTTCTCTGCTATGATCCAGTTGCAGCACTTCCCCAAAGAGCCTATTGGAGCAACCAGACAGTTGAAATTGTGCCACCCGCAGCTTTAGGCTGGCCAGCTCTGTGGTGTGGTTTTCAGATACATTGTGGGCAGGGGTCTGCCCATTGACCTTAGACTCTACCTCCCGTCTATTTTCCTATGGCATTGAATTTTCTTTTAAACAAGGGACAAGGCCATATCCTATAACTAGAGATGTTGCAAAATGCAAATACTGTGTAAAGGTAGCAGCATTGATGTAAAGTGTAAATAAGCAACATAGTACAAAGGGAGGAGTTCTGACATCGCTGAGTCAGAACTGATTTCAAACCTGGCTCTGCCAGATGGGAGCTGTATGGCCTTGTCTTGGTTTGGGTCTCTGAACCTCAGATTCCTCATCTGCAAAGTGAAAGTTGTGCTGCCTACCTCTAGGACAGTGGTTCTCAAACTCCTAATGCCACGTCCCTTTAATACAGTTCCTCATGTGGTGGTGACCCCCAACCATAAAATTATTTTTGTTGCTACTTCGTAACTGTCATTTTGCTACTGTTATGAATCGTAATGTAAATATCTGTGTTTTCCGATGGTCTCAAGCGAGCCCTGTGAAAGGGTAGTTCCACCCCCAAAGGGATCGCGCTCCACAGGTTGAGAACTGCTGCTCTTGGATACACAGAAAGATTACTTGAGAAGTACGCAGAAGTGCCCAACACAGTGCCTGGCACACAGTATATGCTGAATCAATGCTAATTATTCTTTTCATGACCATAACAACTCAATATTTTTGAGTTTCCCAAATGTGTAATCATACAGCACAAATAGCAACTGTTATTTGCTGACTTCAGCTCCATCATTTGGTGGCTTTGTGATTTTAGGCATATCCTTTATCCTCTTAGCCTCATATCCCTCACTTTAAAACCAGACCATTGTATCAAATGAAATAATGTATGTGAAAGGGCGTGTAACATGGAAAAGTCTGTTAATCTGCAATTGTGTTGGATATTTGAAAGTAGAGGATTATACAGAAATATCATTAGTTTAGAATTATAACATTATTGACCCAACTACTAATTACAGGTTAGCGAATGTTGATGGCAGAATCTTGCTGGTGTTGTAAAGAAATTTCCCCTTAGGGATCAGGAACCAAGGTGGCGGGATAGGTAAACACCTATAGTTCTGCCCCGCACAACAATTCAAAAACTACAACATAACAGCAAAACAAACATCACCCAGAATCACCAGACGGCTGGCGGAGTGCAAACCCCACAAATAAAAGTAAAGGTGGGACACTGAGACTCAGAAGAGCGGCGGGAGCGCAGCCTTGAAGATACGAGCAGAAACAGGTTAGGAGCCGTCCTGGTGGCACGCGTGCGGGCTGTGGCTGGCAGCAGCAACCCCGGCTGGATTTCTCCAACGGGGAGGGCGGAGACGTCCCACTGCATGGATTCCCCAGTGCCAGGCGAGGTCCGAGGTCCGGGGGACGCACCCTGGAAGCTGGGCGTGGCAGAGGTCTCCTAGTCTGCAGAGAAACCGGGTTGCTGGGAAAAGCAGTTTGCGCGCACGTAAATGGTGCTACAGCACAGACGGGCGACTTGCTCCCTGGAAACTTGTCTCCTGGTCCGGGAAACCACCAGACTGCTTTGTTTTACAACCCTGGGCGAGACTTTGGGTGTGCAGACTCATTTGGGGAGAGGCAGAGTTGTCTGGCAAGGGGAAGAGACTAGTGGCTTTCTCTTGGAGGTGTCTGCAGCCATCCCCATCCATCGTGAGACACGTGTGCACCAGCGCCGCATAGGACGTAGCTGACACTGAGGCTGCCTGCGCAGCTCAGAGACTCCATCCATCCAACCTGAACACAGTCTCCCTTCACAGCCAATTGGCCTGAAGGTCAAACCCTCCTAGGGCTAACAACAACAAGCTGGGCTTAAATTAAAAAATACTGTACAACCCATAAAGGATTGCAGTAAGAGTACCCATCTCAGGTAACTGGGGAGGCTGTGCCACTGACCCTTAGAGGACATCTACCACATTAAGCAGCCACCATACAGAGATATGGAAAGAAATCAGCTGTGAAAGAAATGGAGGAAAAAAGATGACTAGACATAGAGTTCAAAACCACGGTTATAAGGCTTTTCAAGAGGCTCCTAGAAAAGGCCAATGAACTTAATGAGAACTACAAGGAAATAAACCAGATCAACGAGGAAATAAAGAAGACCAACCAGGAAATGAATGAGACTTATAAAGAAATGAATGAGACTTACAAGGAAATGAATGAGACCCTCAAGGAAATGAACAAGACCTCTGAGGACATGAACGAGACCCTCACGGATATGAAAAAGGACCAACTAGAAATCAAGCATACACTGACTGAAATAAAAAATACTACACAAAGTCCTAAAAGCAGTCCAGAGGGCCACAGAACCAAGTCAAAGATTTGAAATACAAAGAAGCAAAATCCACTCGGCTGGAAAAGCAAGAAACAGAAAGAATCCAGATAATTGAAGTAAGTGTAAGGGGCCTCTGGGGCAACCTCAAGCATGCCAACATTCGAATTATTGGGGTGCCAGAAAAAGAGAGAGAGCAAGACAATGAAAACCTACTTGAAGAAATAGTGACTGAAAACTTCCCCTACCTGGTGAAAGAAACTGACTTAAAAGCCCAAGAAGTACACAGAACCCCAAAATATAGGAATCTAAAGAGGACCACACCAAGACACATCATAATTAAAATGCCAAGAGCAAAAGACAAAGAGAGAATATTAAAAGCAGCAAGAGAAAAACACTTGGTTACCTACAGGGGAGCACCCATACGATTGTCAGCAGATTTCTCAACAGAAACGATGCAGGCCAGATGGGAGTGGCAAGAAATATTCAAAATAATGAATAGCAAGAATCTACAACCAAGATTACTCTATCCAGCAAAGCTATCATTCAGAATTAAGATCAGATAAAGTGCTTCGCAGATAAGAAAAAGCTAAAGGAGTTCATCACCACCAAACCAATATTATATAAAATGCTGAAAGATATTCTTTAAGAAGAGGAAGAAGAAAAAGGTAAAAATATAAATTATGAACAACAAATACACATCTATCAACAAATGAATATAAAAATCAAGTGAATTGATAGGCTGATGAACAGGATAAACTGGTGAATATAACAGAATCATGGACATAGAGAGGAAATGGACTGACAATTCTTGGGGAGAAAAGGGGTGTGGGAAGTACAGCAAGAGACTGGACAAAAATCTTACAACAATGGGAGAGGACAGTGGGGAGGGGGAGGTGAGGGTGGAGGGTGGGTTGGGTACAGAGTGGAGGGGAGCTATAGGGGGATAAAAAAGGGGGAACAATGTAATTAATAAACTGAACAATAAAGATTAAAAAAAAGAAATAGAGCTAGACTCTAAAAATAAAAAAAAGAAATTCCCCTTAATGCTGTATGTCTACTAATGTGTGTATATATAATGTGTAAACACACACCCATTTTATAGATAGATGTAATAATATGTTGTATGATGACATTAATTTAATTATACCTCACATAAATTCAGCAAGAGGCCTGTCGTTTGTTTTGAAGCACTTGGTAGTATTTCCCTCAAGCCAATCTGGGAATAAATGCTGCTGTACGTGTGGATTCACAAAAACAGAACATGACACTGAGTTGGGTCACCAAGCACCCATGTGAGCCTGAGGTCACACCAGGGCCTGAAGGCAGCATGCCACTGAACAGGGATCTGAATTTTCCAGAACTTGTATGCAAGCATTACACAGACATGGGCTTCCTCTGAGGTGTCTGGACAACAAATATGAAAAAGCTATTCACAAGGTTTCCCAGGCAAGTAAGTTCAGAAATAGGCTCGGCAGAGTGGAAAGCTCTTTGAAGTTGTGTGGGCAGCTGCTGGTGGCTGCTGTATCTGCTCTGGAGTCTGGCAGCCCCGCTCCTCCTGACAGGTACTGTCTGCTTCACAGCATACCTTCTGTCTTCCTCCCCCTCCTTCAGCTAAAACAGTATTCTCAGTGTTCATCAGCTTGCCACAAATTCTTGGGCTGTGTTTTACTAGAAAATTCTCTTTCCTCCAGAGAATTTGCCAAGAAGGCCTTGCATACAGAGCAGGTTAGGATGCCAATAAATGCAAAAGGAAAAATAAAGGTTGTTTTTATGAAGCTGTTGGCCAGTTGGATATAATTAGCAGCTATCAAGCCCTTGAAATATGAAAATTAGTTAAATTTAATTTGATGAATAAGAATAATCACTTCAGATAGGATACTGTGATAAATAACCCCTTACATAAGAACAACAATAATTTCAATGCTATAGGTGCCTTATTTTGAGAATTGCTGAAATGCAAAAAATAAAAACACAAATAAATCCAAGTGTATGAAGAGAATGATACAAATGATAAGAAGCCCTGCCCTGAAGGCCCCACCAGCAGAGGTCCTGCTTCTCACATTGTAGCCAAATGGGAGTGCTATGAGCACCAGGTACACACTTCTCAGAGTATTCATTTCCTTTTGCGCTATGACAAATTACCACAAACCTAGTGGCTTCAAACACCGTTTTGTTCTCTTTTGGCCTGTACATCAGAAGTTTGATATGGGTCTCACTGGACTATACTGAAGGTGTCATCAGGGCTGTGTTACTTTTACAGACCTTAGGGGAGAATCCAATGTCTTGCCTTTTCTAACTCTTAGAAGTCACATATATTCCTGGCTCATAGTTCCCTCCTGCATCTTCAAAGCCATTGAAGTAACAGCTTCAAATCTCTTTCTCTGACCCTTGCTTCCAGTTTGGCATACTAGCACATGCACATTTGTCCAAATCCATAGAATGTACAACACCGACAGTGAGCCCAAGGTGAACTGTGCACTGGGGCGGACAGTGATGTGTCATTGTGGCTCATCAGTTGTAACACATGAGCCATTCTGGTAGGGGTGTTAATAGTGGAGGAGTCTGCATATCTGGAGGAAGAAAGTAGATGGCTCAATTTTGCTGTGAACCTAAAATGGCTTTTTAAAATAAAATCTCTTTTTAAAGTCTTTTAAGAGAAGAATTATGTGAGCAATGTTCTTTAAAAAGTTGGGAACCACTGCACTTGAGAGAAGAGACTCTAATTTATTTCAACGTTATGTTCTGAGCATCCACAAACGCCTGCCTGCGGAGGGAGCTAAATTCGTCACGAAAGACCAGAAGGAGACCAGGGCGTGGTCAGGATTCATGCAACTCGAAGTCTAATGACAGTGTCTGCTTTTGCAGTGTGATGGCTCCTCCTGTAGCCCAGAGCATAAGGGGGAAGGAAACTAGCATTGTTCAGCTCTATACCAAGGACTTATGTACTGTCTCGCTTCATGCTTAACTAACTCTACAAGGTAAGTGCTAACAGCTCCATTTTTAAATTAGAAGAATAGGCTCTGCATGGCTAAATAACTTGCTGAGCTATAGTCTGAGGGGCTGCAATTCAAATCCAAGTTTGTGTGAATCCAAAGCCCAAGGCCAGGCTTCCTCCTCAAGTAGAAGAGTAGAGGATAGCAATGTTTTGTGAGTGTTCTGAGCTCTGACTGTGGAAAATGATGCAGAAAAATGAGCCTGTAAACCAGGAGAGGTCCAAAGGGAGGATTCATTGTTGAAGTAGGTTTACAGTTGTTCAAATAGAAAATAATATAATAATGAATAAATAATAACTCAAGAATGAAGTGTTTTGCATACTCACAATTGTAAGCCTACTTTTGGCCCACCATCCTATCTAATAAAGGAGAAACATGCAAATTGACTGGACCTTTGCTATGCTCCCAGCCAATCAGGAGCAGGGGGCAGGGCCAAGCGGCATGAGGGACGGGGCCAAGCAACGTGAGCACCGGGCCCCAGAGGTGGAGATGAAGCAGCAGCGGCGGCAAGGGAGCTCCTGGCCCCTGGGCACTGTAAGGGGAAGGGACAGCGGTGGCAGGGAGCGCCCAGTCCCCGGGGCCGGGTGGTCATAGGCAGCTGGGGCTGAGCTGAGCAGGGCGATGGCTGGGTGCCCATGGCCTAAAGGCTCTCGTGAGGCTTTAGGCCTGGGCAGACTGGGGGTGAGCCATCAGTTGAACATCCCTGAGGGCTCCCAGTATGTGAGAGGGGGCAGGTTGGGCTGAGGGACCACCCACCCCCAGTGCACGAATTTCATGCACTGGGCCCCTAGTGTATTCATATAAAAAACTGGTTGTCCCTAAAGGAATTTTCAACCTTTGTAAGATGCCAGTGGTCTCTGTGCCCTCCACCCACCCCCACCCCCCCAAAAGAAGAGCCACCTCTCAGGCCACCAGACTCAACCAAGAAGTGCTGGAGCAGAGAGGGGCCAGCAGAGGGAGCTGTGCAGGCATGTTGGCCAGGTCTTTCCAAGGCTCCTGCCCAACAGATCCAAGACACCCAGAGTAGGAGCCTAGGACTAAGGCAGGGATGGAGAAATATCTTTTTGAACTAAATTGGTTTCCTTACCTTGAGAACATGTAGCCCAGAGAATATTTTTCAGAAAATATTGGGGAGTGAAGTTTGCCTCTTACAAAATTGCTAATTGTTCTAGTTTCTTTTTTTTACATATAACTTCCTTTTGCCTCAGTAGATGTGAGGAGGCAGTGCAGAAAGTGAATATAGCAGCAAAAGTAAGCATGTGTAGACCCTGATCTGTCTCTTATGAGAGGTATGGGTTTGCTCTAAGCCTCTTTTTTGTCTTCTGGAAGCTGGAGATCAAAGGCTTTATCTTACAGGTCTGTTCTGGAGAATAAAGAGAATTCACCGAAATGGTACATAAGTACATGATGTCACACAATTTGCAATTATTTTTTGTCTTGCATTCCCTTTACACTCTTAGAAATTATTGAAGACTCAAAGAGCTTTTGTTTACATGGGTTCTATCAACCAATATCTACCACATTAAAAAGTAAAATTGATTTTTCAATTAAATTTCTTATTAAAGTATTTATGTTAGAAAATAACAATAAGCCTATCACATGCAAATTTTAAAAACTTGTTTTTATGAAAAATAATTACATTTTCAAATTTTAAAATAGACAAGTGACAGCATTTTTCATTTTGCAAACCTATTCTGTGTTCAGACTATTGTGACTTTATACATCATGTAGCCTGTGAAAACTCGTCAAAGAATGGGAGTGAAAACACAAATAATACCTTAGTGTTCCATGAAAATTGTTGTGAACTCAGCACTCAATAAGTGATAGAGAGTACATTGTCCCCTGGGCAAGTTTATCCCAAATTCCTGGTAGCAACTCTAGCTTATAAGAAAAAATGCTCTAGTAGGTAACCTGATCTTTGGTGAGTGACTGCTGGAGGGTTATGAGAAGTTTTACTCAGCATGCAAAGAACTTGATGAGAAATCAAGTAGTTGATGAAATAATGAAGACATGCAAAGCTGGAGCAGGCCTGAGCTTGTGTACCTTAGTGTATGCCAAGGTAATATCTATCTTGAACAAAAAAAAAATCAAGTCTCTCAGACAGCAATTGGTTAACCAAATATTTTATTAAAAACTAGAGACCCGGTGCACAAAATTCATGCACAAGAGGGCGATCCCTCAATCCAGCCTACACCCTCTCACAACCTTGGACCCCTTGGGGAATGTCCAACTGCCTGCAGGGATTGGGCCTAAACTGGCAGCTTGACATTCCTCTCACAATCTGGGACTGCTGGCCCCTAACCACTTGCCTGCCTGCCGGTCTGATTGCCCCTAACTGCCTCTGCCTGCCTGGTCATCCCTAAGTACGCCCCTGCCTACCTGATCACCCTTAAGCCCTCTGCTTGCCTGATCGCCCCTAATCACTCGCCTGCCTGCCTAATCACCCCTCACCATTCTGCCTGCTTGCCTGATCATCCCTAACCTCCTCTGCCTGCTTGCCTGGTCACTCCTAGCCACTTACCTGCCTGCCTAATAGTCCCTAACCCCTCTGCCTGCCTGACTGCCTGCCTAATCACCCCTCACTACTTTTCTGCCTGTCTGATCACCCCTAACTGCCTCTGCCTGCCTTATCACCCCTAACCGCTTGCCTGCCTACCTGATTGCCCCTAACCACCTCTGTTCATTCCCTGCCCCCGTGGCTTCATCCAGAAAGACATCAGAAATGATATCAATAAGCTTGTTTGGCTGTACAGTCTAATTAGCATATTGTACTTTTATTATTATAGATTAACATAAAATCTGCCTTTTAGTGACTTCTAAAATGTTTCATTCCTGCCGAGACCGGTTTGGCTCAGTGGATAGAGCGTCGGACTTCAGACTGAAGGGTCCCGGGTTCGATTCTGGCAAGGGCATGTACCTTGGCTGCGGGCACATCCCCAGTAGGGGGCGTGCAAGAGGCAGCTGATCGATGTCTCTCTCTCATCGATGTTTCTGACTTTCTATCCTTCTCCCTTCTGCTCTATAAAAAAAAAAATCAATAAAATATATTTAAAAAAAAAAAAAAAAAAATAAAATGTTTCATTCCTTCCTGCTTTGGACGATGAGATACATTTACTGTATTTCCATCTCCTCCTCTCCAGGTGGCATCCAAGCCTGATGAATCCCATGTTAAGGAACTTCTGCCTCCTGCTGAGACCTGTGTCATCTCCCCACAGGTCCGAATTGGCCTGCTTCTGCCCATGTGGGCATGAAACCTTACCCAAGCCTTCTGCAGAGAGACATCACCAGCCAGCATAATCAACTGTGTCTCTAGATTCCTCTTCCTCCTCTACTCCTTCTATGCTGCCATCCTTTTACAAAGCACATTCTACTTGATCCTTTAGATTCTCTCAGACCTTTTTGTAACCCCCATTTCTCCCCAAGTTTCCTCTGTCAGCCCAGCCTGAATCCTACTCTCCACTGACTCACTGCTCTCTCTCTCTCTGCCCAGACTTACCTCTCCATTCAGGCCCTTCTTCCTCCCTCCTTTCTCCTCTGTGCCTTGCAATGGAACACCTTTCGTGTGCAGGAAGCCAGAGCCCCAGGCATGAGGGGGCCTATGAGCCATGGTAGGCTATTACAGGATTTGAAGCCATGACTTGTTTCCAGGTATAATGCTTTTTACAGCATTATAAGAACTATCATGAGAGATAGTCCAGTTTTAAAGCTTAGCAAAGAAGGCGGTTTGGACTCTCTTGACATTTGCTTTCCTTCAGTTTATTCGCCAACCAGCCAACAATCGGAAGGAAGGTTATGTACAAGATCAAGAATGCAAGGGGTAACTCTTCCTAACACCTCCCTTATTCTTCTCAGAGAACCCAAGTTCTGAGTACATATAACTCACAAGGAAAGAGGAATATGACATCAAGAGGAGCCAGAATCACCGAGGTGAGGAGAAGCTTGTTCTAAGGGGCTCTGCCTCAAAAGCATCATTACACTCTTAAAGACTGGATTGTGTCCCCCATTAAATTCATATATTGACGCCTTACTGCCCAATGTGACCATATTTGGAGATAGAACTCTTTCATGGAGATACTTAAGGTCATAAGGGTGGGACCTTAATCTAATAAAACCAGCATCCTTATAAGAAGGAAAAGAGATTCCAGAGAACCCTCTGATGAGCTTGCCTCACCCCCGGCATTCACAGAGAAAGGCCATGTGAGGCAAGGGAAGAAGACAACCATCTACAAGCCAGGAGGAGAGGCCTCACCAAACCAGCCCTGATGGCACCTTGATCTTGGACATCTAGACTCCAAAACTGTGGGAAAAAAATATCTATGGTTTAAGCCATCCACCTGTATTTTATGGCAGCCTGACCAGACTAGTGTACACTCCAATGAGTTACTTCTGTGTTGTTTCTTACTGCATCATTGGACTTTCATGAGGCCAGGTCATGGCCTACCTTAGTAACAAACTGGGGAGGTAGGTCCCCTCTGACTTCTAGGAAGGGCAGTTTTGCTTGCAGGAGGGCTGAGCCAAGGGTGGTTTGGAATCCAGGATGCCTTAAATTATTTATGACTGTTCATTTATTTATAAAATGGGAATGATAATACCAGTGCTTTGGGGGAAGGTCTAAATATAAAATTCAACTGGATAAATAGTTGCTGACTTTGTTTATATATAAGGTGGTGTACTGAGAAGGATATAAGGGTAAATGTGTTTGTATCCCTTATGGGAAAGTTTTCTCCATAATAATGTATATGTGTAATATAGTTGTGAAAGCACTTTAGGGATATGACATTTAAAAATGAAGAGACTTAGCTGCTTTGGCTCAGTGGCTTGAGCATCGGCTTGAGGACTGAAGGGTCCCGGGTTTGATTCTGGTCAAAGGCATGTAGGTTACATGTTCCCCAGCCCTGGTTGGGGGTGTGTGCAGGAGGCAACCAGTGGATGTGTCTCTCTCACATCAATGTTTCTCTCTCTCTCTCCCACTCCTTTCCACTCTCTCTAAAAACCAATGGAAAAATATTCTTGAGTGAAGATAAACAATAAATAAATAAATAAATAAATAAATAAAATAGAAATTAAGAAGACTTTAACTTCATAATACTACCAAACTTATTACTTGTTTAATGTAATCATTTTAATATTCTAAGTATTGTTTCTTTTTAAAGTTCAAGGATACATCATTTATGGAAAAATTCTAGGGCTAAAAATTTTTTTAAATATTTTTGTTTTCTTAAATTTTTCAATTATAATTGACATTCACTATTATATTACATTATTTTCAGGTAGAAAGCATAGTGCTTAGACATTTATATAATTTACAAATAGCACTCTACATTATTACAATATTATTATGTTTCCTATGCTGTACTGTAATTTCCGATGACTATTTTGTAACTACCAATTTTTACTTCTTCTTCTTCTTCCTCTTTTTTTTTTTTTACCATTTTACCCAGTCCCCCAACCCTGCCTTCCATCTGGCAGCAATCATTTTATTCTGTGAATTTGTTTCTATTTTACTTGTTCAATTATTTTGTTCTTTAGATTCCACATAAAAATGAAATAATATGTTATTTGTCTTTATCTGACTTATTTCACTTAGTGTAATATTCTCTCAGTCCATCCATGTTGATGCAATCTTACATGGTAAGATTGCATTCTTTTTACTGGTATGGCTGAGTAATATTCCATTGTAGATATGTACTACCTCTTCTTTAGCCAGTTATCCAATGATGGGCACTTAGGTTGTTTCCATATCTTGGCTATATATATATATATATATATATATATATATATATATATATAGCCAGCGAAGGGAACACCATAACAACCGGAACAACTGGTTGCTATGATACCCACTGCAGCCACCGAACCTGCTTGATTAGGGGGTGGAGCCAGCTGGCTAGCCTCCTGCAGCCCCTCCCACTGGCTAGCCCTGCCCTTGATTGACTCCACTCCCATAGGGTGCAGGGCCAGCCCACCAACTTCCTGCAGCTCCTCCCCCTGGATGGCCCAGCCCCTGATTGCTCCCTCTACCCCAAAAGGGGGTGGAGTGGAGGAAGTCAACCTCCTGCAGCACCATGGCCTTTACCACCTTGATCAACCTGTGGCCCTTCCCCCCAGTCAGCTCTGCCCCCCCCCCCCAAATCTGATCGGGTGAGGGCCACCGACAAACCACTCATGGCCTCTCCCCCAGGCTTCTGGCCCCCAATCAGTACCCCTCACTCATTTGGGGGTGGGGCTGGCCAGCCCACCATCCACAGCTCCTCCCCACAGCTGGCTGTACCCACAATCAGCCCCCACCACCCAATCAGCCTATGCCCCCTTCCCTCATCCAGCTCCAGCCCAGATTGGCCCCACACACACCAATCAAGGTTAAGGCTGGCTGGACAACCTCCCATGGCCCCTCCCCCAGCTCCATTCAGGGGCAGGACCAGCCAGCCCCAGGCCCCTTCCAGGAGCTGGCTCAGCCCTGCTCGGCCTGATGGGGTGGGCCAGCTGGCTAACCTCCCACTATCTCCTCCTCCCGACAAGCTCAGTCCCAATCCGCTGATTGGGGCCAGACTGGTTGGACTCTCCCTGGAAAGAGTGTATATTCTGCTGTTTTGAAGCGAAATGCTCTAAAAATATAAAGTAAATCCATCTTGCCTAATTGTGTCATTTAAGGTTACTATTTCTATACTGATTTTCTGTTTGAAAGATATATCCATTGATAACAATTGGGTACTACGTTTCTCTACAAAGACTGCTTTATTGTTGATTTCTCCTTTTATGTCCATAAATATTTGCTTTATAGTTTTAGGTGCTCCTATGTTGGGTGCATAAATGTTTACAAATCGTGTTTGATTTATTCCTTTATCATTATGAAATGTTCTTCTTTGTCTCTTAGTATAGCCTTTATTTTGAAGTCTGTCTTTCCTGATATAAGTATTACTACCCAAGCCTCTTTTGTTTGGTTCTACTTATAAAAAATATATATCTTTTTCCATCCCTTTACTTTCAATCTCTGTGTGTCTTTCAAACTAAAGTGGATCTCTTGTAGAAGAATATATATATGGGTCTTGTTTTCTTATCCATTTAGCTTCCTTATGTCTTTTGATTGAAACATGTAATCCATTTACATTTAAAGTAATTATTGATAGATGCATAGTTAATGCCATTTTATTATCCCCCCCTCCCAATTCTTTTCCTCAAAGAAGTCCCTTTAGGATTTCTTGTAATATTGGTTTGATGGTGATGAGCTCCTTTAGTTATTTTGTGATTATGGCTTTTTTCATATATTTTCGTAGTTACTAAATATATTATGTAAGAAGCTGTTTATAGATGTCTGCATTTGAGAGGAGGTTAAGCAGATCCAGGGTTACTTTGAATCATAAAGAATTTGGCTTTCATGATACCACTTCTTAAACCAAGAGGATTAAAGTAATTTGGTCCCAGGGACCCCTGTGGTACACTTGGAGGAGCTCCAGGATGTTGTCTTCTCCCTTGAGGGGCAGGCTCCCTTCTGTCAAGTGCTGCATCATGCTACAATCATTGCAATCTTTTCAGTTGAAACATGACTATGATGTATTTTCAGAACATTCAAAATAACCAAATTCAAACAGACACACACACACACACACACACACACACACACACACACACCAAATTAGGGACTGACTCATCACAAAATAATTATTTGCTTTAATTAAATTTATTGATTATTTCTCTTGCATGGCAGACTCCACAAAAGCATTTAAAATGTAATTTGAGTAATAAAACCCTATTTATATAAAACTAGAGGCCCAGTGCACCAAATTTGTGCACAGGGGCAGGAGATGTCCCTCAGCCCAGCCTGCACCCTCTCCAATCTGAGACCCCTCAAGGGATGTCCAACGGCCCATTTAAGCCCAATCCGAGTAGGATCAGGCCTAAATGGGCAGTCGAACATCCTTCTCACAACTCAGGACTGCTGGTTCCAAACTGCTCGCCTGCCTGCCTCCCTGATTTCCCCTAACCACTTCTGCCTGCCAGCCTGATCACCCCCTAACCACTACCCTGCCAGCCTAATTGATGCTTAACTGCTCCCCTGCCAGTCTGTTTGCCCCCAAACTCCCTCCTCTGCCAGCCTGGTCACTCCTAACTGCCCTCCCCTGCCAACCTGTTTGCTACCAACTTCCTTCCTCTGCTGGCCTGGTCACCCCTAACTGCCCTCCCCTGCAGGCTTGATCACACACAACTGCCCTCCCTTGCAGGCCTGGAACCTCCCAATGGCCCTCCCCTGCTGGCCATCTTGTGGTGACCATCTTGTGTCCACATGGGGGCAAGATCTTTGACCACATGGGGGCAGCCCTCTTGTATGTTGGAGTGATGGTTAATCTGCAAATTACTCTTTTATTAGATAGAGGCCTGGTGCACGGGTGGGGGGCAGCTTGTTTGCCCTGAAGGGTGTCCTGGATCAGGGTGAGGGTTCCCTTGGGGTGTAGGGTGGCCTGGGCAAGGGGCCTGTGGTGGTTTGCTGGCCAGCCATGTGCCCAGCAACCCAAATGGAGGCCCTGGAATCTGGGATTAATTTTGTTCTACAATTGAAACTTTGTAGCCTGGAGCAGAGCCAAGCCTTTTGTTTGGGACAGTTACCTTCTATAATTGAAACATTGTAGCCTAGAGTGGAGGCCTAGGCCAGCAATGGCAGGTGGAAAGCTTGGCTTCCTCCATTGCTGGGGAAACCCAAGCCTCCCTCCTGCTCTCAGTGGCCACAGCCATCTTGGTTCGAGTTTATTTGCAGAATTTGCTCCTGATTGGACTAATGGGCATGGCTGTGGACATGACTTGATCAGAGGTATGGTAAATTTGCATATTACTCTTTCATTAGATAGGATATCTAGTAGTATGTAATAGCTTGCATTTCTGTAGGGTTTTATAGATTTCAAAAGGATTTGACATGTGTTTTTATAATGTCTTCATCTTGCAAGATTGGATTTGTATTGTCATTTCTATGTTATGAATAAGAAAACTAAGGCAAAAAGAGCTAAATCCTTTGCCTAAGGTCACATAGCTGAATAAGACCTGACACTATTTAAACTCTTTGTTTAAATATTCTTTCCCTATAAGCATATTTCTTTTTCCGATTTATATTTTCCCTTGAAACAGAACTTAGGGGCTATTTGGGATTACATTCAAATTTGAAATGGAGAACTGTTTATAAAAAATGATTTGACTTCTTCCAAAGAGGGTAGATGGAGATCTGTCAGGTTCTGAAAAGAGAATATAAAAATATATTCCGGGGAGTTCCTAGTAGCTGACCGGCATCGAGGGCAGGAAGATGCCACCCAAGCGTGTGGCTAAGAAAAGGTCACCCCCAGAAGATGCTCTCCCCAAAAGCAAGAACGTGAAGGTCCCACATAGGTCCCACCGCACAGAGCCGGGCTTGATACTGACACTGGGCCAGGGTGACATGGGCCAGCTGGGGCTGGGCGAGAATGTATTGGAGAGGAAGAAGCCAGCAGTAGTAACCATTCCAGAAGACGTTATCCAGGCTGAGGCTGGGGGCATGCACACCGTGTGTCTAAGCAAAAGTGGCCAGGTCTACTCCTATGGCTGCAACGATGAGGGTGCTCTGGGAAGGGACACATCGGTGGAGGGCTCAGAGAGGGTTCCTGAGAAAGTGGAACTGTAAGAGCAAGTGGTGCAAGTGTCAGCAGGAGACAGTCACACAGCGGCTCTCACTGAGGATGGCCATCTTCCTCTGGGGATCCTCCCGGGACAACAATGGTGTGATTGGGCTCTTGGAGCCCATGAAGAAGAGCATGGTGCCTGTGCAAGTGCAGCTGATTGTGCCTGTGGTGAAAGTGGCCTCGGGAAACGACCGCTTGGTGATGCTGACAGTTGATGGTGACCTCTACACTTTGGGCTGCGGGGAGCAGGGTCAGCTGGGCCGTGTCCCTGAATTATTTGCCAATCGTGGTGGCCGGCAGGGCCTTGAACACTCCTGGTTCCCAAGTGTGTGCTGTTGAAATCCAGGGGAACCCGGGGCCATGTGAAATTCCAGGATGCCTTCTGTGGCGCCTACTCCACCTTTTCTATCTCCCTCGAGGGCCATGTGTATGGCTTTGGCCTTTCAAACTACCATCAACTTGGAACCTCAGGCACAGAATCTTGCTTTTTACCCCAGAACCTGACATCCTTCAAGAAGTCTACCAAGTCCTGGGTGGGCTTCTCTGGTGGCCAGCACCACACAGTCTGCATGGATTCGGAAGGAAAAGCATATAGCCTGGGCCGGGCTGAGTACGGGAGGCTGGGTCTTGGAGAAGGTGCTGAGGAGAAGAGCATGCCCACCCTCATCTCCAGGCTGCCCTCTGTCTCCTCAGTGGCTTGTGGGGCCTCTGTGGGATATGCTGTGACCAAGGATGGTCGTGTTTTTGCCTGGGACATGGGCACCAACTACCAGCTGGGCACAGGTCAGGAGGAGGATGCCTGGATCCCCGTGGAGATGACAGGCAAACAGCTGGAGAACCGCCTAGTTCTATCTGTGTCCAGCGGGGGCCAGCACACAGTCTTACTAGTCAGGGACAAGATACAGAGCTGATGAAGCTTCTAGGGCCTGGCTCCTGGCCCCTCCCCCTCCCTTCTGGAACACAGAAGCTGTGATGACTCAGACTCCACAGGCCTTCCTCATCCTTGAGTATTTTGTCATCACCTGCCTTTTTTCCATCCACAGAACAGAATCACTTTCCTCTTTTTTATTCCTCCTTTCTGGAATCATCCTGTAACCTACAGGATGAAGAGGACGGGATGGAAGAGGGGAGTGGGTTTTGTTGGAATGTTGCTCACCCCAGAACTATGTGATTAGACCTTTCCCCTCCCTCATCCCTACCTCCCATGGTCCTGGCTGACATTGGTTTTGTTTACAAACAACTAAAACTTCCTCCCTTGGCAAGGGGGGGGGGGGGTGGTTTTCTACACCCTGAAAAGCTGGGGCTCCATGGAGCCCTACTCTAGTCATGCGCCACTCTGTAATGTCTTTCACAATCCACAGGCCGACAGACGGCACAGTTGTCAGACCCAGCTGTCATGCACCTATGCCTGGGGGAGACTGGAGAAGGGGCAGGGCTACCAGCCATGGGCAAGCCCAAGCCAAATATTTGGCCCTGAACAGGTGTCCAAGGGGCAAATAGTGATCCTCCATCTGATCAAGAAAAAGGCCAATCAGCTTTTCTCCCAGAAGCACAAAGTATTCTGTCCTGCACTGCCCATCCAGCCTGCCTCACCTGCCTGGAGTCTGGAGAGGAAGTGAGGCCTGCAGAGCAGGATGTGGGGCGAGGGGAAGGAGGGTTTTACAAACAAACAGCAATATGGAGAGAAGGGAGGGCAGGGGAGAGGGTTGGATGGGCAGAGAATGATTTCCAGAAAGGGAAGCAGAAGCTTGTATTGTGAGAGAAAACAGCAAGCAGGTTTTTTTTTTTTTTTAATGTAAAGTATTTTAGAAGAGAGAGTGAAATCTTTTAATATTTGAATAAATTTAGAGTTTTATAAAACAGGCCACTTGTTTTCTACACATTCCCTGCTTTTTTAAGGGAACGTCTGCTGTGTTGGGAAGGGCAGGATAAACCCACACCTGTGGACTTTGTCAAGACTAGGACTTAAGGTGATGTCAGGGTGTCCTGTTGTGTGCCTGTCAGCTGTGACTTCCATACACATCAAAAAAGATTTGATTTTTGCTTAGGTATTTATGTTTCAGGAATCACTGTATTTAAAAAAAATTATGCTGCATAATATGAGAGACATGGAATGGTTCTTTCAACATCCTAATCCCAAATCAAGATGGTACATCTCTAGAAATACTTTTACTAAGCTTGCTGTTGTATCATTTTCAACAGCTGATATAATTGATAAGACATGATTAACTGCACAGTAACTCTTAAGACAACTTATTCGTATTGATACAGATTTTTACAGGCATTTGAGCAAACAAAATCATAGAGCTGGCCTGTCTAATATGATGGTCACTAGTTACATGAGGCCATTTACATTTAAATCAATTAAAATATGTAAAAATGTTTAATTCCTTTTTCGCACTAGCCACATTTCAAGTCCTCAATAATTACGTGTGTTAGTGCCTTTGGTATTGGGCTATGGAAGGTTTCTGTAATTGCGGAAGGCTACAGTGGGTATTGTTGACGCAGCAGGTCTATATATGTATACCAGGAAAGTTTTATTAGGGCCAGGAGGATTTTTCTTGGATGTCAGTGACTCTTGGAAAAATGAATATGATGTAAAATAACTTAAAATGTAGTATGTGATTTTTCCCCCCTTTTGAATTTTTAGTTTTGATACAGGCACTATACTAATTAGAAATGGAATTCTTTAAAAAAAATCACACTTTGAATATATATATATATATATATATATATATATATATTCCATCAGGATCACCAGTGAAGCTTTTAAAAGACACTAGTGATAGGAATCAATATGGTGGCATAGGTAAACACTGGCACTTGCTGCTGCCCACAACCACATAAAAATCACAGAACCACCATCACTCAGAATTTCCTGAAATCTGGCTGAATGGAAGTCCTAAGCTAAAGAAATAAAGAAGAAAGCACACTGAGACTGAAAGGAAGGGCAGAGGTGAGGAAGAGACTGGTCTGACACCCACGTGAGCTGTTTTTTACATCAGGAGGGAGATCGTCCCTGCAAAGGCTGCCCATGAGGAGCAAGTGATCCCAGCCCCACACCAGACTCACATCCAGGATTCCAGAGCTTGGCAGAGAAGTGCCCATAACTTCAACCTCAGGCTGTGAAAACCAGTGGGCATTGTGGCTGAGGGACACAGAGGCTGCTGGGGATCCAGGTGTTCCCATAAAGGGTCGATACACAAACTTACCTGGACTTGATCCCTCTAAGCTCCAGTGCCAGGCAGCTTTGGGGTTTCCAGATACAGACGGGGAGGAACTGGACTGTCTGGCATTGGGGCAGGACCTCGGGGTTGGCTTTCTCCCAGACAGGGGTCATTGTTCCTGTGCTGGAACCTTCCCTCTGGCCAGGACTGACTGGCAGCCATATCTGAGTCTTCATCACTTCGGCTCACACTGTTTGTCTGCCTGGTGATTCACAGAGACCCCACTCCAAGCTGTGTTTCTTTGATCTCTCTGTGGATTTGTGTGCCAGTGCCATACTCTTTTTATTTATTAGAGCTTTGAAATACATATTAACTTTTTAACAAGCCCTCTCTTGTTATATTTCTCCTTTTGAGTTTTATTAGGCTCAGCTAGCTGCCTCTCTCTACTCAGGGATGATGAAATGTCCTCAGAGGAAGTAACTCCCATTGCCATATTCCCTGGATTGCCCCCTTTCCTCCCCATTCTCCCCTGATATGGCCTCTACTTTCAAGTTCTGTTCCAAGAATAAAAATGAGTTCTCTAACTGGACAAAAAGCGTACACCTATGGAGGAGGACAGTGGGGGGCGGGGTAAGGGCAGAGGATGGGATGGATATGGGCGGGGGAGCTATGGGAGGGGAAAAAGAGCAACATTGTAATAATCTGAGCAATAAAGACTTATTAAATTTTAAAAAATGAGTTTTCTATAGAAAACTCACCTTGCCTATCTCCCCCTCCTAACCTGTTTTGGGCCAGTTTGCCATCATTTCTACTTCAGAATAAATTGCAAATCAGCTCAATTACATTTAAAAGAGAATTGGTCATGCAAAGCACAGTTTCGGTACCATAGTTATACTAAAATTTACACAACAAAGATCCTCTCTCCCAGTTGAACAACTTATGTACTTGCTTGGGGGGTACCTAACCTCTGAAACAAAAACAAATGGTGTCTGAAACCCTGGACACTCCTGGTTTTCACTTTGGTAAATAGAGTTCCATTTTGTTTTCTTCCTCAAGGACAACATTCTTCACCAAATGAGAAAATGAGATGCTTCATCCTGGCTAGAAAATGTCTTGAAAAATTGAATAATAAGTCATTAAGTGTATGTTCTCTCTCTCTCTCTCTCTCTCTCTCTCTCTCTCTCTCGCACACACACACACACACACACGCACACACACACACACACACACATACACACACTATAGACTTAAGAACACTAGTAAATCACAACCCTTGCGTTATTGCTCATGCCAAGGGCTTTGGTTGCTCTCAGTTATTTCCAGTTTTATATGGACTATCATATACTTAGAGAGTTGCTCACATTTCTAGTTGTCATTTGAAAATCTCCTATAACTTCTTCCTCAGGTGCAGCATCCTTCCACCTTCCTGGGCTCAAGGCCTGCTGCTTAGGTACAGGCCATGCCAAGCAGGGTGCCTGACTGGCAGTTCTCTTTCCAACTCATTGAAGGGCAGGATACGTGGCTTCTGCAAGCCTCATTTGCTTCTTTTCCAGCTGGAGTGTTCAATGGTTTAACCCAGTGGTCTGCAAACTCATTAGTCAACAGAGCCAAATATCAAGAGTACAACAATTGAAATTTCTTTTAAGAGCCAAATTTTTAAAACTTAAACTATCTAGGTAGGTACATTGTTATTAACTTCATTAGCTGGCCTTTGCTAAAAACTCAAGGGGCCAAAGAGCCGCATGTGGCTCGCAATCCGCAGTTTGCCAACCACTGGAACTTTAACCCAACCTCAACTCTAATTGTAGTCTCTTATCATCCTTACAAAGAGCAATCCTGTCTTTCCTGATTTCCTTTAGAAGCTGAGTGTGTGATCTGAGTAGATCTTACCAAAAGGAAGCTCATGACTTTTTTTTTTTTTTTTTTTTGGAGTTGAGTTGGGTAGGAGAGATTTTGTTTCTTTTCCTAGATACAAGTAAGGAAGTATGCAGCCCCAACCTGCTTGCAACCAGCTTTTTTTTTTATGTTTCAGTTATGTGAGATAATGATTATTTAAGTCATTTGGAGTTGTTTTCTGTTACTTGCAATTAAAAAATATCCAGATTCTTCAAATCACCTCTGACCCCAGGGAGGGACACGCCCCCCATGGCAGAGGTGGGTGGGCATCCCTCAGGGTTCTAAATCCAAGCCTAGTCCTTTTCTGCTTTTCTTTCTCCTGTCAGTATTCAATTTCCATTTCTGGTGGGATTTCTTTTTTTCTTCCTCATTTACAAAAAGACAACACAAATAACTGATTTGACGTTTAAATTTTAATTTTAATTTAATGTTTACTTTATTTCAGCAATACATATTTGTAAGTTAGACAGTTAAATAGTTCTTGAAAGGTGAAGAGAGTTCCCCACCCTATCCTCTCACCTGCAACTTTATACTAAAAATATCTCTATCTTCTCATTTATTTGTTGGTGTTTTCCAAGTCTGGCCCTTTTTCTGCAATATGTAGTAGTCATTGACTATTCATAATTAAAAGTGATACTTTTAACATGTTAATAAATACTGTAGACGATAGGGCAAGCCCTCATTTTTGTGTTGGGGAATCCCCAACAGTCTGTATATGTAGATCTTTCTTTCTTGGGATGGGCAGTTTTTTCATGGGAAGATCCTCCAGGCTCCTGTCTTGAAAGGCTATGAGTCTGTCATCATTCTGGCAACTGATAAGGGAAGGGTTCTGGGGCTCTTATTTATCATGAAGGCTTTGATACATGTCCTCCCAAGCTGCAGAACACCACCTCCTCCCACACTCCATTGTGCCCAAAGTCAACAAGTCAGAAGAGAAAACCTCCATCTTCACTCTTCTCATGAGAGTGAGGAAGGGTAGATGCCTGCTTGGAGAACTGTTATTCTGACTCCCAATCTTCCTAGAAGTTTTCAGGGGGAAACAGTGGAGGAAGCACCCAGCCAACCAGCCACGGATATTTTCATGATCTGTGTGAACTTGAACAAGTTTCTTGATTTCTCTGAACTTCAGTTTCTTCATTTGTACAGTGGAAACACAGGGCTTTGGTGTGAGCATTAAATGGGATCAGTGAGTGTAAGTGCCTATCACAGTCTGCCCAGCATAAAGAAGGCGCTCCATTTTTGGACATACAGTGGTCGTGATGGTAGTAGTTGTAGTCTCCTTAGCCTTTCTTTCTACACTTGCAAAAGGACAGCCACCCTACTTATGTTCCACCCAAGTTTTAATAAAATTTCAGGGGCATCACAACCTTTGCAACTTGCCCTCCATGCCACCTTCTCTGAGCACCAACCAAACCTTCAGAACCACCTCCTCCATCTCTCCCCCAATCCAATGGATTAACACGCAAGACTGAGAACTTCAGTGAAGTCAGTCTGAACCCAAATCTCAAAAGTGAAACTGGTCACCCTTCTCTCTTATTATACACAATACCCTCTGTCTTTCTTCTATTTTCCCTCTCTTACCACTCCTGACAAAAGAGAAGAGAAAGGAACCTTCCTGCCTTCAGTGTGCTAGAGTCCCTCACCCAGTGCAAAGTAAGATTCCTCCTTCCATCCTTCTTACCAGCTCTCTCTTGGCCTTGGCCTTCTTCCCCATTTTTCTCTCACTGCTCATTTGGGACTGGATAGCCTTTCTCTTCACAATCAAGGTCTTTTCCCTAAATTCTTAGGATACTTTTCTTATCTGCTCTAGACTTCCAGCAGTTAATTGGATATATCTCAGGGGGATTGAATAAAGAAGAGGAACTGAAGAAGCTGGAAAAGTTAGGGTTATCTTAAAGTTAAGAATTTAGAATGCTTGATGGGCCATCTAGTACAGAATCTGATGAAAAGTAGCACCCACTGTGCTTGGCATTTTTTCTCAATCTGACACTTCAGATTACAAAATTCTAGTAAAGAGTGTCCCAACCATTAAAAATACACCTAATGGCCAAACCGGTTTGGCTCAGTGGATAGAGCGTCAGCCTGCAGACTGAAAGGTCCCAGGTTCGATTCCAGTCAAGGGCATGTACCTTGGCTGCAGGCACATCCCCAGTTGGAGGTGTGCAAAAGGCAGCTGATGGATGTTTCTCTCCCATCGACGTTTCTGACTTTCTATCTCTCTCCCTTCCTCTGTGAAAAATCAATAAAATATATTTTTTAAAATACACCTAATGAAAATTTTGAAGTAGGTCTAACAAAAGTCATGGTGAAGTAAATGTTGGGAAGTGATCTCTGTTGGGAACAAGGTAAATACTTGGTCATTTGGAGACTATCCTATCTAATAAAAGAGTAACATGCAAATGTGACCATACCTTGGCTCCTGATTGGCTATGCTAACAGCCAATTGGAGCAAGGGGCGGGGTTGAGAGGTGTGAGCGCCAGGCCCCAGGAGTGGAGATGAAGTGGTGAAGGCATCAAGCACCTGGCCCCAGGCATGGAGACCAAGCAGTGGCAGCGCCGGCGAACCACAGCTGCATCTAACTGATGCCCCCGGGTGTGGAGAATGAGGTGGGTACTGTGGCGGCAGTAAGAATTCACCACATCTGCATCTGAGGCCCCTGGCATTGCTGTTTCATGTGTAGCTTCAGCTGTATGCCAGCAAAAATGGAAAGCAACTGCCAGAGGGAAGGCCCCCAAGTCCCAGCTTCAGCATCCCAGCTGTGGAAACTGACAACAGGTAGGAGGAAGTCCCACCCCACAGAATCTGTCCAAATCAGCTGTTGTCACACTGCTGAAAAGCCTGTCAAGACTGTCATTCTCCTCTATCTCAGATCATGGCAATAGAGGTGGGACTATGTCCAAAGAAAAACTGTTGATACAACGGAGCTGTGCAGCAGAAAGGTGCCGACGTTATCGACAGAAAATGTCTGAAGAGCGACGTGTGTCTGATCTTGAAAGAAGGCGACGCCTGCGACAGAATGTATCTGAAGGGCAGCTATTGGACAAATGTCGCTCTAAAGCTGAAAAACACCAGCATCTTTGACAGGAAATGTCTAAAGAACAACATGCTTTTGAAGTTGAAAGAAGGCAGTGGCAAAGACAGAATATGTCTAAAGAATAGTCATCAACAAGTACTAGCAATAGTGGTAGGAACTGCCTTCTCAGCGAAAATGGAGTACGTGAAGATGCAATTCTCGAACATAGTTGTGGTGAAATGACTGTTAGATGTGAATTTTGCCTATCACTAAATTTCTCTGATGAAAAACCATCTGATGGGAAATTTACTTGATGTTGTAGCAAAAGGAAAGTCTGTCCAAATAGTATACATTTTCCAGATTACCTGCCATATTTAAAAAGATTAATGACAAACGAAGATTCTGACAGTAAAAATTTCATGGAAAACATTCTATCTATAAATAGTTCTTTTGCTTTTGCTTCCATGGATGCAAATGTTGCATCGCCATCAGGGTATGGGCCATACTGTTTTAGAATACATGGACAAGTTTATCATCATACTGGAACTTTACATCCTTCTGATGGTATTTCTCAGAAGTTTGCTCAACTCTATATTTTGGATACAGCCGAAGCTACATGTAAAAGACTAGCAATCCCAGCAAACCAGGCCTGCTCAGAAAGACTCATGATCAACATCAACAACCTCATGCATGAAATAAATGAATTGACAAAATCGTACAAGATGCTACATGAGGTAGAAAAGGAAGCCCAATCTGAAGCAGTAGCAAAAGGTATAGCTCCCAATTAAATATGATCGTAATAGTGACCCAGGTAGATATACTTCTCCCCGTGTAACCGAGGTTGCTGTCATATTCAGAAATAAAGATGGAGAACCTCCTTTTGAAAGGGACTTGCTCATTCATTGTAAACCAGATCCCAATAATCCAAATGCCACTATAAAGTGAAACGAATCAGTATCCTGTTTCCTACATTAGATGCAATGACATAATCTATTCTTTTTCCACATGGTGAAAAAGGTTGGGGAACAGATATTGCATTAAGACTCAGAGACAACAGTGTACTCAACAATAATACTAGACAAAATGTAAGAACACGAGTCACCCAAATGCAGTATGATGGATTTCATCTCTCTGTGAGGGACACGTGCAATCCTATTTTAAATGCAGGAAAATTAACTCAACAGTTTATTGTGGATTCGTATTGTTGTTGTATCATTTTGTTATTATTTATTTATTAATGAAATTATGTGTTATTTTCATATACATTGTACTCATTACTTTTATCTCTCACACTTTTATTGTAGAGAAAGGGCAAATAGCACTATTAAAATATTTCCTCTAATTAATACCCTTTTAATGTGCACGAATATCATGCACCAGCCCACTAGTCCTATATAATAAAAGAGAAACATGCAAATTTGATTATACCTTGGCTCCAGATTGGCTATGCTACCAGCCAATCAGGAGCAGGGGCAGGCCAAGTGGCTTGAGCGCTGGCCCCAGGGGTGGAGATGAAACGGTGTTGGCTGCAAGCACCCAGCCCCTGGGTTCTGTGAGGTGAAGAAGCGGCAGCAGCAGCGGTGGTGGCAGCGGCCCCCGGGCGCTGTGAGCAGAAGTGGCAGTGAGCGCCCAGCCCCCGGGATCGGGTGGTTGCAGGCAGCCAGGGCTAAGCTGAGCAGGGCGATGGCTGGGTGCCCAAGGCCTAAAGCCTCTGGCGAGGGTTGAGCCATCAGTTGGACATCCCCTGAGGGATCCCAGTATATGAGAGGGGGTAGGTTGGGTTGAGGGACCACTCACCCCCAGTGCACGAATTTCATGTACTGGGCCCCTAGTGCTCTAATAAAAGTAGATAATGAAATATAAGAGCAAACCTCACTTAATCTTTTACATTCTATTTCCTTTTTCAACCACATGCAACAGGAAAGCTGCACTTTGTTGTCTGTGCATGACTTTTTCTGAATGCAAACCTTAGTCTGTCCTTAAAATTCTCCCCAGCAAAATAATAAAGCAAAGGGTTAAGGCAGCTATTAGCAGCTGCCAAGGCCAGTGTGATGATCACAGCTTTTTGCAACCTGTCTGTGCATGTACCCCCTTTCCACACAACCAAGTGGAAGGTTCTCAGTACATGATAGGGCAGAAAACACAGGAGGAAGATGATCAAGGCAATGATGATGGTGACAAGTGCTTTCTTGTGAGAAACCCGCAGCCCTGATTCTGGGACCTCCACCTTTAACAGGGCTCGAATAATCAGCAGGTAACAGATGCTGAGCATGCAGAGTGGCAGCAGGAAGCCCACCACTAAGGCGATGTAGTTCATGATCTGCAGTTTAACAATTTTATTGAAATTCAGCTCTAAGCATGAGGTGACATTGCCCTTCTGCTCAGAGCCATTCTTCAGAAGTGTTGTTGAAGAAGCCATGATGAGGGTCCATATGATCCCACATAGGACCCAGGCACTTCTGATGCTGGTGACATGGAGGAGCCGGAAGGGATGAACAGTTGCCAGGTAGCGCATAACACTCAGCACAGTCAGGAAATAAATGCTGCTGTACATGTTGGCATACATGGAGTAAGATATAATCCTGCAGGCCAGGTCCCCAAATATCCAATTGGAGCCTCTGAGGTAATAGTCAATCCTGAAGGGCAGTGTGGTTGTAAACA
Source organism: Antrozous pallidus (assembly GCA_027563665.1). Taxonomy (NCBI): domain Eukaryota; kingdom Metazoa; phylum Chordata; class Mammalia; order Chiroptera; family Vespertilionidae; genus Antrozous; species Antrozous pallidus. The sequence continues at coordinate 9,929,015 of CM050519.1, forward strand.
AGAGATCAGAAATGGCCAAGTTCAGCATGAAAACATTTACAGATGTGGACTTCTTATAAGGCTGCAGAAAAACATATATGGAAAAGCTATTTCCCAAGGCTCCCAAGATAAATATTATCAGGTACACAATAGGATAAAAATCCTTCTTGAATTTTTCAATCAGGCAGTCCTTGTGGCTGTTGTTATTGCTAAAGGTGTCATTGGGTTCCATTTCTGATATGGAAGTCAATAGAGGCAAAGACATAAGTTTCCTCTCCATGCTGGATTAAAAAAAAAAGATACAAAAAGTTACTTGCTGCTCTCTGTTTACATATTTCCAGGTTTTAATGAAGTGTGGAGAAATATTAGGTTTTTCTGAAACTTAAATCAAAAATATATTAGCTAATATTTACTATATGCTCCATTAAATTTCATGATAAAATTCTAGAATGAAGAATATACATTAATTTATTTGATTGGAGCTGAAGCCTTAAACTTGAGAGACTTTAGTGTCCATGTTGACATGAATGTCCTACCACACTGTGGTCTAAATCTACCAGACAGCAGATTTCTGATTACCATCAGTGGAACACAGAAGGAAGTGGCACAACATTTTTCAAGTGCTGGAAGGAAGGCTCTACCAACCTAGAGTTATATATCCAGCAAAAATATCCTTTAGGTGTGAAGACAAAATCAAGACACTCTCAGATAATAGAAAACTAATAGAATTTGTTGCCAGCAACTTACTTTAAAGATTGAAGAAAAGAATTTCCCAAACAAAAAAGAATCAATAAAAGAAGGAATCATGGAATATCATAAAGGAAGAAAGAACACAATAAGCAAAAATATGAGTAAATGCAATAGGACTGGTTCTTTGAAAAGATTAATATAATTGACAAATCTATAGCAAGATGAACAAAAGAAAAATAGAGCATACACAAGTTACTATTATCAGGAATAAAACAGGGGACATCATTATAGGTACTGTAGACATCAAAAGGATAATAAGGAAATACAATGACCACCTCACAAACATAATCTTGACAACTTCAGTTAAATGGATTAGTTACTCAAATAATACAAACTATCCCAATTCTCCCAATAAGAAATAGGTAATTTGACTATTTAAAAAATTAACTCTTAATTAAAAATTATTAATAAAGAAATTGCCAATACTAGATGGTTTCACTGGAATATTCTACCAAACATTTAAATACTAGTAATAATTAACAGCAATTCTATACAATATGATCCAGAAAATAGAAGAGGAGGGTACCTACCCCAATTTATTTTGTGAAGCTAGTATTACCTTGATATCAAAACTAGACAAAGGCAAAGAAAAAACCTACAAAAGACTACAGATCAATAATCTTTGTGAAAATAGATGTAAAAATCTTAGCAAATAGATTTTAGCAATATACAAAATAAACTTTTTACACCATGATGAAGTAGGGCTTATTTCATGGATTTAAGATTGATTCAATATTTTTAAAATATTCAATGTAATCTGTGTAAGTAGGCTAAAGAAGAAAAATCACACAAAGCATTTGAAAAAAATCCAATAGCTATTCATGATCAAAACTCTCAGAAACGGAAGAATAAAGGGGAGTTTTTCAGTTTGATAAAGATCATCTCAAAATATCGACAGCTAATATGCTTAATGGTGAAAGACTGAATGCCTTCTCCCTAAAATTGTGAAAAATGCAAAGATGTCCACTCTCACTTCTCTTATTCAACATATTTCTGTTATATTCTAGTCAGTTAAATAAGGTAAAAAAAAAGGACATAAACATCATACAGATCAGAAAGGAAGAAATAAAACACCATTTCCAATAACATGACTGAAATTAAAGTAAAATTCCATTTGTAATTAAAAATGAGACTTAAATCTAACAAGACATTACAAGATTTGCATACTGAAAACTAAAATATGCTAATGAAATAAATTGAAGTTCTGAATAAATGGAGATAGGTACCATGTATATGGTGGATTGAATGGTCAACAGAATAAAGATATCAGTTTCCTCGAATTGATATACATGATTAGTGCAACTTATACCAACAATTTTATAGGACTTTTTTTATAGATATAAACAATATTATTCTAAAATGTGGAAAGACAAAGTAAGTAGAACATTTTTTTAAAAAGAAGAAGGAAGTGGAAAGAAGCAATCTACTCAATTTCAAGACCTATAGCAAAATTTATCAAGATTGTATGACATTGAAAGGATAGGCACAGAAAAAAAAATCAGTGGAACAAAATAGGGAACCAAGAAACAGATTCACAGAAATATGCCCAATTAATTTTTGACAACGGTACAAAAGTGATTCAACAGCGAAAAGACAATTATTTGAGATGCTAAAGCAATTAGATATCCATAGGCAGAAGAATACAACTGGACCTGAATCTCACACTTTATACAAAAATTAACTAATATGGATTATGGACTAAATGTAAAAAGTAAAATTATAAAATTTTTTTAGAAAAAAGCATGGGAGAAAATCTTTGGGATCTAGATTGAGGGAGAGAATTCTTAGGTTTGACATAAAAAAAAACATAATCCATAAAAGGAAAAATTGATAAATGGGACTTCATCAATATGAAAAACTTTAGCTCTGCGAAAGGCCCTGTTTATGGGATGAAAAGTCAAGCTATAGACTAGTAGAGAATATTTACAAACCACATATCCCACGAAGGACAAGTACATAGAGTATATAAAGAACTCTCAAAACTCATCAGTTAAAAAACAACTAAAACACTAATCCAATTATAAAATGGGCAAAAGACATAAACAGATATTCTGACAATATATAGATAACAAATAAGCACAGGAAGAGTTGTTCAATATCACCAGCCATTAGAAAAATGCAAATTATAATTTTAAAGAGATATAACCACATACTTATTAGAAGAGCTAAAATAAAAATTAGTAACAACACCAAGTACAGAGACATTGGACCACTCATATATTACATGCCAATGATACAGTCCTTCTGGAAAACAATTTGGCAATTTCTTGAAAAATGAAATATGTAACAACCTCACAACCCATTAATTTCACTCTTTTTTTAATCTTTATTGTTCAGTTTATTACATTGTTTCCCCTTTTTATCCCCCTATAGCTTCCCTCGACCCTCCACCCTATACCTATCCCACCCTCCACCCTCACCTCCCCCTCCCCACTGTCCTCTCCCATTGTTGCTAGATTTTTGTCCAGTCTCTTGCTGCACTTCCCACAACCCTTTTCTCCCCAAGAATTGTCAGGCCATTCCCTCTCTATGTCCATGTCTGTGTTATATTCACCAGTCTATCCTGTTCAACAGCCTATCAATTCACTTGATTTTTATGTTCATTTGTTGATAGATGTGTATTTGTTGTTCATAATTTTCATCTTTACCTTTTTCTTCTTCCTCTTCTTAAAGAATATCTTTCAGCATTTCATATAATGTTGGTTTAGTGGTGATGAACTCCTTTAGCTTTTTCTTATCTGCGAAGCACTTCATCTGACCTTCAATTCTGAATGATAGCTTTGCTGGATAGAGTAATCTTGGTTGTAGATTCTTGCTGTTCATCACTTTGAATATTTCTTGCCACTCCCGTCTGGCCTGCATCGTTTCTGTTGAGAAATCCGCTGACAGTCGTATGGGTGCTCCCTTAGAGGTAACCAACTGTTTCTCTCTTGCTGCTTTTAATATTCTCTCTTTGTCTTTTGCTCTTGGCATTTTAATTATGATGTGCCTCGGTGTGGTCCTCTTAGGGTTCCTATATATTGGGGTTCGGTGCACTTCTTGGAATCCTAAGTCAATTTCTTTCACCAGGTGTGGGAAGTTTTCGGTCACTATTTCTTCAAATAGGTTTTCATTGTCTTGCTCTCTCTCTTTTTCTGGCACCCCTCTAATTCGGATGTTGGTATGCTTGAGGTTGTCCCAGAGGCCCCTTACACTATCTTCAATTTTTTGGATTCTTTTGGTTTCCTGCTTTTTCAGCTGAGTGGATTTTACCTCTTTGTATTTCAAATCTTTAACTTGGTTCTTGGGGTGCTCCAGGGCACTTTCAGGTCTTTGTATAATATTTTTTGTTTCAGTCAGTGTATGCTTAATTTCTGGTTGGTCCTTTTTCATATCCTTGAGAGTCTGCTTTATATCCTTGAGGGTTTCTTTCATTTCCTTGTAGGACTCATTCATTTCCACGTTGGTCTTGATCATTTCCACGTTGGTCTTGATCATTTATTTGCAGCTCTCGTTTATATCCTGGAGGGTGTTGTTCATTTTCTTGTAGGACTCATTCATTTCCTTTGTGGTCTTGCTTATTTCCTTATAGGCCTCGATCTTTTGTTGGAGCCTCTTAAAAAACCCTATAACCGTGGTTCTGAATTCCATGTCCAGTCGTTTTTTTCATTTCTTTCACATTTGATTTCTTTCCATGTTGCTGCATGGTGGCTGCTTCCCTGAGTTGGTCAATTAGCTTTGTGTGGTAGACTTCCTACTAGGGATAGTGGCTCAGCCTCCCCGGTTACCTGAGGTGGATATGGGCTGCACAGTCTTGCTGAAGTTAAGCTCAGTTAATCGTTGTTAGCACTTGGAGGGTTGACCTCCAGGCCAATTGTCTGTGAAGCTCAGCTGTGCTCAGGTTCGGTGGGCGGAGCCTCCGGGCCAAGCAGACAGCGTTAGCTCCTCCCTCTGCAGCCCCAGGGACTCTGTGCCGGGGGCAATAGCCGCCAGCACCTCTGAGAGAGAGCCGCTGCGGAGCTCCACCGGCTGCCGGTTGCCGGGGAATTCAGACTTTCCCAAAATGAGTCTGCATGCGCAATGTCTCACCCAGGGTCATAAAACAAAGCAGTCTGACGGTTTTCCGAATGAGAGACAAGTCGCGGTGTGCTCTCTGCGCCGTCACGCAGCCGAGCTGTTCGAGCAAGCTGCCTTCTCCACAAGCCGGGAGACCCGGCAGCACCCTCCCACTGTCCAGTTTTCACCCCGTGTGATAGTGGGTTCTCTAGACTTCGCCCAGAGCTGGAGAATCAGTCCAGTGGGACGCCTTTGTCTCCCCGTTCGAGAAAACTGGCCGGTTTTCAGCCGCCCGCCCTCTCTGCGGCGCGCACTCCAAACCTCTCTCCGTGCGAATCTTTCAACGCTGTTCGCCGCCGCTCCTCCGAGTCACAGTGTCTTATCTTCACTTTTATTTGTGTAATTTTCACTCGGCGAGCTTTCTGGTGATTCTGGAAGGTGTTTGTTCTTTTGTTAAGTTGTAGTATTAAAATTGCTGCCTCCTGCACGCGCCTCACTGAGGATTGAACCTGCAACCCAGGCATGTGCCCTTGATCAGAATTGAACTCAGGAACCCCTCCGTCAGCAGGGTGATGCTGTAGCCACTGAGCCAAACCAGCTAGGGCCAGCCATCCTTTCACCACTGCAGCTTTTGTGGGGCTCCCTCAACCTAAAACAGCACCTCTTCCAAGCCCAAGACCTGTTTCCTTCAGCTTTTCTTAGTGTAACACAAGTGTATGTTTATCTCTACAACTGGCACAATTTCACCAGGGATGATTTGGAATTATAATAGCCACTTTGGGGAGCTTTTGACATAAGATTATTTACTTGGAAGCACTTTAGAACAATAAGTTTCTTTTGTTCAATGGAAGCACTTTAGAACAATAAGTTTCTTTTGTTTAATGTTGGCAATGACCTCCTCCTTTGCTTCTATACTTTGAGAATAATAAGTGCTGGCTTTTTAATCAGTTACTGATAAAATTGTCAAGGACTTAAATCAATTTTAATATAGCTGTTTTATGTGTGCATATTTCAAAGTCTGTTTTCTATGCTTTCCTCTCTTTGCAGAGGGAACATAATTCTCCTTTTACACTGTTAATGTCATATTCCTATGAAGCAGTCTCCCTTTTAATCTTATTTGTGATATCTCTCTTTCCTTCTCAAAAGAAATTAATGTTTAACAGATGAAAAGGGTCACTCACTTTGTGTGGGCACATTATAGGACTATCTAGCCCAGACAAACAGGGAAGGGCAGTTGGGAGGGACCAGGCCTGCAAGAGAGGGCAGTTGGGGGCAATCAAGCCTGCAGGGTAGGGCAGTTAGGGGTGATGAGTAAAAATGTCTGAAATAAACATTTATTAACATGTGTTACACTTTATGAACACTAAAAGTTTCTCCACTAATAAAAGAGAAGAAGAAAAGGTATTATCTTAAAATTACAATATAACGTTTTTGGGGGGCCTAATTCAGAGTCAGAGTCTTTAAATATTTAGTTTAATATATAAACTAGTGTTAATACAACATTTTGGTTTATAGAAGGCCAGGGTTAATATCTTTTATTAAAATAAATTTTCTACTTTGGTTTTATGAGTCAAGCAATATTCCACCACTTTGATAACTTGTTTAAAAATTTTAAATATACATATAAAATTGCATTCAACTAAAGTAAGTGAATAAAAATGAATGAAAAAATGTATTAAAATAAAATGAGTGATAGTAATGAATGCCTTTTTAAAGTTAAGATTTAAATTTATGAAATTCTCACATTGTTAGACATCATAATGATTTAATGTGGTGGTAACTAAAATTATAATTTCCTGATTCTTAAATAAATTTAAGACCTTAGGAAATGGTTAGTTAATAAACCTCTGAATGCCTAAATAAATAAATAAAAGAGATACAAAACACTGGCCACTAAATATAATCTTTACCTTATTTGTTAGAATTTGCGATAGAATATGCAAATGCCTTTGGATTATATGTTTATGCATCAAAATTATTTACATTGAGTGATATAAACACTAATAGAAAAATTTCTAAATAATTCCTTATCTCCTCTAATTGTTTTTATGCTTGAAGAAAAGGAAGGCTGAGTACTTTAAAGATGAGAATTAATAACTGCTTAATATAAACAAATATAAATATGTATATAAGATAATGCATATGATTTTCTGTTTATTTAAAAGATGATAATTTATTCAGATGATAAATTAAATATGATATACACATTATTTTATTTAATAGATTTTATTTTAAAGCTGTGAACACTTTAAATGATGTGTATCTTGGTGTGGTCCTCTTTGGATTCCTTTTTTTGGGGGTTCTGGGTGCTTCCTGGACTTGCAAAGTCTATTTCTTTCACCAGGTGGCGGAAGTTTTCTATCATTATTTCTTCAAATAGGTTTTCAGTATCTTGCTCTCTCTCTTCTCCTGGCACCCCCATAATTCTGATGTTGCTATGCTTGAAGTTGTCCTAGAGGCTTCTTACACTATCCTCAAATTTTTTTATTCTTTTTTCTTTTTGCTTTCCTGGTTGAGTGTTTTTTGCCTCTTGGTATTCCAAATTTTTGAATTGATTCTTGTGTTCCTCTAGTCTGCTATTGGGTCTCTGTATAATATTTTTTTATTTCAGTCAGTGCATGTTTAATTTCTAGTTGGTCCTTTTTCATATCCTCGAGGGTCTCACTAAATTTATCGGCCTTTTCTAGGAACCTCTTGAAAAACTTTATTACCATGGTTTTGAACTTTATATCCAGTAGTTTGTTTTCCTCCATTTCTTTCATTTGTGATCTGTTTCTTTGTCTCTGCATTTTCGCTGCTTCCCTAAGTTGGTAGAGTAGCTTTGTGTGCTAGGTGTCCAGTGGCTAAGCCTCCCCAGTTACCTAAGGTGGACTCTCTTGGTGCACCACTTTGTGGACTGTGTGTACAGCCTGGTTGTAGTTAAGTCTTGATTGTTGCTCATATCACTGGGAGGAATTGACCTCCAGGCTAGTAGGCTGTGAGGATCAGCTGTGTCTATGCTGGGAGATAGCCTTATGCAATGAGACTTGCAAAATTGCAAAAGCCTCTGTGCTCAGCTTGGATGGGGTGAAGTTTCAGGGTGGAGCTGATAGCCTTGACTTCCAGTCAGCCCCGTCCCATGAGGTTCCTGGGTCTCTGTGTCCACAGGCAATTGCAGCAAGCACCTCTAAGAGAAAGGCATCTTTGTGTTTCGCCTATTGCCAAACAGTCCAGTCTCTCCCCCAATGAATCTGGACTCCCAGATTCTCACCCAGTACTGGGGTTCAATGCAGTCAGAACTGGGGTTCAGCGTCATCTGGAGTTTTTGTCTCCTTCCTGCTAGACCAAGCCAGTGCCACACTCAATAGTTCGTCCTTTCTGTGCACATTTGCGCATGCACCTCCAGACCTCTGCTTTTCCCCGTTTCCCTGAGTTTCCAACTTATAGTCCAGATTCCCCCATATGGGCCTTGGTCCCCAGGGGCTTACCCAGAACTGGGTTCAGTGCAGTCGGAACAGGGGTTCAGTGCAGCCCGGAGATTTGTCAGTCCTCTCTGCATGCACTCGTGCACGTGCCTCTGGACCCCTGCCTTTTGCCACTCCCCTGAGTTTCCGCCTTACAGTCCAGATTCCCCCCATATAAGCCTGGGTCCCCAGGGTCTCATCCAGAACTGGGGTGCAGTGCAGGATGAACTGGGGTTCATCACAGGTTGGAGCTTTTGTGGTTTGTAAGTATATTTATGATGCAGTATGGATTTTTTTCAATACTCCTTTAGAGACCTATGTGAAGATGTGACTCAGACAACATGGTTTGCATTTAAATTATGTCAAAGAAGAACAGCTTTTTTTCCCTTTAATTTAGCAATTCCACAAGTATCTTCCAAAGAATATGAGCTACATGAGATTCTCTGTAATATGGCCTCCATGTTCAAATCAGCCTGAGAAACACAGCAAGCTCTAGAATTCTTCCCTTGCGGATTCAGAATCCATGTTAAAAGCTCTATGGGAGCTCTGAAAGGGGAAAATGTCTGATTTATACAGAGTATCCTCCCTTTTTTTTTTTTTTACTCTGAATAGTTTTTTGCACATTAACACATATTTCTATCCCACATAACTAATATTTTATACAGTCTTACTTGTGAAATGCTGATGTTATTATATAATATATCTGGAAGATAATTTTGATAGATAAGAAAGAAAAACCTCTACTTGCCCACCCCCCAACTCCCCAACAGGCCAAATCAACAAGCAAGTGTTCTAGTGTTTGGAGTCAAGAAGCACTAAGCACTTTAGACTAAATTAGCATTTTTGAGCATCCATTACTTCATTTATAAATTGGAGACTGTATTAGTTTCCTAGGGCTGCTTTATCAAAGTACCACAAATTGGGTGGCTTAAAACAACAGAAATTTACTGTCTCACAGCTCTGGAGGCTAGAAGTCTGAAATCAAATGTCAGCAAGGCCATGCTTCCTTCTAAGTCTCTAGGGAAGAATTCTTTTTTGCTTCTTCTAGCTTTGGTGTTACCAGAAATCCTTGTCATTCCTTGCCTTGTAAATGCATCACTTTAATCTCTTGACTCTGTCACATAATGTTTTTCTTATGTCTTCTCATTATCTTCCCATTATGTATTTTGTGTCTCTGGGTCTTGTCTTCTTAAAAGAATACCAGTCATTGGGGTAGAGTTCATCTTAGTTTAGTATGACTTCATCTTAATTAATTAAATCTGCCAAGATCCTATCCTATGTAATAAAAGGCTAATATGCAAATTGTCCCCTGGACCCAGAGTGACCATGAGTTCCAACAGGGGGTGGGGCCAGCCAGCCAACCTTCCACATCACTTCCCCTAGCAGTCCTGGTCCAATCAGCCCCGACTGGGGTGGGAAGGTCGGACCCCACCTGTGCATGAATTCATGCACTGAGCCTCTAGTTTCTCAATAAGATCACAATCACAATTACCTGGGTTTAGGACTTGGACTTAACTTTTGGTATGACATAATTCAACCTCCACAGTGACATATAAGACCTATTTCATAGAGTTGTTGTGAAGATTAAATGAGAAAGAGAGAGAGTGCAAGAGCACTTCACAGAGTACATGGCACTGGTAAGTGTTCCCTAGCTGCTTTACTCTCTTGAATAGTAAATGATCTAACTTCAACATCTTTCATTCCACTGACCATAAGAATGAGTTGATGACCTCAATTCTCACATTCATATGAAGTATAAGATGTAAATTTCTCTCCCTAGCCAGTACTGTCCTGCAGACTGAAGGGTCCCCGGTTCAATTCTGTTCAAGAGTTTTGAGCTCGATCCCCAATAGGGGACATGCAGGAGGCAGCCAATCAATGATTCTCTCTCATCACTGATGTTTCTATCTCTCTCTCCCTCTTCCTTCCTCCCTAAAATCAATAAAAAATATTTTAAGCATATTTCTCTTGGTGTTTGCTAGAAAAGCATACTCTAAAAAAATACTGACTGTTCTTAAATTATTCTGACATTTTTTATGATGAAAATCTCTCAAAAATCATTCCACTCTTTTACTTTGAGTCTCTGCCTATCAGGAATTTTCTGATAACCCATCTTAGGCCTCAGTGGAAGAGTGGACTATGGATTTTGAACTAGAAAATTCCAATAAAGGGAAAGTAGAATCCCCATTATAAATACACAAATCAGAATTCTGGGTTAAAAATTGTTCCGTATGAGTTTGGTTTCTGTAAATTTATTTCTTGAAGCTTAGGAGTAGATTGATAAGATGAAATTTCTCATGTACAAAGCTGAGGGCCATATCCTATTGTTGAGAAAACCAAGGACCTTAATGCTGATTCCATAAATGGTGGCTCTCTCCTTTTGATCTGTTCCAACAGCGAATCTGAGGTTTCTATTTGGGTTATAAGAAGAATAGTGAGGCCATTAGCTGAATGAGAAACACATATTCTAGAGCTCAGGAGACAGAACAAGGCTGCTGATACAGTTCAGGGAGATCGTCATAAAGAGACTGGAAGTCTGGAAGCCTGACTTGGGAAAGGGAACACAGCAAAATCAGAAGGTTGGAGATAGTGTTTTAACCAATTTCATAGAGAACTAAAGTTTCTATTGGTTGACAGGGCCAGGAGAGAAAGACCAAACCTCAGATCAGAAAGGACAGTGTTGCAATGCTAGTTCACACAGGGAGCACACACAAGCCAAGCCCATGAGGCAAACACGGATTTATATCAGATGTCACAATCATGGTCAGCTCCGGATGGGCACAGCACTAGAGTCAGCGTTAACACACAGAGACTAGGGGATAGGCAACAAGGCAAGGGAGCTGAGACTGGTATGTGACCAGCCAGATAAATTTTCAAGGAAGTGTTCTATTACAAATTGGCTTTTTTTTTTTAAAGGATGGACACCTGTCCCTATGGCCATACAAAATTTCTTTAATCTAAAGAGCCTGACCATAGATCCCAGATTGTGACAGAATCCTAAAGAAAAGTAAGAGGCCAAGGAAAAGTCTGAATTAGTACAAATAGACTTGAAAATAATCAAGTCCTTAAACTTTTTGACCATGAAGACCACTACTTTTCCCATCTCAAGATGAACAGGGTTTGTGTATTGAGAAGGCAGCCTGGGGTGTAGCAAACCTTTAGGGATGCTGTCAGCTATAGATTCTGGGGAAAAGTCCCTATCATAGGCAGAGCATGGGATCCAGCAGGTATGACCCACAAAGATCATCAAAAAAGATGATCCACTAGGGATTTGGACGGTGTGGGGTCAAAAACAGACTCTAGGGATTCCTTGAGCAACTGGGGAGGAAGAAAGAATTCATGAGAAGGTCAGTGTGAAAGCAGCCAGGCCCTTTACTGCTGAACCACAATGCAAAGAGAGGCCTTTGGACCTGAGAGGAGGCCTGGCCAGTGCAGGCAGGTCCTGAGTCTTGGAGAGCCCAAATGCTGAACAAAGCCTTGGACATAGGCACTCAGACCACAGATGCTAAAACAGAGGTCCATTTCTCTGAATGAGGTAGAGACCAAACCTCAGGAACAAGAGAGAAGCCCAATTTTAGGGTCAATGCATAAGAGCAGAATCAGATCATCCCCAAGGGTAACACTGAGTCCCATAGTTGCATCATTTCCTCTGCCTGAGATTAGGGTTGGTTCTGGGCTTCCTAGGATCTGCTGGAAAGCGGAAGTGATGGATGGATAACTGCCAAACTGTCAGGGTTGCAGGGAGAAAACAACTACAGAGTCTGCTTTGAATCCAAAAGCTTCTTAACCCATGTAAAGCTAAAATAAAAAAATATATATATATACAAACACTCATCCTAGAAGTCTTACTTAGCTAACAGGCATAGGCTAAAAGCAGGTCCAACTCAACCAAAATTCCATTTAATTCAACACTTCTTCTTGAGAAACCTTTGAAACATTGTGATTGTTCCTTCCTGCCAGTACAAAATATATTTGACTACACTATACTGCAACCTTTCATTAGACTTACAGAAGAAGAAGAAGAAGAAGAAGAAGAAGAAGAAGAAGAAGAAGAAGGAGGAGGAGGAGGAGGAGGAGGAGGAGGAGGAGGAGGAGGAGGAGGAGGAGGAGGAGGAGGAGAAGGAGGAGGAGGAGGAGGAGGAGGAAGAGGAGGAGGAGGAGGAGGAGGAGGGGGGGAGGAGGAGGGGGGGGGGAGGAGGAGGAGGAAAGAAAGAAATCACATGCTAGATGTGGCTGTAAAAACCAGCCAGACCAATTAAGTATGTGACAGGAAGCTGAGAAATATATGAACAGGTAAATTCAAGGAAAATTTGGAAATAAATTGAGAGCATAATTTTTACTGCCTTAGAGAGAGAGGAGAGAGTGTGCATAGCTTTTGGTACTGAAAGTGGGGATGAAACAAAGAAAGAATGAAGACTTTTTGTCTCCTGAGGCTTTATTGGTAATAAAACAACAAAGAAGAAACAGTGAGAATCAGCAGCAGATGGAGATGCCATACTTCAGCTCTGGAGAAACCCAAATGTGCTGCTGGACCAGTTGAAATTGGATGAGGGTGAATAGCTTGCATTGATGCTGACTGTTTTCATGATCATAGCAAACCTGCAACTGTCCTGAACCTCACAGAAGTTATTTTCCTTTATACTTAGAAAAAAAATTTTTTGATGCATTCACAGAAGAACTTGTCATAGAGTCCTCCCCCACCATCAGCACTGACTAGTACTGTGAGCCCGCAGATGTGCTCACCTTTAGTTCCAGACCTGGGCTTGTGATCTGCACTGTGAACCTCAAGATGAGGCACTCAGACACACTAACATGGACATACCTAGAAGAGCAGCAAGCAATGTGCAATTAGACAACCAGCTATTGTGACATTGTGGTAAACTGCTGAAGAACAGATAATGTTCTGGAGAATCAAGGTTGGTGCAGTGTGCATCATTGTTACAAGGCATTAGTGGTGGCATTTTGTGCAGAGCAGTCCCTAGTTAGAGGGCAGCAGCACCTCATTGAAGAAGAACTGGTAAACCTGCCATGTCAGCAGCCTCCCTGATTGTTACGAGGTGATGTTCTGAGTCTTCTGTTTGGCCACTGTTTCTAGGCCTTCGAACTCTCACAGGAAAATCCTCCTAGTAAAATTGACATCAGGGTTCTTGTCTGTCTGACCCATCAGCCACCCCCACTATCCCTCACTACAAGTCCCCCAGCTTTGGCAAACCTGCCTAAGGACTCTGGGAAAACATGCTTTCTCTATCAGTCCACCTCCACCTCCACCTTCACTTCCACCTCAAGCTACAGATGCTTGTGTATTTAACAAGGAGCTATAGCCAACATGCACTGCATTTACTCTGTGGTAGGCACTCTGTGAAGATCTTTGTACATTAACTCAAGTAACCATAAGGGGCGAGTTCTTGGGCAATTATTAACAGAGGTCGCTGAGGACCATGATGGGACTCCAGTGGGGGGTCCACAGAGAGGTGAAGATGAACTGATAGTGTGCTGAGCAGTCAGGAAATAGAAAACCATAAGTCCTCAGGGCCATAGAAGTCAGGGAAGGAGTGGAGTTTCAAAAGCAAGACATGGAGATCAGATGAGAAAAGAGAGGAGAATCAGCTACTGAGCAGTAACAAATGACCTTAGCCTACTTATGTATAATTCAGGGTCTCTGTGGTGGTGGAGATGGGGCAGGGAAACTATTGCTGTGGATTAAGAAGAGAAAGATGAGCTGAAACCAGTTTGTCTCAATGGATAGAGCATCAGCCTATGGATGGAAGGTCCCAGGTTCGATTCCGGTCAAGGGCATGTACCTTGGCTAAGGGCACAATCCTGGTAGGAAGTGTGCAAGAGGCAGCTGATCAATGTTTCTCTCTCATCGATGTTTCTGACTTTCTATCCCTCTCCCTTCCTCTCTGTAAAAAAAAAATCAATAAAATATATTTTTTAAAAAGAGAAAGATGAGATAGAAATGACAGCAGTAATTTAGGAACTCTAGGCATAAAAGGACAAAGAAATATAGAAATTTGAATAGGTTGTGGAGTTAGGTATAAGAGGAAAATAGCATTTGATTGACCACCTGCTATGCATAGTGAATACATTCTTTGACTTATAATTCAAAATAATCCCAAGGGACTATCTTTACCAGCCTCCTTTTCAAGTTGAGTAAGCTAAACCTCAAAGAGTAATGGTTATACAACTAGAAAGTGAGTGGGCGGGGAGTGAAACTATGTATGCAGGGCTTCAAGTACAGAATACATTCTACTCTGGTGTGATTCAGGAGTATGAAGTTTGAAGAGACAGGAGGAGAATGAACAGAGGAAGAAACTGAAGTCACTTGAGGGAGTTGGGCTGAGAGTAAGAATCACGGTGTCTCCAGAGAAAAGAAGACTGCATCTTCCCTGCCCAACTCAGACTTTTCCTCCAGCAAGAAACCCTTCACAGGTGCAGGACCTGAGGGTGTCCTCTCCCTTCACTGTGGTCACTGTATCAACTGCTGCGACTTTACCAGTTTCCTGTCCTTGGGCTTCCACTTCCCCTCCCCTCACTGTCTAATCAATGATAACCTTCTTATTGCTAAGTTCCTTGATACTTTTATCCCCACTAAGTACTCCCCCCTTAAATCATTCTTTCTCTTGGTCTCCTAAACATCGCATTCTTGATTCATGTCTTATTGTTTGGCCAGTCTTTCCTTCCAGGCTGCTGTTCTCTTTGCCTGTTCCCTAATTATTGATGTTTTCCAAGTTTCTGTCCTTGATCCTCTTCCCTTCTCTATTCTCACGTCCTTGCATGAACTCATCAACTTCTCTGGCTTCAATTACCATCAAGGACCCTAACTTAATCAGGCTCCCTCAGCTCTTCCTCCCCAGCTCTAGACTGCAAAGAAACTGTTCTATTGCATGTTTCATAAATGCTTCAAATTCCTCAAAATGCCCCAAGTTTTCTTCCAAACTGCAACTCTCATTTCTTTGTGAAGGCTTCCAGACTTAGCTCCCCGAAGTTATGCAGAGAAGATACAACCCTCTGGGTTGGAAGATTCTACATGTTTTTCCCTCAAAATCCCAGAAGCCCCAGATTGCTGAGCTAATATGCCTCCCTCCCTCAAATAGGGAAGTATCATTGAGTGCCTAGTTCTTGAAATCTAAGACTGCTAGCTCATTCCTTAGTTGAAATAGGCGCCAAATGTCATGGTAGAAACAAAGTTTTGCTGACCTTTCTGACCTCCTGGGAACAGTCTTATGCTTTAAGAATTGTTTCAAAAGGATAAATGTAGTTCTTGGAGATCAAAACAGAAATGTAGACAAAAAGAACTGAGTTCACAACAACTTTTAATGAGGAACTGAGCTGGTGTGCAGGCCTGCAGAATGAAGGGGGCGGGGCAGTGAACCACACAGTTCTCCATTTCTATGCAGTCAGCAGCTTGGATCATTCCGCTGCACCAGTTGTCTTCCATGTTGTCTCCCTCAAAGTTTCTCCAAATGCCCGAAGTGCACCACCAAGCTAATACCCTTTGCTTTCCCAGTATCATTTGTTTCCCCAGACCTCATAACTGTAAAATCAGCACCTTGAGCCCATTAGTAAAAGGGATATTTGGAGAACTGCTGAAAACCAGTAGGTGTTTAATAGTATTTATGGCTCTGGAAGTTTCCTGAGAAGGGAATTCTTTAGTCCACTTTGTCCTGCAGAACTTCTCTTCAATAATTCTGGGGCCCAGAGAGACTTCTTAGCCAGACCCCTGGGTTCTGATTATTCACCCTGCAGGATGACTGAAGTTTCCCCTCTTGGGTCTCTGCAGAGCAGAGTTTTACTGTCTAATATTTGCCCTCTGGTTAGGACTCCACATTTGGAAGTTATAAAGCTCATAAAGTCCTGTCCTTCCAGTACCTAAACAAATGGTGTCTGACTTTCCCTGGAGCTTAGCAGACAGAAGATGTGCCGTGTTGCCCATGGTGCTATTACGGGATCCTAGAGTAACCTGAAGCCCCTAAAGAACAGTCTTTGGAAACTGTCTGTTTTTCATGGGGGAAGACCCGCATGAGATCTTGCAGCCAGGGTGGGAAGGTGTTCACAAGCACTTGCCACAACAGGCACAGAATTCCTGTGGGAGACAAGGGCACTGAGCAGTTTCTCCCTTGTAATGGCCTAACCTAACTGGCTTCTTTTATAAGCAAACTTTCCACACACAGAGACACATCCCTTCACAACTTCTTCTCAGATTTCTCAGGAATTCACCAGGATGGAGCCAATGGGAAGAGGGATGTTGGTGACTGGTTGATCTCTCTGGCCTGCCTCCTGACTGAATTCTAAAATGCCCAGTGAAAGTTCAGAACTCCCTAAAATAACTTCTGAATTTCATTAACCTGATTTCCTATTTTAGTTCTAAAGACCAGATATGCCCTATGATACTGTTTTCTAATTAGAACATTTTCTTGAAAATTTCTTGAAATCATTATAGTTGTCAACTTTACAATGATTTCTCCCAGCTGCCCATCCATAGGCACCCTTCAACTCCACCTGCCTCTTTCTTTTTCTAGCACTGTCCCTGACTCCCGAGAGCCCCTGGGAGCCCGAGCCTTTGTGCCTGGACTCTGCTGAAAGGTGTTAGGCCTTCTTGAAATATTGCCCAGTTTAGGGGAAGGCCTGGATATGCAGCGCACATCAGCTATGACCTTCTTCCACTAAAAGGAGAGCTTTGCTTAGATTACAGAATGTGTGGTAAAATGACATCGACCATCACAAACATACATGGACAGATGGGAGGAGAGGCACTCCAGAAGATGTGTATTGTCAGAGTCGCCATAAAGCAAAGAGCTGTGTGGGTAAAAAGCAACAATTTGGAAAGTTCTGGTGTGGCCCAGCTGCTGGATCCTTTATCAGCGTTGGACTGATGGTTTAGCAATAATTGTCTTTTTTCTATCCTTCTTTGACAAAATTTTTCTCTCTGTTTACTTGTTTGGTTAGTTTGCACATTCTCCTCTGATGTTCCTTACTTGAGAATTTCCCTGTGCAAAAAGGTGCCAACAGATTGTAGACACAGTTGGGGATAACTAGCCCCTAAAATTGGAGTTGTTTCACAGTTTGATTCTTTTTATGTCATTTTGAGGGGACAATTGCTCCCAGAGAACAACTTATCCCCAGGGACATAGAATTTAATGTTATAAAACTATCTCAACAAATTTTTGTCATTTTCCTAGTGTACTTTATTAGTGCACTTTATTAAGGAAGATTGGAGGTATCTATTATTAACCCAATTTCTGGTCTAAGTAAGACTGCAGAATCATTTGCATTTGAATCTTGATTCTCAATTCTTCTAATTTCAAAGGCAAAAGAAGAAAGATAGTAGATTAGCAGGTATTACTTCAGAGACCAAACTCCTTCCAATAATTTCTAGGAATTGTGTCAGCAAAAGGAACCTCCCTCTCCCCCCACCAATATCAAAGTGACTAAATGACATGACTCAGGGGCTCCCAAAAGCCCACTAATTCAAAGTAAAATTCCCTCTCTTTCCCTTCCCTCCTACCTAGGCATTAAATTAATTTATTAGAGCAAATGAATTATTTACAAAGGTAGTTTGTTAAACATCATATGTTTCCTAGAATGATATGGAGGTGTTGTGATATCATGAAAACTCTCGGTGAGTAAATCCCAACAGGATCCAAATCCTGGCTCTACCTCTTGTCAACAGTGTGAGCATTAGCCATCACTCATCCTCTTGCTGTTACTGAGAGAGCCATAGGAGGCGACACAGGTGAACACCTCCTACATAGCTGCACTGAGCCTGGCACATCATGCACACCCAATGCATTATCATTCCTGTTGCAATCCTATGTTGTCGAGGAAAGAAATGCCCAAGAACTTGTTAGAATTCTGGGCATAAAATACATGTAAAGATAGTAGGAAACAAGCAGATAAGGACAGAATGTTTCCATATGTCTGGAAAACTTGAAAACCAGGGAATTGATTGCCTGATAAATGCCCTACACAGCTGCCAAAAGCCTGGGATCAGTGGGCATCTGAACCTATAGACGAGAGGACAAGGAGCAAAGCAAACTGCCAGCTTTCCTCCTCCTCCAGACCATCCTACTGCCCAGAATCTCCTGTGAGGCAGACCTGGCATCATCACCCACCTGTCTCCACGAGGTCCTTCTTCTGTCACAGGAGCCGGCTCAGGGCTTTCCTGGTACAGGAGTCATCTCTCACCTGGACGACAGCGAACACAGTCTCTGTCGTGCCCAGCTTCTACTCTTGCTGTTCTCAACCCATTTTCTACATGGTGGCCAGAGTGACCTTTCCAAAACGAATATCTGACTACTTACTCTTCTGTTAACAAGGGAAGCTTCCTTCAAATATCTCAGAGGATTTATAAGGAAACAAAGCTAAACAAACTCAAAATAAAAAGAAATCAACTTACCTTAAGGAATCTATGATGCTGCCAAGTACTCTGTAGACAATTGTGCTTTCTGAACTAGAGGTGCAAATGAGGCAAAATGCGTCTCTAAAGCTTCACAGGATGACACTTACACAACATATATTTTTTCTCAGGATAAAAGTCTTGTTTTTATAATGTACCATACATTATAACGTACAATAACTGTTGCCTGGGTCCTTTTCAATTCTCCCAGTGAAAGTTATCTTTAAACTTCCAGAAACAAATAGGCTCTTCTCCTCCCCTCCGCTCCTTCTCTTCACCCTCTTCCTCCTCCTGCCTCCCTAGCTTGTTTTCCCCTCCCTTGTCCTCTCCTCTCCTGTCTTCCTTCTGTTCTTCCTCAGATCTGCATCCTCTCTTCTTTGAAACTTCTTCTTAAAACATTGAAGACACAAAAAGCTTCTGTGCCTAGGCCTGGCTTTTCCTAAAGACCCTTCCAACTTCAGGATTCTTTGGCTACAACTGCTCAGGCCCTCATTACTCTCTTTGTCAAAAGGGTGAACCCATACTGCCACCAAGTTATTGATCCTGTAGGAGAAGTTTTCCTGAAAATATCGTCAAAGATGGTACTATTTTCTCCATGGGTCAATTAATATAAAGAGATTAGTAGGTTCAACAGAAATAAAGGTATGCTGTTCACTAAAGTCCACATTCATTCATGAATTAATTTATGTACACTTTCCCATTTATTCTTAATGGAACCATGTACTGGGTTTTCCGTGAGAACTCCAGCCTCGGGCATTCTTTGTCTGGTAAAGGGGATGAAACCCTCACAAAGTAACTACAATACAAAGAAGGCAGTGGATAGCATTCAGAGTAAAGCATGGGGAGAAGTGCTGGGTGTTCTCACAGGGATCTGATAAGGCTCTATAGCAAAGCTGAGCAACACAGGCAAACGCCTTTCTCTGCATTATCCAGCTTGGACCCTGCATTTATCCAGAGCTCACTGGACAAGTGCACAAGCTGAGCCCCTTCTAGACTTCCATCTTCTAGGCTTAGTCTTAGGGAACTAGCACACCTGAGATGTCTGGTGTGCAAGGTAAACTAGAAAAGCAGGATCCCTGAGCCTGGAATGAACACACACGAGAAATTTTTAAATGTCTAAGATGGTCCTGACACACACCAACAGAGTCACATTGCAAAAGTACAGCAGCTTTCTTCCAGAACCCATGCTATTTAGATGATAGGGGTACATCGTAGGACCCCAGGTGGGTAGGGAGACAGAATATTAACAGATACTAGGCTAAATTTTGATACATCTAAAACATATTGGAGTCTCAATGTCTCTAACTTTTAACTACCAATATCTTGTAAATAAATCAATTTCTTTAAAGCATTAGTAAATTGACATTCTCAAGAAGATTCTCATTTCAACAGTTTATGTGGTTGAGATGGATGACAGAAACTTCTAGAAGTCTTATATTTCCCACAAAGTACTCTTGCATTATTAACACAGTGTTAAAAAGGAGATGTAGGTGGCTTGCCTGAAATTGTACCTTTCTTTCCCTTGATTTTGTATTACTCCAAGCTATGTGCAAGAAATAGGAAAATATTTTAAATTACTTAGGTCAGTTGTTATTGTGTTGGGAGGGCAGTAGAACCACCTGGGGATGTTTAGAAGTAAAAAAGAGAAGAAACTACTACAGATGACTGCCTTACCTTCAAAAGTAAAGTTTCCACTTTTCTAGGGGTAATTTTCTAATCTCCTCAGGATCAGCTAGAGTAGAATGTGCAGATAGAGTAGAAAATCACTGATTGAGACCCCAAAGGGGTAATAAACAGATTATAAACACATGCTCTCACATACAGTTTCCCTGTTATTGTGCTCTGAGTAATGCCAATGAAATCTACAATCTCAAATTTAACCTCCTCCCTCCCCCCAAAAAATAAGACCCTGAATGAAAAAATACATCTTACATAATAAAATGACCCATTTATGAAAAATAAGAAAGATGCGAATCAGCTCAAAATGAAGGTATAGTAAAGTACAGTAAATCCTTCCAATGTAATGTTGTCCAGCAATTTTAAATTGTGACTATCAAGAATTTATGGCCATGTAAAAATATAAATATAAATATATCTATACCATATGAACACAACTATGAAAATCAAACTAAAGACAGAAACACGCAAACGAAAAAGAATGTAAAATAAATACAACACACACACACACACACACACACACACATCAATAGAGCCTATCTCATCTGTGGCATTTGCTTCCTTATTTTGTACTTTCTTAATATTTTCTAAACTGCCATGTATATGGTAAGAAACAATTTTATAGTCAAACAAAAGTAACTTATTTTTCAAATATAATTTTTCTGACTATGTCTAAAGTGATAAGCAAGGTATAAGTCTCAACAATTAACAAAACAAAGATAAATATTCTCACCTGAGGTTTCTTTCTTTCAAGTGACTTAGCGTTTGTATCTTTTGTCTCTCCTGCTCTCCTCCTCCAAGTAATGCAGCTTGCTCATTTAAAAGAAAAGTGAAACTGTGAATTATACTTTATGAACAGTGTCAGCCAATAGCAAGATAATAAGGAACCTTTTCAGTCAGTGGGTCATCTGTCCTTCGTATAAACTAGGTGTGGGTGTTGGTGCTGGCTTCCCACTCAAAAAGGGGAAAGATTTCCAGTTAGGAGCTACATCCAAAAGGAAGGAACCTAGCTGAGCTCTGACTCTCTAAGGACTATTTTTATCAACATCTTTTACAACAGATCGAGGGGATGTGATGGGCTGGAGTCAGCGGTTTTAAATGGCTTGTAGTTCTCCTAACTGTTTTTTGTTTCCATGGCAACAGTAACATCAACATTTTAGCCTTAAGTATATAGCACTTCAGTTCTGTTTCAAGTTCTTCCCATCACCCACTTGCTTTATCAACTTACTTGCCCTCAGGCAAAGACCTTACCCATTCTGCTGAAAATGCTCCATTGTTCATGTCAAAGGCTCTTTCTTTTTTCATCTTCATCTTCCTTCCCTAGTGGTTATACAATTAATCAATGCCACTTTCTTGAAACCTTTAATTCTTGTTTTTCTCATTATCCTGGTTGTTTTTCAACCCCATAGGTTGCTTTCTCTTTGCCTCCTTTCCGGATGCCTCTTCTTCCACATCTTTTCTAAAAATGAGCTTTCCCCAAAAGTTTGTTTTCTGATTGTATTCTTTTATCTATGTCTATATTACCTACTTATGACCAAATTTTATATGTTGAATCGGAGCTTTTCTCTTCCCCTCTCAAGCATAACTTCGTTCATCAATACAATACAATCAAATGTCGCCACAATGATTTACCCATTAATCCTATCTAATAAAAGAGTAATATGCAAATTGACCATACCTCTGATCAAGCCATGCCCACCAGCCAATCAGGAGCAAATTATGCAAATAAACCCCAACCAAGATGGCTGGCGCCATTAAGAGCAGGAGGGAGGCTTGGGTTTCCCTGGCAATGGAGGAAGCCAAGCTTTCCACCTGCTGTTGCCGGCCTAGGCCTCCAGTCAATGCTACAAAGTTTCAATTATAGAAGATACATAATTCCAACAGAAATGGCGGCAGCCACGGAGCTGGAGAGGGCAGAGGTTAGGGTTGCCTGGGCGATGGTGGAAGCCAAACTTCTGCAGCCCTGGCTAGCCTAGGCCTGCACTCTAGGCTACAAAGTTTCAATTATAGAATTAAAATAAACCCAAACAGAAATAGCTGTCACCCTGGAGAAAGCAGAAGGCTTGGCTCTGCTCTAGCTAAAAAGTTTCAATTGTAGAACATAAATTAATCCAGGTCCCAGAGCCTCCGCTTGGGTCACTTGGGGTGCATGGTCAGCCAGCAAACCACCACAGACCCCTCGCCCAGACCACCCTATGCTCCAAGGGGAAACCCCACCCTGATCTGGGACACCCTTCAAGGCAAATCAGCTGGCCCCCACCCATGCACCAGGCCTCTATCCTATCTAATAAAAGAGTAATACAAAGATTGACCATCACTCCAACACACAAGAGGGCTGCTCCCATGTGATCAAAGATCCTGCCCCCATGTGGACACAGATGGTCACCACAAGATGGCCAACAGGGGAGGGCCATTGGGAGGTTCCAGGCCTGCAAGGGAGGGCAGTTGGAAGCAATCAAGCCTGCAGGGGACGGCAGTTAGGGGTGACTGAGCCAGTAGAGAAGGAAAGTTGGGGGCAAACAGGCTGGCAGGAGAGCAAGTTAGACATCAGTTAGGCTGGCAGGGTAGTGGTTAGGGGTGATCAGGCTGACAGGCAGAAGCGGTTAGGGGAAATCAGGGAGGTAGGCAGGCAAGCAGTTTGGAGCCGGCAGTCCTGGATTGTGAGAAGGATGTCTGACAGCCCTGGAGGGTTCCCAGATTAGAGAGGGTGCAGGCTGGGCTGAGGGACACCCCCTGACCCCAATGCACAAATTTTGTGTGCCAGGTCTCTAGTCAGTTTATAAACCAAGAAGTCATCTTTAACTTCTCTCATTCTCTTACAGCCAGCATCCAAGCCAAACAATTCCATTTGCTCTCCCTGAAAAATACTTCTCAGATCCAAGCAGTAATTACCTCTTTATCCTCATTAAAGATTATCATCATTTCTAGGCTAGAATGTAGTAACATTAATCAAGAAATAAAAGGCACCCAAATTGGGAAGAAAGAAGTAAAATGTGTCTGTTTGCAAGTGATATGCCAGTACTCTTATATGTAGAAAACCCTAAAGATTACAAATGCACACACACCCTATTAGAACTAATAAATGAATTCAACAAAGTTTCAGAATACAAAATCAACACAAAAAACTCAATTTCATTTCTATACACTATCAATTATAACATTGAACAGAATAAAATATTTAAGAATTAACTATAGAGAGAGAAGATGGTGGCCAAACAGGCAGACTTTTATTGTACCTCCTTCCAGGGCCAGACTGGAGATACAGCTAAATTGGGGAATATTCACCCAGAATTATTAAGTGAGGTCCAACTGAGAAGAGACTTATATTAAAGAAGAACAGAAAGCACTCGGAGATTGCACCTGCAAAACAGTTTGCATGACGTGATCAGAGGTGAGCCTCACAGTCAGCCAGGCTAAGAGGATATCCCTCTGATTAATGGGACAATGACATTCATGACCCAATTATAATAGGAGAGTCCAAGCAACTCATACAAGGGACATTTGTAGAGCAATCAGTTCACAATATTTAAGAGACTGCACCCCTGGGTCCCACAAAACACTTACAACATAAGACCACCCCACATAAGACTAGGATCTGAAACATAGAAACAAATTCAAAGGGAGAGTAAAAATGGGGGACAAAGAAACAACCCCTAAATGAAATAAGAGGAAACTCTAGAAAGGAAATTAAAAGAAATAGAAGCAAGCAATTTATCAGATATCAAGTTCAAAGTAATGGTTATAGAATTCTCAAAGAATTTTGCGATAATTTAAAGAAACCTAGTGGGAATAATAACAGCATGAAATGAGAAATAGAAACCATAAATAAGAATCAATTGGAAATGAAGAATAACATATTTGACATCAAAAATACTCTGGAAGGAATAAAAATTAAACTAAATGAGGCAGAAGACTGAATCAGTGACAAGGTGAAAGAAAACACCAATTAGAGCAGCAAAGAGAAAAAAGAGTTAAAAAGCAGGAAAATAGTTTAAGGGAACTTTGAGACAACATGAAACATAGTCCTTTCCACATAACAAGGATTCCAGAAGGAGAAGAAAGTGAACAAGGAATAGAGAACCTGTTTAAAGAAGTAATGACAGAAAACTTCCCAACCTACTGAAGGAAAAAGTCACACAAGTTCAGGAAGCACAGAGAGTTCCAATCAAGATGAACCCAAAGAGATCCACTCCAAGACACATCACAATCAAAAGAAAAACCATTAAAGAATCTTACAGGCAGCAAGCAAGAGACAGAAAGTTACCTACAAGGGAGTACCTATTAGAATGTCAGCTGATTTCTCAGCAGAAACAATTCCCACCAGAAGAGATTGGCATGAAGTACTCTAAGTAATGAAAAACAAGGAGCTGAAGCCAGGACTTCTCTATCCATTAAGGTTATAATTTAAAATGGAGGAGGAAATAAAGAGCTTCCAAAATACAAAAAGGCTAAAGGAGTACATTATTAACAAACAAGCATTTCAGGAAATGTGAAAGGGCATGCTTAAAGAAGAAATGAAGAGAGGGGAACATAGGTATAAAGAAAAAACTGCTAGTAAATAAATACCTACCAATAAACATATAAATGGATTAAATGCTCCAATCAAACGACATATAGTAGCTGAATGAATAAGAAAATATGTCCCATACATATGCTGTTTACAAGAGACCCAACTCAGAAAAAAGATTCATGCAGACTGAAAGTGAAGGTATGGGGAAAATGTTCCATGCAAAGGAAAACAAAAAAATAAAGCAAGGTGGCAATACATGTATGTGACAAAGTAGACTTAAAAGTGAAGGACATAACAAGAGACAAAAAAAGGCCACTACATAATACTAAAGGGATATAATCTGGTAAGCACATATGCACCCAATATAGGAGAACCTAAATATATTTTAAAAACCTCTTGGAGATATTTAAGAGAGAGATTGATAGGAATACAATCATAGTAGGGGACTTTAAAACCCTAGTGATATCACTGGATAGACCTTCCAGACAAAAAAATTAACATGGAAACAGAGATCTTAAATAATACACTAGATCAGATGGGTTTAATTGACATTTACAGAACTTTCTACCCCAAAGCTGCAGAATATACATTATTCTCAATTATACGTGGAACATTCTCAAAGATAGGCCACATATTAAGACACAAAATAAGTCTTTATAAGTTCAAGAGGATTGAAATCATATCAAGCTTTTTCTCAGATCATAATGGAATGAACTCAGAAATCAATCACAATAAAAACACTCAAAAACATTCAAATACATGGAGGCTAAATAGTATGTTATTTAACAATAAATGAGTTAGCAGTGAACTGAAGGAAGAAATAAAACATTTCCTGGAAGAAAATGAAAATGATCATGCAAAAACAAAATCACAGGACACAGCAAAAGCAATCCTGAGAAGGAAGCATTACAGACCTATGTCAAGAAATAAGAAAAAGCTTTAATAAATTATCTAATTCTACTACAACAACAAAATTAGAAAAAGAACAATAAGAAAAACCCAGAGTAGGTAGAAGGAAGGAAATAATAAACATCACAGAGGAAATAAATAACATAAAGATTTTTAAAATGATACAAAAGATCAATAAAACCAAGAATTGGTCCTTTAAAAAATTAAACAAGATAGATGAACCTTTAGCCAGACTCATAAAAAAAGAAAGAGAGAGGAACCAAACAAATAGCATCAAAAATGTGAAGTAACAACTGACACCACAGAAATACATAGTATTGTAGAAAAAAAATATATATATATATTATGAACAATATACACCAACAAGCTGGACAACCTGAATGAAACAAACAAAATCCTTAAAAATGCAATCTTCCAAAACGCAATAAGAAAGAATCAGAACATCTGAATAGGCCAATAACAACTGATGAAATTGAACCAGTAATCAAAAAACTCCCAGCAGACGAAAGTCATGGTCTGGGTGGTTTCACAGAGGAGTTTTTCCAAATATTCACAAAAGAACTCACACTTATCCTCTCAAAATATTCAAAAAACTTCAAGAGGAAGGAAACACTTCCAAGATCTTTCAACATGGCCAGAATTACCATAATTCTGAAAGCAAATAAAGATACTACAAAAAAAAAGAATTATAGGCCAATATTTCTAATAAATATAGATCCTAAAATGTTTAATAAAATATTGGCAAATCAGATCCAGCAAAGTATTAAAAAGATCATACACTATGACCAAGTGGGAATTATTCCAAGGATGCAAGGTTGTTACAATATTTTCAAATCAATAAATGTGATATATCACATAAACAAATTGAAAGACAAAAATCATGTGTTCATATAAATAGATGCAGATTATACAAAATCCATGACTCATTTTTGATAAAAACTCTCAGCAAAGTGGAAATGGAGTGATCACAACTCAACATAATAAAGGCCATATATGACAAACCTATAGCCAACATTATACTCAACTAGTGGCCCTGTGCATGAAATTCGTGCACCGGGGGTGGGTGGTCCCTCCACCCAACCTTCCCCCTCTCACATACTGGGACCCCTCAGGGAATGTCCAACTGATGGCTCACCCCCATTCTGCCCAAGGCCTAAAGCCAGCCTTGGGCACCCAGCCATCTCCCTGCTCAGCTCAGTCACAGCTGCCTGTGACCATCCAGCCCCAGGGACTGGGTGCTCACTGCCACTTCCACGTGCAGCACCTGGGGCTGGGCCCTACCCTCCCACTTCCCTGTGCAGCACACGGTGGCAGCAGGGTGCTCTCAGCCGCCGCCCCTGCCTAGTTGCCTCCATGCACAGCACGCAGGGGCTGCAGGGCACTCCCCCCGCCCACTGCCTCTGCGCACAGCACATGGGGGCCACAGGGCGCTCCCAGCCACCGCCCCTACCCAGCCACCTCCGTGCACAGTGCGTGGGGGTCCGCAGGGCATGCCCACTGCCTCCACACACAGCACACAGGGGCCGCGGGGCGCTCCTAGCCTCTGCTCCTGCCCAGCGACCTCCGCACACACCTGGGGCAGCAAGGGCCCCCCGGCACTTGCTGCGGCTACTCCTTCGTCTCCACCCCTGGGGCCCAGCCCTCGCACCGCTTGGCCCTGCCCCTTGGCCCCGCCCCCTGCTCTTGATTGTCTGGTAGCATAGCGAATCAGGAGCCAAGGTACGGTCACATTTGCATGTTACTCTTTTATTAGATAGGATGGGCAAAAACTGAAAGCATTCCCCCTAAGAACATGAACCAGACAGGGATGTCCACATTCACCATGCTTATTCAACATAGTACTGGAAATCCTAGCCACAGTGACAAGACAAGAAAGCATAAAAGACAAACAAATTGGAATGAAGGAAGTAAAATTGTTATTATTTGCAGATGACATAATATTGTAAATAGAAAACCCTAAAGACTCCACCAAAATATGACTAGATTTAATAAATAAATTCAGCTGGATAAAAAAATGAACACCCAGAAATATATGGCATTTTTCTACACAATAATGATGTCTCATAAAAAAAAAAACTTTAAAAATCCCATTTACCTTTGTAATAAAAAATTAAGATACTTTGGAATAAACTTAACCAAGGAGGTAAAAGACCTGTACTCAGAAACTATAGGTTAATGAAAAATGACCTGTAGTTTCTGGAACAATATATCATTTTCATGGATTTATAGAATTTACATCATTAAAATGCCCATACTATCTAAAGCAATCCATAGATTAAATACAATCCCTATTAAGATACTAATGGTATATATCACAGAGCCAATACTCCAGAAATTCATATGGAACCAAAGAAGACCACAAATAGCCATAGCAATCTTGAGAAAGATTAAAGAAGTTGAAGTGATCATAATATCAGATATCAATTATACTACAAAAACACTGTACTCAAAACAGCATGGTACTGGCACAAAAATAAGCATATAAATCATTGGAACAGAACAGAGAACCCAGAAATCAACCCAAGCCATTATGCTCAATTAATATTTTATAATGGAATAAAGACGGTCTCTTAAATAAATAGTGTTGAGAAAATTGGTCAAATACATGCAAAAAAAAAAAAAAGTAAATCACGAAACCATAAAAATCCTAGAAGAAAACATAGGCAGAAAAATATCAGACATCTCACAGAAGAGAATTTTCATCAATGCAGTTTTCACCTAAAGTAAGAGAAACAAAGTTAAAAGTAAACAAATGAGACTATATCAAACGAAAAAATGAAGAACAATTGTAATAATCTGAACAATAAAAATTTATTTAAAAATAATCCTAGAAGAAAACACACACACACACAAAAAGAGGAATTTAAAGAGGACCACACCAAGACACATCATAATTAAAATGCCAAGAGCAGAAGACAAAGAGAGAATCTTAAAAGCAGCAAGAGAAAAACAGTTACCTACAAGGGAGCACCCATATGACTGTCAGCTGATTTCTCAACAGAAACTATGCAGGCCAAAAGGGAATGGCAAGAAATATTCAAAGTGATAAATAGCAAGAACCTACAACCAAGATTACTCTACCCAGCAAAGCTATCATTCAGAATTGAAGGTTAGCCGAAGATGGTTTGGCTCAATGGATAGAGCCTCAGCCTGTGGACTGAAAAGTCCCAGGTTTGATTCCAGTCAAGGGCATGTACCTTGGCTGCAGGCACATCCCCAGTAGGGGGTGTGCAAGAGGCAGCTGATCAATGTTTCTCTCTCATCGATGTTTCTGACTTTCTATCCCTCTCCCTTCCTCTCTGTAAAAACAAAATCAATAAAATATATATTTTTAAAAGAATAGAACTGAAGGTTAAAGAATTTCACAGGCAAGAAAAAGCTAAAGGAGTTCATCACCACCAAACCAATCTTATCTAATAAAAGAGTAATATGCAAATTTGACCATACCTTTGCTACACCCACAAGCTACACCCACAGCAATGCCCACCAGCCAATAAGGAACAGATTATGCAAATAAACCCCAACCAAAATGGCTGCTGCCACTGAGAGCAGGAGGAAGGCTTGGGTTTCCCTGACAACAGAGGAAGCCAAGCTTTCCACCTGCCATTGCCAGCCTAGGCCTCCACTCAATGCTACAAAGTTTCAATGATAAAAGATACAGAAATGGCAGCAGCCACTGAGCTGGCGAGAACAGAGGCTTGCGTTTCCCTGGCAATGGAGGAAGCCAAGCTTTCTGCCTGCTGTTGCTGGCCTAGGCCTCCACTATAGGCTACAATAATTCAAACAGAAATGGCTGCAGCCATAGAACGAGCAGAAGGCTTGGCTCCACTCCAGGCTACAGTGTTTCAATTGTAGGCATAAATTTATCCCAGATCCCAGGGCCTCCACTTGGGTCACTGAGGGTTGTGGCTGGCCTTCAAACCTCCACAGGCCCCTCGCCCACACCGCCACACACCCCAAGAGAACCCCCACCCTGATCTGGGACACCTTTCAGGGCAAACCAGCTGGCCCCCACCCATGCACCAGGCCTCTATCCTATCTAATGAAAGAGTAATTTGCAGATTGACCATCACTCCAACACACAAGAGGGCTGCCCCCATGTGGTCAAAGATCCTGTCCCCATGTGGACACAAGTTGGCCACCACAAGATGGCCAGGAGGGGAGGGCCATTGGGAGGTTCCAGGCCCTGCAAGGAGGGCAGTTGTGGGCAATCTGGCCAGGAGGGGAGGGCAGTTGGGAAGGACCAGGCCTGCAGGGGAGGGCAGTTAGGGATGACCATGTTGACAGAGGAGGGAAGTTGGGGGCAAACAGGCTGGCAGGGGAGCAGTTAGACATCAATTAGGTTGGCAGGGTAGTAGTTAGCAGGTGATCAGGTTGGCAGGCAGAAGTGGTTAGGGGCAGTCAGGGAGACAGGCAGGTAAGCAGTTTGAAGCCAGCAGTCCTGGATTGTGAGAGTAATGTCTGACTGCCCATTTAATGTCTAGGCAGTCAGACATTTCTGAGGGGTTCCAGATTGGAGAGGGTGTAGGCTGGGCTGAGGGACAAACCCTGCTCCCCCCACCCCTGTGCACGAATTTCATGCACCAGGCCTCTAGTATTATATGAAATGCTGAAGGGTATTCTTTAAGAAGAGAAAGAAGAAGAAAAATGTGCCGAGACTGGTTTGGCTCAGTGGATAGAGCGTCGGACTGTGGACTGAAGGGTCCTGGGTTCGATTCTGGCAAGGGCATGTACCTTGGCTGTGGGCACATCCCCAGTAGGGGGCGTGCAAGAGGCAGCTGATCGATGTCTCTCTCTCATCGATGTTTCTGACTTTCTGTCCCTCACCCTTCCTTTCTGTAAAAAATCAATAAAATATATATAAAAAATATTTTTTTTAAAAAAGAAGAAGAAAAATGTAAAGTTAAAGAACTATGAACAACAAGGTGATAATAAATTCATATCTATCAACAAGTGAATCTAAAAATCAAATGAAAAAAAAATCTGATGAACAAAATAAACTGGTGAATGTAATAGAATCAGGGGCATGGAAAGAGAGCAGAATGACAATTCTGTTGTGGGAGAAGGGTGTGTGAGGGGTGCGGGAACAAAAATCTTATACCTAGGGACAAGGTCAGTGGGTGGGGAGTGCGGGCGGGCCTGGAATGGGAACCAGGTGGAGGGAAGCTATGAGGAAACAAAAGAGGAACATCTGTAATAATCTAAACAATAAAGATTTTTTTAAAAAATCAACATCCCCTCCAAAAAAAAAAAAAAGAAAAGAAAAGAAAAATGTAGAAGGACTGATAATTCCTGATTTCAAAACTTATAATAAAATCTTGTAATCAAAACAGTATACTTTTTTTTTACAGACAGTTATAGAGCCTAAGAGAGTAGAATAGACAGCTCAGAAATAAACCTTCACATATATGGTCAAATGATTTTTGACAAGGGTACTAAGACCACTTATGGGGAAAAATAGTGTTTTCAACAAATAGTTCTGGGAAAACTGGATATCTACATGCAAAGGAATGAGGTTGGACTCTTACCTAATACCATATGCAAAAATTAACTCAAGATATAAGAGATAAAACTATAAGGAGCTAAAGCTGTTTAGAAGAAAATAGAGAAAAAGCTTCATGAACTTGGCAGTGATTTCTTAAATATGACAGCAAAGGCATAGGTTTTAAAAGAATAATTAGACAAATTAGACTTCGTCAGAATTAAAAAGTTTTGTGCATCAAAAAACACTACCAACAGAGTAAAAAGGCATTCACAGAATGGGAGTAAATATTCATAAATCACATATCTAATAAGGGATTAATATCTAAAAGACAAAACTCCTACAACTTAGCAACGACTAAAATAAACAACCCAATATAAATATGGGCAAAGGACTTGAAGAGATATTCCTCCAAAGAAAATATACAAATGGCCAGTAAGATGCTCAACATCATTAGTCATGAGGAAGGTGCAAATCAAAACGACAGTAAGACACGATTTCATACCTATTAGGATGGCTATTACAAAAACAACACAAAAAACACAAGTGTCAAGAATGTGGGAAAATTGAATCTGTGTGCAATGATGTTAGGAATGTAAAATGTTACAGTCACTATGGAAAACAGTATGGTGGTTTCTCAAAAAATTAAAAATGCCATATGATCTAACAATTCCACTTCTGAGTAAAGTAGAACCTCAGTTCTTGAACTTAATTGGCTCAGAAGGCTGTTCAAGAAGTGATTTGTTTGAAAACCAAGTAATTTTTTCCCATTAAAAATAATGTAAATTGAATTAATTTGTTCCCTACCCTCAAATTATTCCCCATTTTAACCTTTCTTATATTCATTACATGTCTAATGTATTGATTAATCTATAAATAAACCCTTCTTTTCTTAAATTTATTGAACCACCTCTATCAGCCTCAAATGGATCACTTTTAGCATTCGGTCCAGGGACGTCTTTCAGGTCCGCATGCAGCATCTTTTGTTGTTCATATGTCACTGCCTCAGAAATGGCTGGCACTGGCTAACTGCTTTTCATTCATCAAAATCAACCACAGTTTTTCTACCTCTTCAAGTGCCTAATATTCTTGTTTCTTTCACACCCTTAGCGGCATTAGCACTCTTTATGGCTTCTTTATGCTTTAAAATTGTGCTAATCAAGATTTTGCCAGCAACAAAAGCATTTTCTCCTTTGTTGCCTGAGGACTCTTTGTCATGTTGTGATATCATCATGCAAGGCTGTCAGGTCAAAAACCAAAGTTTGGTTAGACAGCTGAGACATTTTTTCTGTGAACAACTTGGTCGAGAGCCGAGTTGTTCGAGATGGGAGGTGTTCAGGAAATGAGGTTTGGCTGTGTGTACTCCAAAGAACTGAAAGCAGGATCTTGAAGAGAGGTTTGTACACCCATGTTTATGGTAGCATTATTCACAACAGACTAAGGTGGAAGCAAACCAACTGTCCATTGATTGATGAATGGATAAAACAAGCATGGAATGTTATTTAGAATAAAAAAGAAGGAAATTCTGATATATGCTAAAACAAGGGTGATCCTTAAAGACATTTTAAGAGAAATAAGCCAATCACAAAAATACTGTATGATTGTAATTATATAAAGTACCTAGAGTAGTCAAATTTATAGAGAAAAGAAGTAGAAGGGTGTTACCAGGGATTAAATAAATAATAATCAGAAAGTATTATTTAATAATAGTTTCAGTCTTGTGAGATGAAAAAGTTCTGGAGGTGGTGATGGTTACACAACAACATGAATGTACTTAATACCATTGAACTGTACATTTAAAAGAGGTAAAATGGTTAATTTTATGTTATATATATTCTACCATAATTTTTAAAAATAAATTGAAAGTAAAAAAATATGCTATAGTCACATTCTACCTAATTGCCTTTCTGTTTCCAGCCTTGCTAATCTATAGTCAAGCTTATCAGAAGTAAACCCGCCTGCCCCTGAGGCTCAGCAGTTGAGCATTAACCTGTGAACTAGGAGGTCATGGTTCGGCTCCTGGTCAGGGCACAGGTCTGAGTTGCAGGCTAGATCCCCGAAAGGGACAGCCAATCCTTGATGTTGCTACCGCTCTCCCTCTCCCTGCCTATTGTTGTGGTCATAAGGAAACCCCTCTAATGCATGAAATAATCATTGTGTGAAACGTTTGCTGTATAGAAACCCCAATACTCTGTAACTTCCAAATTGGTGAACATCCCACTATCTTGATGTGAACGCCCTGAGCTCTTACAGTGTAAACGCCCTGATGGTAGGATAAGGCGCACCGTCCAGCCCACACTGATAAGGACACTGGTTGTTTACTACTGACTATATGAGCATTGACCTTTTTTCAGTCGAAGTCCCTGCCTGGTAGAGGAGGACTCACGCAGCTCTGTGAGATGAGTCCCTGACTGGCGGCTCTGCTGGGCGAGCCTGAACCAACTGCGGCTGCGTGACTGTCTCCAACTTCGCTGTCGATATTTCCGTGTGCATTGCCGGGTGGCCTTTGCTGGAGCCTAAAACCCACCAGGAATAGGTAAATAAACCCTATGTAATTGCATACTAATTCTGTCTTGTGTGTTCATATGTTACAGTTCGGCTCAGCTGTCTGGACATGGAAGCACAGGGGATAGGCCGTTATTAGCCACCAGGATTCCCTGTTACTATTCCAGGCACCTGTGCTGGAAAGCCCTGCCCCCTCACTCCCTTTCTTCATTCAGGTCTCTGCTTAAATGCTGTCACTTTCGAGAGGTTATATGATTGTATACGCGTCTCAGACTCCTTGGGGTTCTGGCTGGAATGTGGCCACCTCAGAAGTCCGCAGCTGCCTTTGTTTTTGTCCCACTCTTAGCTATCTCACAAACATCAGGAGCCCCAACTTCAGCTCCTGTGCCCTGGTGACACTCCAACCTTCATATCCATTTATAGTCCCACTCCTGCAAACAACTGCCCTGGGTCACCCCAAAACATAGAGCTACACAAATGGCATGTTCTGTACATCTGGGGAGGAGTCCACAGAGCCTTTGGGGACATTGGTTGGGCAATGCTCACTATCCTAAGCACACTACAGAGATCAATGTGTGTTTGTGTGGGGGGGGGGGGGGAGGGCGGGAGGGAGTAGCGCCCCTAACCATAGTACCCAGGACAGGGGTTCCTCATGCTCAAGTCTATGAGTCCTCTGCCTTCATGACCCCATTCCAGCCTTCCTTTCAGGTCACACTGCCTGTTAGTGGCTTTCTTGTTCCTTTCCACGCTACAGTAAAATGGAATCATTTGTTGATCTCCAAAAATAAAAGCCACTATTTTAGGACGTGAGAATAGCATGCAGTGGTAAGGAATTTAGTTGTGTTGGATAAAAAATAGCAAATGCTTCCTTGAACACAAACAAAAAAGACTTTGTTGGTTTTGCTGTTTACATAGTTTGTTTGCTGAAATAGTCACCTTAAAAGTCATTACGTCATAATCTGAAGGTCATGAGTTCAGTCCCCACACGAGGCACCAAAATAAATAAATAAATAAGTAAATAAGTAAGTAAATAAATAAATAAATATAAAAACAACAACAAAAAGTCATCATGATACTTAGGAACAAATAGAAGCTTAGGCCTGCTGAGCAGCTTAATCTTTCCACACAGCTAGTTAATGTCACACCAGGGCTAGAACCCAAAGCAGGACCTGAAAAGCTACTAACAATCCACAATGCCTGCCCATCCTACCCAACTCCACTAGCATCCTCTGCTCGCCCAAAGGCCATGGGAAAGACATCCTGGCTCTGGACACACCCTCCCCCTGAGTCTCCTTCAACCCTGGAAACCACTGATTCAGCTGCCCTCCTCCAGCCCTTCCCTGCCCTGACTCTGGCCTGGAGCCAAGGGATGAAACTGTGAATCCTCATCCCCTTCATCCCTTCTGCAGCTCCCAGAAGTGACAAAAATCTTGAAACTTGAGAGGAATTAAAATTATGTCTCCCTTGACAGCTCTGGACTGCTGTGAAAATGAAGGAGGACTCTGGAACCACTGAATGAACATCCCATAGCTCTCTGACAATGGCATGGCCCGGACAGTGCAGTAATCTGACCTTCACACTGCAGTACCCTGGGTGAGGGCAGGTGGCAACTAAATTCCTTACCATTGCATGCTATTCTATGTTCTCCTCCTCCTCCTCCTCCTCCTCCTCCTCCTCCTCCTCCTCCTCCTCTTCCTTGACACTATTACAGATATCCTCCATATCCCCCTTACCTGCCTCCACCCAGCCCCCAACCCCCCGACCCCACCCCAATCCCTCACCACACTGGTATCCAGGCCTGTGGGTTATGCATGTATGCTCTTTGGCTAATCCCTTCATTTTCTTACACTTAGCCAGCCCCCCATTTCCCTCTCCTTTGACCACTGTTAGTCTGTTCCATGTATCCATGCCTCTGTTTCTATTTTGTTGGTCATTTTATGTGCGGCTTTTTTGTGGAGTTGTGGGGAAGGAGCTGGGCCAAAGCTGCTGCTCTAAGAACAGGTTCTTCCCAGTCCTAGGACTCTGTTTCTAACATTTGATTAACCAAGAAGTGTGAAGAAAATTCAGCCTCTGCCCTCCCAGAGCTAACTCCTGCAGGTCAGGTGTCAAGGAGCAGAACAAGGACTATCTTCAAGCATGTCAGAAAGATGAGGAGGGGACAGCCACTCTCCCCCTTGCCTCTGACTATGTGAACTTCGGGGAGGGAGAAGTCTCTTTACAACTATCCTCTATTTTTACAGCAGCCTGGGGTCTCTAAACACTCCATAGGTGGTAATTTCACTGAAAAGTATCCACTGGAAATTCCTTCTTGTATAACTTAGCTGTTGACATAGAGAGATGAAATTTTATTTTAATCAGATTTCCTGATGAAAAAGGAAGTCATTTGTTTCAAGTCGCTAGGGAAGAGTCCATGATTTTAAAAAGAAGATCCTGAGAGAGCAGAGCAATGACTTAACACATTTTCCAGTTTGTTTCTCCTGATGCCCTTGAGAAAACCAAAAATGGCAGCATGTTTCAGGCAGGCAGTGCACAGAGAACGCCTCGGGCACTTCTGAGGACCTGCAGAAGTCATCAGAAGATGAAAACACAATGCGCTTCTGAAGATCAACAAGTTTGTTCCTGGACAACAACGTGATTAAGGAGAGTCAGGAGCAGTTTCTTGCTAATTGTGCTAATGAACTAGTCACAGAGCTATTTCCTCAGACTTTTAGAGGCATAAGCTTGAATCTAGCAGGTATGTTATTGTAAACACAGATCTGGAATTTTAAATACAATATCAGAACCACTATTAAGTGGCTAGGGAATCAGAGAAAGTAGCTTATTTTCATAATGCAAGATTAATCACCAAGGAAGAAGTTAGTGTGAGTCGTGTTTCTAATTGGGTCATTAATGAATGGAAAGAATGGAAGCAAAACTTGGAAACTCATGAAATTTATAAAGTAACAATCTTTTTGTTCTGTAATAAGACCAAACAGAGGAAAAAATTACCTAGTATAGTAGGCTGAATGATGGCACCAAAGATATATACATATCCTACTCCTGGAATTTATGTATTACCTTGCATGAAAAAAGTTGTGACAGAGTTAAGGATCTTGTGGGGCAGAATCTATCCTGGGTTATCAAGGTGGGCCCAAAATAAAATCACAGGTATCCTCATGAGAATTAGCAACCTATAAGAATCAGCTTTAATTTCAAAGGAGATCTTAAAGTTTGTTCTAGAGGACAAAGAGAAATAAAGAGAATCGGGCCAGGTGTTTTTGTTTTTGTTTGTTTGTTTTTACAGGCTTGTGACATATTCACACAGAGGAGACCATGTGAAGTTAGAGAGATGCAGCTACAAGTCAAGGAATATCTGAAATCACTAGGAGCTGGAAACGGCATGAAGAATTCTACTAGAGCCTCCAGAGGTACCATAGCCCTATCAGCACCTTGATTTCAAATGTCTGGCCTCTAGGACTGTGAGAGGATGAATTTCTGTTGTTTTAAGACGCCAGGCTTGCAGTAATTTGTCCTGGTAGTCCTGGGGAACTCACACACCTACCTTCTCTAACCAGAAGGACCTAGAGTTCAGGGAGAAAGTGATTGGTTGCCATGAGTCATGTTTAACTAATTTGCAGTGGATGTATTTCAAAGGAACAACTTACTTCCCAAGCATGGGTGCTGAGACTGAAGTAAGCTTTAATGCAACTTCAGTCCAATGCAATCAGAGTAGCGGAGGGAGGAAAAGAAGGGAAATTGTGCTGTATGTTAGTCATGTTACACACACACACACGCACACACACACATCCCTTTGTAAAGTGCCTTTGGAATACGTTGAGCAATTGGGAGATGAGTTGCCAAGTTGGAAATTCTAGCAGGGGGTGAATTTTCCTTGCAGAATATTGCATGAGGATGAGAGTCAGGAGACACCAGGTCTAGAACTTAAGAGACGCAGCCAACAGCCTTAGGAAGGAGCAGGTCTTTTCCCCACAGCATGACTTACACAATCGGGTCGAGGCAGAGCTCTCTTTATGGAGGGGTAAACGTGGAGAGAAGGCCACAGTTACCTCACACTCTTCATTCCCCAGATAAGACCTTCCCTCCCTTTCAGCCTCCCCTTCGGAGACCCCTAAAATCTCTTGCTGCTCATCCTAGGCCTTTTAGAGGAAACAAGTATTCATCACAGGATAAATTATTGCCTAAGAATGCAGCCTTTTGGAAAAGGGCTGCAGAATTAGAACCTCAACAATATGCAGGGTACAGAAGAGAATCTAAACTGGCCAGTTTAGTTTCAAATCTATGATTGCTCATCATTCCCTTCTGGTTTCTTCCCAGTCCCAGCGGTGGTGTCCAAAGCTCTGCCTGGCCGAATCGCGGGGGCCTCTGCTCCCTGTGGCTTCAGCTCTGAGGGTGGAAGCCCTCGTCACGCCCGTTTCGCCTGACGTAGCAGGTGAGCAGGGAAGAACCTGAACAGAGTCTAGAGATAGTCTGGTCCAACCTCAGTGGGCGAGGTGAGTGCCCCTGGAAACACACTGGACACTCCACGCGCCTTCTCCAGGGGGAGGGAGAGGAAGGAGGATACAATGGTAAGTGACACAAGGAATTTCTGGCTAACCTTTGTTTCTTTGCACTAAAATCAATCATAGTACCATCCCCCAAACACTTTCTAGTGCATTTCCTTTCAGACATGTTTCTATGCTATCAACTCATTGGTTGATTCCTTTTTTGCATAAATTTGCATTTTGCTTTTTCCCACTAACACTTTAAAACATTTTCCCATGTCAGTATAAATATTTAAATGATTGAATTCTATTCCATCAACAAGGATACACTGCAGTTGGGATAATAAGCTGCTCTCATTGTTATTTTTCCCCTTGATGCATAAAGCTTTTTCCAAATTTGGAGTGATAGACTGCTGTGATGGCTCTCAGTCAGTTTCAATAGCAGAATGAAAGGAGGGAATTTGTAAATATGAAGTTTAACACAGCAGGTGATGAAAAGGATTCTTGAGAAAAATGGCAAATGAGCTACCAAAATTCCTAAGCAATGTTCCTGGGTTGAGGAGGAGTTGGAGGCCAGAGCTGAAGAACTGGCTTAGGGAGACTAGTTTCCCTGGCCTCACACTGTGACCAGGCTCAGGGCCAGAGCACCCAGGCACCCCAAGAGAGCCTTTAAGCTATTTCCATCTGGTTCTGAGAAGAGCTTGTACGTGAGGGGAGTGGTGGTGTTATCCTGGCTTCCCTCTGGGCGTGGCTGGCCCGACACTGTCTGTGGACGGCATTTGGAGAGCAGCCGCAGTGGCAGCGGGGTGACGGTCTGATACAGAGGCCTGTGGTCTCTCTTCATTCCCCATATATGGATAGGAGAGGGACCCAGCTTGAGCAGAAAACCTCAGGGACATTTGGAAAATAGAGGCATGGGGAAGGTTGGGGACAAGGACAGGAGGAAGGGAAATCGATTGGAAATAAACTGTCACTCCAGGTGAAGATCCCTCTCTCTACACTGAGTCTCCAAATTCTGGGGCAGCCAGGGCTGGGGCCTGTTCACCCTCATCCCTACCTCTCCCAGTGCTGCTCTGTTTGGGGTGCAGGGGACTTATCCCCCAAGGCCACATACCTCATACTTTAGGTCCACCAGCTCCTGGCTGAATGTGGCATTAGTGGAAGGTGGAATGTGGAAGAAAGAAGCCAGGGTATGTCTTCCCATCTGCTCTTCAGGTGACATTTCTGATGGAAGCTGTGTGTCCTCTGTGACTCTGGTTCCTGCCCCTCTGACTTGCCCCAGCTCCTGCAGTGTGACCCCCAAACTCAGGGAAAGCAATGCCCTCCCTCTGTCCTTACAGCCCACCATGGTAATAGCCTCCTGCCATGCTGGTCTGTTACCTCAGTTTCCCTCTTGGTCTCTCAACTCTTCCATCTCTCTGCAAACCTCACCGGTTTTAAATATTCAATGTGGGTTCTGTGTTCCTGATTGGTCTCAGGCAACTATACCACCAAGGCCCATGTGAGCTCAGGGATGGGCTACTTCATTAAGCTCCTCACTCAATGAGGGACACGTGTTCACAGTCAAACACTCCCACAGTCGGCTCCTGGATGCCCTCCGTGTGTCAGGCCTGTGGCAGGCACACATAGCTCATGCAGTGATTGCAATGACACTCCAGATATTGTCAGATGGGACAGTATCTACATGATGAGGAGCCTACATCACTCAGAGCTGCTGAGTGAGTATGCATTCTCCTGCCATTAGCAAATACCAGGGATGCAAATAGTAGATACAAACAGTAAACGAATCTGGCCCAATTACTTACCAATAGAAGTGGCAGGTTCTTCTCAGCACTGCTGAACATTGACATGACCCCCGCATTCATTTGGCATCACTGTTTCTCAGCTGACCAGGCCTCTCTCCATTTAGCAGTCCTGAAGACGGTAGCAGCAGATGCCTCTTAAACGAGGCATGCTCAACTGAATGGGCACACCTGGTGGCTCGAGAAACAGCAAGACAAAATGTATCCCACATTTAAGTATCTAAAAGGTACTTGGCATAAAGTACTTTAATAGCTAGTGACTTCAGCATTCCACAGAGCCCAGGAAATTGCATTATCTCATCTAAGGCATTAGGGAAGCCCCAAGTACCAAGCCATTTAGGAGCTGCCCAGACAAACCAATTCACTTTCCTTTCCTCAGACGAGCCTTGAGGCTCCTGTTGATGACAGCCCAGGACACAAACAGCATTACCCTATCCTCTGATGGGGTGAGGCGGAGGGAGGGGTGCTGCAGGAGGAGCGGAGCCTGGGAGACAGCCTGGGCTCTGTCCTGGAGGAGTGGAGTGAGGCAGGTTTGGCAAAGGAGTGGGTGCTGCAGGAAAACAAGCAGATGGGCAACATGTAGTGAAGAAGGCATCCTGAAATCTGAAGTTTCCATTCTCCAGGAATGTCAGTGTTTATAAATTTCTTCATCTGGTGAACATAAAAAGACTTCTG
The DNA here is from genome assembly GCA_027563665.1 of Antrozous pallidus. NCBI lineage: Eukaryota > Metazoa > Chordata > Mammalia > Chiroptera > Vespertilionidae > Antrozous > Antrozous pallidus. The sequence goes on from CM050519.1 coordinate 9,969,662, forward strand.
TTTTGAACATGTGAAGTAATTAGGAGCCTGGAAGGATGAAACCCCTGGGAAACCTCATAGTGTGCATTAAGGAACCAGCTTGCTGTAAGGCTGCTGTTTTTCTCTCTGTGTAAAGTGGTAGAAAAGAATAGATTAGTTTTTCCTGTGGATCACAATCAGAATACCTTACCTATCTCTGTAGTCCCATTGTCTATACTGTGACGATGCATGGTAGGTGCTCAATAAAGGTACATGGATGGATGGAGAAAGGAATAAAATAACCTTTGCTAATTTCAAGAAATACATCTAGGCTTCTCCCTTCCTTCATTCTTCCTTCTATCCATTTGCTCAATACTTATTAAACAGAGGTGTGCCCATTCCAGTTCTAGATGAGGATATACAATTATGCCTAAAATGTGGGTCCCCCCCAAGAGGGTCAATATCCTAGTAGAGAGAGACAGGAGGTGAATATTCCTGAGTACTTGTGCCGATGAAGGACTGAAGGACGAAATGGTCAGTCCCATGGCCCATGTAACCCTACAGGCACCTCTGTGTGAAGGACAACCCCTCTGGGTATGATCACTGCAATAAGGTGTCTCCCCCTCCATATGCTGCAGTCCTGGCGTAGGGCTCACTTGCCAGGGAGCAGCAACTGGATTTCCATCCCACTCCCCCTCAGTCCAGGGCCCATCAGAAAAGGCTCTTAGAGGCAGTGGGGCAGGAACTGGCTCTGGGAGGAAAAAAGATTCTCCAATCCCACGTGGCCACTGCCAGCTCTGTGTGCATGTGACACAATTTACCCTTTTCAAGCCGCTTTGCGCCTTGTGAAATGATTTGTCTCAATATGTGCTTGAGGTTGCAACAGCCTGGTATTGTGCTGAAGATAAACTAGTTAATGCATGGAAAGTGCTCGGCATGGGACCTGACACACAGGATTGTGCTAAGTTTTGGAAGCCAATAGAAAGGGGAATTAAAAATGGAGCCTACCAGCAAGGAGCCTAAAAGTCTAATAGTTCAGATAAGAGACACAAATTATACTCCAGGCAGAATGTGAGCATTCCACAGAGGAAACACATGAATTTAGACTCCTGTAAGTTACTTATCTTCTAGGCATATCTGATGGTGAGTTTTCTGTGTCAACGTGACTAGACTATAGTAACCAGTTGTTTGGTCAAACATCAGTCTAGACATTGCTCTGAAGGTTTGCTTTTTTTTAAAAAATGGGAGATTAACATTTAAATCAGAAGACTTTGAGTAAAGCAAATTATCCTCTATCATTTAGGTGAGTCTCATTCAATCAGATGAAGGCCTTAACAGAAACACTGAGGTGCCCCAACGTAGGAGAAATTCTCCAGGCTACAACATAGAAACCCTGACTAAGTTTCCAGCCTGCCGGTCTGTTCCATGATTTTCATAGTGACCAGTTCCCACATTCCAATGAGCCAATTTCTTAAAATAAATGTGTGTACGTGTGTGTGTGTTCCCTATTGGTTCTGTTTCTCTGGAAAACCCTGACTAATAATGAAACATGTGCCATAAATTTATGAGGAATAGATAGGATTTATTGCACACAAGGGGAAAGATTAAGTTAGTAACTTTTCTATCTGGGGAATATAAATTTGCAACATTTTTGAAAGGGATGGGGGCAGGGTACATAATTACCTATTGAGGTCCCCTCAGTCTTGGTTCCACATTGCCTTAAAGTAGACCTACCTGAGACCACAATATCATACACACTTCTCAAGGAATCCAGTTCGCTGAAAAAAGTAGGCAAAGTTATTTATTATTGTTTGGCACTTAGTGGAAGCTACATGACATTTTTCGATATGATTCATGCCCTCTCTCCAACTAGATTAGCTTTCCTAAATCCTCTCAGCACATAGCATGCCATTCTAAACATAGTAGTGCTCTATAAATATTGGTCATATTGAACTGAGTAAAATCTCTTCTCATGGACCCCAGATTTCTCCACTAGAATATATAGTTGGCCTTCTATAACCACATGTTTTGAATCTGCAGATTCAACCAACCTTGATCAAAAATATTCACAAAAAAGTTACAATGTTGCTGACATGCACTGTGTAGTTAGACCTACAATGGTTGCATCTGTACTGAATATGTACAGACATTGTTTTCTTGTCATTAATCTCTAAACAATACAGTATAACAACCATTTACATAGCATTTGCATTGCATTAGGTGTTATAAGCAATCTAGAGTTGATTTTAAATATATGGGAGAATGTGTGTAGGTTATATAAAAATTTCATATAATAGATTTTTATGTCATTTTATATAACAGACTTTTTTCAACATCCATGGATTTTTGCTATCTGCAGGGGTCCTGGAACCAATCTCCCATGGATAACCAAGGAATAACTATTAAATTTCCACAAATGGCAGCATTTCTAGGGAGACACAAAATGATTGCAGATTGTTTAGAAATCACTCTTTCTTAGCCTTTCTCTGTCCTCCACACACATTACTAAATCCCATTCTTGCTCCTTGATACCCTCTGTACCTGGCCCCGTGCCCAACATTTAGTCAACAATTACCAAGGGCCAATGGGACACAGAGCTGATACCTTGTGGGAGAGGAAAGGAACAGAATCCCAGCCTTGTGGTTTTTTTGGCCTCTAACTCCAATGGTCACTTTCTCCACTTCACCTTGGTTGTCTGTTCCCACAGGCACAACCTCCAGCCTATCTTCACCATTAACCACACCATTTCCAAATTCTCTATTTCAAATATCCTGCTCATTACTGCCCACCACCTCCTCACCTCCTGATCTACTCACTCAAGTTTCTTCACTCTGGCTGTACTTCAAACTCACATGGCCCCTTAATCCTCAAAACACATCTATCACACACACACACACACACACACACACACACACACACACACACCATACAAAGAGCCACTCTGTCAGAACTACAGGCCAATAGCCCAGATGAACATAGATGCTAAAATCCTCAACAAAATTTTAGCACATTGGATTCAGCAGTACATCAGAAAGATCATACACCATGACCAAGTAGGATTTATTCCAGGGCTACAAGGCTGGTACAATATTCACAAATTAATAAATGTGAAACATCACATAAACAGGTTGCAAGACAAAAATCATATGATCATATCAACTGGTGTAGAAAAAGCATTCAACAAAATCCAACACATCTTCCTTTATTTATTTATTTATTTATTTAGTTAGTTAGTTAGTTAAAATATATTTTTACTAGAGAGCTGGTGTATGGATTTGTGCACTGGTGAGGTCCTTCAGTCTGGCCTGCACCCTCTCACAATGCAAAACCCCTCAGGGGATATCGGAGAGCTGGTTTCAGCCCAGGTCCCTGCAGGCCAGGCAAGGGACCTATACTGGGCTTCTGGTCCTATAATAAAAGCCTAAATGTTCAGTTGACTAGTCAGCTGTTCAACCAATCAAAGCATAGTAGGCTAATGATATGCTAAGGTTGTTCAACCGCTCACTGTGATGTGCACTAACCACCAGGGGGCAGACAGTTGACCAGTCACTATGATGTGCACTGAACACCAGGGGGCAGATGCTCCAAACGGTAGGTTAGCTTGCTGCTGTGGTCCAACAAATTGGGACTGAGTGAGATTGGCCAGATACACCTGGAGCCCTCCCATGATCCCTGCCTAGCTGGCCAACCTCCTGTGTCTCTCCCAGCCCCAATCATGCACCAGTGGAGTCCCTAGCTTGGCCTGTGCCCTCTACAATCTGGGACCCCTCAGGGGATGTTGGAGAGCTGGTTTCAGTCCAATCCTGCAGGCCAGGCCAAGGGACCCTACTGGTACATGAATTCGTGCACCAGGCCTCTAGTATGCATATAAGATCTTTGGTTAATCTCTTCCCACCTTCCCCCCTATCCCCTAACCTCTGAGATTTGTCAGCCTGTTCCATGTTTCCATGCCTGTAGTTCCTGCTCCTGCATTGAGTGTCTGCCCCTTGGTGGTCAGTGCATGTCATAGCTACTGGCCAGCCAATTGGCTGGTCAGCCAGTTGGCCAGTCGCTTAAACTTTTATATATATACTAGAGGCCCAGTGCACGTTGTCTCTCAGCCCAACCTGCACCCTCTCCAATCGAGGGATGTCCAACTGCCCATTTAGGCCCGATCCCGATCCTACTGGGACTGAGCCTAAATGGGCAGTCGGACATCCTTCTCACAATTCAGGACTGCTGGCTCCAAACTGCTCACCTGCCTGACTCCCTGACTGCCATCAAACCGCTTCTGCCTGCCAGCCTGATCACTCTCTAACCACTACCCTGCCAGTCTAATTGATGTCTAACTGCTCCCCTGCCAGCCTGTTTGCCTCCAACTTTCCTCCTCTGCCAGCCTGGTCACCCCTAACTGCCTTCCCCTGCAAGCTTAATAGTCCCCAACTGCCCTCCCTTGCAGGCCTGGAACCTCCCAATGGCCCTCCCCTGCTGGCCATCTTGTGGTGGCCATATTATGTCCACATGGGGGAAGGATCTTTGACCACATGGGGGCAGCCCTCTTGTGTGTTGGAGTGATGGTCAATCTGCGTATTACTCATTTATTAGATAGGATAGAGGCCTGGTGCACGGGTGGGGGCCAGCTGGTTTGCCCTGAAGAGTGTCCCAGATCTGGGTGGGTGTTCCCTTGGGGCATGGGGCAGTCTGGGCAAGGGGCCTGTGGTGGTATGTAGGCTGCCACACCCCCGGCGATGCAAGCAGAGGCCCTGGGATCTGGGATTAATTTATGTTCTACAATTGAAACTTTGTAGCCTGGAGTGGAGCCAAGCCTTCTGCTGGCTCCATGGCTGCGATATAATTGAAACATTGTAGCCTGGAGTGGAGGTCTAGGCCAGCAAGAGCTACAGAAGCTTGGCTTCCTCCATTGCCCAGGCTACCCTAGCCTCTGCTCTCTCTGGCTCTGTGGCTGCCACCATTTCTGTTGGGATTATGTATTCTCTATAATTGAAATTTTGTAGAATTGAGTGGAGACCTAGGCTGGCACCGGCAGGCGGAAAACTTGGCTTCCTCCATTGCTGGGGAAACCCAAGCCTCCCTCCTGCTCTCAGTGGTGGCAGCCATCTTGGTTGGGGTTTATTTGCATAATTTGCTCCTGATTGGCTGGTGGGCATGACTGTGGGCATGGCTTGATTGGAGGTATGGTCAATTTGCATATTACTCTTTTATTAGATCAGATAGATTGATTTCAAATGGAGAGGGAGAGGTAGATAGAAACATCAATGATGAGAGAGAATCATTGATTGGCTGCCTCCTGCAAGCCCCCTACTAGCGATCGAGCCCACAACTCAATCATGTGCCCTTGACTAGAATCAAACCTGGGACCCTTCAGTCTACAGGCTGATGCTCTATCCACTGAGCCAAACCAGTAGGGCCAACACCCTTTTTTTAATTATTATTAAAAACCCTCAGCAAAGTGAGAATAGAGGGATCATACCTCAACATAATAAAAGCTTTATATGACAAACCTACATCATACTCAATGGGCAAAAACTAAAACCACTTCCCTTAAGAACAAGAATAAGACAGGGATGCCCACTTTTACCACCCTTGTTCACCATAGTAGTGGAAGTCCTGGCACTTAGACAAGAAGAAGAAATAATAGGCATCCAAATTGGAAAGAAGAAAGTAAAACTCATTATTCACAGAAGACATGATACTGTATGTATAAAACACTAAAGGTTCCATAAAAAAACTACCAGATTTAATAAATGAATTTGAAAATATATTAGGATACAAAATTAACATCATAGCATATCATTTTTATACACCATTAGTGAACTCTCAAACAAAAACTAAAAAGCAATCCCATTTACCATTGCAACAACAAAAATTAAGATACTTAGCAATAAACTTAACTAAGAAGGTAAAAGACCTGTACTCTGAAAAGTACAAGACATTGGAAAAAGAGATAGAGGAAGATATAAACAAGTGGAAGAACATACCATGTTCATGGATTGGTGGAATTAACATCATTAAAATGTGCATAGTACCCAAAGTAATCTACAGATTCAATGCAATCCCTATCAAAATACCAACAGCATATTTCACAGACCTAAAACACTCCAAAATTTTATATGGAACCAAAAAAGACCCTGAATAGCCACACCAATCTTGAGAAAGAAGAACAAAGTTGGAGAAATCAAAATACCAGATATCAAGTTATACTACAAAACCATGGTGCTCAAAACAGCTTCGTACTGTCACAAGAACATGTTTATAGATCAATGGACCAGAAGAGAGAACCCAGAAATCAATCCAAGCAACTGTGCTCAATTAATATTTGTCAAAGGATGAAGAGCATACATTGGAACAGAGACAGTCTCTTCAAAAATGGTGTTGGGAAAACTGCACTGGTACATGCAAAATAATAAAACTGGACTACCAATTTACACCACACACAAGAATAGACTCAAGATGAGTAAAATACTTAAACATAAGGCATGAAGTCATAAAAGTCCTAGAAGAAACCACAGACACCAAAATTTCAGACATCTCTCAGCAATATGTTTATTGATACATATCCTAGGACAATGGAAACTGAGAACAAAATAACAAATGGGACTGCCTTAAAATAAAAGGCTTCTGCAAAAGAAACCATCAACAAAATAACAAGAGAGCCCAGTACAAGGGAGCGCATATTTGCCAATGATACATCTAATAAGGGATTAACCTCCAAAATATATAGGGAGCTCACAGTACTTAACAAAAGGAAGACAAACAATCCAATTAAAAAATGGGCAAGGGGCCTAAATAGACACTTCTCCAAAGTGGACATACAGAAAGCCAAGAGACATATGAAAACATGCTCAAAGTCAATAATCATCAGAGAGATGCAAATCAAAATAAAAATGAGATAACACCTCACACCTGTCAGAATGGCTATCATCAACAAATCTATGAACAACAGGTGTTGGCAAGATTGTGGAGAAAAGGGAACCCTATTACACTGCTGGCGGGAATGCAGACTGGTGCAGCTATTATGGAAAACAGTATGGAGTTTCCTTAAAACATTAAAAATGGAACTGCCATTTGACCCAGTGATCTCATTTCTAGGAATATATCCTAAGAAACCTGAAGCCTTCATCAGAAAGAATATATGCACCCATATCCTCATAGCAGCACAATTTATAATAGCTAAGATTTGGAAACAGCCTAAGTGCCCATCAGCAGATGAGTGGATAAATACAGTGGTACATCTATACAATGGAATACTATACAGCAATAAAAAAAGAACTCTTACCATTTGCAACAGCATGGATGGACCTGGAGAATATCATGCTAAGTGAAATAAGCCAGTTAGAGAAAGACAAGTAGCACATGATCTCACTCATATGTAAAATCTAATGAACCAAAAAAAACTGATGAACAAAAATAGACCCAGAGACATAGAAGCATGGAACAGACTGTTGAACCTCTGAGGGTGGGTGGGAAGAGATCAACTAATGAACTTGTATGCATATATGTATAACCTGGGGCCACAGACAATGGGGTGGTAAGGGTCTTAGGGGAATAGGGGAGGGCCAAGATCAGTCTGGAAGAGGTTAATATGAAAAAAAGGAGGATCTATGTAATACTTTTAACAATAAAAATTTTAAAAAATTAATTTTTTAAAAAGCAAAAACAAAGAGCTACTCAATAGATTCTCTTCTTCCTCAGCTTAGAGCCTGAGGTCCAGCACTCTAGCTCCTCTCCTACAAACATCCTTGGTCCCTTCTCTCTCTCCCACTATTGAATTTACCTGGCAAAACTCCAACCCTAATTAAATCAATTGTCTTCCCACTTCATGCCAATAAACCAGCAGCAGAAATCAGATGAAGATAATCAGACAATCCTTCTGCTTGTTTTTTTTTTTTTTACTTTAAATTTATGATAGCTCTTAAAAGGACACTACATTCCCCTACAAATCCAGAGCCTTTTCCTTGAGGAGACTATTATGTAACTTTTCTCCCTCCTTAAACCTTCAAGAACTTTCTCTTGGATTATAAAGTACTGCATTGTAATATACTAGAGGCCCAGTGCACAAAACTTGTGCATGGGTAGAGTCCCTAGGCCTGGCTGGTGATCAGGGCCAATCAGGGTCTTCTTTCCCCTTGCTGTTGGTGGTCAGCACACACCATAGTGAGCGGTCAAACTCCCAGTCTGTAGAGCACAATTTGCATTTATTATATAGGATTAGTTTTACAGGCTTCCCAGAGCACTCAGCACTCCCACGCACAAGAATGGCCAGTCGTCTAGTTGAACAGTATTTCTGAGTATGTCTGTGACAGTGTTTCAGTGGTTAGCCCTTGAATTGGTGGACTGAGTAGAGCAGCTGGCCCTCAGTGTGGGTGACTATTATCTAATCTGCCGAGGACCTGAGCTGGGATATTAATCTTCTCTTACATTCAGTGCTCCTGGTTCTCAGGCCTTCAGACTCAAACTGGGATTTACATTTCCCAGTAGATCCATTGCCCCTCCAACTCTTAGGCCTTTGAATTATATCCCCAGATATATTATTGGCTGTTTCCCTGGAAAACTCTGACCAATAGAGTTGGATTATTGTAACTGCCTCAGGACTGCTCTCCATGTTACCAATATTGCTCCTCACATTTCTACACAGCATCTGGAGTGAACTTTTTATTTCATAATATAATTATATCACTTTCCAGCATAAGCTCTCCAAACATTATGATTGGAATTACATTATGATTCGAATAAAATCTAAAGTCTTTCAAGTCCCTATATAATTCAACCTGTGCTTGCCTCTCCAAGTCTGTCTGCTTCAACTCTCCCCTTGTTGCTCTATCCTCCAGCCACACTTGATTATTTCAAGCTAATTCCCAACACAGGGCAGCCTTGCTACCTATAACCTTTCCCTCAGATTTTCACATCACTGCCTGTTTCTCATCACTCAGGGCTCACAGTTTCTGAGTATCCGTGCCCTTCCCTTATATGGAGACATTCCTACCTCCTAGCATGCCTTCCTTTCCCTTCCTTTCCCAGACACACAGCCTTGATGCCAACATCAGCCAGAATTAACTCATCCCCTAGCAATGGCTAATTCTGGTTACAATTGTACAGTAAAGAAATTCATTCACTCAAAAGAGCTTTTCAGGGCACTAGACTAGATAAAAAAGGATTATAAAAATGAGTTAAGACCTGCTCACTGACCTTAGGGAGAGGACAACAAAGAAAAAAGGAAGAAAACTCAAACTACTATGGCCTATTAAGTGCTGGGCATTTTTCTGGTTACTTAACAAGGATCATTTAACTTAATCCTCTCAATAACCCTATGAGATAAATATTTTGCCACCAATTTACAAATAAGGAAACTGAGACAGAAAGTCTCAGCAACTCGTCAAAGGTGACAGAACTAGTAAGTGGTAGGGATGGGTTGCAAACCCAGATATATCAGCTTCCAACACCAATAGTACTTACAGGGTTTACAATGTGAGTGGGAAACACACACATGTAAAGCATTTAGCACAGTTGTTTGGCAAACAGCAAGAGCTTAATAAATACTCACTATAGCAGCAACAATGACCCAGCACATTTAGAACAAAACCCAGTCTTTACCACAATGCCCTTCATTCACATCACTCCTACCCTCCTACCCTCCTTTTATCTCTTCCAATTTGCCATGTCCATTTCTGTCTTCAGGCCTTTGCAAAAACTTGCTTGCATTTGTAGCTGGAATACTCTTCCCACATATAGTCCATGTTTTACGTCTCAGGTCATTCATGTCTTCCTTCTCCTGTTACCCTGGAAAGGCTTCCCAGAGCACCAAGCATTCCCATACACTTGTCGACCCCTTACCCAATTTTATTTTTTATAGCATTTTTCCATTTAGATTGTAGATTTTCTGACTTGTTTATTCATATATTTATCTGTGTGCTGGTATTCTACTAGAAATTAAGCTCCATAAGGGCAGAATCTTTCTGTGTGTTATCACATTTCCTCAGAAACTAGAACACTGGACTCAGAGTAGGTGCTCAATAAACATTTTTATAATAAATGAAACTAATGTGTTATAATGCAATACTTTATCATTTTGAGATTAAGTGTTGTGTCCTACTGTGAGAAAATTTATTATCTAGTATTAAAATCATCCAATGAAGGTGGTTTATTTTTTCTGGAGCCATTATGGAGGCAGTACTGCCTACAACTTTGAGGAAGGGGTAGTGTTAAAGAGTGACTGTGATGCCTCAACAGTTAAGTGGGGAGGTCACTACAGGAACTAGTTGAGGAGAAGACACTGGACAGCCAATGGTGCTTAGACCTAGAAGGTACCTACAGCTCATCTGGTAGACAAATGTCATTTTCATCATTTTCAGCTGAGGAAAAAGAAACTGAGATTGACTCAGAGATCCATCCAGAGGGGCAGAACAGAGACCTAAGACTTAGTTCTATATTTTCACTCATGTTGCTCTTTTATTTGCAAAGTACCTTCTAGATTTACACAACTGGCTCTAATTGGACTAAAATTTAATTCCATGTTCATTGCCAGAGATTGGTTCAGAAACTTTGGCCCAAGTCAATGAGCACAAGGCATACAGTCACAAGTATTGGTGTATACATGAGAATGTGATAAAATCTGAGGTCAGTGAGATGTGAGAAGGTTGTCAAGGGATTCTTGGAAAGTTCACTCACGCTTCAAAAAAAAAAAAAAAAAAAAAAACACACACAGGAAAAGATTGGGTGTTATCCTAAGTAGCTGTGAGGTCCACAGATCATGTAGTCTCCATGACACCGGCCTGAGGATGAATCTGACATATGGAGGAGGGTAAAGCCAAGAGAATCTCAGAGAAATGGACCTAGAGCCCTGATTACTCATGCCTGGTCCCACCAACCTGTGGTCTCTTTTCAATATCATGAGTTACTGAATATCTATATTTTTCAAGCTACTTTGAATTGGGTGCTCTGCTGCTTGAAGCTGAAAATATGCCATCTGATAGAGGCTAGGTTGCCTCATCACTAAAACAGGTATAGTAATAACTATTGTATGAAAGTCATAGTATTAAATTAAATAGTGTATATAAAATGTTTAGTATAATGTCTGTCACATCATAAACACAAATCAAATGTGATTATCACTTATTGCAAGGAATTTTAGCAAAATAAAAAAAATCAATTATGGAGTTAAATAAAATTGACAACCTGGCAATGGAATGTCTACTTACCCTGATATAAAATTATATAGAGGCATCAGTAGGGAAATGTTCAGAAATTCCTGATTAAAATGTAAATTGTTATTTTCACTGTTTTTCTTTTTTCCCCACTTTTAAATATTTCCTTTTTACCGTCCTCTCTCTATTTACCTCTCACATACACCGCCACTCCAGCTTCTGATAGCCACTTTTCTACTCTCTGTTTCTAGGAGTTCATTTTTTTTTAGTGCCTCCTAAATTAAAAGACTGGCAGCTGCCTTTAAGGTTTGCAGATACTTCTTTCAAGAGAAAAATGGAAGATGGGCAATTTTGCCTGCTCACTCTGCCCTGAGCCCTGGGGGAAGAGGCACAGTGAGTGCTGGGCTCAGTCAAGAACTGCTTTGTTTGTCATAGTCTTGTGTGTCTTGTGGACACCAGCCTCCTTGGGTTTCAGAGCCAAGTGTTTCAGGAGCCTGTCCCTCTGATAACAGCCTGAAAAATTGAAGTGCTAGATGTGGGGTCAAAAATATTTTGTTTTTCAGGGAGAAGCTGGGCGTTGTGGTTGTCCTCCCAATTGTAAGACACTGTATGGGGGGTATTTTTCCCATTTCTCCAATGTTTAAGAGTTGCTCACCTAGTTTCTGGATCTCTTTCAGAGAGAATTGCTCAATGTATAGCTGCACATTTGGTGCGTCCCGGGTGAAGGAGAGTTCCAAAGTCTCCTATGTGGCCACCTGGTTGCTACAGAACACCCTAAAAGGCTTTCTCTGACTTTCCACTAAAGTAGGAGGCTGAGTATCCTGTTTGCTGATAAATGAGCAAAAGCTTCACTTTAATTTTTTTTTAATTGAGTTGCATACTGAAGAACAAGACAAGAAAGAATATTGGGAGAGGGGTAATGGGGGAATAAGGACACACACCTTAATCAATAAGAACTTTTTTAAAAAAAAAATGAAAAAAGAAAGAATATTGGATAAGGGTAAAAATTATAGAAATGACCCCTGTCCACTTCCACCAAAAACTGAAATTAACTGAAATATTATATCTTGCCAGGAAATTGGATCTGCTATCTAACTTTGCCCTTTCTCCTTTTCCTTCCCAACATTCCTTACTTCAAATACTGCTTTTTCATAATATTCTGTTAGAGGGATACCAAATGTCACTGTTCATAACCCAACTTCTTAGAGTTTTTAGTGAAACAGTTCTTTCTGTCAGTGTTCACTTCCCCTCCAATCCACCTTCATCCCTATCATTTCATCAGACCTGGATATGGGAGGCAAAGTCCCGGGACAGACAATGCGGGCAACTCGGTCAAATGTGTGTTCACATACAGAAGGACTTAGTAGGAAGGTTCCATTTGCTGAAACCCCACAGCTGATAAGTATAATCAAGCAGATATTCTAGGTCCTTGCTCTTCTGTCTGTTGGACCAGCAGCAGCTGCATGGACTAGGAGCTGGTGAGAAAGAATGCAGGCTCCACCCGATCTACTGAGTCAGCACCTGCTGCTGCAGGCCAGGTGATGCTTTCTCAGATTACTATTGGAGACGCTCTGCTCCAGGCACTAGTTTAAGATGAGATTTGCTGCCTGCAGATGAGAAGGGGAGGGTCCACATGCCTCAGTGACTCTGCCTGAATCTTGATGCAGAAAAAGAACTGAGTCATAATAACCTCCTGCCTTGGGGCCTGGCTACCAGCTGGAGCAGCCCAGGAAGCCCTCATTCAGGGTCCCCCTGACAAGGATGGCAGGGACCCTCCTGGTCTGTCTCCTGGCTCAGGAGGGTAATTATTATAATATAGGGTGGGGTAAAAGTAGGTTTACAGTTATTTGTATGAAAATAATACAGAAATTAATAAATAATAATAAAATAATAAGCTCTGTGTTTTGTATACTCCCAACTCTAAACTTACTTTTGGCCCATTTTGTATTTTGATACTTATTTTTAAAATTTGTGAAGTGGACTCTGAGCATCATTATGGGTTTCTACCACTTCCTTGGACAAGTTGCTTAACCAATTACTAGCTCAATTTTTTTCTTCTGAAAATAAGAATTATCTGTGAAAGAAATGCCTGAACCTGTAGGGCAGTGGTGGGGAATGCCTGGCCCTTGGGCCTATAAGGCTTGCAAAATCATTTGGTCTGCCCCTGCCAAGGTATTATGGGTGAGTTAATTAAATTTTTGACCAAATATAGCAGGCTAATTTTTAAGTTGATAGATTTGTATGGCCCTCAAATGAAGATATACATATCTAAATGGGTCTTGGCAAAAAAAAAAAAAAAAAAAAAAAAAAAAGGATCCCTCACAACTGCTATAGGGATTTTTTATGAATTTACTAGTGGCCCAGTGCACAGATTTGTGCACATTGAAAGGAAATCAATTAGAAGAAATATTGTAATATCGCTATTCACCCTTTCTCTATAATAGAAGTGTCAACAAAATTCATGATCAACAGTGACAGATTGAAACACACGCGTGTGATTGGCGCCAGTGAGAGCTTTATAGGTATTGTGCATAAGCACATCAACGAAGTCTTTTATAGATATAGAATAAACTTGCTTAATTACATCTGCTTTTTCCAGCCCAGTGAAGCACCCCAACTTATCTTTCAGGTAATTGTCAGGAACTCAGCAGTAAATATCAACATGAAGCAGATTATTATTTTAGATCAAGCAGGGAGAACAAAGGGAAAATTTGTAACTACAGCAGTGTTTGGCTATATTTTGCACAGTTAGAAAACCTGAAGTCATTTTCAAGGTCCACCATTTCTTACTTCTTTTCCGTCAGGTCTAGTTTCTAAATCTCCGTTTCCAGCTAATGAAGAGAAAATAGGATTCCACCAACTCTCCTATCTATCTACTCCAGGACTTCTGTGAGGATCAAATGAGATGAGGCACGGGAAAATGCTTCACAGACATTTGCTCAAAGTATAAAATGTTTGCACCTGGCTACAAAGCAAGTCATGTTCCTGGGCTGAAGAAACTCCTAGGAGGCTGGTTGCTAGGGAGAGGAAGCGGGTGTTACTACATGACATCATTACCCGGTGCCCACAGTCACTGTTTCCGGGCTGGGCTGGGCTGTGAGCCACATTTTGTGTCATGGGGTCTCTGGGGTAGTGGCAGGGCCTGTGTCCCACTTGGGGGAAACCGAGCGTTGCTTTGTCGGCACGAGGTCCACAGTGTTGTTTATTTGTAAATGGCCAGTGTGCATCATGGCAGCTCCTGTGTTGAGTGTCTGCCCCCTGGTGGTCAGTGTGCATCATAGTGACTGGTCAGATGGTTGTAAGGACACTTAGCATATTATTCTTTTATATATATAATATATTAGAGGCCCAGTGCACAGAGGTGAGGGTAGTGTCCCTCAGCACAGCCTGCACCCACTCCAGTCTGGGACCCCTCCAGGGTTGTCCGACTGCCCAGTTAGGCCCGATCCCGGTAGGATCGGACCTAAACGGGCAGTTGAACATCCTTCTCACAATTCAGGACTGCTGGCTCCAAACTGCTCACCTGCCTGCTTCCCTGATTGCCCCTAACTGCTTCTGCCTGCCAGCCTGATCATCCCCTAACTGCTCCCCTGCCAGCCTGTTTGCCCCCAACTTTCCTCCTCTGCTGGCCTGGTCACCCCTAACTGCTCTCCCTTGCAGGTCTGGAACCTCCCAATGGCCCTCTCCTGCTGGCCATCTTGTGTCCACCTGGGGGCAGGATCTTTGACAACATGGGGGCAGCCCTCTTGTGTGTTGGAGTGATGGTCAATCTGCAAATTACTCTTTTATTAGATAGGATAGATTTGAGCCAAACTGGCAATTGCCAGGAAACAAAATCTCAACAGATTGAGAAAACCCTCTGGAGAATGGCAGTTTTGCAGTTTATTCTATACATTACGATCAAAAGAGGAGATGTAAGGAGAGTTACATGAAATTCATTGGTGGTGGATTAGGGAAGCAGAAGAAAGCAAAAGGGGAAATCTTTAAGATTGGATAAGGAGACAAATACTACTTTTAGATTGGTGGATATAGCATAGTTAACAATTAACACTTAAAGCAAGTAGAGATGGTATTTGGGCAACAAGATAACCATCGGGGGTCCCATGGTCTCTGCTCTAGTGGACGATTGGTCCTGAGGAGTCTGGAAAAACGGGGATTACTCTGACATACACAAATATATTACTGTAGATGCAAACAGACAACAGACAGGCTCAGTTAAAGTAAAGAACGACCTTTGTCAAGGAAGATACCAGCCTTGACATTCTTACTCACCATGATTCGCTTACGTTTTAGGTCTCTGAGTTCATAAGGCCTGCCATTTAGGGCCTCCTCTGAGCTTGTTAGGGTTAGTATGTGGCCCCCTTTTCTGTCCATAGGATTATAGTGTCAATATTCTGAAGTTGAGGACTGAATAGGTTGATCTTTGCAGAGTGTGAAAACAATGTCTGGCACTTAGTGCTACATAGGTTAGCTATTATTTTTATTTCAGAAAAGGTAGAAGACCTTCTTTTGGGCTTTATTTTATCCTTATAAAGCATTAACATTTCACCAGAAAACTTACTCCCCATTGTCTGTCTGCATACCTAAAATTTTTGCCAGAATTTACATTATTCGCACAATTTTTAAATTGTACAAGCTTCTCTGGCTTTAGGTCCAACATTTGAAGCTGTTACAGTCTGGCTGGTGAATAAATTAGCATGGGCAAGTTGAATTACTGGAATAAAATAGTCAACTCCTAGCCTGAGGGAGAAGAAAGGACAGTTTCCTCCTTCCAGAGAGAAGAGCACAGAAAGGACCACTCCTGAGGGAAAAACAACACAGAGCATTTTATACTTTCCTCAAAAGACATGTTTGTGTCCTCCTTAACAGGAAGAGGGAAAGGGGGGAAGAGAGAGACACTTAGAGTAGGGAGCCAAAAGAAAAACACACTTTTGCAACATATAAGGCAAATAATTATGCCACTTTGGTTGATATAGAGGCTGTCAGCAAGCTTCCCAAGGGAGGAAGAACCCTAAAACTACAAAATACAAAATTACTGGAGGACAGACCAGCACATCTTGCCTGAAGCCAAGGGCGTCAAAGAGGAGAAATCAGCAAATCCTGGCATACCAGTCTCTAGTAGCCAGAGGTGGGGGTGGGGAGGAGGACCTGGGCTGCACTGGAGAGGGAAACCGGGTTTGGTCTGCTGGGCAGGTCTGTCCTAAGCCAGAGCTGTGGGAGCTGGGGAAGGTGGCACAAGCCAGGGCGAGGAGCAGTTCTACCCTCTCTCAACAGGATGTGTCTGGGTCTGGGGCACTCCTCGCTGTGAGACAGGCCTTTTCTCAAATCAGTTGGGAAAGTAAGAGCTATAACTTTAGAATTCCCAAGGAAAAAACTAAGTGAATCCTCAAGGACTCAATCATCTTCTCTGGGGCTTTTGAGATTTGTTGTTTTTTTTTTTTCTTTTCCCATTACTTTCCTTAGAAACCTACCTTGGTGTCCAGTTTGGGAAATGGGCAACATTCCCTACTTTGGAATCTCACAGATTAATTTTGGAATAGAAGAAGAGTTGACCTTGGTCACTCGATGACAGAACCTTGGTTCCACCAAAAAACAGCTATTATTCTCCTTTTGTTATTTATTTCCTGACTTTTACGGCAGATGATGGAAGAAAAATCCAACTTGAGAGAAGTTACTCTGAGGCCAGTATCTTCTACCTGGAATGTTTCTCTTCCTCTTTGCATGTCTGACTTCTTCATTCTTTAGCTTTTTCTCAATTTAAATGTCACCTTCCTAGAATGGCCTTCCCTGTTACCCCCGCGACAGGTGATGGGGGCCATCACCCCCAGATGTGGCTAAACACTATTCTAGATGTTTCTCTGAAGGTGATCCCAGTGAACCAGCATGCGCCACCCCGAATTGGAAGTGGGTTTGAGGTTAAGTGCCTCTTCAGTTGTCTTTTTCTAAGTTTTATTGCTGCTTTTTCCATTATTTATCTGTGTCCAAATGGACTCTAATCTCTGAGTTCTGAGAATCCCTTGGGAAGTACATGGAAGTTCTAATACTAAGTATGTGGAAGGTTATTCTAATGTAAGTATGTTTTCCACCATCCTTTCTGAGTGTTTATTCCAATGCACACTAAAACAGAGATTCTAAAGACAGTATGCAGGCAAACATTGCTTTTGTAAATATGCTCCTAATGTGGGGATGAGTGCTTTAGATGTATCTGAAATGTATGAGGAATTTTTTTTCTTTACAATAACAGCGCATTTGGGTACTGTGCAATAAAGGATTATTTCAGCAAGTCTGGGTTGCCACACACTGCACACCTCACAAAAAAGTTTTGGGCCTTGCCTAGTTCCTTGGAGATAACCTCTAAATCATTGAATGTACTGCCTGATAAAAGTATCTTTGTTTACCTAAGGGTCTTAAACCACCCATGATAGTCAATGCTAACAATGTGACTGGATAAGAGCCTGGACTACATAGTATCATAGGATTGGAGTCAGGCCAACCACACAGGCAGTCAGCCATGCCTCTGTAATAGAACCACAATGAAAACCCTGGACACCAAGGTTCAGGTGAGCCTCCCTATTGGCAATACTTTGTATGCATTGCCACACATTGTTGTATGGAGAATTAAGCACTGTCCACATGGCCCCATTGGTAAAGGATGCTTGTGCCTGGTTTCACCTGGACTACATTCTATGTGCAATTTCTGTTGTTGGTTTTCATCTGTGTCTTTTTACTGTAATAAACCGTAGCCATGATTTTAACAGCTTTGCTCGTTTATATGAGTCCTTCTAATAAATCACTGAACCTGTGAGTGGTCTTGGGGACCCTCAAACACAGGAATTATTGTCTAAAGAAGTCTAACATTTTATATCAATGCATGGTCCTTCAACATTGAGTTCTGACAAAATACCTCTGAATGTCTAAACTCCATGACAGTGAGGATTATGCCTTTCTGTATTTATTATTATACCACCCTCCTCCCCATAATACGTGTATGAACTTTGTATCTACTAGTTGTTCAGTGAGGAGCAAATAAAAATGACATTGAATTCTGAGACCAGACTGAAAAAGAATCCTATATAATTAAAGAAATATGCAAATTAACCATCTCTCTGTCACACTCACCAGCCACATCAACCAGCCAATCAGAAGTGAATATGCAAATTAACCCAACCAAGATGGCTGTAGTTACAGAGGGAGCAGGAGGGAAGGCTTGAGTTTCCAGGTGATGGAGGAAGCCAAGCTTTCCACACACCCCGGCGACTATGACGTTTCAATTATAGAAGATAAATAAATTCCAACAGAAATGGCTGCTGCCACAGAGGGAGCAGGAGGCTTAGCTCTGCTCCACACTTTAAAGTTTCAATTGTAGAAGATAAATAAATCCCAGATACCAGGGCCTCCACTTGGGTCGCCAGGGGGTGTGACCAGCCTGCAAACCACCATAAGCCCCTCGCCCAGGCCGCCCCACACCCCAAGAGAGCCCCCACCCTGATCCAGGACACCCTTCAGGGCAAACAAGCTGACCCCCACCTGTGCACCAGGCCTCTATCCTATGTAATAAAAGAGTAATATGCAGATTGACCATCACTCCAACACACATGATGGTTGCCCCCATGTGATCAAAGATGGCTTCCCCCATGTGGACACAAGATGGCCACCACAGATGGCCAGCAGGGGAGGGGAGTTGGGAGGGACCAGGCCTGCAAGGGAGGGCAGTTGGGGGTGATTAAGCCTGCAAGGGACAGCAGTTAGGAGTGACCAGACCTGCAGGGGAGGGAAGTTAGGGGTAACCAGGCCTGCAGGGGAGGGCAGTTAGGGGCAAACAGGTTGGCAGGGGAGCAGTGAGGCATCAATCAGGCTGGCAGGAGAGTGGTTAGGGAGTGATCAGGCTGGGAGGCAAAAGCGGTTAGGGGCAATCAGTAAGGCAAGCAGGCAAGCAGTTGGGAGCTAGCAGTCCTGAATTGTAGAGAGGGATGTCCCAGATTGGGGAGGCTGCAGGCTGGACTGATGGACACCCCTCCCCCTATGCACGAACTTCATGTACCTGGCCTCTAGTCCTATCTAATAAAAGAGTAATATGCAGATTGACCATCACTCCAACACACAAGATGGCTGACCCCCTGTGGTCAAAGATCCTGCCCCCAAGTGGACACAAGATAGCCACCACAAGATGGCCAGTAGGAGAGGGCAGTAGAGGGTGATCAAGCCTGCAGGAGAGGGCAGTTAGGGGCAAATAGGCTGGCAGAGGAGCAGTTAGGTATCAATCAGGCTGGCAGGGGAGTGGTTAGGGAGTGATCAGGCTGGCAGGCAGAAGCAGTTAGGGGCAATCAGGAAGACAGGCAGAGCAGTTGGATTGTGAGAGGGATATCTGACTGCCCATTTAGGCCCTATCTCAATGGGCAGTCAGACATCCCTCAAGGGTTCCCAGATTGGAGAGGTTGCAGGCTGGGCTGAGGGACACCTCCCTACCCCTGTGCACAAATTTCATGCACCAGGCCTCTAGTATTTTATAACCAGAGCTGACTCACAGTCTATTGCTGAACACTGCTCATCCCAAACTTTTGCACTGGCCTGAACTTCATTCAGCAGCTGTTTCTCACAAGTGCCCATGCTTAGGGACTTTTCTAAAATCTCTCAAATGTCAATAAACCCCAACCCCCAAACAAGCAGGAGCTGGCCTTGCTAAGCAGCTCTAAGCCCAGCACTAATGACAGCTGGCCTCAGTACACAGCATAGATTCTCATAAGTACCTCCAGTAGAGGGAACTACCAACCACAGATCACTTTGTAATATTTATCAGAAGACTCGTATATACGCTGTCTTCAAAAGACCCACTTCATATGGAAAAAGATATTTCATGCAAATAAAAAAAGTTGTTTATATCAGACAAATAGACTTTAAAACAAAGTCTATACTAAGAGACAAAGAAGAATATCTAATAATGATAAAGGAATCAAACCACAAAAGAATATAACCCTTATAAATATGTATGAATCCAACATAGGACCACCTAAATATATAAAGCAAATACTGACAGACATAAAAAGAGAGATCAATAATAATGCAGTAGTTGTAGAGAATTTTAACACCCTATTACCATCAATGGATAGTTTATCCACACTGGAAATCAATAAGGAAAGAGTGGCTTTAAATGACTCATTAGACAAGATTGACTTAATTGGTAGTTTTAGAACATTACACCCCAAAGCAGCAGAATATGCATTCTTTATAAACACACCTGGGACATCTTCAAGGGTAGATCACATATTAGGATACAAAACAAGTCTCAATAAATTTTGAAAGATTGAAATCATATCAAGCATCTTTTCTGATCACAATGGTATAAAATTAGGAATCAATTACAGGAAGAAAATTGAAAGTACAACACAGGAAAGCTAAATAACATGCTACTAAACAATCAATAGATTAACAATGAGATCAGGAAAGAACTGAAAAGATACCTCGGGACAAAAGAAGGTGAAAACACAGAGACCAAAAAAAAAAAAAAAAAAAAATCTATGAGATGCTGGCAAAGCAGTTCTAAGAGGAAAATTCATAGCAATACAGGCCTAACTCAAGAAATGAGAAAAATGTCAAATAAACAATATAACTTTACACCCAAAGAAAATAATTAGCATCAGAGTAGAAATAAATAACATAAAGTCTAAAAAAATAGCCAAACAAAAGATCAATGAAACTAAGAGATGGTTTTTTGAAAAGATAAACAAAATTAATAAATCTTTTCCAGATTCATGAAGAAAAACAAAAAAGGACCCCAAGAAGTAAAATCAGAACTAAAAGAGGGCAAGTGACAACTGACATCACAGAAATACACAGGATTATAAGAAAATACAGTAAACCTAGTTTCTCAAATGCCTCCCATTTTGAACAGTTTTGTTCTTGACTAAGTTGTTCACAGAAAATATGTCTCAGTTGTGAACCAAACTTCAGTTTTACTATCTGACAACCCTTTCAAGCTGAGGAACAAATAAACAAAAAAGAGAATGCTTTTACTGGTGAAATCAACAATTAGCACAGTTTTAAAACAAAGAGACCATCAGGATGCTAATGCTACTAAGGCTGTAAAAGAAACAATGATCACAGACCATTAAAGAGGAAGAAAAACTGTTGTAGATTTGAATAAATGAAAAGCAGTTAGCCAGTGACAGCCATTTCAAAGGCAGTGTGATATATGAACAAGCAAAGATGCTGCATGCTGACCTGAAAGATGTCCTTGGACTGAATGCTAAAAGTGATTCGTTTAAAGCTGGTAGGGGTGGTTCAATAATCTTAAGAAAAGAAGTATTTATTTATAAATCAAACAGTATATAGACACATACTGTATCAAAGGAAGGTTAGAACCAGGAATCATTTGGGGGTCTATAACAGATTAACTCGATTTATATTATTTCTAATGGGGAAAAATGATTTAGTTTTCGAACATATCACTTCTTGAACAGCCTTCCAGAATGCATTAAGTTTAAGAGCTGAGGTTCCACTGTACTACAATTATATGCCATCAAATTGGACACTGTGAGAGAAATGGATAAATTCCTAGAAACATACAATCTTTCAATACTGAGTCAAAAAGAAGCATAAAATCTTTACAGACCAATTACTACTTTTGAAATAAAATCAGTAATTTAAAAATTCCCGAAAATCAAAAGTCATGGACCACGTGGCTTCACAAGTAGACTTGGCCAAAACTTTAAAGGAGAATTAACACCTCTTATTCTCAAATAATTCTAAAAATCTGTAGAGGAGCAAAAGCTGATTCTAAAACCAGATAAAGAGATTATAAAAAAGAAAATTATAGGCCAATATAATGAACATAGATGCAAAAATATCCAACAAAACATTAACAAACTGAATTCAGCAATACATTAAAAATATCATACACCTTGATCAAGTGGGATTAATTCTCTGGATGCAAGTTTTGTTCAATATCTGCAAATTAATTAATGTGAACAAAATTAAAAGTAAAAATCATGATATAGATAGATGCAAAAATGGCATTTGACAAAATCTAACATTCATTTATGATAAACAAGGTGGAAAAGATGGAAACAGAGAGAACATCTCTCAACATAATAAAGGCCGTATATGACAAACCCACAGATAACATCATATTCAATGGTGAAAAGCAAGAAGCATTTTTCTTAAGATCAGGAACAAGACAAGGATGTCCACTTTCACTACTTTTATTCAACACAGTATTGGACACCCTAACTACAGCATTGAGACAGCAAAAAAGAGAAATAAAAAGCATTCAAATTGGAAAGGAAGAAGTAAAACTGTCATTATTTGCAGATGACATGCTACTATATATTGTAGAGTGAACCCTAAAAATTGCACCATAATTATTAAAGTAGCAAGATATGAAATTAATATTCAGAAATAGGTTTCATTTTATACACCAATGACAAACTATCAGAAAAAGAACTTTGTAAAGCAATCCCATTTCCAATTGTATAAAAAAATAAAATTCCTAGGAATAAATTTAACGAAGGAGGTAACAGATCTGTACTCAAAAAAATTATGAGCCATTGAAGAAAGAAACTAAAGAAAATACAAATAAATAGATGTATAGACTATGCTCATGAATGGGAGAATTAATATTGTCAAAATTTTAATAATACCCAAAGAAATCTATAGATTCAATGCAATTCCTATCAAAATACCAAGGGAATTTTTCACAGAACTAGAACAAATAATTCAAAAATGTATATGTAACTACAAAAGGCCCCAAATAGCAACAGCAGTCTAAAACAGAAGAACAAAGTTAAAGATATCATGGTACCTGATATCAAACTATACTACAAGGCTATAGTAATCAAAATGACATGATCCTATCTAATAAAAGAGAAACATGCAAATTGACTTTATCCCTGCTATGCCCACAAGCCACACCAACCAGCCAATCAGGAGCAAGTATGCAAATTAACCCAACCAAGATGGCAGCAGCCATGGATCTGAAGTGAGCGGGAGGCTTGGGTTGCCCCCGGCAATGGAGGAAGCCAAGCTTTCCACCTGCCCTGGCCAGCCCTAGCCTCTGCTCAAGGCTACAAAGTTTCAATTATAGAAGATAAATAAATCCCAGATACCTGCCTCCAACTGGCTCTGGCCTCCACTGAAGGAGGCACTGAAAAAAAAAAAAGCAAAAAAGGAGGAGCTGGGAGCTTGGGTCACTAGGGGCTGTGGCCAGCCTCCAAACAGCCATCAGCCCCTCACCCAGGCTGGCCAGGCACCCCAGCAGGACCTCCACCCTGATCCAGGACACCATTCAGGAAAAACTAGCTAGCCCTCACCAGTGCACTAGGCCTCTGTGTATACTAATAAAGGGTAATTTGCTAATTAGACTGGGAGACCTTCCAGGAGACTTTCCAAACATTCTTCTGATCAAAGCCATGGTGGCGGGGCCGAGGTACAGGCGGTTAGAGGCCAAGAAAGGAGGGAAGTTGTGGGTGATCAGGCTGGTGGGAGGCGGGGCTGTAGGGGGTAAGCAGACCAGCGGGAGGGGCCAGTTGAGGGAGAGCAGACCATCAGTGGGGGTCAGTTGGAAGTGATCAGGATAATGAGGGGAACAGTTTGGAGTGAGCAGGCCAGCAGGGGGGCATTTGGGAGCAAGCTGGCCAGTGGAGAGGGAAGGCAGGGGTGAGCAGGCCAGCACGGGGGGGTAGTTGGGGGTGAGCACACTGGCACGGGGAGTAGTTGGGAATGATCAGGCTGGTGGGGGAAGGGCATTTGGGGATGAGCAGGCCAGCGGTGAGGGGCAGTTGGGGGCGAGCAGACTGGCAAGCAGAGTGGTTAGGGGCAATCAGACAAGCAACAAGCAGGTGAGCGGTTAGGAGCCAGCAGTCTCGGATTGTGAGAGGGATGTCTGACTGCCAGTTTAGACCCAATCCCTGTACACTGGCAGTAAGACAGTCCCAGATTTGAGAGGGTGCAGGCTGGGCTGAGGAACAACCTCTCCCTCCCTGCCCTGTGCACAAATTTTGTGCACCAGGCCACTAGTACTATTATAAAAACAGACATATCCTATCTAATAAAGAGGAATATGCTAATTGGCTGCCCTGCTCTCAAAGATGGCGGCACCCACACCCAATAAGGAGGGAATATGCTAACTGACTGCCACGCCCTCAAAGATGGTGGCAACCACAGCCACAAGATAGTGGTGCCCAGTCCTCTCAGCCCCACCAGGGTGGCAGGCACGCTGCAAGGCTGGGCCCGCCTAATGGCAGGCCTGGCCTTGCCACACACCTACCTCTGAGTCCCCCAGTCCCCTCAGCCCCCAGCCGCTCAGGGCTGGCCTGAAGTGCAGGCAAGCCTTGGATGTCGACTGCTCAGCCACCCAGGGCTGGCTCAAGGCATAGGCAAGCCTCAGAGATTGGCTGCCCAGCTGCCCAAGGCCGCCCAAGGCTCAGGTAACCAGGGCCGGCCAAGGCTTGTGCAGCTGGCAGGCAGTGGCAACAGCAGAGGTGTGATGTGGACATCGCCTTCCCCTGATTGCCAGATTGCCTCCCAACCCTGAGGGCTCCTGGACTGTGAGAGGGACAGGCCAGGCTGAGGGACCCCCACTCCAGTGCATGAATTTTCATACACTGGGTCTCTAGTCGATAGATAGATAGATAGATAGATAGATAGATAGAGATAGATAGATAGATAGATAGGTAGGTAGGTAGATGATAGAGATAGATAGATAGATAGATAGATAGATAGATAGATAGATAGATAGATAGATATAGATAGATAGATAGATAGATAGATAGATAGATAGATAGATAGATAGATAGATAGATAGATAGATAGATAGATAGAATGCTCATTGGTCCTAATGGTGTCACAGTAATGACCAATTTGCATATTGACAGTCCAACAGGAGGCTGCGTGCACAGCAGGAGGTCGGTGGCCGCAGCCAAGTTCCTGGGGGGTCTGAGGAGAGTGCCTGACAGGAGCCCGGACTGCAAAGAAGGAAGAGGAAGTGGCCACGGGGAGCTCTACCAATCCCTCTGCATTCCTGGGGGGACAGGGAGGCTGACCGATGGGGAGAAGGCCCAGCCTTGGTGGTAGCTGCAGCCTGAACTTCCGAGTTCCAATCTCTTCCCCTGCCATCCCTGCCAGGGACACCCCAATAATAGCATGTCGGCGACCACCCGTCAGTGCCCCTGAGGTACCTGGGGTGGCCCGCCGCTGCTGGGCCACCTCCACCGGGGCCTGGCACGCCTCTCCTCCCTACAACTCCAGACCAGGTGGAGGCAGGCCCGAGAGGCCCCCCACGGTCGGACCCTCCCCCCTTCCCCCCTTCCCCCGACAGCAGCAGCACCGTCTCCGCAGCTGGAGCACGCTGAACCTCACTGGGGGCACGGCTAAACCCGCCCCCCAGCCCACCCGGCTCCACTCTGGCCCAGCCCGCTCCCAGCTCCGGAAGAATGGAGCCCTTCCCCGAGCGGGCACAGCTGTGAAACAGCCGTGTACAATTTAAAGCACGGCGCCAAGCGGAGAGGTTTGACAGTTACTCCCGCTTCGGCCTCACCGCCCCTCTAGGACCCCGCTAATGCCCTGCCCCGCATCGGCGCCTCCAGGGACGACCAGACCACCGCTACAGCCCTGCTGGCAGAGCCCGCCCCTCCGAGGCCTGCGGAACCCTCTGCAAAGCTCCCATAGCTACAGTCCCAGGAAACAATCGTGCCCTCCTCCCCTCATCAGCACCTGCTGCCTGCGAGGGTACCGGGGGGCTTAAAAGCGACAGTCCTTCCCATCTAGACATCAGTTAGTTGATGAAACATTTCTTGGTTTATTAGCTCAGAACCTCCTCATGACAACCCAGTGAGGTGGGCAGAGAAGAGATTACAGTTCCCACGGTATATGTGTATGCATTCAGAAATGGAGCTCAGCGAGGAAAAGTGTCAAGTCCAATGGTTCCCAAAGTGCAGCACATGTTCCACGGGGAGGGGGGAGGGATTTTATTTTAATTTGAGAATAAGTTAACAGTGAATTTTTTGCATTTTTTATGGTTCTAGGGGGCCTCATCTACAGTGTATCCTTCATAATAGAAGGCTAATATGCAAATGACTGAATGCTGGAATGACCAGTCACTATGATCACCAGGGGGCAGACACTGGATGCATGAGCTGCTCCCTGGTGGTCAGTGTGCTCCCACAGGGGGAGTGCCACTCAGTCAGAAGTTAGGCTCCTGGCTGGCGAGCATAACAATAGTGGTGGGAGCCTCTCCCGCCTCCATGGCAATGCAAAGGATGTTTGACTGACTACTTAGGCCCACTAAGCCATCAGTCGGACATCCCCCCATAGCTCCCAAACTGCAAAAGGGCACAGGCCAGGCTGAGGGACCTCCCCCACTCAAGTGCACAAATTTTGTGGACCAGACCTCTAGTAGATTAATAAAGCAGAATAGAAAGCCCAGAAATAAACCCCACACCTATCTGGTCAATTAATCTATGACAAAGGAGATAAGAACATACAATGGGGTACAGTCTCTTCACTAAATGATGTTGGGAAAACTGGATAGATACATGCAAAAAAAAAATGGAACTAGACCATTTTCTTACACCATATACAAGAATGAATTCAAAATAGATTAAAGACTTAAATGTAAGACCTTAAACTATACAACTCCTGGAAGAAAACATCCTATATAATAAAAGCCTAAAATTGTCCCTCTACTGGGAGTTCAACTGGTAATTCAACCACTTGCTATGACGTGCACTGACCACCAGGCAAGCAAGTATTTAGGGGTGCTGATCAGGCAGGCAGGTGAGTGGTTAGGGGCGATCAGGCAGGTATCATGATGCACGGATCATGGCAGGTGTTGGCTATGTGACATTGGCACGGGGCAGCAGTAGAGGCATTGCTGGCCCCAATGGGCCCACATGAGAACAGGACCACAGCAGGATGGTGGAGCATGTGCGCAGGCAGCACCAAGCCAAGGCAGGTGTGAGCTGGGGCCCAATCATCCCACCGATCGCCCTGCAGATGGCAACCAGCTGCAGAAGGCCCTGACCGCCTTATCGGGGCCAGGCCCTGGACTGGGATGGGGAACTGGGGGTGGCTGGCAGCAACCAAACTCCTGCATTGCCCGGACATGTGGGGTGTCTGCCGGGCTCACTCCCGCTCCCCCTGCTGCCCTCCCGCAGGACACCAGGGCTCACACACTCAGGTGCCAGGCATCAGCAAGGAGCCCCCCTCCACCACCCATGTGGCTTCTTCCCAGTAAGTCAGGCCACAGCTACTGGGAATGCAGGGGCTCCCTATGGGTTCGCACAGGAGCCAGTCTTTGAGGTTGGCTGGGAGAGAGTGTACTGCCCTCATGGCTTCCATGTGGTGTCACTGGCAGCCCAGAGGTCCACACTGCACCCCGGCCCACAATGTCCAGCCATGCTCACTGCATCTCCACATGGGGACTCATGTGCCATGTCTCAGACAGAGGGTGCTACATGGGGGCCCAGGTGCTGCCCAGGGCCCAGAGGTCAGCTAGGACCTGCCCTCCCACCAATCACTCGCACATTGATCACTGGCCAGGCCTAGGGGCCACACCCAGGCATGAATTTCATGCACCGGGCCTCTAGTAGTCAATAAACTCTCTGACATTGCTCTTGGTAATATTTATTCTGATACATCTCCCTGGGCTAGGGAAACAAAAGGAAAAATAAACAAATGGGACTACATCAAACTAAAAGGGTTTTTTACAGCAAGGGGCCCATCAACAAGACAAAAAGGATAATTCACTGCTTGAAAAAAAGGTATTCACCAATGATATATCCAAAAGGGTTAATATCCAAAATTTATAAAGAACTTATATTACTTAACATTTTTAAAAAAACCCACATAATTCAATTAAATGAATAGAAGACCTGAATAGACACTTCTTCAAAGAGAACATATAGATGGTCTATAGATATATGAAAAAGTGCCCAATATTACTAATCATCAGAGAAATGCAAATTAAAACCACAATGAAATGTCATCTCACACCTGTCAGAATGGCCATCATCAATAAATTAATAAACAAGTGTTGAAAAGGATGCATTGTTGGTGAGATTACAGATTGGTGCAGCCACTATGAAAAACAGTGAGGAGGCTCCTCAAAAAATTAAAAATAGAACTACCTATGACTCAGCAATTCCATATCTGGGTATTTATCCATAGAAATCCAAAACACTAATTTAAAAAAAAAAAATGCACCTCTATGTTCACTACAGCATTGTTTACAACTAGAGACCCAGTGCACAAAATTTGTGCACAGCGGTAGTCTTCTCAGCCCGGCCTGCACCCTCTCACAATCCAGAACCCCTCGGGGGATGTCTGACTGTGGGATCGGCTTAAACTGGCAGTTGGACATCCCTCTCACAATCCAGGATTGCTGGCTCCTAACCACTGGCCTGCCTGCTTGCCTGCCTGATTGCTCCTAACCAATCTGCCTGCCTGCTTCATCACCCCTAACCACTCACCTGCCTCCCAGATTGCCCCTAACTGCATTTGCCTGCCTTCCTGCCTTCCTGATTGCCCCCTCCTGATTGTCTCCTCCTCCTCCTCCTCCTCCTCCTCCTCCTCCTCCTCCTCCTCCTCCTCCTTCTCCTCCTCCTAAATATATTTAATTTAACTGCCTCTGCTTGCCTGGCTAATCTCCCCTAATCTCCTCTGTCTACCTGCCTGATCACCCCTAACCACTCACCTGCCTGCCTGATCACCACCCCTAAATACTCGCTTGCCTGCCTGCCTGGTCATGCCTAACCACTCTGCCTAACTGTCTGATTCCATATTACCCTTTTATTAGTAAAGATAACCAAGATGTGGAAGCAACCTAAGCATCCAAAAATGGACTACTGGATAATAAAGAAATATTATATAATATATAATATTATATAGATACTAGATGCTCAGTGCACAAAATTTGTGCACAGAGGCGGGGAGAGTGTCCCTCAGCCCAGCCTGCATCCTCAATCTGGGACCCCTTGAGGGATGACTGACTGCCGATTTAGGCCCCATCACAATGGGATTGGGCTTCAACAGGCAGTCAGACATAACTCTCACAATCTAGGACTGTTGACTCCCAACCACTCTCCTGCCTGCCTGCCTGATCACACCCTAACCACTCCCCTGCCAGCCTGATCAATACCTAATTGTTTCTCTGCTGGCCCAGTTACCCCTAACTGCTTTCCCCTGCAGCCCTGGTCCCAACTGCTCTCTCCTGCAGGTCTGGTCCCCCAAAACTGTCCTCCCCTGCAGGCCTGGATCCCCCTACCCCAGCTGTCCGCCCTGCAGGCCTCATTGCCCACAACTGCCCTCCCCTACTGGCCATCTTGTGGTGGCCATCTTTGACCACATGGGGGTGGCCATCTTGTGTGTTGGAGTGATGGTCAATTTGCATATTACCTCTTTATTAGATAGGATAATGACCATAAAAAGAAATGAAATCTTACCATTTGTAACAACATGATGGACCTAAAATGTATTATGCCAAGTGAAATAAGTCCTACAGAGAAAGGCAAATACCATATGACTTCACTTATATGTGGAATCTAAAATACAAAAATAAATAAATAAACAGAACAAAAACAACCTTATAGATAGAGAGAACAAATTAATGCTTACCAGATGGGAGGTAGTTGGGGGCTAGGTGACAAAAGTGAAGATTAAGGAGTATAAATGATAGTTATAAAACAATCATGGGGATGTAAAGTATAGCATAGGGGAAATGGTCAATAATATTGTGATGACTATGTGTGGTTCCAGGTGGGTGAAGACCTATTGGGAGTTGGGGAAGGGAATCATTTGCAAATTATATAAATGTCTAACCACTATGTTGTACACCTAAAACTAATGTCATATTGAATTTCAATGGTAATTGAAAAATTTTTTAATTTAATGAATAACAAAAATAGATAAATTAAATATGCTATAGCCATACAATGGATTATTATTTGGCTAAAAAATGAAATATTAATCTATGCTATACAACATTGTTGAAATTCCAAAACATTATGTTAAGTGAAAGAAACCAGTCACAAAAAAAGCCATATATTGTATGACTCCATATATCTAAAATATACAAAATAGGCAGAAAATATATTAGCGGTTGCCGAGGGCTGTGGGAAATGTAGAGGTTGGGGAGAGGTGAGGAATGATGCTAAGGGATGTGGATGGTTTTCTCAGGTTATTAGAATTATTCTAAAATTGATTGTAGTGGTGGATGCAATTTTGTGAATATGCTGAAAGTCATTAAA
Source organism: Antrozous pallidus (assembly GCA_027563665.1). NCBI lineage: Eukaryota > Metazoa > Chordata > Mammalia > Chiroptera > Vespertilionidae > Antrozous > Antrozous pallidus. The sequence goes on from CM050519.1 coordinate 9,999,999, forward strand.
TCGTGGGCTTTAAATCGGTAGATTGCATAGCAAGTGACTATATTTCATTAAGCGTTTTTTACAAAAGCATAAAGATTAAGAACATTTCTGAAAGGCAATGATTAGTGCAAAAATAGGTAAACTCCTCCCCATACCTCCCAGTCCTTGTACATCTTGCTGGTGCCAGGCAATTCTATTCTAACTCCGCCGAGACCATACACCCAGAGGCCTGCTACACTGCTAAAAACGTGGTTCTTTACCCCAGCCCTCCCCAAAGGGACCTCCGACCTTTACCAGGGTGACTATCCACTGAGGAAAAGAAAATAACACTTTTCAGGGACTACTAGACAATAACTCTGAACTGAATTAATTCCAAAAGTCCCAGAAGACAAAGTGGGAGCTTGTCAGAGTGGGAGCTTATGGAGATAAGGTGACCAATGGCACTGCAGCTCAGGTCCATCTCACAGTGGGTCCAGTGGGTCCCCAAACCCAGCCTGTGGTTATTTCCCCATTTCCAAAATGCATAATAGGAATAAACATACACATCAGCTGATAGAGGCCCCACATGGATAGGATTCTGGACAGCAATCTAGTCTGTCTGGCTCCAGGGACTGTGTTCTCTCCACTATGCCAAATGTCATAAGGGCAAAAGTGAAATTAATAAGGACAGGCCCCAGCAGCTCTGGAATTTATTCCTGCTTTCTGCATAATTAAGTTATGGCTAGTGATCTGGTTTCTCAGTACAGAGATTAGAAGCAGCAAATTAAAAGGGGATACAAATTAGACAGAGACATACTGATGACAGCCATGAGGAATAAACACTGACAGCCTCGGGGAGACATAACCAGAAAGGAGGCAGGAACTCCTCCTGCACATAGAGAAATAGGCCCTGGGGTTGCTGTCCAGATGTAGCCCCAAAGCCAACCCTTTATCAACCCTTCTCCAACTTGAATGGGCTTCGAAATCACCTGGAGAGAGTGTTACAACACAGATTGTCTCCGATTCAGTGGCTCTGCAGTGGGCCTGAACATGCGCGTTTCAAACAAGCTCTGGGGAGTGCTGCCTGTGCTGGTCCAGGAACGAACTTTGAGAACCTACTGGCCTGTGTTCCAGCTGAAGGCACTACCCGGAGTTCCCATCAATGACCCTGAATCTTTAAGAAAATCTTTAAGATCTACTCCTCTGGCTTTCCGTGATATAAGGATAGGTATACAACACATTTAAGGTCATTTTGATCAAAACCAGTTAGAATAGAAACTTTCTTGGGACTTAAAGAAGTGAGGTTTGGGAACGGGAAAAGTTCATCCATAAGGAGCCCTGCTCACAGGTCACGTGAGGGGGTGAGAACCGTCCATGACTGCCTGACCCCGCCTCCTCCGCAACATCCGTGTTCCCCCGACCTTGCTTTATTTCACTTCAAAGCACTTATCACAACCAGACTATGTTATGTGGTTTATATTTATTTGTTTGTATGTTCACGGTCTCTCCAGACAGGCCTTGTTTTCTTTTGTTCGCCACAAAATACCTGGACTCTAGAACGCGCCTGGTACTTAATAGGGTCTTAATAAATAATCGTTGAATGAACAAACAAATGCAGAAGACATATTCTTTTGCTAAAATGTTGGTTAAAGGAGGGGTATGTGTGTGGTATGGAGCGTGTGTGTGCGTGCGCACGTGTGTGTGTGTGTGTGTGTGTGTGTGTGTGTGGTCCGCATGTGTGGTGAATGTGTGTAATGTTTGTGTACAGTGTGTATGTGAAGTATATATGTGTAAGGTCTGTGTGTAATGTATTTAGTATATATGTGTATATGTGCATAGTGTGAGTGTAGTGTGTTTGTGAGTGTTTGTATTTGGAAGGGTTAGTACAAAAGAGGATAATTGTTGGGTGGTTACAATTCAAGGAAAAGAACCCTGCTCTCCGTACCTTCTTTAAGAAAATGAAATTTGGAAAGGTCAGTGAATGACAGGAAATGAAACTGCTGTTTGTGAAGAAGCTGTTCTATTATTTTTTTCTTGATCCAGATGCTAAAAACTTAATTCCCACCTCAGGACCCGGCAGAAATCCACCAGGAACACGGTACTCAGATGCAGACTGAAGTTGCCGCTGCCCGGGTGCACTGGCTGAACTCACAATGATTTTGGAGGATGTTGCCAGGGCCTGAAAGCTCGGTTGGTTTATCTACCATCTGAGTCCAGTGTCTGTTAACAAAGACAGGCTCCATGGCAAACTGCCTGCACAAAGACTGGCACTGCTGAGAAAAGATGAACGTTTCTGGTGGTGAAAAAAACACACAGAAAAAGCAAAACCACATGCTTTCCCCTTCTCCTTTTCTCTGTTTTCCCTCACAGTCACTTTCCAATGGGTCCCACTACACACCTTCCTGACACAGAAATATTACCAGAAAGCCAGGTCAGCTAGTCAGCCTCTCAATTGCAGATAAGCTAATTAAGGCCCAGGAAGCAGAGGTCTCTCACCCAAGTTAGTAGCAGATCAAGGATTGTAATTTAATTCTGCCCATCAAGAGAGCTTTCTACCATGTACCCTGTGATCAGCCGATTTGGAGAAATTGCCACGTTCATGTGAGGGGTACAGTATCTGGTATATAACAGATCGCAAGAAATATCTGAGGAATGAAATGTATGGATAGCTCACTGTTATCTGTTCTGACATATGCTCTATGAGAAGTATATGATTATGAATTACACTAGAGGCCCGGTGCACAAAATTCGTGCATAGGGTGGGGTGGGGGGCAGTGTGTGTCCCTCAGCCCAGCTTGCACCCTCTCCAATCTGGGACCCCTCCAGGGATGTCTGACTGCCCATTGAGGCCCAATCAGATCGGGCAGTCAGATATCCCTCTCATAATCCAGGACTGCTGACTCCCAACTGCTCGCCTGCCTGCCTTTCTGATTGCTCCTATCTGCTTCTGCCTGCCAGCCTGATCACTCCCTAACCATCCACCTGCCAGCCTGATTGATGCCTAACTGCTCCCCTGCCAGCCTATTTGTCCCAAACTGCCCTCCCCTATAGGCCTGGTCACCCCTAACTGTCCTCCTCTGCAGACCTTATCCCCCTCAACTTCTCTCCTCTGCAGGCCTGGGTCCCTCCCAACTGCCCTTCCCTGCAGGCCTAGTCACCCCCAACTTCCCTCCTCTGCCGGCCTGGTCACCCCTAAGTGCCCTCCCTGGCAGGTTTGATTCCCTCAACTGCCCTCCCCTGCTGGCCTGATCACCCACAACTGCCCTTCTTGAAGGCCTGGTCCCTCCCAACTGCCCTCCCCTGTTGGCCATCTTGTGTCCACATGGGGGCAGGATCTTTGACCAGAGGGGGGCAGCCATCTTATGTGTTGGAGTGATGTCAATCTGCATATTACTCTTTCATTAGATAGGATAACCAATATATCTGTTGACGTTAGAAAGAGAAAGAGACATGATAGAGAAGTTAGAGATAGAATATTTAAGCCTGTATATAGCTAAGGAAAATTAACTTTATGGGTTAGCCCTTTCCAGGGCCTAGTCAGAAGTTGTTGGGTCTGGACACCCAATCTTTACAATACATTCATGATCAAGGGTTGGGGACTTCCTTAAACTAACCAAAATCCCAAGAAGCCAGAATGCAATGAATTAATTTTTAATGTGCCAAAGAAATTGGGTATTTCAATTAGTCAGTCATTAATAGTCTCCTTATGGAAAGATCTAATTGCGAAGCCATATCTATTAATTTTTAAATCCCTAGAGGGTCAGTCCTAACCCTTATTACTGTCACTTCAATACTTAGCACCTACAAATCACTCAAAAAGTAATTTATTTTTAGAAATCTTAACCCAAAAATGGTTTTATTGCTTTTAGAGAAGAGAGAGAGAGAGAGAGAGAGAGAGAGAGAGAGAGAGAGAGAGAGAGAGAGAAATATCAATGCCTCTCATAAGTAACCCTACTGGGGATGGAACCTGCAACCTAGGTATGTGCCCCTGAACAGGAATCAAACACGCGACCTTTTGGTGCATGGGCAATGATCCAACTAACTGAGCCACTCAGTCAGGGCCCAATAAGTTATTTTCATAGAAGGTAGGCTGCAGAAGGGCAGGTATCTTTGCCTTTCTTGTTCACTGCTTGTATCCCAGGCCCCTCAAAGAGTGCCTAACCCAAAGCATGTGCTCAAAGAACGGTTCTTTAATTAACATAGAATTAGGACAAGGAAAATTTGTTTGATTGTCCTATTTGTGTTGATGAGCTTATGTGGACTGATACAGACATCTCTGCTATGAAAATGCAACTGCCAAGCAGATATGATGGACATGTGTCCCCACTGGTACCTTCACTGTATGGTACCAAAGACACTGACAACATTTTGCTCCCTGACCTCCCTTTCACTCTGCAGATCTGCCCTTGAATTGGCACATTCTTTCTTCAGACAAGATACAAGCCAGTTGTAACTTTTTTGGTTACACCCACCTTTCAATCATTCCTTCTGGTGGCTAAACCATGACAGCCTAGTCAACTTGCTTAAAAGTGGGTGAGCTGAGTCTTTCCAATGACCCATTTGTATCTCTTGGGGGAAGTTCTATTTAACACATATCAATTCATCCTTGTTTCCTCCACAAAGGGCAATGTAGTTTTCAAGTTCATACTTTATAGCAAGCATTCAGAGCGATTCATGGAAGGTATAGGCAACCAGGAAGTAAAAAAAAATTCCTGTGTTCTGCCTCCAACCAAACATGAGCAACTAGCTGTCATCTCTATCATTCATTGTCAACTCTAATTATCATGTTCATAATGTCTTATAGCTTTGACAACAGTCTTACACAAGACATCTCTTGATCTGATGCTCATAATAGGTAGAGCAGGTATAATAGAACCATTTCCCAAAGGAGGACATGGTAGCACTGAAGTTCGGTGCATTGACTAAATCTACACCTCTGATAAAACACCTGACTGGAGTTTGAACTGACTTCATAGGACTCCAATTCAGAAATCTTCCATTATTCCCTCTGCCTCCATCAACTAAGGATGTTAATAAGGGTTAGCTTGAAGGAAAGTGTAGTAACTGAGCCCATTGAGTGTCTAGGCCCCATGACGTAAGCAGATCAAGCAATAAAATAGGAAGAATATCACCAGGTAGCCCCAGTGTTGAAACTTCCACTATTCCTATCCACACCCACTCCCCCAAAATCCTCCTTCTGCAAATCCCACCAAAGTGACAATCAAGAAATTTAAAAGGTATAAATACACGAAGATAAAGAGAGCATGAAAGAAAGCAATAATAGACAATAAATGTCAACATAATTTTAGAAGATGATTAAAGATGATTTTGGAGATTCAGAGACTTTTATTTGTACATAACACTTGGAATATAAGGTAATATGACAAAGAAAGGAACACAATAAGACAAAGAGATAGATAACTAGGTAAGAAAATTAAAGGATCAGTATTAGACGGATGGTACAATATCTAATTAATAAGAGATCCAGAAAGGGAGAATCCTATGTAATAAAAGCCTAATATACAAAAAGACCAAATGGCAGAATAACCAATCACTATGATGTGCACTGACCGCCAGGGGGCAGATGCTCAACACAGGAGCTGCCCCCTGGTGGATGGTGTGCTCCCAAAGGAGGAGCACCACTCAGCCAGAAACTGGGCTCACAGCTGGCAAGTGCAGTGGTGGTGGCAGGGGCCTCTCCTACCTCTGTTGCAGGCAGGTGTCAAGGAGTGAGAGGTCTGGACTGAGAGAGCCCCAGACTGCAAGAGGGACATCTGACTGCTGATTTAGGCTTAATCCCTGGGTGGGGGAAGGGGGGAGGATTGGGTCTAAGCTGGCAGACAGACATCTTCCCAGGTGTCCTGGACTCCTATGGAGTGCAGTCCAGGCTGAGGGACTCTTCCCCCAGTGCATGAATCTCATGCAATAAGCCTCTAGTTGAAAAATAAAAATAGAGGGAAGGAAATTTCAAGGAAATAATACAAGGCTGAAGGAACTAAGTCTCTAGGTTGAAAGGAGCTCACCAATGTCCAACACAATGAATAAAAAAAGATCCACCCCACAATATGTCATCATGAAATTTCAGAATCCCAGTGATAGAAAGAACCCATTCAAAGCTTCCACAAAGGAACCATAATCCTAAGCTACACTAATAAAAGAGAAACATGCAAATTAACCATCACTCCACTAAACCCACCAGCCAATCAGGAGAGAGGATTCAAATTAACCCAACAAAGATGGCAGCAGCCACAGAGCTGGAACAAGCAGGCTTGGGTTGCCCCCGGCAATGGAGGAAGCCAAGCTTCCCGCCCACCCTGGCTGGCCCTGGTATCCACTCAAGGCTACAAAGTTTCAATTATAGAAGATAAATAAATGCCAGATACCTGCTTCCAGCTGGCCTTGACCTCCGCTCAAGAAGGCACTGAAAAAAAGAAAAAAGAAAAAAAGGAGAGGCTGGGAGCTTGGGTCACTGGGGGGCATGGTCAGCCTGAAAACAGCCCTCAGCTCCTCACCCAGGTTGGCCACACTTTCATGGGGTGAGGTTCCCCACTGGGGGGCTTAGTCAGCCTGCAGTCAGCCCCTCACTGAGACTGGTCAGGCACCCCAGTGGGGACCTCCACCCGGAAGGAGGCATGACCAGCTTAAAAACAACCCTCATCCCCTCACCCAGGCTGGTCACACCGCCATGGAGTGAGGGTCCCCACTGGGAGGCTTGGCCAGCCTGCAAACAGCCATCAGCCCCTCATGCAGGCTGGCCAGGCACCTCAGTGGGACTCCCACCCTGTACCAGGCCTCTATCTATACTCATAAAAGGGTAATATGCTAATTAAAGACCTTCCAGGAGACCTTCCGGACGTTCTTCTGGACAAAGCCATGGTGGCGGGGCCGAGGTAGAGGTGGTTAGAGGCCAAGAGGAGAGGGCAGTTTTGGTGATCAGGCGAAGATGGGACAGCAGTTGTGGGTGATCAGGCTGTTGGGGGGCAGAGCCATTGGGGGTAAGCAGACCAGCAGGGGGGGCAGTTGGGAGCAAGCAGACTGTCAGTGGGGGTCAGTTGGAGGTGATTAGGACAATGGAGGGGGGGGGGGATAGTTTAGAGTGAGCAGGCCAGCAAGAGGGGGAGCAGTTGGGTGCAAGCACAATGGCATGGGGACATTTGGGGGTGAGCAGGCCAGCGGCAGGGGCAAGTTGGGGGCGAGCAGGTCTGCAGGCAGAGTGGTTAGGAGCCAGCAGTCCCAGATTGCGAGAGGGATGTCTGATTGCCTATTTAGGCCCAATCCCTGTAAACCAGCAGTAGGACATCCTTCAAGCAGTCCCAGATTGGAGAAGATGCAGGCTGGGCTGAGGGGTACACTCCCTGCCTCCGCATGAATTTCATGCACCAGGCCTCTAGTATATATAAAAAGCCAGGGCCTCATAACCAGACTAGATGATCAAACAGTAACAACCACACAACAGCTATGTGGGTTGACCAGGCAGACAGGGGTTTAGTGAGGGATGACCAAAAGACTGATCAGCAGGCTACATGGGGAGACTAGGTTGGCGAGAAGGGTGGCAGTTGGGGGAGATCAGGCTGGCAGGCAGTGTCAGTTAGGGGTGATCAGACTGGTGGGGAGGGCAGTTAGGGTTGATCGGATAGGCAGAAGTTAGGAGCCAACAGACCCAGATTATGAGAGGGATGTCCCAGATTGGATAGGGCAGTGGTAGGGAAACTATGGCTCATGAGCCACATGCGGCTCTTTGGCCCCTTGAGTGTGGCTCTTGCACAAAATACTACGGCCTGGGCGAGTCTATTTTGAAGAAGTGGCGTTAGAAAAAATTTAAGTTTAAAAAATTTGGCTCTCAAAAGAAATTTCAATCGTTGTACTGTACTGTTGATATTTGGCTTTGTTGACTAATGAGTTTGCCAACAACTGGGATAGCGTGCACCAGCCTCTAATCAAATATAAAGGACAGAATGGCTGACTTCTCAACAACACTGGAAACTAGAATATGAAAAAGAAACATTTTAAAATTCTAGGAAGACAATTTATCAATTAGATAGGCTAAATTAAGGCCATTTCAGATGCATAATGATTAAAAAAAGTCATGTCTCAAGGTGGAACTAAGATGGTGGCATAGGTAAACACCTATTGTTCTGCCCCGCGCAACGATTTAAGAACTACAACATAACAGCAGAACAGACAGCACCCAGAATTGCCAGAAAGCTGGCTGAGTGAAAACTCCACAAATAAGAGTGAAGGTGGGATGCTCAGACTCAGAGGAGCGGCGGGAGCGCAGCCTTGAAGACAGAAACAGGTTAGGAGCCATCCTGGTCGTGCGCGCGCGGGCTGGGGCTGGAGCAGCAACCCTGGCTGGATTTCGCCAACAGGGAGGGCGGAGACGTCCCACTACACGGATTCCCCAGCGCCAGGCAAGGTCTGAGATCCAGGGTACGTGGAGACGTCCCCCTGCACAGATTCCCCAGTGCCAGGCGAGGTCCGAAGGTCCGGGGGACGCACCCTGGAAGTGGGGAGCGGCAGAGGTCTCCTAGTCTGCGAGAAACCCGGAGGCTGGGAAAAGAAGTTTGCGCGCAAGTGTCACACAAACCTGCAACTTGCCCCCTGGAAACTTGTCTCCAGGTCCCGGAAATCATCTATTTTACAACCCTGGGCTAGACTCTGGGTGTGCAGACACACTTGGGGAGAGGCAGAGTTGTCTGGCAAGGGGAAGAGACTAACGGCTTTCTCTTGGAGGTGCCTGCAGCCATCCCCATCCAACAGAGACCCTCGAGCGCGTGCGCCGCATAGGACGCAGCTGACACTGAGGCTGCCTGCACAGCTCAGAGACTCTGCCCATCCAACCTGAACACAGTCTCCCTTCACAGGCAATTGGCCTGGAGGTCAAACCCTCCTAGAGCTAACAACAGCAAGCTGGGTTTAAATTCAAAAATACTGAATACAACCCATAAAGGATTGCAGTAAGAGTACCCATCTCAAATAATTGGGGAGGTTGTGCTACTGACCCCTAGAGGATATCTACCACATAAAGCAGCCACCATGCAGAGATATGGAAAGAAATCAGGGGTGAAAGAAATGGAGGAGAAAAGACGACAAGACATAGAGTTCAAAACCACAATTATAAGGCTTTTCAAGAGGCTCCTAGAAAAGGCCGATGAACTTAATGAGAATTACGAGCAAATAAACAAGACCAACCAGGAAATGAATGAGACTTACAAGGAAATGAATGAGACCCTCAAGGAAATGAACAAGACCTCTGAGGATATGAACCAGACCCTCACGGATATGAAAAAGAACCAACTAGAAATCAAGCATACACAGACTGAAATAAAAAATATTACACAAAGTCCTAAAAGCAGTCCAGAGGGCTGCAAGAACCAAGTCAAAGATTTGAAATACAAAGAACCAAAATCCACTCGGCTGGAAAATCAAGAAGCAAAAAGAATTCAGAAAATTAAAGATAGTGTAAGGGGCCTCTGGGACAACCTCAAGCATGCCAACATCCGAATTATTGGGGTGCCAGAAAAAGAGAGAGAGCAAGTTAATGAAAACCTACTTGAAGAAATAGTGACTGAAAACTTCCCCCACCTGGTGAAAGAAACTGACTTAAAAGCCCAAGAAGTACACAGAACCCCAAAATATAGGAATCTAAAGAGGACCACACCAAGACACATCATAATTAAAACGCCAAGAGCAAAAGACAAAGAGAGAATATTGAAAGCAGCAAGAGAAAAACACTTGGTTACCTACAGGGGAGCACCCATACGATTGTCAGCAGATTTCTCAACAGAAACGATGCACGCCAGATGGGAGTGGCAAGAAATATTCAAAATAATGAATAGCAAGAATCTACAACCAAGATTACTCTATCCAGCAAAGCTATCATGCAGAATTGAAGGCCAGATAAAGTGCTTCGCAGATAAGGAAAAGCTAAAGGAGTTCATCACCACCAAACCAATATTATAGGAAATGCTGAAAGATATTCTTTAAGAAGAGGAAGAAGAAAAAGGTAAAAATATAAATTAGGAACAACAAATACACATCTATCAACAAATGAATATAAAAATCAAGTGAATTGATAGGCTGATGAACAGGATAAACTGGTGAATATAACAGAAACATGGACATAGAGAGGGAATGGACTGACAATTCTTGGGGAGAACAGGGTTATGGGAAGTACAGCAAGAGATTGGACAAAAATCATGCAACAATGGGAGAGGACAGTGGGGAGGGGGAGCGGAGGGTGGAGGGTGGGATAGGTACAGGGTGGAGGGGAGATATGGGGGGATAAAAAAGGGGAAACAATGTAATTAATAAACTGAACAATAAAGATAAAATAAATAAATAAAATAAAATAAAATAATAAATAAATAAATTCATGTCTCATATATGCTTTACCAAGAAGCTACCAATCAAAAGTGTTCATATGGGAAGAAAGGGAAGGAGTGAATAAGGAAGAAAGGTCCAGGCAGTGAATCTAGAAAACAAGCAAGCCACACCAGAGAGCTGTCACGGGTATGCCAGGAAGCCAACACGGGAGCCACCTGGAGAGGGTGATCCACCCATTTTCCAGCAGGAAGCATGAGGGCTTCAAGAAAGGGATCCAGAGAAGTGAAAGGAACAGTAAATTAGCTTTTATCATGTGCTACAGATTATTTGTACTCTTCAGGAAGAATTAAGAAATACTACAAAAAGATAACTAAATATTAAAAATGAAGCAAATATTAAGTCCTGGATGATCTAAATATTGTATAAAAAGGGGAAAGTAATTGTTGGCTCAGCAGTGGACCAGTCAGGAAATATATATATATATTCCTTAGAAATCTGGAGTTAAGTACCATAAAAATAGAAGGTTTTGAAAGGGTTGGTGGTGACTGCTTTCAAAAAGCAGGAGCAAGGATCTGGAAAGGCAGATGTGGAACAAGAAACACTGTTATTAGTCTTAATCTATTAGTACTATTGACTGTGTGTGTGTGTGTGTGTGTGTGTATCCACTGATAAAAGTTTAAAATGAAATGAGAAGACTAGATAATATGACACATTATAAAGAGGTTCCCTTCAACAATGGTTGGTGTCAACAAGCACCCATATTGTATTTAAGATGCAAACTTCACCTATTCGGAAAATGGCCTCATGTGGTCCCATTTGTTTCCCACACTGAATCCAGTGCAGTAGGCCACCACTACCACCACCCTATCCCCCTACCCTCCCCTTGCCCCCAAGCTCTCACCACACAGTCTCCCTTCAGAATCCACCTGTTCGGTTATTGGGCAAACGGGGTGTTTATTCTGCATCTGGGCAGCAAGGTTTCTCTCCAGAAAAAGTTATATGCTTTTCCATACTTGATAAAGAATATCTCCTGGGACGCCGGGGGGAGGTCAATGAGGGCGGGGGGAACATATGTACTACTATTTGTAATTCTTTAAACAATAAAATAAATAAAAATGGGGGGGGGGGAGACAAAGAATATTCCTAAATCCTACCTGGACTTCAGTGGCTCAGCCCTCTGACCTTTGCCAAAAGACAGCCCAGGCTGCCAACTGGAGTGAGTTCCAGGACCTGTGGGAACTCTCATGAGCTCAAGGCACCTTGACTTCCTGGCTTTTTCCTCCACAAATATATCAAAAATTGTGTTTAATGACTGTCCTGACATAAAGATTAATATAGTGCCAACAGGATAAATTGTTACATATTCATTAATGTTATTTTTCTTCTGATTTTAAGAGAAATTTTCATGGGCTCCCCAAAAGTTTCATGGACCGGTGGGTCTGTGCCCTCTGTGCCCAGTGGAAATTGGGCAGGAGCAGAAGCAGGAAGAAGGAACAGCAGACTGAAGCACTCTGCCACCCTCTGCAGGTTCTGGGAGAAAAGTGTCAAAAGGAAGAAGTTGTGAACCCAGATGGGATAAGGCTGGTATTTAGCTGGTATTTGTTAAGCCACTATATGCACCGTCTAATAATGTGAGCTCCCCCTGCCTTCCTGGGAGGCAAGCCTCACATCCACTGACGTCCAGTGGCCCCACAGAGGTCAGGTTTCATGTCCAAATTCACCCACGCAGTCAGTGGCCGACCAGGGGTGTGTGACCACCAAGCCCCGCTCTTCCTGCCTGGCTGGCAACCTTCCTGGAGTGGGTAGGCCCTGTCTGCTCCTGTCACCCTCACAGTCCTCCCTAACCCACCCACATTGTCTTGGGTGGAAAATAAACATCAGTGACTGGTAGGTGTGAAGTCAGACTTTGATAGAAGGTAAAACTGCACAAGTGTGTGTTCCTTTGTATCTACAAAGATCAAAATTTTGGTGGCATTTTCCCCTTCTAAACTAAAGATTACTTATTGGCACCCCGTGTTCCTATTTCGTGCCACCCACCTCTGTGTCAAAAAGGCTGAGCCTCCACCTCAGGGGATTACATTTTGCGAATGCTGGACTATGGCGATGGCATTTGCATAAACTGTGTCCCCCACTCTGAGAGATGAAATTCAGATGAAGTCATGGCCAGCCAGCAATTCTAACTCCACTTCATCTTTCTCAGCTATTACCCTTTTCAATGCCTGAGAAGGACTCTGGGCGGGGCAGGGGGGCGGGGAGGAGGGGATGACAATTTGCATTTATATAGAATCCAGCTTTCAGTTAATTAATCAAAACACTACTAGTAAGTTACCCCAACAAATCCTTTAGTGAAGGCCAGGAAGCTAAATCCTGGTGCACCATTTTTGAAATAATGATTTGGGCTGCAGCAAAATCTCACAACAGGCCTCCTAAAGCTCACAGCCTGAGGAAATTATTCTCTGCAGGAAGATCTTATTCCAACAACGCGGTTTTCCTTTCCACTTTCGCCGTTCTTCGGTCCACCTCTCTACCCACTCTCCAAGCAAAAGCATTCCCTGATAAAATGGAGAGGATCCTTAAGAAAAGAGAAACATTCCAGACGTAAATGAAAATTCTGAAAGGATTGGTTGAATAGCCCCATCCTCTGGGCCTCTCACTGTGCAATGACAGGGACAATCACTGAGTGAAGGAAAGGTAGGCCAGGGGCAGAAAGGAGGAGAGACAGAACATCAAGAATTTGTTATCTACAATATATTTTAGGATTGGGCCCCAAACTCCTCCCTGAGGGGGCACTCGGGGAAATAGTATGGAGGGGGAGGCCACTGGGGATGCACATATCTTCACTTATATTCTTCAGGAGGTTTGAAATATGTATTAAACAAAGAGCAGGCATGTGTTTGAAAAGAAATTAAATTATAGTCATGGGAAACCTCCAGGAGAAAAATAAATGATAAAAGCAGAGAGTCAAAATCAAAAGACTTAAATCCCTCTCTCCGCTTTCTATGCTTCTGATTCTTCATGTGAAAATGGAGGAAATTATAATACTTATCTGCCTTAGTCAACCCAGGAAGATTGCATGAGATGATAAATGGAAACAAATGCAGGATGTCCCCCCACTTAGCCCTTTATCTCTAAGCATCCTCACATTATGCGGTGATAGAAGCTTAAATGTTATGCCCCAAACCCAGTTTGCCAAGGATTCCGATTTAGACTGAGTCCTGAGCAACATGAGGGCTGCCAGCCCTGGGAGCTCCCAGCAGCTGTGAGACCCAGCTTCCTGGCTGGTGACCAGGTCAAAGCTCACAGACTCACAGTCATGTCACACAGACATGTGTACACACACTCTGAGGCAAAGGCAAATGTGGAACAACACTTACCTGACATCTCATCAGGGCCTGAAATGAGGCAAGGGGGGGGGGGGGGCGGCAAAGCAGTGTCACAAAACCCTATACTGAAGGGCCCAGAAGCTCAGAGTGGGATAAAGGGCATTTGCCCCAAAGCAAAATTCAGTCATTGAAACATCATGCTGAGCAGAGGTCCTCTTTTAATCCCAGAGGTCAAAAAGCTGCCACTAACCTCTAGTCTGCTTCTTTCTTTACCGGCCCCCACCCACACAGACCAACAACTACCACACTCACTCGTTTCCTCCCTGAGTGGGAGGAACGGGGAGGAAGGCAGTCTGCAGTGGGACAGGGTGGGGGCACCCAAGGTCAGACTACAGAACTGTTTATCACTCCGTCTTACCTCTCCTGGGATGAGAACAGGCTCATCAGTGCGCACCCTTTCACTCTCCAGAGAGGAAACCGCTCATGAAAAGACTGAAGCCTGGGCTGGGTGTTCAACATGATCTGTCCGTGAGAAATGACAGATGCTGGGCAAAAATTCATAGGTTATTTTGAGGAATAACCAGCATAGAGGCTGAAAAGTGCCTCACAAGTATTAAAGCATTCTAGCATCAGGAATGCTGGAAAAAGTCGAGCTCTGTGAATTGCTGCTGGATGAAACATCATAAGGCTGCTTTCCCAGTGCTGTATGTATTTGACTACGAGCTGTGTGCTAAAAAGCCTCCTCGTCTGGCTTGTCTTAAGGAGGAGATGGGAAAAACAAACTCGGAGAATCAGCTGAAAATGACCTTGAGAGATGATCCAGTTCAACACCAGACCAACAAGTGTTCTTTCTTGTCACCAATTTACAAGAGAATGATAATGGTGTTGGAGGAGTTCAGTGACTCACCCAAGGACACATGGCCAGCCATGAAGAAGTTGGGGTGAAAACACTCATGTTTTCTGGTCCATGCTTTCTCTGCTGCTCTGTTGCTTTCCTAGCCCAGGGAGAACTTAGAGATGGTTTCCTATTCAGTGTGGCTTTCTACCATTCAGTGAATATCCACATTTTGTCCATCCACTTACCAGTTCATCCACCCATCCACTCACTCACCCATCCATTCATCCTACCAACCATTTATCCATCCACCTATCTAGTTCAAACATTTACTAAGGGTCTACTCTGGTCCAGGTTCTACACTAATACAGATGATGGAGGTAGAAAAATAGGTAAAAGATAGGTTCTTACCCTGGCCAGGTGGCTCAGTTGGTTGGAATGTCATCTTACACCGAAAGGTTGTAGGTTTGATTTCCAGTCAGGGCACATATCTAGGTATGGAGGCAACCTATTGATGTTTCTCTCTCACATTTCCTTCTCTCTCCTTCTCTCTTTCTCTCTCTTTCTCTCTCTAAAATCAATAAACATGTCCTCAGATGAGGACTACAAAAAAAAAAAAAAAGACAGGCCCTGCCCGAGTATACAGCAGATGATTTGGGAAGAGGTACTAGCAAAAACACAGATTCTGAGCCCCTGTGACCTCCTTGTTGACCCCACCCCTTAGCAAGTAGGAGAGATATGAGGACAGGCTAGAGAGCTGAGGCTCAGGCCTGACTTTGGGGACCTTACATGTTGGAGTGGGTAGTTCAGACTCAATCCTGCAAGAAGTGTGCTTTCTGTTATGTCTGAGTCATAGATCAATTCAGGGAAATTTGTATAATTGATGTCCTGTCCTGTTCCAAAGTGTTTCTAAAGTTTTCCTTGTGCCTAGCCTGATTTTAGTACCTTCACAGGGATTCTGTCTCCTCCATCCTTCGTGTCTTGGCCCCCAATATCAGCCACTGTTCACTTCCCAGATGTTTTTCTTTTGTGCTTGTTTTTGAACTTTGTGTGTGGCCAAGTTATAAGTACCTTATTTCATTTAAGAAGTCAAAATATGTTTACCCTGCTGCATTCTAAATATGCTTATCTCTGATGGTACAAACACTACCCTATGATTATGCCTTCCTGTTGTGTCTTCCATGCAATTAGTCAGAAATAAATCCATCCTTAACAATTACCTGTTCCGTGAACTGCGCTTCCTCTGTGTAATTTGTCCCGGTTTCTTCTCACATTGTGACCCCAGATTGTGGGCCAACCAACCCGGAGCCTGTCAGCAGGTTCCAACAAGATTCTGCTGTAGACAGAGGCTGGACACTGACCAGTCTGAAAAGGAACCACAGCCTTTCTGTGGGTGGGAACACTGGGAAGGAAGTGTTCAGTTGTGACAACAGTCAAGATAGTAGCCTCCAAAAGTGAGCAATGAAACTTGTGGTTGTTGCTGATTTTCAGACAACCCCTTAGATTACTGTAATGTTAATTTAAAAAAATGAAAATAAAGTGTCTTCTCTAACTGTTTAACCTAAAATGTGGGGGTCATCCTTAGTTCATGCAAGTGCTACCTAGCAACAGAAAGAGCTCCAGGCTGGCTGCTCTATTATTAGATTCAGAACTCATGAAATTGCATAAATAATATAGCTAAAGGATTGGAGGATTCTGTCCTTTACATGGTTGAAATAAAGGATTTTATCTTATTTAAGAACATGAGATAAGTAGTGGCAGAGATGGAACTGAAGAGGTAAAGACTGAAATTCAATAATTATATGCATCAGAGAAGAGAATAAACAAATCTCAGGACAGTCATTAACGAAAAGTGTATCCATTACATATTAGGGAAGGAGAGTGTATTTTTTTTTTTGCGGGGGAGGGGTGGTAAGTAGAGTATTCCAGATTATGCAGCATTGTTTCCTGATATGAGGGATAAACAGAAACAAACACACACACACACACACACACACACACACACACACACACAAGCATTCCAATGGAGAGGCAAATTAAATTTGAGTCTCTGCGGAGATTTGCCTATTCTATTAAATTTTAGATAAATAATGATTTTAGGATATGTCACAAATATTATATATTTTAAAATTCATTGTTGTTTATCTGAAATCCAAATTAAATATCAGAGGTCTTGTACTTTTATTTGCTAAACCTGACAACTCTCATATTGCAGAAAGAATGAGAATGCTCATCAAGCTTGGTAAGAGAATGGCATTTAGAATATAAGGGAAAGGTCAGTGAGAGGTCATCCAGCAAATACCACAGAGGGTTTTTATGGAGGATGTTGGAAAAACATGTGGTACAGAACCAGCTTGCCACTTATATGAAAGGCTGGCTTTGTTTCTTAGCAGGATGGAGGCTGCTCTCATTAACCCCAATTTACAGCCAGATTGGAAAACTTTCCTGAAGTAGAACTGGTTTCCATGGAAACACCTTAGCTGCCAAATACTCAAGCGCCTGGTGTGCAGAGCTTATAACAGGTGCTCACTGAAGAAGAGCATGTTGGGCCCTGGCTGGTTTGGCTCAGGGGATGGAGCATTGGCCTATGGACTGAAGGGTCCCAGGCTCGGTTCCAATCAAGGGCCCATACCCAGATTGTGGGCTCGATCCCCAAAGGGGGCATACAAGAGGCAGCCAATCAACGATTCTCTCTCATTATTGATGTTTCCATCCCTCTTTCCCTCTCCCTTCCTCTCACTGAAATCAATAAAAAATATTTTTAAAAGAAGGGCATGTTGGGTGAGACTTGGTGGATGAATTCTCTAAACTTTACATCTGAAAACTGGGTGACTCTTTAATAGACTAATAATCCAAAGTGTTCTTATCTGCACTAATTGTGCAACTTTTTAAGTGTAAAAATGGACAAATCTTTAGGTAAAGTCACTCAGTTGGTTAATGACAGAGTTGGGAAAAGAAGCTCCCAGACAAGTTGGGACAAGAAGCTCCCTGTCATGCTGTGCCCTATACTTTAGCACACTTCCTTTCAAAAATTTGCTTTTCTACTTGATAGCCAAGATTTCATTATTTTCTTCCTCATTTCTGTGCCTTAATGACACCTTTTAATATCAAATTGTCCATTTTCATATCTCACTCTCTAAGCATGTTGAGATAATCAGGTGATGAAACTAGACAATTACTCCAAGTGGCAGACCATTTCTTACATCTACACTAATAAAAGAGTAATATGCAAATTGATCATCACTCAGCTATGCCCACCAGCCAATCAGGAGGGAATATGCAAATTAGAAGGACAAGGATGGCAGCTGCCCAGCTGCTCCAGGTGCAGAGTGACCAGGCGGGGCAGGATACCTGCTATGCAAGAGTTGGGGGGGGGGGCGGGTGTTAAGGGGTCTACAGCAGTGGTTCTCAACCTTTCTAATACCGTGACCCTTTAATACAGTTCCTCATGTTGTGGTGGCCCCAACCATAAAATCATTTTTGTTGCTACTTCATAACTGTAATTTTGCTACTGTTATGAATTGTAATGTAAATATCTGTGTTTTCCGATGGTCTTAGGCGAACCTTGACTCTCAGTGACCCACATTGATATTTACATTACAATTCATAACAGTAACAAAATTACAGTTATGAAGTAGCAACAAAAATAATTTTATGGTTGGGGGTCACCATAATATGAGGAACTGTATTAAAGGTCACGGCATTAGAAAGGCTGAGAACCACTGACCTACAGGAAAGGCACTCTGGTGCAGCGAAGACGAAGACTGTAGACTCTGGAGTCTGCAGGAAGATAAAGATGGCAGACTTTGGCTGGTGAGAAGGTCTAGGTCCCGGGTGCCAGAGGAAAGCCGGTGCTGGAAGCCAAGGGAAGGAAGGCCTATTGTGAGAATCTCTCTGTGCAATGGATCTCTGGTTTATATATATGTATAAGCTCTGGATAAGACACAGCTGACTGCATTCACGGCCCAGCCACACCAAAAAACTTGAGAAATCTTTGAATGCCACTCACTGGTCAATTTCATCAGTGACTAGATGGTTGGAATCATTTTTATTTTTTCATGGAACTGACCAGGCAATTCAGTCAACAGTTGTCCAAATTGGAGTCTAAAACCGGCACCAGTGGAGCAGCCCTGAGATAATTAAAAGTCAGGAAGAGGATAAATGAGATGTGGCTCATTCAGGAAGAGGAGTTGTGTGAGGGGAGGGAAGATTGTAAAGGGCAAAGAGAGGAACTCAGGGCCAGGGAAAGCAGAGGGCTTTGGGATGTGGGACATGAAGCTTGATGGTAAAATAAAACCACATTTTTCCAGAGGCATAATGCTTTATTCATTGTTTATAAGACTGTAAGAAACAATGAGAGCACTGCAGCTCTGAGTCCATCTATTCTTCTGTATCCTGCTCACTGTGCTAACTGTGGGAGCAGGTTCCTTCTTGAACCCTGACCACTACACTAACTGAGGGGTCTGAGTCTCTCTGCCAAGGACTGGACCTTCTTGGACACCGGATCTTACATGAAGAAGCACTGAGAAGTCGTGATTGTATAAAAACGAGTCTTTATTGTGGAAGTCAGTGACCATATAACCATCAGACAGTTCTTTACAATAGTCCTATATATATAGGCAGGTGCATTTGAGGTGGTGAACAAATATATCTTTCCTCAAAAGCAGTAATAGTCTCTGTACCCACAGCTATTATCTACGCAGCCACACGCTGCCCCTAGCCTCATTGCCTCACATAGTAGCTGCACCTGAGCTCTCTGCCTCAGCAACTTCTCCAGCCTCTCCAGCCTTTTCTGCACATGTAGGAGCTACATCCTCTGAGCCTGCCTCAGCTTCTCCAGCACACTCTAGCCGATCAGTACCATGTATTATGCCACTTAGACAAAAGAGGTCTCTAGCCAACAATGACTTCAATCATGTGGGTTATAGAAGGACATGCATGTGCAGTATACTGTGAGTCGCTGTGGCCTTGCACCTGCTATGGTATCTTAGCTTTGAACATTCTAATTGGATTCCCATGTTCAGAGTGGCCTTGGCCATTCTGACATACTAACAACAAGGCTTTTCACACTCTGAGTTGCCTTGACTGTTGGCGCCTCTGCTGTGGTTCTCACAAAGGCAACTTACATGGCCTGCATATCCTCAGTTCTTTGGTGCGTCTGAGTTGATTTGTTTCGGAAAACCACTGCACTGCAGAACCATTAGCTAGTTATTCACAAAGTTATGAGTATCTAAATAAGCTTGGTCCCTGCCAAATTAGATACAATTTAGATAGAACTTTTTCAACCCTTGCTCTATTTTTTTTTATCCTGCCTAGATTAAGTGATGACATATGACTATCATTTAAATCCAAGCCACACATTTATTTGAGTGTGTGAAGATGCTTAAGAAATTACAATGAAGTTTGATTTCTGTTTATTTTATTACTAATGTCCTGGTACACGAAATTCATGTATGGAGTGGGGGGGGGCGGAGTGTCCCTTAGCCTGGCCTGCATCCTCTCTAATCTGGGACCCCTGTGGGATCGGGCCTAAACTGGCAGTCAAAGAACTCCCTCACAATCCAGGACTACTGGCTCCTAACTGCTTACCTGCCTGCCTGTTTGATCTCCCCTAACCACTCTGCCTGCTGGCCTGCTTGCCCCCAACTGCACCCCCCTGTCAGCCTGATCACCCCCAACTGCCCTCCCCTCCTGGCCTGATCACCCATTACCGCCTCTGCCTCGGCCCTGCCACCATGGCTTTGTCTGGAAGGACATCTGGAATGTTTAATGGTCTAATTAGCATATTACCCTTTTATTAATATAGACTAGAGGCCCAGTGCATGGATTTATGCATTGGTGGGGTCCCTAGGCCTGACCTGTGAAAATCGGGCTGAAACCTGAGGAGTCCCAGAGTGCAAGAGGGCACTCTGCAAAGTTGCTGTCCTTCAGCAGTTCCTGTATTGAACATCTGCCCCTGGTGGTCAGTGTGCATTATAGCTATCAGCCAATTGGCTAGTCACCCAGTCAGCCTGTCCCTTAGGCTTTTATATATATACTAGAGGCCTGGTGCACGAAATTTGTGCATGGGGGGTGGGGGATGTTCCTTAGTCCAGCCTGCACCCTCTCTAATCTGGGACCCCTCAAGGGATGTCCGACTGCCCATTTAGGCCCAATCCCAGTTGGATCGGGCCTAAACAGGCAATTGGACATCCTTCTCACAATCCAGGACTACTGGCTCCAAACTGCTCACCTGCCTGCCTCCCTGATTGCCCCTAACCACTTCTGTCTGCCAGCCTGATCATCTGCTAACCACTACCTGCCAGCCTAATTGATGTGTAACTGCTCCCCTGCCAGTCTGTTTGCCTCCAACTTCCCTCCTCTACAAGCCTCGTCACCTCTAACTGCCCTCCTCTGCAGGCTTGATCACCCCCAACTGCCCTCCCTTTCAGGCCTGGTCTCTCCCGACTCCCCTTCCTTGCTGGCCTGATTGCCCACAACTGCCCTCCCTTGCAGGCCTGGAACCTCCCAAAGGCCTTCCCCTGCTGGCCATCTTGTGGTGGCCATCTTGTGTCCACATGGGGGCAGGATCGTTGACCACATGGGGGCAGCCCTCTTGTGTGTTGGAGTGATGGTCGACCTGCAAATTACTCTTTTATTAGATAGGATAGAGGCCTGGTGCATGGGTGGGGGCCAGCTGGTTTGCCCTGAAGGGTGTCCCGGATCAGGATGAGGGTTCCCTTGGGGTGTGAGGCAGCCTGGGCGAGGGGCCTGTAGTGGTTTGCAGGCCAGCCACGCCCCCCAGTGACCCAAGTTGAGGCCCTGGGATCTGGGATTAATTTATGTTCTACAATTGAAACTTTGTAACCTGGAGCAGAGCCAAGCCTTCTGCTTTCTCTGTGACAACAGCCATTTCTGTTTGGGTTTATTTAAATTCTACAATTAAAACTTTGTAGCCTAGAGTGGAGGTCTAGGCGCTAGGGCTGCCAAAGCTTGGCTTCCTCTATTGCCCGGGCAACCTAGCCTCTGCTCTCTCCAGCTCCATGGCTGTCGCCATTTCTGTTGGAATGTATCTTCTATAATTGAAACTTTGTAGCATTGAATGGAGACCTAGGCCAGCAAGGGCAGGTGGAAAGCTTGGCTTCCTCCATTGCCGAGGAAACCCAAGCCTCCCTCCTGCTCTTAGTGGCCACAGCCATTTTGATTGGGGTTTATTTGCTTCTGATTGGCTGGTGGGCATGGCTTGTGGGTGTGGCTTGATTGGAGGTGTGGTCAATTTGCATATTACTCTTTTATTAGATAAGATATTACTGTGTCTTTGATAAAATTTGGAAACATTTCCAAATAATACTTGGGAATGTTTAAAAACCTTACATTTTAAAAATTACCTGCATCAATAAATAAATCTGGGCCTTGAGCAGAATATTTCCTTGGAGAGGTAGGGGGAGCTTTCTGTTTTTCCTTTGATGCACAGCATGCTATCCATGAACTCTGCTGACCTGGAAGCACAAGGCAATGCTTTAGGAATTTCAGGATCCGGGCTTGTATGCCTAATTCCCTTACCCTCACAGAAGCCCTCTACTCCAACTGCAGATGCTGCCAAGTTTCAGAACACATCCTGCTGTTCTTTAGACGTGTGATGAGAAGTGCATCCTTTGATCTGAGGAAACAGAATCTGTATTTATTTGGCAGTTGAATTTTATAAATGCACATAAAATGGTATGGGATGTACCTGAGACTAGAAATATTTTCTGAGTACCTTCTCTTTACCAGATCTTAGCTGGACAGTTGGGAAATATAAAAATAAATTTGTCTGTTTTCTCAAAGAGCCATGAGACATGTAGTTAAACAATTACAGCCCAAGGCAAAATACAATATATGCTCTAAGAAATACAGATTTATAGGATTAGAGAAAAAGGAAGAGACTACTACTGGGGAATAATCAGAAAACAGTATTTTAACCTTGAAAGAGGATTTTGATAGACCAAGATGAGGTTCAAAGCAATCCAAACAGAGGGACAAACAGCACAGAGACTGTGGGAAGCACATTATATTCCCATCAGTAGGGTGCAGGATACAGCAGGAGCTGAGCCTAGAATGGTAGGCTGGCTCAAGTGGTACAGGACCTAGAATGTCAGTCTGGCTTTCAGGGTGCTGCGCAGCACACAGTGGATCCTCTCCACACCCTGGCCCTCTGGGTAGCTGTCTTCGTACATATTGGACACTTGTCCAACTACCGACCAGATAAAATTACCTCTTGACCTGACAATATGAGTAGAAAAGTGCTGTAAAGTGACATTTGCCTTCTGCTAAGTAGCTCCTGGGGTCAAATTTATCTTTGCAACCTCAAGAGAGGTAGAGAAGGAAGAGTTACCCTCCAGAAGGCCTAACCTTTAAAAGACATGATAGAGGCACATCACAGTTCTGCACTCTAGGGGACCTTGAGGAAAGCCATTGTCAAAGGCCAGAGTGAGCATGGAGAGGTAAGAAGAGTCACCAAACATAAGTGACCTCCCTGTCTGGTCAGCATGTGGCTCTGAGGTGGCTGTGCTCCTCAGGTGAGTTAGGTCAGCCTGTTGGTTGAGGAGGTTACTGTAAGGTTCTACACCGCTGTGAGAGAAACTGTAGGCAGGAGTCCAAATAAGTGAATGAATTAATCAGGCTTTATTGGGGGTCTCCGGGCGGGTTCACAGGCTCGGGGGGAATGGAGCCAGAGAAGCCGTGCCATGTGACTGGGGCCAGGGAAAGGGGAAAAAGAAGGGACCCAGCCGGACCTCCTCCCGGACTGCCTGGGAGAAGAGTCCTGGAGGAAAGGTTGCCACTTGGTGCACTGAGACATCCTTTAAGGGGCCAGAACAGGCAGGGGTTGGGCCCAGGGCGGAATGGGAAGGGGTGGGACACAGGGCACTCTGGTATGTGATTGATTGGTGGCTCATTGTCTCTGTCAATTACATCATAACTCCGCCCACCAGTTGGAGAGGGGTACCTATCAGTTACCTATTAAGGTGGTCTACAGAAATCCTTTTCTACATGCTCAGCTTCTGTGTTCCTAAAAGTGATCACCCAAGGAAGTGCCTGTAGTTGCTCAATCAGTGGGTTGCCCCCTCACTTCTTGTTTACACTTCCCCTTGCACAATCTCCCTTCTCCCACCGAACAGAACAGCTCTTAACATCCTGCATCTTACTAAATACAGTGTCCCAGTGTATGAGAACATGTAGCAAACAGCAGCACAATAAGACATTCAAATATAAGAAAGGAAATTCCCGGGAAAGCAAAACAACCGGGACTTTCTGGAAGGAAATCCAACTGGGCTGTGTCATAGTCACCTGTGCTGCTCCAGCGAGCCCCTCTCTATCTCCTCCCGCCCCCCCCCCCCCGCCCCCCCCCGCCCCGCCATCCCCAACGTTAGAGCACAGGAGCACGATGGTGGCCACCAATAGGCGGTTTCATTAAGTGGGGGGGAAAGCAAGTAAACTTTCTTTTTCCTGTCAGAAGGCAATTTAATTTGGTTGGTTTGACAATGAGGGCTGGGTTTGCCCACCAGCTAGTGCAGAGAGCATTTGTAATGTTAACGAAAAAACCATTGAATCCTGTAAAGAATTTTAGAGAGTTTATTTGAGCCACCCTGTTGACATATGCTGGGAAGCAGAACCTCAATGAATTGAGATAATGCTCCAGAGAATGGCGGGTTACAATTGTATTCATACATTGCAATCAGAGGAGGGACATAGGTGGGTTACCTGAAATTCATTGGTGACGGATTAAGGAGGTGGAATAAAGCAATCCCACCTGGGATTGGATAAAAAGTAAAATGTGGACACATACTTAGGTGAATGCAGGAACAATGAACATGATAATGAAGGAATTTGTGGTATCTGTCCTGGCACCCACCACCTTCTGTTGTGCCCCAGGGGCTCCAGAAAAAGGGAAGTTACAAATTACCCAGACATCTCACAGATATGTTATCTTAGAGGCAAAAAGGCAAATGGCTCAGTAAAGATCTAAGTTGATCTTTGTCAGGGAAAATACCAGCCTAGGAAATGACTACCCACTATAACCTGTTTGTAGTTATATTTAATTTTCAAACCATCTTTTGTGGTTATTTTAGTTTGCAAGACTGTCACACAGGACTCCCCTGAGCTGGTCAGGTTAGCATGTGGCTCCTTTCGTCCACATTCATAAATCAGATGAACACAATCTGCAAGTATTTAAAGCACAGAAAAAATATGTGGGAAATTCATCCTTTACAACTATTAAGTTGATATACAAATTTATATGTAAACTTTAAAAATGTGCAAAGGAGCACATAATTGTTCGCAGTTATTTTAGGAGGGTACACTGAAGTCTGAAGACCCAGGGCCTCCAAACTAACCGATGTTGGGAAGTTTAACTGCTGAATTGAGATTTTAGTTTTGCTCTGCAGAGGGCAGCATTGGTAAACATTACGAGACAAGAATTTTTTTCCTAAATGTTCTTTGGAGACAAACTTTCCTCTTTGCCTTCAAATAATCTCAATTAGAATAAGAATGAGGTTCAGAGTTCCCCGCGTTCGGGAAGAATAGCTAGTGGACAAGAACAGAAATACTAAAGGCCTCTGTGTCAGTACATTTTTCCAAGGCCAAAACAATATTACTTTTTGTTTTTAAACAATTTATTTATTTCTAGAACTTAACAGTGCCCAGTACCAAGTAGGTGCTCAAACAATGTTTCATGGACAAACAGTTGCACTGTTTCCAGCTCTAGGGGAGCTCTGGGTAAAGCACCCAGTCCAATTTCATGTCTGCGGGGCTCAGGCAAGGCCCCCCTATCCCTGAAACCCTACCTGGCTCAAATAGCATAGGTCCAACAGTCCTCAGAAAGAGCAGGTATCTATGATTAAAAAGGACTTTGGCACTGGCTGACACAAAAGGCCTGAATATGACAATGGCCCTTTACAGTTCTCAGTTACTCCAGGAAATTATATTTTCTATGTGATTTCCTTATAGTGAGTTAATTATTGTCAGGTCTTGAATAAATGACCAAACATTTAAATCGAAAGCACAGGTAAGTCATGTAGATAAACAGGCCATGATTCATTCATATTAATCATTGCTGTGTCAGGAACTGAAAGCTTCTTCAAAGATGATACAGAGAAGAGAGATCAAATTGAAAGAAAAGATGAAGTACTGAGTTTAGCTTCTACAGTTCCCAATTCCTCTTATCAACAATGTGTCTGTTCCCTGTTTCTGGTGTCCCCTTCCCACCTACACACTTCTCCTTCTGGATATAAAAACTGCCTTCAGGCAAGTTTTAACCTGTGGGTGGTGATTTTAGCTTGCAGGCATTTGAATGGTTGTTTAATTGGAATTGCGGTACAAGGTTATGCTTCTGGTAGAAGGAATGGCAGCAACAGGGACTGGTGTCGGGGCAGGTTTCCAGAAACAGCAGATCTGCAGCTGTTTCTGAGCCCTCTAGGCAGATGTGAACTGAGCCCTTCTTCCAATCTCTCTTCGTCACCATGCCGCCATCATAATAGAGTGTCAATTACAAATACAACATATAACAATATAGACCACAGCTTATTTTCTACTGCCAGTTTTCTTGCTTTTTCCTAAAATTGGAAGTATCTCAAAGTTTGTGCACATCTCTGCACATGTATATATATATATATACACACTCTAGAGGCCCAATGCATGAAGATTCATGCAAGAATGGGTTTTGCTTTCTCTGGCTGCTGACACCACTTTTGCTCAGGCCCCAGAGCTGCCTTTCTGCCTTCCCAGGCTGCCCAGAGGCCCAGAACATCTAGGGCAATATGGAATGCCTGTGCTATCACCATGGTGATGACACAAGCATCCTGCCCCCAGCTGCTGGGGCCTGTGTATGCAAATTAACCCATCATATTTGTTGGGTTAATTTGCATATAATGCCTGATTGGTTGGTAGGCATTGCGAAGATACAGTCAATTTGCGTATTTCTCTTTTATTAGTGTAGATATAAACTAGATTAGACGCCCAATGGACAAATTTGTGCACCAGTGGGATCCCTTGGCCTGGACTGCACCCTCTCTCAATCCAGGACCCCTCAGGGAATGTGGGAGAGCCAGTTTTGGGCGATCCCCACAGGCATAAATCTGTGTACCGGGCCTCTAGTATCCATATAAGATCTTTGGTTAATCTCTTCCCGCTATTCTCTTTCCCCACTTCCCTCTGAGATTCATAAGTCTGTTCCATGTTTCCATGCCCATTGTTGCCCCTCCTGCGTTGAGCATATGCCCCCTGGTGATCAGTGCAGTGCGTGTCATAGCTATCAGTGGTTGCTTAGGCTTTTATAGAGATGTACTATGCATAGTATATTAGGTATGAATATTGTAAATATTTATATATACATAGGCTTAAGCCAACAATTAACTGTAAAAATAGAAGGCTTACTGTATCAGGAACTGTATAATTTGCCAGGAAACTATCTGTCATCACTACCACCAAAGGCAGAGTTATTGATTAAATGCTCCTATCCACATGACATTTCTCTGAGCAAACAAAACAGCCGGCAACTCTCACTGAGCTTACCTGTGTGAGCGCTCCTGCAGAGGGAAATGCAGACAGAAATGAACAGAATTAACAAAAACTAAATTAACAAAAACACACTCACTATGTGGTTCACTCCATAGGAGACCAGTGTGCACACTGCATGACATCACACTCTTAGCTGTGCCAGTTCCTTCACTTTCCCAAAGATGGAGACTAGCTATGATTCTGACCACCTGGCAAGCTGGCTTATTCCAGATGAAACCACTGGCTTTGTATCCAGATGATAACACCAGGACCCTTGCACCAAGGGCCAGGGACTGAACCACCTGCCCAAATTCATGTTGAAATACTAACCCTCGTGGTGATGGTATTAGGAGATAGGGCCTTTGCAGATGGCATTTTTCCTGCAACTTGTGAACTGCAAGTTTCCTGGCAAGTTGCTTCCAGTTTGCTGTTAACTAGAAAATCAGCTCTAGCACATCTTAAAGTCGAGGCATTGCCTAAATGTTCTATCAGTCAGGAGGGTGAGAGGAAGGCTGTCATCCATGTTCAAGGGGATTCTTACTTGCTTCTCTTCACTCCCAGTAAGCAAAGGATTATCCATAGAGATGTCAGAAAGTTGGCAGGCAAGGCTCTGAGGAGAGAACTTTGATGGTAAAAACCTCCCTCCTAGGCCTCAGCAGCAGGGACTGCCAGGATAACATGGGGCCGCAGACAGGCAGCACCCGCAGGACCCAGGAGCTCACCTTCCAGGCATTTCCTCAGGAGTCAGATCCAAGAAGGTTTAGTGACCCTTGGATATGAAAATGGTGTTGAAGCTGTGAGGATGAAAAATTAATTGGAACAAAAATTGTAAGCCCACACACCCTCTCCCAAAGGAAGTAAGGTTTCTAGAAGGGGCTCTAAAGAATACAAGCATCAAAGAGAAGAGAAGACACAGAGCATTAACTTAGTGGTTTGACAACCTCTTGGTTGTTTTTCAGACATTCATAGCGTCCCTTACAATCTCAAAGGGAGTTTGAAATTCACCCAAATTCTTTTTAAAAAACAATTTAATTCTATCACATTTAGAAAAATTAATGTATGACTTATATTTTCAGAAGGAGACAGGGAAAGCTGTTCCTTACCAAAAAAAAAAAAAAAAGGCAATAATAAAGTGAGTGAATTCACCAAAGACTGGAAATAATCACATAAACAGGGGTAGGCAAAAGTAGGTTTACAATTGTGAGTACATGAAATACGGAGTTTATTTTTCTATTATTATTTATTAATTACTTATTTATTTGTACATGTCTTATTATTGTTATAATTTCATATCCTTACTTATGATTTATCATTTAGGTAATGATTGCTGGTAATTTAACTGAATTTTGCCAATCGATACATATTATATATATTTACATACATATAATAGATACATAATATACATATATATTATAAGGGAGATCCCATGAAAAGCTTCAAAAAATGAATATTTCAATTCTGTTGATATCAGCCTTTGTAAATAAATATCACAGGTAAATACAATATTCATGGTTATAGTTCATGTATTATTTCTGTCTGTGTCTTAAAGGGAGCAAGGGAAGGGAAGAGGAAAAGACGGGAACAAAACAGCTTTGTGATACTTGACACGTGCCCACCTCTCTTTCTCATTAACCAAGGGAGAACATGTTCTCTGGGAGAAAAGTCTCACCATTTCCCATGGTACACATCTTCCCTAAGAACATAACTTCTTTCAGAGGGACATTGTTTATCCCTCCAGGAGGGCAGGGCAGCTGTATGAAGCAGCCTTTGCTTCACAAACCCTGAGGGTTTGAATGCTGGCCAGAATAACACTGATGAAGAGTTTTTTTCCTTAGGTGATGTGGCTCGGTGTCCTTTCTCCAGGGACTCTGGCAGACTGGCTTCCTGGCCAGATAATTGTTCTCCAACCTGTGGACCTGAGGAAACCAAGGATGACCTCAGTGGTGCTGCCTTGACTTCTTTTCCATCACCACCTTTGAGATGTGGGAACTGAATGAACATTCACACCAGAAGCACCCACTCAAGCAAGCTGGTCATGGGGGAGACCTTCCTCACTTCATGGTCAGCAAGTCAGGTTTGGGCCATCCGTCCAATGCATCAGGCTATGTTCTTGCAACATTGTGTGGCTGGACTTCTAGTTCATGGCTCATCCAGAAGGAGATGGTTTTGATTCTTAAGCAATAACCCCAGAGCCTGTGCCAAAGCAAGGAGACCACCCCTTTAAGATCTTTGGATGCTGGGTTAAGCCAGACCATTGGAGAGCTGCCTTTGTGCTCTGTGTTACCTTGCATCTCTTAAAAGTGCTATTTCTGAACTATCTTTACTTACACTACCACTTTTTGCAACGAGGAATGTTATACCTATAGAAACATTTCTGTGACAGCCACCGTACAGATGCTTTTGAAGAAGTGACCCTATACAGGTGACAGGCCTTTTAGGAGAAATGTATCTCAGTTTGAAGAACCCGAAAAAAGTGTATTTCTCCTGAGCATTGGCATGTTTTTCTCTTCTGGGCATTATTAATTTTGTAACTCATAGAATTCCCGTCTTTGATTTGTGTGCTAGAAAACTCAAAGCCTAATATATCGCCCACTTCTAACAACTTGTACAGTGCCTCTAGCAAGCATTTTCTGTATGTACTTTGCACTTGAGTTCATCTTATTTTCTTGTCCTTGTTTTCCTTTTGCCTGATTGCATCATCTCTAAGTTGTTTATTACCTCGTGTATATATTAAAGGTAACTTGTATTAGTCAGAGTAGGCTAACCACAGTCACAAATGGCTCCAAAAGATGAATACATATGACAGGTTGACTTCTCACTTACCCTAACTCTAATGTGGGTATTACTTAGCTCTGCCAGCCTCAATATATAGCCCCACAATGGCTAAAAGAAGTAGAAAGATATTCAGATACTTAACCCCCTCAGCCTGAAATTGACAGACTGCCATTCCTCTCATCAGACAGAACAGTCAGTCACCCCCATGCAAAAAAGCCCGTGGAAAGCATTGTTCCCAAATGATCAGCCATTTCCTAAAAACAACTCTGAATGGGAAGGGAACACAAATCCTTGGTGGTCAGCTCCTCTCTCTGCCTAAAGTCCTTCTAGGAACAGGCAAGTTAAACTAACTCAATAGACTTTAGATAAAAAGGAAAAATCTCTTCCCCTTACAAAGAAAGCATTATCAATAAAAAGATGACCAAAATTGTGACAATCTATGGCTGGGCTCCATGCTGGCTATTGTAGGGCATACAAAAGTATGAGTTGTAGTTCTTGCCCTCATGTTCATATCGTGTTTCATGTACACCTTCCATTCTTCTGCTTCCATGGTTAGATAGAGATATGGCAGCTCCCAAAGTCATGCTGTGGTTAGGACATCATTCTACCAGGCTTCGTCTCAGCCTTCACCAAATTCACCAAACTTTATAACTGGAAGGCTTAGATGCACCCAGGAGCTCTCTATCTGTGGAATAAAAGAAAGCCCTTCTATAGTTCCTTTAGAGTAGCCAGTGGACAATAAGGAGGCAGGGACTCTTCACTTCTGGTATTCACTCTAAGATGGCCTTGGGAAAAGGACTTAATTTCCTCCTGCCTGGATTCCAAACCCATAAATTAGAGGTAATGATTCTTGCTTACCTTGCCTTCAGAATTAATTAGTGGTTGTGGTGCACTTTGAGTCTACAGATGAAAGGATTCCATGTGAGCTAAGTGCATCACCATAATCATCGCCATCGTTATCATCATCACCATAACTGTGTGTCCTGAAGATAATGTTATAGAATTTCCACACAAAGTGTTCCAGAGACTTGACCTTCCTCACCACTTTAACCCTCTTTATGCGTTTTCAAAGGACTAACCCACTTTCCCCTTTATGACCTTGCTTTCAAGAACTAAAGAAGTGAGAGCTACTCATAATTTCTGAGCTATGATTCATACACCCCAATTTGACAGTGCCTTTCTACCAGCAATCAAGCCAAAATATTTTGACTTCACCCTATATCAGAATTATAAGGGATATATCAGAAGCAGAGGGGAGAGAAAACTTCTAGAGGTTATTTTAAATCTCAGAACACTTCAAAAAATTATTCTATATTTTTCTCCCAAAACATTTCACAAAATAAATTGACCTTTTCTACTTACTAGGTGACATTTTAAGGAAGAGTATTCCTAGTATTTTTCCTTTACTTTAGTAGTCTGAGCTGGACCACACATCCTTGGGGGCTTGTCAATCACTGAACTCAATGGGAGTTCAAATTCTGATGTGAAAACAGTAGTATTTTCCTAAAAACAAACAAACAAAAAAATTGGCAGGACTTTGGGTGACATTCTGCTTTTAAATATGAGAACTGGAACCAGAGGTAGTGTGTGTTGTAAAGTGATCGGAGCAGAGTCGCGTCAGTAGGGTCAGGTTAACACAGAAGAGCCTGAAATCTCCTTGATACATAGATTTGGTATTCCTGATCCGTATCAAGAATGGTAAATAAAATGGTGACCTTACTAAGCAGTCCTAGTCCCTGGGACTAATATAATTGGAGTGTTGATACTCCTGGGACTATTAAAATGGAAAAAGTTTACTAACCAGTGAAGCCTTTTCACTTATCATTGATGCAAGTACTTCTTCATTTTAAATTAAGACTGAAATATGAAAGCTGATCACTATTGGAAGAGTTGGAATGACTCGGTCAATATTGTGATTCCAGCCCTAGTCCCTTCAAGAGTACAATAACAAGTTACACAGAGGGATTGGAGTTCTGATTTTGAGATTTTGGTGACTCACAAACTTAGTCAAGCAACAATGATAATAGGCAACTTGTATACAACTCTTCCTGTATGCTATGCATTGTTCTATTCCCTTTGTATGAAACTAAGTCATTTAATTCCTAATGACCCTAGGATGCAATTTCAATTATTACTGGTACTTTAGATATAAGGGAAAAAAGCAGGGAGGGTTTTAGAGTTAAGGGGGAAAAAGCAGGGAGGGTTATAATGTCTTATCAAAGGTTCATGGCCAATCAGAGGCAGAGCCGGGATTTGAACCTAGACTTTCTATATTTGAAACCACTAAACTGTCTGCAACTCTGTGAGTGCCCTTTTCTGTGCTATCTAGCAATTATATATAGGGAAGTTAGTCCCTATTCCTGCACTGGGTTTAAATAAACTATTTTCTACACATGTTGGAATTTTAATCTCTAGAAAAGACCTGCAAATATGATCAACCACAAAATAGGAAATAGGAAGCCAGTAGGATGGGATCCACCTAATGACCAGGAGATGCACAAAGAAATACATACTGATGGTGAGATATTAAAAGAGGGTGCTGAGGACACGGGTTCAGTACTAACATGAACAAGACAGTGTTTTTGCTTTATTTTGTTTTGTTTTTCTAAACCTACTCTAACCTAAGATGGATAATGTAAAGAGATTTCTATTGTTGATGTGAAAAAGTTTCTCAGAAAGTAGAAGAACAAAGAGACAAAGAGGTCTGTTCAACAAATGGTGCTGGAATAACTAGACATAAACGTGCAAAAATATTATCTACACATAGACTTTACACTTTTTACAAAAATTGACTTAAAATGTTATAAACCTAAATGTAAATGCAAAACTATAAAACATCTAGAAGATAACAGGAGAAAATCTAGGTGACCTAGGGTTAGGCATAACTTTTTAATTAGAACACCAAAAGCACAATCCAAATTGACATCAGAGTTTATTAAAATCAAAATCTTCTACTTTTAAAAAGAAACTACACTGCTAAAAAAAAAAAATAGGAAGACAAGCCATAGAATGAGAGAAAATATTTTAAAAATACACATCTTTGGATACAGGACTTTTCTCCAAAATACATAAAGAACTCTAAAATCTCAACAATAAGAAACAACTCAATTTAAAATAGGCAAAAAATCTGAATGAACACCTCACCAAAGAAGATATACAGATGGCAAATAAGCATATGAAAAGATGGGACCAGAGGTCCCAGAATTTTACATAAAAATTTTGAAAGAAACGTCTGCTGGCCTAGAATTCTATTCTCTGCTAAACTACCTATCACATGTGAAGGTAAAATACTGTCATTTTCAGACAAACAAGGGCTTTAAAATGTCCGCCTACCAACTCTTTCTCAGGAAGTTTCTGAAGGAAGTATTCCACCAAAATAAGGAATTAACCATGAAACAGGAAGAGACAAGTTCTAGAAAATAAGGGCCCCAACATAAACTGTGGGTAAAGGGAAGCCTGGAATCACAGCTGGGCAGCAGACCCAGTGAGCAATCAGTCTCATTGGAGAGCAGAGAAGTCTCTGTTTTTAGAAAACAAATATATGGCCAAAACTGGTTTGGCTCATTGTATAGAGAATCAGCCTGCAGATTGAAGGGTCCTGGGTTTGATTCCAGTCAAGGGCATATACTTTGGTTGTGGGCACACCCCCAGTGGGGAGTGTGCAGGAGGCAGCTGATCAACGTTTCTCTCTCATCGATGTTTCTCACTCTTTATCCCTCTTCCTTCCTCTCTGTAAAAAAAAAAAATCAATAAAATACATTTAAAAAAACCACAAATATATGTACTATACATAATAATATAAGCACCAAATATTGATTTAACCCCAATTTACTGAATGTCCAAAGTGGGGAGTGGAGAATAGAATGAGGAAGGAAAAAAGGACTGAAGTCTCATATCCTATATAATAAAGAGCAAATATGCAAATGGTCATTGTGCCCTCACGCCCTCATGCCCTTACACCCTCACACCCTCGTTCAGGGGCTGGGGGACCTGAGGCCGTGACCCTCACCTTGCAGGGCTTGTTGGGGATGGGCTTGGCTGGGTCTGGGTCTTGCACGATTTTGAGGTACACACAGGTGGGCGGGGACTTGACTCTGGGTCCCACAGTGCACCCCATACTCTAACAGGAGAAAGATTTTCATATACATTTTGCTAATTTTCTTTTATCTCTGACACTTCTATTAATATTGCTATTATAGGTCAAATAGCAATATTAAAATATTTCCTCTAATTAATTCCCTTTTAATGTGCACGAATTTTGTGCATCAGGCCACTAGTTACACAGTAAAGACAAAACTTAACAGAAAAAGCTTACAATTAAATTAATTAGCTGCATGTTAGCATGTTCTGTTAAAATGTAGAAATAAATAACTGGAGAAAATAATCAGCAGTTGCCTGGAGATGGAGATGGAGAGCTGCTGTTTCTCACTGTAACTTCATAGTGCTACTTGTCTTTTGAGGCTATGACATGTATTATATTGTAAAACTACAAATTTAATTTAAAAACAAAAGAATTGAAAAGGAAAAGAAAGAGAAGTTGTGATGGCAACTCAAGCAGAATCCTTTTGGTTGCCTGATGGCCAGACTGAGGGTGGAAAGGAAGTGTGCAGATGGCTTTTCCCAAATCCTTCATTAGAGCCCAGACTGTGTCCAGAGTAATTGTGTAGGTTCATTTTGTACATCAGCAACCTCATTTTTGGCTTTCACTACTGGGTTGCCTGAGTCTATAACTTTGAATCATTTGCATGTTTTGAAAATGCTTTAAATAACACATGGAAACTAGAGATGGATCAGGTTTTAAGGGAGCTAAAACTTGTATTATTTTGGGGACTCTAATTAAGAAAAATAATATAAAATAATACAGCCAAAATTAGGTATGAAAGTGAATATTTACTTAGAATGAAAAAAATGTATCACAATAAATTACAAAATTTTTAAAATCCAGAAAAATAACAGCATTTTACCAATTAACTATCTGACACATTGCTGTAATATTTTTGCCCTATATTGTTTAGGATATGTAAGCTTTGATCACATCCTTATATGACTAAATTATTTCATATTATCTATAGAGAGAATCCCATATAATAAAATCCTAATATGCTAAGTGTCCAGTCGTCTGGTCATCCATTCAACCAATCAAGTGTAATCTGCTAATGATATGGTAAGGTCACTCAACCACTCACTATGATACAAACTGACCACTAGGGGGTAGACAGTTGACCAGTCACTATGGCTGCTCAACCAGTCGCTATGACGTGCACTGACCAGTAAGTGAGCTTGCTGCTGGGGTCCAGCTAATCAGAACTGAACAAAACAGGCTGGAAACACCCTGGACCCCTCTCACAGTCCCTCCCTGGCTGGCTAACCTCCCGTGTCCCTTCTTGGCCCCAATCATACACTGGTGGGGTCCCTTGGCCTGGCCTGTGCCCTTCTGGAATCCAGAACCCCTCAAGGGATGTTAGAGAGCAGGTTTTGGCCCTATCCTGCAGGCCAGGCGGATGGTCCCCACTGGTGCAAAAATTTGTGCACCAGGCCTCTAGTAGAGCCATAATTCAGTATTCCTTCTAGCAGGGTTTATTGAAATCTATTTTCTACAATGGGTTGCTTAGAAAAATTTATCTCTGGTTTCCAAATCATTATTGGTAAAGTCATATACCTTTATAAGATTGTTGTCCTGAATGTTTTAAAAATAATGTTTTATTTTTCAATTATATTTGACACAAAACAAATGTATATTAGTTTCAGGTGTATAGCATAGTTATTAGACATTTCTATAACTTATGAAATAGTCACGCATCTGACAACATACTGTATATAGTTATTGCAATTTTATTGACTGTATTCCCTATGCTGTACTTTTCTTTCCTATTTGTAACTACCATCTTTTCCTTCTTAATCCCTTCCTCTGTTGCGCCCAACCTTCAACCATCTGACAACCATCAAAATGTTCTCTGTATCTGTGAGTTTGTTTCTGTTGTTTGTTCACTTATCTTGTAAAAGTGGTTGAGTGGTGCTCTGATTGGTTTGAAGCTGACCACTAGGTGTATTTGTTCTGGGGCTTTTGGGGAGGGACTTAGATGCAAGCCAAGATTAGCTGCTGCCTGTGCCCTGCCCAGAGCCACTTGGTATGAGTTTCAAAGTGATCTATAGATTGTTGCCACTTGTGCTGGCCTTGGAAGTGCCTGGGAGAGGCTAAGCTGAGAACTGATGCTGACTACCACTAGTGCTGAGTTTGGGGCACGCGGAGGCCAGATGTTGCTTATTTGGGTTTTATGAACCTTTGAGAGATCTTAGGAAAGTCCTAAGCATGAGCCAACATATGCTGTTTGTATGGGGAAAACACTGGAAGTGGCTTGGGTGAGTCTGCAGGTTGGGTGGGTGGGGTTTCAGGGAATCACCAGGGCAGGGAAAACTGCATTAGCCAGTGTGATGAAGACTCAGATATGGCACCAGCCTTTTAACAGGTTGAATGGGGCTCAACAATTAAATAATGGCCTCTGCCAGCACTCTGGGTGGGAGAAAGCTTATCCCTTCAGCCCTTGCCCTCAAAGCAGACAGATTAGTTCTCCCAGTAAGTCCCAGGCACTGTTCTAGCTGCTGCCCCAGTACTGGAGCTCAGAGAGAGTGAGTCCATCAGTCAGTACTGCCAGTGCTTTAAGAAGAATGTGGGACTCCAGCAGCCCTCCATCTCAGTCAGCCACAGTTTCCACTAGTTTTCACACCCAGACGTTGTGGAGACTTCTCTTCCTGGTCCTTGTACCTGGGTGGTGGAACCTGGTGTGGGTCTGGGACCTGGCTCCTCAGCACATGTGCATGGGGGACCAGCCCATTCTGTGTCTCTGCCCCCATCTTGATGTGGCTTGTTCTTTATATCCTTAGTTATAGCACTTCTGCTCAGCTAGGCTTCAGGCAGTTCTCAATGATGGCTTTCCTGTAGTTAAGTTGTAATTTTGATGTGGTCATGGAAGGAGGCAAGCATAGCATTTATCTGCTCTGCTATCTTGACCAAAAAGATTGTTGTCTTGAATTTTGGAACTCCTCTATTTTTATTCTTTTCCGTTGTGAAGTGCTGCAGAAATCTTGCTTTTGTAGCACTGCTTCAGACTTGATGCTTACACACTCAGGAATTATGGTAAATGTATTCCCATGAATGCAGAAAAGAGAAAAATGTATATATGTAGAGTATTACAATTGTCTATACATGTTTTAGCATATTCCTGACAGAGAAAAAACTTGCATTTTGACTAGGCATCTTTGAAAAGTGAGTCTTCCATTTTCTGATTATTGAAAGAATGTTCCATAGACTGTCTTCTGGCTCCCAACTTTTCAAACCTTGTTTCTCTCCTACTCCTGTGTTTCCAGAGCCAAATGCTACAGGAGGACATGTCCAAAAACGACCTCTACGACAACTCCCAGAGACTGGGCAACAGCTTAACTAAATGGAAGAGCAGACATATATATATCCTACTGAACCCAAACTAAATGTATCTCCAACTCACCTTCTCCTCACGAGCCCACAGACATACACAGTGCCACTGATAAATAAGGAAGAGTGATGGAAGAAAAAATAGAGTAAAAGAAATAGGGTCTTCACTGATTATGCTTAAAATATGTCTTCCAACTTTTACTTAAAAAAACATATGGCCATGAGAACCTATCTATTTCTAGGGCCTTAAAAAGGCCAGTCAGTGCAAGGGAGGAGTCCTCCAGTTTAAGCTTTATTCCCTCTGACTAGCACTTAGGCAGGAAATCCGCCAGTACTCCGGTACTTCTGCCTTGATTTGAAACATTGCAGCCAGGAGATAGGAGGCCTGGCTTGGGATAGGACTGGCACCTGGTTCTCCTGAGCTGACCTTAGCTATGTGGCTTAAGGGATGTAATCGGAAGGCAAGCAAAAGAACATTCCCATCAGTATCACCCTGCAAGCGCTCTCTCTGACACCTGGCCAGGGAGGAAGGTGTATGTGTATGGGATAGGGATGGGAGGAGCCTGAAGGGAGACAGGAACGAAAGTCTAACTCTTCTGGTTGGGACAATTTCTAGTAGGCACCAAAGAAGGTCTTTTCTGGCATTGAATCTTTGTTTCATATCAACAGGATAATCAATTAAATGATTTATTATCATTTTCCCCCTAAAAATACCCATCTCATTTATTTGTGTGTATTTGTGAATTTTGTAGATTATAACTAATAAACATTTTACTGGTAGAACACGGAAAATATGAGAAAAATGATTTAAGGAAGAAAAATAGCAATACATTCATTGCACAGCCAAACAAAATTTTTTCTTGAAAGTCTGTTTACTTCTGGCTCTTGGAGGAATGAACATTTTTAGGGGCCTATTTTGTGCCTTTCACATCATCTTCTTTAATCCTCACAATAATCCTGATAAAGGTTTTATGATTCTCATTTTTCAGATAAGGACGTAAGCCCTTAGTGGAAAAATAAACCAAGGAGAAAGATAGGGGCCCATTCAAAACAACTTGTTAACAAGGGATGTCAGACTCCCAAGCCATGCATTTTCACCTCTTCACAAGGACAACTGAAAGCACCCGAGCATCAGGCACCCAGGATGGCCTGAATCCCCCCCTCTTTGGCCTCCTGGACTCTGGCAAAAAAAAAAAAAAAAAAAGAACCTCGCATGAACCTTCCTTGTACTTTAGAGGGTTCTCCAGTGCTTCCTGAGTGATCCAGACAACTAATCAGCATATTTTATTACTTTCCAGGAGAATCACCACTACTTTAGAGGTAAATCCTAGAATTAAGAAAGTTTGAAGAAAACTTATTTTAAAATGCTTTGAAATTCCATTTTGCAAACTGTAGATTAGGGAGTATTAAAGGTTAATAGTGCTGAGTCAGCTAAGTTAAAAAAAATATTTCATTTTTGAGCCATTGTAAACAAATAGAGGCATATTTTTCACTCTATACCCCTAGGAAACAGTCAGCCAAACATTTGCTTCCTCTTTCAGTTCATGTATCTGCAGAAAAAAGTGATATTTCTTGCTTGGTTGTTTCAAAATGAAACCAGATTATCCCTGGCCCTCAGGCAGCTCTGGTAGCCACAAACAGCAGGAAATTCTGCAATTACTAGTACAGTGAAACTGGGGAGAACCCCACAGCACTCCCACACAGATGGAAAATGGGGCATTTCTCTCTCCCTCTTTTTTTTTTTTTTTTTTTAACGAAGCACAGAATGAAGTCTCAGAGAACCACACTCCTGGCCCTGAGATGGTAGGCTAAGGAAAGAAAGGGG
The DNA here is from genome assembly GCA_027563665.1 of Antrozous pallidus. Lineage (NCBI taxonomy): Eukaryota > Metazoa > Chordata > Mammalia > Chiroptera > Vespertilionidae > Antrozous > Antrozous pallidus. Next base: position 10,038,983 of record CM050519.1, read on the forward strand.
CTAGGGCATGAGATGTTTGATTCTGTCAAAGCTTTAGAGACACTTCTCAAAAAATAAACAGATTGACATCTTTTTCTCTTTAAAAAAATCACATAAAATATATAGTAGGGAATGGAAACTGTTGTTTTTTTTTCTCCAATAGTCACATAGAGCTATTTTAGTTTTCATGGCAGAAAGATGTCATTGGCTTATGTGTGTTGTCCATAAAAGAGTAGAGGCAACTATGATGCCTGCTAGTTTTAAATTACTTCAAATGACAACAATACATCATTCTTGTGTGACATATTTCTCAAGGGGTGTCTAAAGAGTGATAACCTGTCTTTAACTCTGACCTTTCCCTCTGAGACCCTGAATCTCATTCTCCACAAAACTTTGTCCTGTCCGTTCTTGTGCTCCTCCCATTTTAAGCATCCTCTCTCCTTCCCTAGTGCCCCCTCATCCTACTAGATGCCCAAAGCTCTCCAATGTGTCTGGATCACTTGGAACACCCAAAGCCGGGCAGCGGTGATACACCAGGCCCAGCAGCATCGACCTCCATGCGACCTGGTTAGAAACGCAGACCTGGAGCCCAGCCCAGACCGCCTGAGTCAGAGCCTGCATCTCCCGACAAGATTCCTGGTGACTTGTGTGCACACGCATGTCTGTGAAGTGCTGGCCTACACCATTCTCATGGGGCACAGTTGAGCTTTGTCACCAATTTGTGTGACTGGAGCAGATCAGGATACATCTCTGGGATTCAGTTTATCGTTTGTGAAATAAAGAAATAAGGCCATCTCAAAGTGGCCTGCGGCTGGGAGAGCCAGCTCTGGACTCAGGCCACCCACTCACCTCTGGGTCAAGCGAATCAACCTCTTCAAACCTCAGTCTACTCATCTGTAAAATAGCAATACTAAGTTGAGTACCCATCTTATGGGGCTGTTGTGAAAGTAAAGTGAGAAAATCTGTATTCGTTTCTGATTGTTGCTGTACCAAATTACCCCAAGGACTGTAGCTTAAAACAACACATACCTTTTAAGATTTCAGTTCTGGAGGTCAGAAGTCTGCAGTGGTTACACTAAGCTAAAACCCAGGGGCGGCAGAGCCAGAGGCTCTAAAGAAGAACGTGTTTCCTTGCTTTTCTATCTTCTAGAGGCTGCTCACATTCTTTGGCTCATGCCCCTCTTCCTCCAAAATCAGCAATGGTCAATGGAGCCCTCACATCACATCTGCTTTTGTAGCCACATCTCTGACACTGCCTCCTGCTTTCATGGTCTGTGCTTGCACTGGGCCCACCCGATAGTCTGGGCTATTCTCTCCATCTCAGAGTCAGCTGATCAGTAAACTTAATTCCATTTGCAACCTTAAGTCCCCCATCACCATCTAACACCAACATAGTCAAAGGCTCCAGAGACTGTGATATAAACATCTTTGCAGGAAGCCATTATTCTGCCCATTACACAGCATGAAGGGGTTATTACTGTGCCTGGCAAGCAGTCAGTACCTGGTAAATGTTAGCTGCTTTTATTTGGGTTGGGGGTGGGGGAGTGACTCTGAAGACAGCCTGTCCTACTGTGTAGGAGCAGAGCAGAGGGCTGGTTGTGTTTTTGTGATGAAATGACCAGGATATATTCCCTCGAAGTGTCCTCTGGTTCTGGCTTGTCTTACCCTCTGTAACTCTGATTGCTGTGGCTGGACACACACCCTGACTAAGGAGCTCCTCAGCTAGCCACAGGGATCACCTACCTGTCATGGCTAAAGCCTGAGAAATCTTTCTGTATCAACTACACATAGATGGTAAGCTACAGCTTCACAATGTGATAACAGAATCCACTAAACTCATTGATCTGAATTCTTTCCTGCAGACCACTGACCCTCCGTCTCGTTCTCAGATTAATTCACTCGGGAAATATCGAGCAACTAACATGTGCAAGGCACCAGAGATAGAACAAGGAGGAGTGGTCCTCTCCTTGTCTCTCAGCGGAGCCCTGGCTCCCTGTAGAGGTGCCTTGGCTGCTGCCAATGGGACCCAGAGAGAAGTACAGAGACCCTGGATTCTCCAAGCCTTGCTTCAACAGAGTAGCTTTGATATTTACTTCACAGAATGGGGCTCTGTATAAGATTTTGTTGAAAAACGGAGTCCCCTTTCTTGTAGACACTCACATATCAGTAAATCTTTAAATGTCTTTAAATGTCTGAAAACTGCTCATCTAGGATATAAACCCCCATTCCAGCTGATTCTCCAGGTTTGGCCTCTGGGCTGGTGGCTCCTTTGTGCCTATGCCTGGCAAGTCCTTCCCTCCTCGCCCTCAGTTGGACAGCCTCCCTCGAGTGCCACCAGCAGCTGCCCCTCCTCTGCTCTTTCACAGGCTCAACTTCCTCTGTTTTCTTTCCCCTTCTGGGCCACATCTTTTGGTCCACTTCTGGTATTTCTAGAGCACACTTGGTCCCTCCTGCCATCTTTCTGTCTCCTGTAATTAAATCCTGGCTTATCATTATAGTTGTGTTCTCAAAAACCCCAACATTTTTCTTGCCTTCTCCAACTCTGCCCCCAATTTACCTGGGGAAACAAATAAATACCATCTTTCCCAAACCAGACCTACCGTCTCTCCCTTTACCACAGGCCAATCACAATACCTAACACTCTCATACAGCTCTATTCCACCTGAGGCATTTGAAATTACTTAAATTAAGCTGTCTCATCATTTACCTTCAACCACTTCTAATAACACCTTGTATTTATAGTTCTTTGGCGCTCACAGAGCTCTTTGACATTATCGTATTTAATTTGAGCCTCAAATGCCTTTATGAGGTCAGCAAGGCGGTGACTTTTATTCTTGTTTTGCAGAGAAGGAAACAGGTTCAGATTGGAAGGGAGCTTTGCCCTAGGCCATGCGGCCTGAAGCGGCCAAACCTACCGCAAGCCCTGCCTCTCTGGAGCACAGCACTCTGCGTGTGTTCATCTCGCTTCCAAAGATTATGAAGGTTCAGGGCCTGTTTCATTTTGTTTCAGAAATGGATTTGGCAAAAGAACAAGACAGTACAGTTAATCCTGGCGGCAGCTGCTGGAAATTTTGCCGCACCCTCCTTCTGTTGAATTTGGAACCTCAAACAAAGCTCAGTATAAAGAAGACAAAGAAAGCTTCCATTTGCATTTCATTTTGGTTCCCCCTTGGATTTCATAAGAAGAAAAGAAACAGGAAACCCACATCTCTGTCATTGCCACAGTCACTTGAATGATGCAATGCCACCTGAAAATCAAGCCAGCTTTGTTCTGAAAAACGCTTTTCTTTTGATGTAACAGAGCCAAGGAAGAAAGTTCAGCAGCATTCTACACAGAACGCCCTTTACCTGCAAGGGAATAGAAGGAGAGTTAAGATATTGTATCTTCATTCTCTGGTAACAGAAATACTCTCCTAATCACAGGACTCTAAATATTAAGAAATACAAAGAGAGACTGTCAGAAATGATGAGACAGTCAGCCCTGTCCTTTTTGTTCTCTCTACTCCGCTGATCTTGGAGAAAGCTGTACAATTCGGGTTGTTCCCAGAGTCTCTGAGACATGTGCAGTACTTAGGATTTTGAAAAGTGTTGTTGTGTTAATTGGTTCTAAAAGAAATAACAGGTTGCACCTTCAGATCCAGGCAAAAGGAATGAAAACTATAATATTCTGCTTGGGAAAAATGGTCATCATATAAACCAATCCCTTAGAGATCAGCTTTCCTTGAGTCATTCGCTGAATCACTCTAGAAGCAAGTAAGAAATAAATGGCTCCAAACTTGAGACAAAACAAGAAACATTCCTAAGTAGGGGGCACTGATTTGAGGTAACGAATGTAGAATCCCTTTCCATTAGAGGAAGAATCCTTTGGGTTTTCGTATTAAGAACAGGATTTGGTGTGATTCAGCCATGATTTAAATAAATATGTATTCTTGTTGTGATGTACCCTCATCTTACAAAGGACGCCTCAAAAAGTCAAATTGTGGAGTCATTTATTAAAAAGCCGGCAACATACGAGGCCTGGAGCAAAAGCACTCCGGGCTTCGCAGCTTCGAACAGCTCAACACAACTGGCTTATATTGGCAGATTATCACAAAGGTATTGATTAGATCTTTGGGTCATGTACACACATATTTCCTTCTCATGAAACTCGATTTTAAAATAAATTCTACATTGCTCAATTTATTTTCATTTTCTTTTGCCTAAATAAGGGGCATAGGTCCAAGTTTACTGAGAACTTCAAACTTATGCAGAGTCAGTAAAATCTCTCAAAGGTCCTCTATCACAGTCATAATAGAATAGGTCAGCAGTTCAAAGAGGAAGTAAGGCACAGACAAGGAAAGATGATCTTCTTAAACCACTGTAAACATCCTTCCTAACTTGCCATGGCCTTTTATTGTTATCAAATTTTCTTTGCTGTATTAGCATGAATATTTTGTTCATGAGTCATTATTTCCAATTATCAAAGAGAAGAGATAGCATTTATTTATCATTCTTTATTTCTACATAAAAAACTTGCAGCTACTAATTGCCCCTCTGCCTTTCTGGTGGCAACTTCATTTTCAGTCTCTTTCCAAGATGCTGGTTGCCAATTGTGTAGCATGCTTTCCCTTGAGGGCTCTTACCAGCAAACAGTCTAAAACACTAACAGAATCTATTGCTCTTGTCTTTCTGGTGAGTCACTAAGCTTATTAAACGCATTTCAAGGTCAGTGCAAGTTTGGATGACTTAAAAGTTGATGAAACATAGACAGGAAGTTTTTTGTGTTTTTTTTTTAATTAAATGAAGGCTTATAGGGCCTTATGCTAAGATTCTTTTGGTTTAAATCCTTATAGTGCAAACAAACACATTTAAATGTAATAATTGCCCGTAAATAATTCAAGAAATTTAGGTTTATTTAGATACCTAGCAACCAAAAGAAAAGGATTGATCATTGGAAGCTATAAAATAAGTAAAGATTACTTTGTCTTGGTTCTCTGAAGAATTGGGGAGTTTTAGAGCAGGGAGGGACTTTGAGGGTTATCTAGCCAAATCTCTACGTTACAGATGAGGAAGGTAGAACCAGGGAGGACCAGTGACTCATCTAAGGCCAACAGTTGGCTGGGTGAATAGGGTAGTGAAGACCTGATGGAGTGGGTAGGGGCTGGGAGGAGTGGGGTAAAGGTGGACAAAATGAGAAATATCAACAATAAAAAAATATATCTTAAAAAATAGCTGGGTAACAAATTAGACTTGGCCTACCATTTTTCCATTAGAGCATGAATTTATATTATTTTGGACATTTAGACAAATAAATATATTTAATTAAATTGTATCCTTATTATAGTATAGCACCAAATATCATATGAATCTTCTAGAAAGACATTTGCAGTCCAGAGAAATGGGCAAAGGGCATATGATGCTAGGCCTTTAACACTGATTTCTGCGAAAATTTAGCTACAAGTGCATTTAAGTTCAGTGAGGGTTTTAGAAGAAAATCAATTTGAACATTTTCTTATTTCATTGAAGGACATCTTGTCTTAGAAACTATCTTGGCCAACAGAGGAGGCAGTCAAGTCTTGCTGTGAATAAAATGTTTTCTGCCAACTGCTCCAGGTTTCAGCAATCTGAAAGGGATAGCTATGGGAAGAATTCAAGGCAAAGATACCATGGTGTTTAAGAAGCCTATCATCCTAGATAGAGATGGAAAATGGCACTTCCTGATATATAAGTAACTTTCAAATGCAGGAATAGTGATCAAAAGCCCTCATTCTGCATCCTCCATTCTGCACTTTCAACCTGTACACCTGCATTTATTAACCTTACTCACTTTCGTCCACATTACTCCAGCAACATTAGGCTCCTTTCTCCATAACTCCGAGTAAGGAACCATTTTCTTTAAAAAAAATTTAGTGTTCTCTTGAGCATATTACTACATGCTATTAATTTCATTATTAATGAGTTTGGTATAACTTATTTAGTTGATCTGGACAAATTTTACCAGGTTAGGTCTTCAGTTTGGGGCAATGAGGTTAGGTTAAGTGGCAGAATAGAAACTCATACAGGGAATCTCTCATGTTATCCAAATGTGAAGCCAAATAACTACTTCTGAGGCTCAGATCCAATTCTCACTGTCTCTTACCGGATCTCTCTTATGTGTGTTTTCTGTTTCTCTTCCTGAGATCAGTGGTGCTTCCTGCAGATAAGGTACTCAATATCTTAAGTTAAAATTTATCACTTTTTTTTTTATGCAGGTAACATTCAGTCAAGAGGACACTGGTCAACATAAACTCTTTTTTAATTAGATCTTTTTTCTGACTCATTAGAATCATTAGAGGTTTGCTTTCAGCTGCAGATTTGTGTTTATGTTGAGTATTTAAATCCATCTTAATGAACACTCATTAAAACACCTTCACTGGTTTCCTGGATTCTTAAAAAAATTAAGAATAGAGCTACCATATGACCCAGCAATTCCTCTCCTAGGTATATTTCCACATAACTCAAAAACATGTATTCACAAAGATACAGCATTATTCATGGTGGACAAGTCATGGAGACAACCATGGCGTCCTTCTCTAGAGGATCAGATAAGGAAGGTGTGGTACATATACACAATGGAACACTACTCAGCCCCCCACCACCAAAAAAAAATGCTACCACTTGTAACAAAATGAATGTACTTTGAGACTCTTGTGCTAAGTGAAATAAGGCAGAAAATACTAAAAACCATATGATTTCACTCACATGGAATGTAAAACTGAAACTCATGGACAGAAACAACAGTGTGGTGGTTGACAGAGTTAAGGGGCGAGGAATGGGACATGAAGGGGGCCTAATACGAGGTGATGGAAGATGATTTGACTTTGGGTGGTGGGTGCACAGTGCAATATACAGATCTTGTAACATAAAATCCAAACCTGAAACCTATATGATCCTATTAACCAATGTTACCCCAATAAATGTAATTAAAAAATTAAAGAATAAGCCTGATTGTCAGCACTAATCTGTCAAAAATCAAGGTGCTTGGAGAATGGCCAATATTATAATGAGCATGAAATAATTAAGAAATTAATTATCGTTGATGCAATGACCATCCTAACTTGTGAAGCCACCTGTCTCCAATTGAAGATGTCAACATCAAAAGTAAAACAACATTAACTGAATACCTACAATGCTTCAGGCAATAAAGAGGAAACCAAAATGAAAGAGCCTTACCCAGGTGAGCTTACAATTACAAGGGAAATAATATAGAGAGTATTTAAGGAAGAAATAAATAGAAATAACGAGATAATATTGAGGAAGAAGAAATTTTAGGATGAGCTCAGGAAAAAAATTTCTATCAAACCTTCCAGTATAATCACTGGAGCCATTATACTGTATAATGTTGTTGGGGCCATTAATAGTAATAACAGTAATCATCATTTATTATGAGTGCAGTGTAGAGAACAATTCTGCAGTAGTAGGAAGATAGAACAGATAGACTTGAAGAGATATGTCCCTTCAACTCTATGATGCTGTGTACAATGAATTCTAAGAACAGAAGTTCTTAATCACTTCATTATCAAAGAAAGTGCTTCCTGACCACATCCAAAGCGAGTGTCTTCTTTCCAACTCTTCTCCTATAATTATAGAAGATGGTTTTAATATGACTGACTTGGCTAAAAAAACATTAGAATAAAAAATCGTCTAGAACTGTTTGCTAGTTGGGAGCATGTTTATCCATTTTGCTATATTTTCCTCTTTAAGATGTAATATATAAAATAACCTTATCTAGTAAATGTGTACAATGAATCAGTAAATGATAAAAAATTAAACTTTACTTGAAAAATTAAAAAATTATTTAGGGAAGCATTTTAAATTGAGAATTTTACTGGGATAACTGTAGATTCACATACAGTTGTGATAAATAATACAGAGTACCTCCTACCCAGTTTCTCCCAGTGGTCACACTTTGCAAAACATGATATAATCCACCTATCTTATTCATATTTCCCTACCTTAATATGTACATATTTGTGTGTGAGTATTTAGTTCTATACAATTTTAGCATATATGTAAATTCATGTATTTATCTCCACAGTGAACATATAGACCATTGCATCCCCATAAAGATCCCTCCTATGCCCTTTTATAACAAGATATAACTCTCCCATCCTTAACTCTTGGCAACCACTAATCTGTTATCCATTTAAGTTCTTTTTCATTTCATATAAAGAAGAACTAAAATGGTGATATAGATAAATGTGGTACTTGTCACCTCACACATCCACATCAAAATTACAACTAAAATACAAAACAGCCATCATTCAGAACTGCCTGAAGTCTGGCCGAATGAAAGCCCTACAATTAGAGAAGTAAAGAAAAAGGCACATTGAGACTAGTTAGAGGGGTGGAAGCCGAGACTGGGCTGGTCTTACACCCACATGTGGCATCAGGAGGGATATCTAGGCTGCAGAGGCCTCCGGTGGAGAGCAAGGGGTCGCAGTCCCATACCAGACCCTTCAGTCCAGGGTTCCAGTGCTGGGGAGAGAAGTCCCTGTACCTTCAGGCTATAAAAGCCAGCACGGATTGTGACTGAGTGACATGAAGGCCACTGGAGTCCAAGGTGTTCCTCTTAAAGGGCCTGCACATGAACTTACTCATACTCACTCCCTCTGAGCTTCAGCACTGGGACAGCAGTTTGGGAGCGATCCAGGGACATATGGTGTGGATCTGAATTGTCTGGCATTGGAACATGAACTTAGAGGAGCCTTTCTCCCAGACAAGGGTGCTCAAAGCAATCATTGATCCTATACTGAGACCATCCGTATTGCAGAGTCTCCAACAACCTGGCTCACATTATTTTCTCTGCCCTGGTGATTCCCTGAAACCCCATCCCACCCAATGGGCAGCCCCACCCAAGATATTTGCAGTGGTTTTTCCATAGGAATTACCTGTTCTGGCTTAGGCTTTGACTTTCTTAAAATCTCTAAAACAAGCAGCAACTAGCATCAGCATGCAACATACCACTCAATAACAAGCCACAGGCCTGGCATTAGCAGCAGCCTGCCTTGCTTCATAGCTTGGCCTTTCCTCAGTACTTCCAAGCCCCACACAAGTAGCAGCCATCTACAGATCACTCTGTAGCTCCTGAGAGGTGATCTCAGGAAGGACACAGAAAGTGGCAGACTTTGCACCTCCAGGTGAGCCCCAGAGCCAGTACATTCAGTGGAAAGCTTCAGACCAACTCTACACATCCACGAGCCACACACTCAAAAGGCAGACTCAGTGAGCACTGAAGCACCACTGAGGCAAGACCTGATCCATAGGGGTGTCTCTTGCACAACAGCTCTTCCACTGTAGTTGCAGCTGGTCCTCACAGCCAATTTTCCTGCAGGGTGATTCTTCCCAGTGATGACAATAGCAATCAAGGCTCAACTGCAACAAGACAGTGCACACAGAGTTGTGCCACTTTACCAACTCCAGGAGACATAGCAGCTCTACCTAATACATAAAAACAAACACAGGGAAGCAGCCAAAATGCAAAGACAAAGAAGCATGTCACAAATGAAAGAACAGAAGAAATCTCTAGAAAAATAACTAAATGAAATAGAAGAAAGCAAACTACTAGATACAGAGCTCAAAAACAATGGATAAAGTATACTCAAGGATATATTTTTAAATATTTTATTGATTTTTTACAGGAAATGAGAGGGATAGAGAATCAGAAACACTGATAAGAGAGAAACATGAATCAGCTGCCTCCTGCACACCCCCCACTGGGGATGTGCCTGCAACCAAGTACATGCCCTTGACTGGAATCGAACCTAGGCCCCTTCAGTCCGCAGGCCGATGCTCTATCCATTGAACCAAACTGGTTTTGGCTACTCAAGGATATTAATGAGACCTTCAAGTGACTTAGTGAGAATTTCAAGAATCTTAGTGAAAATTTCAAGGAAATTAGTGAGAATATTAATGACATGGAAAAGATTCAGTCAGAAATGAAGAATACACTAATGGAAATGAAAAAAAATAGTTAGCAGTAAATCAACAGTAGAGTGGAGCATGTTGAGACTCAAATCAGTGATCTGGAGTTTGAGGAAGCAAGAAACATTCAGAGCAAAAAGAAAAAGGAATTAGAAAATATAAAGATAGTGTAAGGAGCCTCTGGGACAACTTCAAGTGTACCAACATTCACATCATGAGGACACCAGAAGGAGAAGAGAGAGGAAAAAAATATTGATAATCTACTTGAAGAAATAATGACAGAAAACTTTCCCTACCTGGTTAAAGAAATAGATTTACAAGTGCTAGAAGTGCAGAAAGTCCCAAACAAGAGGAACCCAAAAAAGCCCACACCAATATACATAATAATTAAAATGCCAAAGATTAAAGACAAAGAGAGAATCTTAAAAGCAGCAAGAGAAAAGCAGTTAGTTACCTACAAGGGAAAACCCATATGACTGTCAGCTGGTTTCTCAACAGAAACTTTGCAGGTCACAAGGGAGTGGCAAAAAATATTAAAAGTAATGAATAGCAAGAACCTACAACCAAAATTATGGTACCCAACAAAGCCTTCATTTAGAATTGAAGGTCAGAAAGAGCTTCATAAACAAAAAGAAACCAAACCAGTATTACATAAAATGTTAAAGAGTATTCTAGAAAAAGAGAAGAAGAAGACATAAAAATATGAACAATAAAATGGTAATAAATACAAATCTATCAACAATAAATCTAAAAATCAAAATAAGCAAACAAGGAATCTTATGAACAAAATAAGCTGATGAATAAAAAAGAACCAGAGACATGGAAACATGGAACAGACTGATGAACCTCAGAGGGAAGAGGGAGAAAGTGGGAAGAGATTAACAAAGAATTTATATGTATATGTGCACTACCTATGGACACAAATAATAGGGTAGTGAAGACCTGGGGTGGGGCAAGAATCAGATTAATGGGGGAATAGGGGAATTAAGGGGATATTTGTAATACTTTCAACAATAAAGTTTTAAAAAATTTATTTTCATTTCAAATTATTGCATAAAGGAATCATATAGTATATAACCTTTTAGATTGGCTCTTTTCAATCAGCATAATTCTTTGGAGAATAATCTAATTTATTACAAATACTCATTCCTTTTCATTGTTGAGGAGTATTCCATGGTATGCATATACCAAAGTTTGTTTAATCATTTCTGTTAAAGGACATCTGGGCTATTTCCAGTTTTTAACTGTTACAGAATGCTGCTATGGATACTCATGTGCAGTTTCTCATTTTATTTGCCCAATAATGCAACTGCTTGACTGTATAGTAATTATATACTTAGCCTTATAAGAAAATGCCAAACTATTTTTAGAATGGCTATGCCATTTTACATTCCCATCAACAATGTAGGAGAAATGCAGTTTATCTGCATCATTGTCAGCATCTGGTTTTGTGAGTATTTTTAATTTTAGCCATTCTGATGGGTGTACAGTGATATCTCATCATGGTCTGAAATTTATATTTTATAGGCTTTGACAGAACAACAGTTTTTAATTTTAATAAGATGCAATTCATCAATTTTCCTTTTATGAATAGTGCTCTTGGTGTCAAGTCTAAGAACTTCTAGCCTGGATCTAGATTCTGAATATTTTCCCCTGTTTTTATTTTAAATTTTATAATTTTATGTTTTATATTTAAATCCATTTTGAATTTATTTTGTATGATGTGTGAGATTAAGGTTAAGTTTTGTTTTTTTACTATGAATGTTCATTTGCTTCAGCACCATTTGTTGAAAAGCTAAACTTCCTCCATTAAATTGATTTTATATTTTTTTCAAAAATCATTGGGTCGTACTTGTATCTATATCTGGATTCTCTATTCTTTTCCATTAATCTATGTGTCTATTCATCTTACAACATGAATATATAGCAAGAATTAACTTTGAATTAAGTGATACGTCCCACAACCCAAGTATGTACCCTGACTGGGAATCAAACCCGTAACCTTTTTGGTTTACAGGACAGTGCTCCAACCAACTGAGCCACCTGGCCAGGGTGCCACACTAATAAAAATTTTAAAAATATAGTAATTTAACATATGCCAAAAATTAATAAAATTCAATATTTATTCATAATTTTTAAATCATCGAAAGGAGCACTCTAGAACTCAGAAACAGAAGGGAACTTTCTTCAACTATAAAGATTATTTATTAGAAATTTACCACAAATATCATACTCGATGTTAAAACATTAGAAGCCTTCTTTTTAAAGTCAGAAACATGACAAGGATGTTACCATTACTGCTTCCATTCCACTTAGTTATAGAGGGTTTATCCAGAGATAGAAATGAGAAAATCAGTGAAAGATAATTACTGAAATAGAAAGGGGAAAAATTATGTACAGATAATTGGATTGTCTACACAGAGCATCCAAGAGAAGCTACAAATTATTCAAGATAATAAGAGAATACAGCAAGATGATGTGTTATGAAAGCAATATTAAAAATTAAATGGCATTCTTACAAAATAGCAACAAACAATGTTAGAAAAGTAATTGGAAGCCTTAGCGGCTTTGTTCAGTGGTTAGAGCATTGGCCTGCAGACTGAAGGTTCCTGGGTTTGATTGGTCAAGGGGCGCATACCCAGGTTGCAGACTCAATACCCAGTTGTGGGCATGCAGGAGGCAGCCAATCAATGATTCTGTCTCATCTTTGTCTCTTCCTCTCTTAAATCAATAAAAAAAAATATTTTTAAAAGCAATAGAAATACAACTATCATGAAAGATACAGAAGACTTTAATAGAAAACATTATAATGCATTACTTCTTGGAATAAATAAATCCAATCTAATAAAAGCCTAATATTCAAAAGTATAAAAGAATCCTATCTAATAAAAAAAATATGCAAATTGACAATACCTCCACTATACTCACAAGCCACGCCCACAAGCCAATCAGGAGTGATATGCAAATTAACCCAACCAAAATGGTTGCCGGCTACAGAGAGCAGGAGGGAGACTTGGGTTTCCTGGTGATGGAGGAAGCCAAGCTTTCTGCCTAACCTTGCTGGCTCAGGCCTCCCCTTAAGGTAACAAAGTTTCAATTATAGAAGATATATATATATCCCAACAGAAATGGCAGCAACAACAGAACTAGAGAGAGCAGAGGCTAGGGTTGCCCTGGCAATGGAGGAAGCCAAGCTTCTGTAGCTCTGGCTTGCCTTGGCCTCTGCTTAAGGCTACAAAGTTTCCAATGGCTGCACCTGCTGAGTGAGCAAAAGGCTTGGCTCCGCTACAGGCTACAAAGTTTCAATTGTAGAACATAAATAAATTCCAGATCCCAGAGCCTCCCCTTGGGTCAGTGAGGGGCATGTCAGGCCTGCAAACCACCACAGGCCCCTTGCCCAGGTCGCCCCACACCCCAAGGGAATCCCCACCCTGATCTGGGACACTCTTCAGACAAATCAGCTGGCACCCACCTATGTACCAGGCCTCTATCCTATCTAATAATTGAGTAATATGCAAATTGATCATTACTTTAACACACAAGATGGCTGCCCCCATGTAGTCAAAGATCCTGCCCCCATGTAGTCACAGCTGGCCACCACAAGATGGCCAGCAGGGGAGGGTAGATGGAAGGGACCAGGCCTGCAATGGAGGCAGTTGGGGGCAATCAAGCCTGCAGGGGAGGGCAGTTAGGGGCAAACAGGCTGGCAGAGGAGCAATTAGGCATCAATCAGGCTGGCATGGGAGTGGTTATGGGGTGATCAGGCTGGCAGACCTCTTGCATATTATACTTTTATTAGATAGGACCAGAGGCCCAGAGGTTAGGGGTAATCAGGAAGGCAGGCAGGTGAGCAGTTAGGAGCCAGCAGTCCTGGATTGTGAGATGGATGTATGACTGCCCATTTAGGCTTGATCCTACCGGGATTGGGCCTAAACAGGCACTCAGACATCCTTGAGGGGTCCCAGATTGGAGAGGGTCCAGACTGGGCAGAGATACACCACCTGCCCTCCCTGTGCACGAATTTCGTGCACTGGGCCTCTGGGCCTATCTAATAAAAGTGTAATATGCAAATTGACCACACTTCTGCTGCATCCACAAGCCACTCCCACAAGCCAATCAGGAGCAAATATTCAAATAAACCCCAACCAAGATGGCTACGGCCACTGAGAGCAGGAGGGAGGCTTGGGTTTCCACAGTGATGTAGCAAGCCACGCTTTCCACCTGCCCTTGCTGGCCTAGGCCTCCACTCAATGCTACAAAGTTTCAATTATAGAAGATACATAAAATCCAACAGAAATGGCAGCTGCCACAGAGCTGGAGAGAGCAGAGACTAGGATTGCCCCCAAGGATGGAGGAAGGCAAGTTTCTGCAGCTCTTGCTGGCCTAGGCTTCCACGCTAGGCTACAAAGTTTCAATTAAAGAAGGTAAATAAATTCCAGCAGAAATGGTTGCCATCTCAGAGTGAGCAGAAGGCTTAGCTCCACTCCAGGCTACAAAGATTCAATTGTAAAACATAAATTAATCCCAGATACCAGGGCCTCCGCTTGGGTCACTGGGGAGCGTAGTTGGCCTGCAAACCATCATGGGCCCCTTTCCCAGGCTGCCCCATGCCCCAAGATAACTCCCACCCTGATCCAGAACACCATTCAGGGCAAACCAACTGGCCCCCACCCATGCACCAGGCCTCTATCCTATCTAATAAAAGAGTAATTTTCAGATTGACCATCACCCCAACACACAAGAGAGCTGCCCCCATGTGGTCAAAGATCCTGTCCCCATGTGGACACAAGATGGCCATCAGGGGAGGGCAATTGGGAGGGACCAGGCCTGCAAGGGAGGGCAGTTAGGGGTGACCAGGCTGGCAGAGGAAAGAAGTTGGAGGCAAACAGGCTGGCAGGGGAGCAGTTAGACATCAATCAGGTTGGCAGAGGAGTGGTTCGGGGGTGATCAGGCTGGCAGGCAGAAGCAGGTAGGGGCAATTTGCAAGGCAGTCAGGCAAGCAGCTGGGATCCAGCAGTCCTGGATTGTGAGAGGGATGTCCCAGATTGGAGAGGGTGCAGGCTGGGCTGAGGGACAAACACAACCCACCCCTCCGGGCACAATTTTCGTGCACCAGGCCTCTAGTATCTAATAAAATGGGGAGGTTAAGATCACTCAGTATCATAAAAATGTCAGTTCTTTCCCAACAATAATGTATAAATCTAAGTGAATTTTCAGAATACTTTATCTTGGGTGTTGAGAAGTTGAGCCTAAACCTCAAGTGAATAGAAAAGGGCCAAGAGTAGCTTAGGCAATTTTGAAGAAAGAAATATGATAGATGTCACTCTTACAGATATCAATACTTATCACAAAACAGTAGGAAATAAAACCATGTGACATTGGCAAAGGGACAGAAAAAGTAGACCAATTAACAGAAAAGTAAGTTCTTAGAAAGAACTTACGAGCCTAGACAATTTTCATATAACAGAAGTAGCATTACAACTCAGTGCAGACAAGATGGCTGTTCAACAAGTGATGCATAAACAGCATGTTACCTCAGGGGAGAAGGGCCACCCCTTTACCTCTCCCCACACACGTGCCCAATTACAGGTGGGTTAGACTCAAGTGTAAAAAACAAAACTTCAAAACTTTTAGGAGTTACTAGTAATGTGGGAGTATGACATTATAGCCTTAGAGTAGAAGGAGTTCCTGTACAAATATCACACATCATACTAGTAAAGAAAAGATAATTAAATTTGAGTATTTTCAAATGTAAAACCAATGTAAACTAAAGATATTGAAAGACAGGCCAATGATTTGGAAAAGGTATTTGCAATGCATATGTCTAACAATGATTCGATAGTCAAACTATGTGAAAAGCTTCTATAAATCAAAGGCAAATATAGCATTAGGTAGCTGAGAAATACATAAACAGTAAATTCAAAGAAATGGAGACATGACTGGCCAATTACATAAATAAAAGAATGTTCAAACTGTTCACTAATCAAGGAAATGCAAATTAAAACAAGGAAATATCTTTTCAGGACAATCACATTGGTAAGATATCTGATAGAAATACCAGGTGTAGGTCAGGATAAGAAAATTCTTGTCCAGTTACAAAGGCTGGCAAATGGAAAGTGATACAAACAACTTGAGAAATAATTTGACATCCTATCTAATAAAAGAGTAATATACAAATTGACTGTACTTCTGATCAAGCCATGCCCACAAGCCATAAGACACACCCACAAGCCAATCAGGAACAAATTGATCAAGCCACGCCCACAAGCTAATCAGGAGCAAATAAACCCCAACCAAGATGGCTGCAGCCACTGAGAGCAGGAGGGAGGCTTGGGTTTCCCTGGCAATGGAGGAAGCCAAGCTTTCCACCTGCTGTTGCCGGCCTAGCTCTCTACTCAGTGCTACAAAGTTTCAATTATAGAAGATATTCCCAACAGAAATGACGGCAGCCACAGAGCTGGAGAGAGGAGAGGCTAGGGTTGCCTGGGTGATGGAGGAAGCCAAGCTTCTGCAACCCTAGCACCTAGGCCTCCATTCTAGGCTACAAAGGTTCAATTATAGAATTTAAATAAACCCAAACGGGAATGGCTGTTGCCACAGAGCGAGCAGAAAGCTTGACTCCACTCCAGGCTACAAAGTTTCAATTGTAGAACATAAATTAATCCCAGATCCCAGGGCCGAAGCTTGGGTCGCTGGGGAACGTGGCCAGCCTGCAAACCACCATAGGCCCCTTGCCCAGGCCGCCCCATGCCCCAAGGGAACCCCCACCCTGATCTGGAACACTCTTCAGGGCAAACCAGCTGGCCCCCACTCATGCACCAGGCCTCTACCCTATCTAATAAAAGAGTAGTACGCAGATTGACCATCACTCCAACATACAAGAGGGCTGCCCCCATGTAGTCAAAGATCCTGCCCCCATGTGCACACAAGATGGCCAGCAGGAGAGGGCTGTTGGGAGGTTCCAGGCCTGCAAGGGGAGGGAAGTTGGGGGCAAACAGGCTGGCAGGGGAGCAGTTAGACATCAATTAGGCTGGCAGGTTAGTGATTAGGGGGTGATCAGGTTGGCAGGCAGAAGTGGTTAGGGACAATCAGGGAGGCAGGCAAGGGAGCAGTTTGGAGCCAGCAGTCCTGGATTGTGAGATGGATGTCAACTGCCCAATAGGATTGAGCCTAAATGGGCAGTAGGACATCCATCGAGGGGTCTCAGATTGGAGAGGGTGGAGGTTGGGCTGAGGGACATCCCCCACCCCCATGCATGAATTTTGCACACCAGGCCTCTAGTTATCTGATAAAATAAAACTTGTACACACTATAATATCCAGCAATTCTACTTTTTAGTATATACCCTGGAGAAATTTCTGCATCTGTTAATAAGATATATAATTGGATTTTTCGTTACATCATTGATTACAATAATGAAATTCTGAAAATAACCCTAATGTTCTTCAGTTGGAAAATAAACAATGGTAATATTTGGTTGAACCACTTGAAATTGCTGCTATTCAGCCATTTTGATATGGTTCAACCTAATAAATTTATAAAAATGAATATTATGTAGGAGCTGAAAATTAATTAACTATATCAAAATAATTCACCATGGATAAGTCTCAAAAACAAAATAATGAGTGAAAATCTCATGCTATAGTATGTATGGTATAAACACAAACACACTCAGGCAAAAAAAAAAATCAGCTTCTTTGGGATAGAGCTTCTGGCCCTGGCCAGTGTGACTCAGTTGGTTAGAGCAGCATAACATACACCAGAAGGCTGCAGGTTTAATTCCCAGCCAAGGCAGATACCCAGGTTTGTGGATCTGATCCCTCCCTGGTCAGTGTGTGCAGGAAGCAACTGATAGATGTTTCTCTCTCAAGTCAATAAGCACATTCTCAGTGTGGATGAGAAAAAAACAAAGAACAAAACACCACAATAGAGCAATTGTACCTGACAATGACTAAAAGTGCTTTAAATTCAGAACTTTTCAGAAGGTGACAGAAGTATTTGTTGAGAACCATATGATTATATGCTTACACTGAAAGTGGTGGTTTCCAAAAGAAACAAAAGGAGGGACCCTGGACAACTGAAACCTACAAATGTCCACTTTACCGTTCTAGTTCCTTACTTTTTTCTTTAATCAGCTTTATTGTTCAGATTATTACAATTGTTCCTCTTTTTCCCCTCATAGCTCCCCTCCACCTGGTTCCCACCCCACCCTCTGTCCTCATCCATAGGTGTACGATTTTTGTCCAGTCTCTTTCCACACCCCACACAGCCCTTTCTCCCTGAGAATTGTCAGTCCACTCCCTTTCTATGCCCCTGATTCTATTATATTCACCAGTTTATTCTGTTCATCAGTTTTTTTCATTCACTTGATTTTTAGATTCGCTTGTTGATAGATATGTATTTGTTGTTCATAATTTTTATCTTTATCCTTTTCTTCTTCTTCCTCTTCTTAAAAAATACTTCTTAGCATTTCATATAATACTGGTTTGGTGGTGATGAACTCCTTTAGCTTTTTCTTATCTGTGAAGCTCTTTATCTGACCTTCAATTCTGAATGATAGCTTTGCTGGGTAGAGTAATCTTGGTTGTTGGTTCTTGCTGTTCATCACTTTGAATATTTCTTGCCACTCCTGTCTGGCCTGCATAGTTTTTGTTGAGAAATCAACTGACAACCATATGGGTATGTCCTTGTAGATAACTGTTTTCTCTTGCTGCTTTTAAGATTCTCTCTTTTTCTTTTGCCCTTGGCATTTTAATTATAATGTGACTTGGTGTAGTCCTCTTTGGATTCCTTTTGTTTGGGGTTCTCTGTGCTTCCTGGACTTGTAAATCTATTTCTTTCACCAGGTTGGGGAAGTTTTCAGTCATTATTTCTTCAAATAGGTTTTCAATATCTTGCTCTCTTTCTTCTTCTGGCACCCCCATAATTCAGATGTTGATATGCTTGAAGTTTTCCCAAAGACTCCTTACACTATCTTCATATTTTTGGATTATTTTTTCTTTTTGCTTTTCCAGTTGGGTGTTTTTTGCTTCTATGTATTTCAAATATTTGACTTGATTCTTTTGATCTTGCAGTCTGCTGTTGGGTCTCAGTATAATACTTTTCATTTCAGTCAGTTTATGTTTAATTTCTAGTTGGTCCTTTTTCATATCCTCAAGGGTCTCACTAAATTTATCGGTGGTTTCTAGAAGATTCTTGACAAAACCTTATAACTGTGGTTTTGAACTCTATATCTAGTTGTTTGTTTTCCTCCATTTCTGTCATCTGTGACCTGTTTCTTTGTCTCTGAATTTTGGCTGCCTCCCTGTGTTGATAGAATGGCTTTGTGTGGTAGGTGTCCAAATAAGGCCCAAAGGCTCAGCTTCCCCAATCACCTGAGGTGGACACTCTTGGTGCACCCCTTTGTGGGCTGTGTGTACAGTCTTGATTTTTGTTGGTATCACTTGGAGGAATGACCTCCAGGCCAATTGGCTATGAGGATCAGCTGTGTCTATCCTGGGAGAACTTCTGTGCTGAAGACACCCTTATGGGGCAAGACTTGCTTCAGTGGGGTCTTGCTTCTCACTGAGTCTGCCCCTTGAATGTGTCCCTTATGGATCTGGGGAGTTGTATTCTGGGTGGTCCCACTCTGACCACTGGGTACACTGGCTCTTGGATTTCCAAGGAGGTCCAAATTTAGCCTCTGCCTGAGGCCACCCAGAAGGAACTACAAAGAGATCTGCAGATTCCTCTTCTTTGTTTGGGGTTTGGAGGTGCCCAGATGAGGCCCAGCTGTGAAGCAATTCAAGTTGCTGTGGGGCCTTGTGCCTTCTTTTGGTGACTCTGGGGCTCTCGGACCCAGGTGCAATTTGTTAGGTAATTTTAGATTGCAAAGGGCCAGGCATTCATATGCAAAAGCCTCTGCACACAGCTTGGGTGGGTTAGGGTCTCAGGGAATCAACAGTGTGGAGCAAACAGCTATGGCTGACCTTCAGAGGCCCCCGTGTCTCAGTGTTCCTTGGTAATCACTGCAAGCACTCTGAGAGAAAGCCACCCTCGAGTTCCGCCCGAAGCCAGAAAGTCCAGTCTCTCTCTGTATGAGTCTGGGTCCCCAGAGTCCCACCTGGAATTGGAGTTCAGAGCAGTAGGGAGCTTGTATGTCTCCCTCGCGGTTGAAAAAGACAGCCACATACTCAGTTGCTAGCTCTTTCCAGGCACGCACGAACCTCCGTACCTCTGTACTTTACTTCCACAGCTCCTCTGAGTCTCAGTGTGCTTTTCTCTTTCCTTCTTAGTTGTAGAGTTTCCATTCAGCCAGCCTTCCTGTGGTTCTGGATGATGTCTGCTTTGTCTTTCAGTTGCAGTTTTGAAGTGGTTGTGCGAGGCAGCAAGTTCAGGTGTTTGCCTATGCCGCCACCTTGGTTTCTCCTCTAGTTCATTACTTTTGTTCAATTTACTTCTTACTTATTAGGTTATCCATTAATGACTGTTAATCCCAAGAAAAAAGAGTAAATAATAATTTTAAACAGAAGGCAAATAATAAATATCCAGAGCTAGATCATAAAATAGATGATATTTTAAAATTTTATTCTCACATTCTCCACTCAGATTTTTAAAATTCTCAGTTATAGAAAATGAATATTAAACATGTCTTAAGTACAGATTCTGATTGGCAAATTCACCTCTATTTTTCCCTTTCTGTTCTTTGCTCATGTGGTTAGTGATTTACGCCATCCGACTTCCATCTTGTGGCCCAAGAGGCTTCTCTAGATCCTGCCATCATGTTCCCATTTAGCCAACGAGGAGGAAAAGTGGAGCAAAGGGCACACCCCCTATCTGTTAGGACACTTTCAGGAAGTTGCATACATCACCTTTTGCTTATATCTCAATGTCTAGAACCTAGCCATATGCCACACTTAGCTTCAAGGAAGCTAGGAAGTTCAGTTGTTATTCCAAATGGCTAGTATTCAACTAAATTTGAGGCTTCTATTACTGAAGCAAAAAAATTGATAATGTGGAGGAGGCCAGTAGTTTCTGCCACACCATCTTCCTCCCTTCCTCTCCTTCTCCAAATAAGAGAATACTACTTTGATCCCAGAATGTTTACTGGGTCATCTTGACTCTTGGGCAGTCACTGCACAATATAGAATGCTAATGCATGGGTGCCTGGTATAGCCCTTTTCAGGATACTCTGCTCCATTTCTTCCTTCCATGCAGCTGGATTGGTCAACTGATCAAGGCTTTCCCAAAGGCAGTGGTCGGCAAACTGCTGCTCTCGAGCCACATGTGGCTGTTTGGCCCCTTGAGTGTGGCTCTTCCACAAAATACCATGGCCTGGGTGAGTCTATTTTGAAGAAGTGGCATTAGAAGAAGTTTAAGTTTAAAAAATTTGGCTCTCAAAAGAAATTTAAATGTACTGTTGATATTTGGCTCTGTTATTAATGAGTTTGCCCACGACTGGCCTAAGGGATGATTTATGCATTTTTGTCTCTTGCCCCTATCTCTTTATTTACAAGTTTTTGAGCACTTCCATTGCTCTCATAGCAGCAGGCTTGCTTTGGGCACACATGGGACATGAATCACATGCTCCATTACGGTTTACCAGAAAGTTATGCCTTAAGGATTGTAAGCTTGGAACTAGCTAATACTTAAATTAAAATGTATACATTGGTTTTAGTTTTTTTTTTTAAGTACTCAGAATTCAGAACCTCAAGGGAATGTTCAAGTGATTAAAAAAAGGGGGGAGGGATAAATTGTTTTTCATAATAGAAGGAACTAAAGGGGCTGGATGCTGTGAGGTGGAAAAATCAGAAGGGAGCCACTCCATTAGAACAGGAACAGAGACCAGAAATCCCTACAGGAATTTGCAGGCTCTCTGCTATGAATATATTTTGTCATGCTCCTCTTTTTTCTCTTCCTCAGAAAACTTAACTTTTCATTGTTCACTAAACATTTGTATTAATAGATTATTGATAGGACTCAGAGAAGAGGAGAGGAATGTAACAGTTCGTACTATGCCACTTGCAAATTCAGAAACCCAAGATAAACTAAGTTAAGAAGCGATACAGGAAGAGTGACGGAGAAAGTAAGTTGCCTTATAAAAGAGGGAAGTCCAGGGATGAATCTGGATTTAGAGATGGTAAAGCTGTTTTCTCTCTCAGTTTTTTCCCCTCTGTCCTTTTCTTTCCACTCTTTGCCCCATTTCTATCTCTCTCTCTCCATGTCTGCCTCTGCTTTTCTCTGTCTGTTCGTCTCAGTCTTTTGATTTTCACTAAAGACATGCTTTCTCCATCCAGCTAGGGATGGCACCTGCTGGTGGCCCCAGATCCACTTTTTCCCAGCCCAGCAGTCTTGACAGAAAAGCAATTGGGTCCTCACTTTCTATGTGGAGGAAAACTCTGTTCCTGCTGAATCATGAGCCCATTCTTGGTTCAATCAGTAGACCAAGCATATAATGAACCAGGAGTGGCCCCATCTGGGTTTCTTGTCTACCCCATGGCCAAAGAATGCCAGATATTATGATTGGCAGCCCTGTCCAGATTATATGAAGTTGGGACTTTCCCAAAGGAAATGGAGTGCCGCCACCAAAAGTGCTGGATAGAGAAAAAAAGAAGGAAGGAAAGAAAGAAAGAAAGAAAGAAAGAAAGAAAGAAAGAAAGAAAGAAAGAAAGAAAGAAAGAAAATCTACTGAATTTACTACACTGTTATGTTTTCCACCTTTAAACTAAGATATCTAGCTGCATTTTAGGTTAAATCACTAGTGCAGAGCCAAAAAAAATCATACACTCAAACCAATGTCAAAGTGTTGAGTGAAAGGTGTGGAGAAATAGAAATTGACCAGCAAAGATTTATGAGAATACCACTTCTGAGTCAAAGGGAAATTATGAAACAACTGAGTTTATTCTGATAGCCTCTGCAGAAATGCCCAATCTATAACAAAATAGATTAATAGAAATAGGAGAAAAAGTTTGTTCAGTCTTGGCCGTGTGGTTTAGTTGGTTAAAGTGTCATTTGGTACTCCAAAAGGTTGCAGGTTGAATTCCAACCAGGCACATACCTAGATTGTGGTGTTTCTCTCTCATATCATTCTCTCTCTCTCTCTCTCTCTCTCTCTCTCTCTCTCTCTCCCTCCCTCTCTCCTTTCTCACTTCCTTTCTCTAAAACCAATAAAAACATATGCTCTGGTGAGAATTTTTAAAAAGTTTGTTCATGTTTAAGGAACTACCAAATTCAAATTGTAATACAAAAAAGAGGTTCCCATATTTGATCTGACCAACAGTACATAAAAGTGCCTGTTCCCCACACCTTCACTGTTAATCATTTGAAAAATGCAAATTAAAATCAGATGCTAGTATATATCTACTAGAACATCTAAAATAGAAAGGCTGGCCATAAAAAGTGTTGGTGAGGATGTGAGGAAACTGGAACTCTGATATATTGCTGATGGGAATGTAAAATGGTTCAGTCACTTTTAAAAAGATTTTAACAACTCTTAAAATGTTAAATATACACCATTCCACTCCTAGGAATTTAAGAGAAAAAGCTGTATGTCCATACAAAAGCTTATACACAAAGGTTCATAGCAGCTTTGCATTGAAAGTTGAGAGAGAAAATTTGTTAGATATTAAATTCAGACAAACCTTGACTTGAAACTCAACTCAACTTGAGCAAGTCACTTATCCTCTTTAAGCTCAAGTTTCTCATTCATAAAATGAGGACAGCAATACAGTGCTTATTTCACAGGGTGGTTGAGAGGATTAAATTGGGTCATGTATAAGGGCTACGCACAGTACCTTACATATAACATGCATACAATAAATATTATCATTATGCTTAATTGTGCCTGGTACCTGATACATTGTAAGTATTCAATAAATGTTAGTTCCTTTTCTCCTTGTTGCCATAGTTCCCCACATCAAATCATTTTTCATGTTCGTGTCTTATCACTAGTTTATATTCTAAAGTCAAATCAGCTCAGAGCAAAGAAGAGACACTAAGACAGTAGTTTAGGGACATGTTAAAAACATCATCATGAGAACTAAGATGGCGGCAAAGGTAATACACCTATCTTGCCATCATAATCAGCAATTTTAATACTACAACTTAAAGAAAGAACAAACACCTTCCAGAATCACCCGAAAGCTCGCCGAGTGAAAATTCCACAAATAAAAGTGAAGATAAGACACTGTGACCCGGAGGAGCGGCGGCGAACAGAGTTGAAAGATTCGCACGGAGAGAGGTTTGGAGTGTGCGCCTCGGAGAGGGCGGGCGGCTGAAAACCGGCCAGTTTTCTCGATCGGGGAGACAAAGACGTCCCACTGACTGATTCTCCAGCTCTGGGCGAAGTCCAGGGAACCCACTATCACACGGGGTGAAAACTGGACAGTGGGAGGGCACGCCGAAGCTCGGGTGCTGCCAGGTCTCCCGGCTTGTGGAGAAGGCAGCTTGCCCGCGAACAGCTCAGCTGCGTGACGGCGCAGAGAGCGCACCGCGACTTGCCTCTCATTCGGAAAACCGTCAGACTGCTTTGTTTTACGACCCTGGGTGAGACATTGCGCATGCAGACTCATTTTGGGAAAGTCTGAATTCCCTGGCAACCGGCAGCCGGTGGAGCTCCGCAGTGGCTCTCTCTCAGAGGTGCTGGCGGCCATTGCCCCCCGCACAGAGTCCCTGGGGCCGCATAGGGCGGAGCTGACTCTGTCTGCTTGGCCCGGAGACTCCGCCCACCCAACCTGAGCAGAGCTGAGCTTCACAGACAATTGGCCTGGAGGTCAACCCTCCAAGTGCTAACAACGATTAACTGAGCTTAACTTCAGCAAGACTGTGCAGCCCATATCCACCTCAGGTAACCGGGGAGGCTGAGCCACTATCCCTAGTAGGAAGTCTACCACACAAAGCTAATTGACCAACTCAGGGAAGCAGTCACCATGCAGCAACATGGAAAGAAATCAGATGTGAAAGAAATGGAGGAAAAAAAACGACTGGACATGGAATTCAGAACCACAGTTATAGGGTTTTTTAAGAGGCTCCAACAAAAGATCGAGGCCTATAAGGAAACAAGCAAGACCACAAAGGAAATGAATGAGTCCTACAAGAAAATGAACAACACCCTCAATGATATAAATGAGAGCTGCAAAGAAATGATCAAGACTAACGTGGAAATGATCAAGACCAACATGGAAATGAATGAGTCCTGCAAGGAAATGAAAGAAACCCTCAAGGATATAAAGCAGACTCTCAAGGATATGAAAAAGGACCAACCAGAAATTAAGCATACACTGACTGAAACAAAAAATATTATACAAAGACCTAAAAGTGCCCTGGAGCACCCCAAGAACCAAGTTAAAGATTTGAAATACAAAGAGGTAAAATCCACTCAGCTAAAAAAGCAAGAAACCAAAAGAATCCAAAAAATTGAAGATAGTGTAAGGGGCCTCTGGGACA
The DNA here is from genome assembly GCA_027563665.1 of Antrozous pallidus. Lineage (NCBI taxonomy): Eukaryota > Metazoa > Chordata > Mammalia > Chiroptera > Vespertilionidae > Antrozous > Antrozous pallidus. Next base: position 10,064,327 of record CM050519.1, read on the forward strand.
ACCTCAAGCATACCAACATCCGAATTATAGGGGTGCCAGAAAAAGCGAGAGGCCAAGACAATGAAAACCTATTTGAAGAAATAGTGACTGAAAACTTCCCACACCTGATGAAAGAAATTGACTTAGGAGTCCAAGAAGTGCACCGAACACCAATATATAGGAACCCTAAAAGGTCCACACCGAGGCACATCATAATTAAAATGCCAAGAGCAAAAGACAAAGAGAGAATATTAAAAGCAGCAAGAGAGAAACAGTTGGTTACCTATAAGGGAGTAACCCATACGACTGTCAGCGGATTTCTCAACAGAAACGATGCAGGCCAGACGGGAGTGGCAAGAAATATTCAAAGTGATGATCAGCAAGAATCTACAACCAAGATTACTCTATCCAGCAAAGCTATCATTCAGAATTGAAGGTCAGATGAAGTGCTTCGCAGATAAGAAAAAGCTAAAGGAGTTCATCACCACCAAACCAACATTATATGAAATGCTGAAAGATATTCTTTAAGAAGAGGAAGAAGAAAAAGGTAAAGATGAAAATTATGAACAACAAATACACATCTATCAACAAATGAACATAAAAATCAAGTGAATTGATAGGCTGTTGAACAGGATAGACGGGTGAATATAACACAGACATGGACATAGAGAGGGAATGGACTGACAATTCTTGGGGAGAAAAGGGTTGTGGGAAGTGCAGCAAGAGACTGGACAAAAATCTAGCAACAATGGGAGAGGACAGTGGGGAGGGGGAGGTGAGGGTGGAGGGTGGGATAGGCACAGGGTGGAGGGGAGCTATAGGGGGATAAAAAGGGGAAACAATGTAATTAATAAACTGAACAATAAAGATTTAAAAAAATAAAAAAAATCATCATTTCTCTAAAAATAGTTTGACATGAAAGCACATACTCTGTGTGTAAATAAAAGAGAATTGCACAACTCAGTGGGGTCGGCTTTCTGGCACTCTCACCAAAACACAATTCTCCATTCTGGAATACATACAGTCAGGGGCCACCGACCGTATCTTCTGATGAGGGCTGGGAAAGTATCCCTAGAATAAAAATAATCATCTTCAAGCCCAAAGCACTAAACAAAAGGGGAAGCCAGTGAGCTTTCTTATGATTGTCTATTTGGGGCAGGGATTTCTCTGAGCTTTTAGGGAGGTGTGGGAGACATATCTGAGCTATGAGTTAGTACGATTGTCCACTGGGGCACTCACTGGGGAAAGGAAAGAGAAGAATCAGAGGCCACGGGAACCAGGAAGACTGGTTAAACCAGGGCCTAGACATTCTGGTTAACTAAGTAGGTAGAAGTTCTGGGTCACAGGTGATGACAAGAGGTGGAACTGCTGTGAGACAAGGGTTTGTGAGGCTTCTAGGGTGTCAAAGCCCAGAGCTAAGCCAGAGAACAGCTACTGTCAAATCCTAATCAGAGAAAAGTTCAAAAGAAAGCCCTGTCCAATCCTGTGGAACGAGATTGGAAGTGGGTGGAGAAGAGAAGTGAGTTTAAGACAGTAGGTGATATTGTGTCACATCATCCTTGTTTCTCAATAATGTGTACTAGTATTTTGAGAATTCCAAATGCACAAAATCATGGGTTGATCCAGGTCAACCATCAACATCGACTGCAAGGCCAAATCGCTTCGGAAAGAAGACAATGCTCTGTGTTTGGTGGGATCAGGAAGGTGTGGTGTATTATGAGCTTCTAAAACTAGATGAAACCGTTAATACTGATCGTTACTGACAACAAATAATCAATTTGGACCACGCTTTGATCATCAAACAACCAGAATGGACCAGAAGATACAGCAAAGTAATTCTGCTTCATGATAATGCACCATCACACACTTCAAAACCAGTTAAAGACATTTTAAAAGATCTTGCCTGGGAAGTATTAACCCACCCAATGTATTCACCAAAGCTTGCTCCTTCAGATTACCACTTGTTCTGATCGATGGCACATGAATTTTCTGAGCAGCATGTCCAAACATACAAAGAAGTGGAAAATTGGGTCTCTGAATGGTTTGCCTCAAAACAAGAAAAGTTCTATTGGGACAGTATCCACAAATTACCTGAAAAATGGGGAAATGTGTAGCTAGCAATGGACATTACTTTGAATAAAGCACTTTTGATGTTTATCTTGAAATTATCATGTTTTCTTTGATAACAAAATCTGCCATTATTAACCAGTATATCTAATAAGGATTGCCTATTTTGTAGTCCTATTGTACATTATTGACTGATCATTGCTTCCTAATTTACCTAAAATCTTACTCTTCATTTTTCCTATATGCTGCTTGGGAAGGTCTCTGGAAATAGTATGGGTAGCCATTTGGGACGAGGATTCAGTACATGGTCCATTTCCCAGGCTAGGTAGTTCCGGATAACAGGACCATAACTTTTTTACACACCTTTCTCCTAATTTTAATTTTGGAAACCATGAAGCTGGTCTTACCTCAAATTACTAACTACATGGACAATTATTTAAATTTACAAAGAGTTGGAAATTTTATTTTGTTCCTCATTTCATTGTGATATATATGAGATCATCAGTTCAGACTTAATATTGAGCTTTAGAAACATTACACTGGCCTTGCAAATGAGATGAGTTAGTTTCCAAGTTTTCTCAGGTGACTTGGGTCTGAGGCACCAAACTCTAGCTGGGAACTAGTACACTAGATAGGAATCTCAAAAGGGGAGAGGGTTAAACAGGCACCGGTACTAAATAATAGAGTCTCAGCAAAGTTTCTTCCGGGTGGGGCTCTTAAACGTTCTCACTGACCTGTACGATGCATGCTCACCAATTGGGATGCCATTCCTGACCCAAAGCAGACCTGAGATCCTGAATTTTGAACAGTTTGTCCAGAGACAGTCCGTACCTTTCCTCTGTGGGGAAGACTTGCTACAATATCTTCTGCAGAACCACATTGTCTCAGGCTGGAGTGGCTATATCAGCTTTGAATTTCTACTGTTGCACAGAAACCTTGTTTGATATCTGACTAGGCTTCAAGACAGTCTGTCTCCTAAAAGGCAATTTGGTTGAAGATCCCGTTGTGAGGAAAGCTGTGAATGAGCAGACCCAATCCAGAACGCTCCGAGGTAAGGGTATAAGGTACACTAGGATTTATGGCCTGCTGTGTTTGCACTGGGTTCAAGACCTCTTCCCTGTCCATATGCAAGGTAAGTCCTACTGTTAATCATCACGTGAAGGGGTGGTGCTATTGGACAAAAAAACAAACAAACAAAAAAAACCTGCAGATAACCTGGCTCAGAGTCTCACCACTTCCAGGCTGGCTGCCCAGGAGCAAGCTGTTCGTCCCTCAGAGTTCTGATCCCTTACGCCAATTGAGATAAGTTAAATCCTGCTGAAGGCTCCATTGATGTTAAGATAGAATAAGAGAAAAATGACCACAGAGACTGTACTGTATATGTAAGTATTTGTTTAATCTCTCCTTTGTCCTCTCCTCTGCGTCCCAAAGCCACTGTTCAAAGTCTAGCATTGCCTCTCAACTAGACTCCTGCTGCCATGTCTGTTTCTTTTCCTATGTCTTTCTGTTCCCCTCATGCTACTCTCCAAGCCGTATCTGATCTCTGTTTAAAATTCATCACAGCTCTCAAGGAATTGCCTCTCTAGACTCATCTCCAGCCTTGTCTATCCTTTGCCTTTCTGGCAAACATACGAAGAATATGAGATCCAAGAAAGCAAGGTTATCTCCTTCATTGTATTTGTCACATCTATGGTAATTGCGGGCACACAGCCCCTGGGCCATAAATAACTGGGCTCTATCTCCTTTGTTCACTGTTATAGTCAGCCTGGCCCTGGCTCCCTGTCCTGGCAGGGAGCCTGGCAGAACCAGCCGTGCAAAGGGGTAATGTGAGGAAGGAAGGAAGACCCTTTTTCAATTTGACTCTGGAGGCCTAGAATTTTTTTAAAGTACCTTTTTGATTTTAAGAATATGCAGTTTTTTGGAAGAATTAAATGAACCAAAATTTCTTAAATGTAGGCTAAAGGGAGCCTATTTATTATTTTTACCACTAAGTGAAAATTGTGCCAATCTTATTTTCTTGGTTACTGGAAATGTCTCACTAATAAAACACATCTTTCTGAATTTTTTCACTCTAACAGGATGATTATGTCCCATGGGGCTTGAGTATTGTTAATTAAAACAATAGGATACACAAAGAAAAATAAAAAAAAAATTTAGATCAGGAAATGCTTAAATGTTTCCAAAAAATGTTTATCAGGAAATGTTACTCAAGAATCAAAACATTTCCTGCCTGATGATTATTCCACAAAGAAAAAACATGTGATGCCAGTTATGGGGTCTTGTAAAAAAAGAAATTCTATGATGGAATACATTTTATTTTTTTAATCCATTATAAGCAACATGAGATAAACGGGAATTTCCCAGAATCATATGGCTTTTAAGAGTTTAGCCTTAACAGGTTTGGCTCAGTGGATAGAGCCTTGGCCTGTGGACTGAAAGGTCCCAGGTTCAATTCCAGTCAAAGGTATGTATGTATATACCTTGGTTGTGGGCACAACCCAGTAGGAGGTGTGCAGGAGGCAGCTGATGGATGTTTCTCTCTCATCGATGTTTCTAACTCTCTATCCTTCTCCCTTTCTCTCCGTAAAAAAATCAAAGAAAATATATTTTTAAAAGTTTATTATTCACATAAATATTTGATACTTAAACCTTATAGAAAAAAAATACAAGAAATAAAGTAGAGCCCTAGCGGGTTTTGCTGAGTGGATAGAGCATCGACTGGGGACTGAAGGGTCCTGGGTTCGATTCGGTCAAGGGCATGTATCTTGGTTGCAGGAACATTCCTAGTAGGGGATGTGCAGGAGGCAGCTGATCGATGCTTCTCTCTCATCGATATTTCTAACTCTATCTCTCTCCTTTCCTCTCTGTAAAAAAAAATCAATAAAATATATTTTAAAAAGAAAAGAAATAAAGTAGAAATTCACCAATATCTCACCACTCAGAGATGACCACTCCTAATATTTAAGTGAACATAATTCTAGGCAGGTTTTCATGTAAATATATGCCTTTGTGTACAACTTTATGTAAGTGGTTTTTATGATAGGTACTGTACCAGCAGCTGGGCTGGAGGGGTCTTTCCTAGACTCCTCCTAGCGACTTCCTTGAATGTGTCTACAGCCAGGATGTCACATGTCCACCCCAGAGGATGCTAGAGGTGTCTGCAGAATTATACTAGAACACTCCATCCTCCCAGCCCCTATGGGATTTACGGAGGGCTAATACTCCCATAAAGTTGTCCTTAGATGTAGAGTCAGGAAATTGTTCTCTTTTAGTGTGACCTAGCTGTGTTTCCAAACTATAACCTGCAGAAACATAGATCACAATAGCAATGACATTATCTGGGATAACATTTGAAAAAGAAATTGTAATGATGAAATAAGACAAAATAAATAGAAACACAAAAGAAAAATGTCTATCTGATATAGAGACAATCTCTTTTCTTCTGACCAAGAAATGTGTTGTTTAGTGGCCTTTTTTTCTCCTCCCCTTCTCCCTCCTTCTTCTCTCCCCCTACCTCTCCTCCATTTCTTCTTTTTCCTCTTCCTCCTCCCATTTTCCTCCTTCTCTTTCTCCTCCTCCTTCTCTTCCTATGCTTCCTCCTCTTTCTCTTCTCTAGAACTGCTCCCCTCAGTCAGACTCCTTTTCCCAGTACTTTGCAACCTTTAGCTTCTGGCCAGTCAGCTTTCCCACAATTTGGTCAGCCAATAGAACTCAAGTCTTTGCCCTTTTTTTTTTTTTTTTTTTTTTTTTTTTTTAGCATTTGCAGTATACTATTATCTGAAATGCTGAAAACTCCAAAATCACCAATTTCATAAAGTCTCGAGGAATTTAAGTTTTAAAAAAACTAATCTGAAACAAAAAAAAGAAAACTAATCTGTTTCACAAGGTCATTACTTAATCAGGGGCATGCCAGGGCAGCTAAGTACAGTCTCTTTCATTAATTAATTTTATTTAATCTGTACCAAGGTGACCTATGGAGAAACTTACTTGTACTTAATTTTTGCTGCTGAAGACTCAACAAGGAGGAAAGAAAAGATTCCTTTTCCCAGAAGTATAACTAGACTTTTCTAAATTAAAAAAAAAAAAATCAATAGAAGTCAGGGCACTTCTGCCTGGCTGTCTAGAAAGAAAAAAGCAAGATGAAGTTTCTCTGCTTTGGAGAATTAAAAAGGGGAGACAGTCCCATTATGGCTGGGCCCAAAGTGGATTGGAAAAAGAATAAGTTATGCTAGAGTAAAGTCATGAAACTACTCCAGTAAAGTGGCAGAACACTGAGGGGAAATGGCCCCAGGAGTGGCTGGAGAAGCTGAGCACTGAAAATTATGTCTTGAGAATAAATGACATCACCAAGGGAGAGAGAATAGAGAAATCCAAGGACTGAGCTCTGGGCATGCCAAGGACTGGAGATGTGGGGGATGAGAGGTGGTCAACCAAGGGAGCTGCCAGTTAGATGGAAGACAGAGAGAGGGGCCTCCTGAAAGGGAATGCTTCAAGATGGCTGGTGCGAACAACTGTTTCAAATACTGCTGAGAACTGGAGTGAGATAACTGAGAAATAGCCCCTGATTTTGCAATATGGACATCGGCAGTTTCAGTGGAGAAGTGGGAGCAGAAGACTGGAGTGGATTCGAATGAATAGGTGGAAGGGTTGAGGATACAGTGAGTATAAATGGCTCTTTCCAGGAATTTTGGAAGAAAGCAGAGAAATAGGGTGGTAGCTGGAGGGGAATGGGTTGTCAGGACGTTGTTTGATCTATTTTAAGGTTAGAAATTCCACTTTATTTTTTAAAATTTATCTTTATTGTTGAAAATATTACAGATGTCTGCTTTTCACCTCAGTGATTCCCTTCCCCATCCTCACCCCCTACTCCCAAGCTTTCATCTGTATCCTTAGGTTATACATATATGCATGCAAGTTCTTCGGTTGATCTCTTCCCACCCACCCTACCCTTTCCCTCTGAGATTTGTCAGTCTGTTCCATGCTTCTATGTCTCAGGACCTATTTTGTTCATCAGTTTATTTTGCTCATTAGATTCCACATATGAGTGAGATAATGTGATACTTGTTTTTCTCTGACTGGTTTATTTCACTTAGCATAATATTCTCCAGGTACCTCCATGCTGTCTCAAAGGGTAAGAGATACTTCTTTTTAAAGGAAGTTTTTAAAAAGTTGTGAAAATGGTACACAATGTTAACATGCTTATGGGAATAATCCAGAATAGAGAAAAATGAATAATGTACAATTGGGAGGTGACAACCACTAGAGTAACAATATTGAGAATATAAAAGCAGATCTCATACAAAAGTGGAAGAGTTGGACTTAGATGGGAGCATGGGCATTTCATTCTTGGTAACAGGAGGGTATACAGAGTGCAGATGTAAGTGCAATGCACTGAATGCATCCTCTTAAAATTTATGTGTTAAAACCCTACCCCTCAATGTGATGGTATTAGGAGCTGAGGCTTTGGGGAGATAATTAGATCATATGGTGGAGCCTCCCTGAATGAGATTAGTGCCTTTATGAAGGAAATTCTGGAGAACTCTCTTGCGTTCTTTCCACTGTGTGAGAATACAATCAGATGGCATTCTGCAACCTGGAAAAAGAACCTGCTCTTGAAATTCCAGTCCTCAGAACTATGAAAAATAAATTTCTGTTGTGTATAAGCCACCCAGTCTATGGTACTTTGTTAAAGCAGTCAGAATTGATTTAGACAGTAGATAAACATGATAGATGTGGTGATGGATATGTTAACCCCTAAAATACTGACCTATACTGTCAAAGTAAAACTTTTCAATTTGATAAATTTATCAATATTGTGGTACCGATAGACTAAACCATCCAAAAAATTTTGAAGGGAACTATGTGATTTAGTCATCTTTCCTACCTGCTTTTAATTTTCCCTCCTGGGAAAAAATTGTTGGTCCCAGATAAAATAAATATTCTTAAGAAAATTTTTTCATATGTAGATTTTAAAATATATATTTTTATTGATTTCAGAGAGGAAAGGAGAGGGAGAGAGAGATAGAAACATCAATGAGAGAGAATCATAGGCTGCCTCCTGCATACATTCTCCCCGCATGTGCCCTGTCTGGGAAAACATGACCTTCTGGTTCATAGGTTGATGCTCAACTACTGAGCCAAACCAGCCAGGCTATACATTTTTTTAAAAGAACCTTTTTAATTTCTGAGAAAATATTCACAATTTTCAAAACAATAATCTTATATAATAAAAAGCTAATATGCAAATTGACTGAACAGAGAAATGACCAGTCGGTATGACATTCACTGACCACCAGGGGGAAGATGCTCAATGCAGGAGCTGCCCCTTGGTGGTCACTGTGCACCCACAGGAGGAGTGACACTCAGCCAGAAGCCGGGCTCATGATTGGCGAGTGCAGTGGCAGTGGTGGGAGCCTCTCCCACCTCTGCAGCAGGGCTAAGGATGTCCAACTGGATTGCACGAAAGCACAGTCCAGGCTGAGGAACATGTGCCCCACCCCCAGTGCATGAATTTCATGCACAGGGCCTCTAGTAATAAACAAAATATTTTTATTGTTAGATAATTGTGAAGATTCAACTAAAATTTAGGGTAAGTGACATATGAGCTTCAGCTGTCAATATTAGGAAAGATGAAATGCACAGGGCATACAGACTGGCCTTGGGACTGATGGGAGTGACTTAATCTCTCTGAGTTGCCTTAGCTGAAAACTGAGGATGACCCCTGCCTTAAAGGATTTTTATGAGCTCCAAATAAGATAATATACTTAAAGCTCCTGGTACACAATAAGCACTTGAAAACTGGCAGCTACCATTATTAAACCTATTCGCTTGAATTGAGAGCAAACATATTGTTGCCTGGTAAACTTATCCCATTTATAAAATATAACTAGTGGAAGAAACTAGAGGCAAGAACATAGGACCTCTCTGTACTATCTTCACAACTTCCTGTGAACCTATAATTATTTTCAAGGGAAAAGTTAAAAGAACTTATTTCACTTAAGGTCTATGAGAAATAACTGTAACTCCCTCCCATCTTCTGTGATGGCATAGTTGCTATCATTTATCTATGGATAATGAAATCCTGCTATTTTTCTGTGAATGGGATGATACATTGGAAAAAGCATTGATATTATGAATCCAAAGACTTGAGATAAGTTACCTTACAACATGGGCCTCTACAACATGAGGACTGATATTTAATCTCTCTCAGCACTATGATTTTGTAAATATAAAATACAAAGTAATGTTAAGCAAAGAAACATTATGTAAAATTACCAAGATTTGCTAAATAAGTATATTATACCAAAAGTGATTGAAGGATAAACATTTATTAACTGCATAGCAAAAGGTAAAATTTTAAATGTTATGTACATTTTAAGATTATTATACTTATAATGTTATTAAATCCAAAATGTTGTACTTACAATATTACAAAGATTGAAAATGTGATTAAATTATATACCTGCCTACAGAGCTGATGGTACTCTATGGAAGCGATTTCTAAACATTTTTGATCATGTACTCTGATAAAAAAAAATGTATACTATTGTAAATCTGCATGTGAAATATTAGTATAATCTGATTTCTTTAATTTTTAAAAATTACAATGTACATTTAATATTATTTTGTATTACTTTTAAGTGAATAGCATAGTTGTTAAACAGTCATATACTTTACAAAGTGTTACCCCGATGTTCCCATTATCCACCTGGCAGCATACATAATTATTAGAATACTAGTGGCCCAGCGCACGAAATTCGTGCATGTGGGGGAGGGTAGGGGGAGTGTCCCTTAGCCTGGCTTGCATCCTCTCTAATCTGGGACCCCTGTGTTATTGGGCCTAAACTGGCAGTCAGACAACACCTTCGCAATCCAGGACTACTGGCTCCTAACTGCCCACTTGCCTGCCTGCTTGATCTCCCCTAACCACTCTGCCTGCTAGCCTGCTTACGCCCAACTGCACCCCTCTGCCAGCCTGGTCACCTCCAACTTCCCTCCCCTCCTGGCCTGATCACCTGTAATCGCTTCTGCCTCATGGCTTTGTCTGGAAGGACATCTGGAATGTCTCATGGTCTAATTAGTATATTGCCCTTTTATTAATATAGATTATTGACTAAATTCCCTATGCTTTACTTTAGATGTGTTTTACTTACCCTATGCTATACTTTATAACCCCATGACTATTTTGTAACTACTAATCGGTTTCATCTAACCTACTTTTCATTTATTTCTACTATATTCTTTATTTCAGATATTGTATTCTTCACTTCTGACTGGTTATTTTTATGGTTTCTATGTTCATTTTTATGCTGTTGAAGTTCTCACTTAGTTCCTTAGCATTCTTTTTTTTTTACATTTTTTAAAATCTTTATTGTTCAGTTTATTAATTACATTGTTCCCTTCCCCCCCCATAGTTCCCCTCCACCTGGTACCCATCCCACCCTCTGCCCTCACCCCCCTACACTGTCCGCTCCCATAGTTGCATGATTTTTGTCCACTCTCTTGCTGCACTTCCCACACCCCCTTTCTCCCCAAGAGTTGTCAGTCCATTCACTCTCTATGTCCGTGATTCTGTTACATTCACCAGTTTATCCTGTTCATCAGCTTATTAATTCACTTGATTTTTAGATTCATTTGTTGATATATATGTATTTGTTGTTCCTAATTTACAGTTTTATCTTTTTCTTCTTCCTCTTCTTAAAGAATATTTTTTAGCATTTCATATAATATTGGTTTGGTCGTGATGAACTCCTTTAGCTTTTTCTTATCTGTGAAGCACTTTATCTTGCCTTCAATTCTGCATGACAGCTTTGCTGGATAGTGTAATCTTGGTTGTAGATTCTTGCTATTCATCACTTTGAATATTTCTTGCCATTCCCGTCTGGCCTGCATCGTTTCTGTTGAGAAATCTGCTAACAATTGTATGGGTGCTCCCTTATAGGTAACCAACTGTTTCTCTCTTGCTGCTTTTAATATTCTCTCTTTGTCTTTTGCTCTTGGAATTTTAATTATGATGTGCCTTGGTGTGGTCCTCTTAGGGTTCCTATATATTGGGGTTCAGTGTGCTTCTTGGACTCCTAAGTCAATTTCTTTCACCAGGTGTGGGAAGTTTTCGGTCACTATTTCTTCAAATAGATTTTCATTGTCTTGCTCTCTCTCTTTTTCTGGCACCCCTATAATTTGGATGTTGGTATGCTTGAGGTTTTCCCAGAGGCCCCTTACACTATCTTCAGTTTTTTGGATTCTTTTGGTTTCTTGCTTTTTCAGCTGAGTGGATTTTCCCTCTTTGTATTTCAAATCTTTAACTTGGTTCTTGGGGTGCTCTAGAGCACTTTTAGGTCTTTAATATTTTTTATTTCAGTCAGTGTATGCTTAATTTCTGGTTGGTCCTTTTTCATATCCTTGAGAGTCTCCTTTATATCCTTGAGGGTCTCCTTCATTTCCTTGTAGGACTCATTCATTTCCACGTTGGTCTTGATCATTTCCTTTGTGGTCTCACTTATTTCCTTATAGGCCTCGACCTTTTGTTGGAGCCTCTTGAGAAGCCCTATAACCGTGGTTTTGAATTCCATGTCCAGTCGGTTTTTTCCCTCCATTTCTTTCACATCTGATTTCTTTCCATGTCTCTGCATGGTGGCTGCTTCCCTGAGTTGTTCAATTAGCTTTGTGTGTTAGACTTCCTACTAGGGACAGTGGCTCAGCCTCCCCAGTTACCTGAGGTGGATATGGTTTACACAGTCTTGCTGAAGTTAAGCTCAGGTTAATCATTGTTAGCACTTGGAGGGGTTGACCTCCAGGCCAATTGTCTATGAAGTTCAGCTGTGCTCCGGTTGGATGGGCGGAGTCTCCAGGCCAAAGCAGACAGCGTTAGCTCCGCCCTATGTGGCCCCAGGCACTCTGTGCCAGGAGCAATGGCTGCCAGCACCTCTGAGAGAGAGCCGCTGTGGAGCTCCACCGGCTGCCGGGGAATTCAGACTCTCCCCAAATGAGTCTGCACGCCCAATGTCTCACCCAGGGTCGTAAAAGAAAGCAGTCTGACGGTTTTCTGAATGAGAGAGCAAGTCGCAGAGCACTCTCTGCATGGTCACGCAGCTGAGCTGTTCGTGCAAGCTGCCTTCTCCACAAGCCTGGAGACCCCTGCAGTACCCGAGCTTCAGCATGCCCTCCCACTGTCCAGTTTTCACCCCGTCTGATAGTGGGTTCCCTGGACTTCGCCCAGAGCTGGAGAATCAGTCCAGTGGGACGTCTTTGTCTCCCTGTTCTAGAAAACTGGCCGGTTTTCAGCCACTCGCCCTCTCCGCTGGTGCGAGCTCCAAATCTCTCTCCAAGCGAATCTTTCAATGCTGTCCGCCGCTGCTCCTCCGAGTCACAGTGTCTTATTTTCACTTTTATTTGTGGAATTTTCACTCGGCCAGCTTTCTGGTGATTCTGGAAGGTGTTTGTTCTTTCTTTAAGTTGTAGTATTAAAATTGCTGAGCATGACAGCAAGATAGGTGTTTTACCTATGCTGCCATCTTGGTTCTAGTTCCTTAGCATTCTTATAACCATTTGCCTGCTTCAATTTCATTAGGTTCTTTTTCCTAGAGGCTTCTCCTGAGTTCTTTTATTTTGGGCATATTCTTTGCCTTCCCATTTTGACTGCCTCTGTTTGTTTCTGTGTAGTAGGTAGATGGTCTACATCTTCCTGTTTCCATAGGGTGACTTTAGGTAGTAAGTCCTGTGGCATCCAGTGGCAAAGTCTCCATGATCAGCTCAGCTGGATGCTCCAGAAATGTCCCCTGTGCCTCTTATGTGAACCTTCTTGTTGTAGTTGAGTCTTTTTTTTTAATAGCTTTATTGTTCAGTTTATTACTTATATTTTTCCCCAATAGCTCCCCTCCGCCTAGTACCCATCCCACTCTACGCCCTCACCTCCCCCCACCCTCTGTCCTCTCCCATAGTTGCATGACCCCTGTCCAGTCTCTTGCTGTACTTCCCGCACCCTTCCCCTCACCAAGCATTATCAGTCCTTTCCCTCTCCATGTCCATGATTCAGTTCTATTCCTCATTTTATCCTGATCCTCTGGTTGCCAATTCACTTGATTTTTAGATTCGTTTGATAGATGTGTACCTGTTGTTCGAAATGTACATTTTTACCTGTTTCTTCTTCCTCTTCTCAAATAATACCTTTCAGCATTTCATATAGTGTTGGTTTGGCGGTGATGAACTCCTTCAGCTCTTTCTTATCTGTGAAGCACTTTATCTGACCTCCAATTCTGAATGACAGCTTTGCTGGATAGAGCAATCTTGGTTGTAGATTCTTGCTGTTCATCACTTTGAATATTTCTTGCCACTCCCGTCTGGCCTGCATCGTTTCTGTTGAGAAATCCGCTGACAGTCGTATGGGTGCTCCTTCATAGGTAACCAACTGTTTCTCTCTTGCTGCTTTTAATATTCTCTCTTTATCTTTTGCTCTTGGCATCTTAATTATGATGTGCCTTGGTGTGGTCCTCTTTAGATTCCTATATTTTGGGGTTCTGTGCACTTCTTGGGTTTTCAAGTCAATTTCTTTCACCAGGTGTGGGAAGTTTTCAGTCACTATTTCTTCTAGTAGGTTTTCATTATCTTGCTCTCTCTCTTTTTCTGGCACCCCTATAATTCGGATGTTGGTATGCTTGAGGTTGTCCCAGAGGCCCCTTATACTATCTTCAATTTTTTGGACTCTTTTGGCTTTCTGCTTTTCCAGCTGAGTGGATTTTGCCTTTTTGTATTTCAAATCTTTGACTTGGTTTTTGCGGTCATCTGGACTGCTTTTAGGTCTTTGTATAATATTTTTTGTTTCAGTCAGTATATGCTTAATTTCTAGTTGGTCTTTTATCATATCCTTGTAAGCGTTGTTCATTTCTTTGTAAGTGTCATTTATTTTGGCATAGTTCTCATTAATTTTATCCGCCTTATCTAGTAGTCTCTTCATAAACCTAATTACTGTGGTTTTAAACTCTATGTCTAATCGTCTTTTTTCCTCCATTTCTTTCACAGCTGAGTTCTTTCCTTTTCTCTGCATTGTTGCTGTTTTCCTGAGTTGGTTCCTTAGCGGTGTGTGATAGGTATCCTGTATCCTCTAAGGAACCAGTGGCTCAGCTTCCTTTGCAGCGCGCAGCGTCAGCCTTAGGTCCGCCCTGCTTGGCGCGGAGTTTGCGTCTAATGGTCGCGCTCCGTCGGGCTTACGTCCGCCCTTCCTGGCTCCCTCCCCGTTTCAGGTCTATGGGGCTCCCGGCGTCAGCTTATCTGTGCTTATCTGTGCGGCTCACGGGTCTCAGTGTTGGGTGGCTATGTAAATCCACCGCTAGTCTCCCCGTTGCCAGACAACTCTGCCTCTCCCTAACTGAGTCTGCACAGTCAAAGACTCACTCAGGGGTGTAAAACAAAGCAGTATGGTGGTCTCCAAGCAAGTAGTTGCGCGTTCTCTGCCCGCGTTCTCTGCCCAGTTGCGCACTCCAATTTACTTGTGTACTCTCCCCAAACACACAGACCTCAGCCGCGCTGGGGATCCTCCTTTCCCCGACCTGGGAGCTCGCCTGGAACTGGGGGGTCGGTGCTGTGGGAGACCTCCGCCCTCCTCGCAGGAGAAAACCAGCCGGGCCCGCTGTCTGCCGCCCGTCCCTCACCGCTCTCTCGTGCTCCGAACCTCAAAGCTGCACACCGCTGCTCCCAAGTCACCGCCTTTATCTCATGTGCGGAATTTCCCCTCAGCCAGCTCTCCGGCGATTTCTGGGTGTTGTCTGTTTCGTTGCTAAATTGTAGTTTCAGAATTTTTGCGTGGACAGCTAGATAGGTGCTCACCTATGCCGCCATCTTAAGTTCTTGTAGTTGAGTCTTGATAGCTGTTGGCCCCTTTTGTGCATGGGATCAATCCTCAGACTGCCTGCTAGCAGAATCAAACCCAACACAGTGTATGAACTGCTGTGTGGGTGCTGACTACATGAAGCAAAATTTGTTTCAACAGTGTCTGGTGGCCTTTGGATTTGCCACTTGTCTGAAGTCCACCACTGGGTGCGTTAGTTCTGGTGCCTCTTGGACTGAACTTGGTGCAGGTCAATGTCCAATGCTGCCTGTGAGTGACCCTGGGCAACCTGTTTTGAGCTACAAAGTGACCCACAGTTTGTGCCTGTCTGTTCTGGGCCTAAGTGTGCACTAAGCACTAAGCTGCATACAAGGCCAGCTTCCACCAGCACTGAGCCTGGTGGTAGGTTAGCAAAAGGCCCACGATAAGCCCCCTCACCGCCCCCCCCCCCCCCCCCCGTGACTGTTAGGCTCCATCACTGAAAGAGCCTCAGGCCATACACAAATTGCATCACGAATCAGCAGGTAGGAATGAGTGGTACCAAACTGGTAACAGATTCAAACTCAGCGCCAGTTCTTGGTACGAGGCCACCCTGTAAAATCTCAGGGTCCCCCAAGGCCAGCTGTTCACAGAACTTTGGCGTGGGGCAGAATCTCAGGAAGTTATCAGAATGAGGCCCAGCAGTTTAACAGACTCCAACAGACCAAGATTGGGCTGTGTGAAGGAAGGGATCTGCATAGGAACAGTGGTGCCGGTTGGGCATGGGAGGAGAAAATGGTCCTGAAGCCACACAACTCAGTCTGTCCTGGATTCTGCCCAGACCTCCTCCAGAGCCTGAGCTCAGCAAGGAGAGCTGCTTGGAGAGGGTGAAGCCAGTGGACCTCCTGGGGGGGAATGACACAGGTCATGCTCTCAGGAAGGTCGAGGTGAATGGCCCGCACTCCAGAGCCGCACAACTCAGTCTCTAACACCCCCTGAGTCTGCCCAGACTTCTACACCTAGAGCCCAAGCAACTGACACCTCTGCAGGGCTTGAGCTTGCAGGGCAGGGAGGGTGGGACTATTGCACCCCCCAGGCTGATGCCATCTGGAGGGGAGGTCTTGGCCCAAGAAAGATGGAGTTTGTGGGTAGTGTAGGAGAGGAACTATGCACAGGAACCCTGGCAGTTGCCCCTTTGGATTTGTCCTTGGAGCCACACAACCCAGTCTCTCCTCTCAGAATTCTAATCTACTTTGAGCTTCTCTCCCTCCACCAGAACTCAGGGTGAGTGTCTGCGAGTGTTCGGTGCGCTGGCCCATTAAGAGGACACCTGGGTTTTTAGTAGACTTCTATCTCTTCCTGGAAGATAGAATCCCTGCTGCTTTTCACAGCCAGATATTATGTGGGCTCTTCCTTCTGGCTCTGGTGCTCTGGGCTGGGGACTGGGTGTGGAGTTGAGACCCCTCACCCTAACCCAGGACTTTTGCTGCTGAGATATTCCTCCAGATTCTCAGTTGCCTCACATGGGTGCAGGGCCAGCCCTTTTTGCACATATGCCTTATCTACCAGTCTCTATGTGGCTTCTTCTGTAGATACTTGGTTTAAGACTCTCATTCAACTAATCTTCAGTTGGTTATTTAGGTTGATTGTTCTAATTCAACCTCAATAACCAGTTTGGTCCTCGGAGGAGGTGAGTGTAACTTTCTCCTACTCCACTGCTATCTTGGATCTCCTTGATTTCTTAATTTAGGTTAAAAAAAAAATAGAGATAGTCTAACAGTTTCTTCCCATATTCCAACTGCTCCAGGGGTCAAACTTGTTACAGGAAGTTTCCCTTTCTATATTTTGGGACTATACCTGTTGAATCCTCTGCTCTAATTATTCTTGTTGCAATCACATCTTAACATTAAGTGTCCCATTAACAATATGTGTTAGTGCTGGAAATCAAAGTCTGTGCTATAAATTTTTCATAATGTAGGAATAATCTCAAGATCTTTAAAAAGTATTGACTTTAATTTTAAAACAGCTTAACCTTAAAAAATAAATACTAATTTGTAAAGGAGTATCATTTGTGTAGGAAGAGAATTATTACCAGGTTGATTTGTAAATGATGCATTACATTCTTTATGAAATTGTTTTTCTATAATTTTGCTCTCTAAATGGTGACTCAAATCCCTTAAAATACTTTATTTATTTATTATTTTTTTATTTTTTTTAATTTGTAAAGTGAACTGGAAGTTTATTTAAATAGCCGCCAGTTAGAACAGGTTGGCCCATCCCTCCCCACCCTGTTCTCATACCAATTAGCCAAGACAAGACAGGGAGAGTAAGCTCGCCTGCAGCCAGCCTGCCAGCCAGTTAGTTGATGGGTGGGATGCCTCTCAATGGTGACAGCCACGACCTCGGCCCCGGCCAACAGCTGGGGGTGCGTCCACGGTCGAGCGAGGGTTCTTGATGGTTTCATCTACAGACACGATAAGGCACGCGGCCTCCGAGGCTACAGTCAGGGCATTGATCCGCACCATGGCCGGCTCCCACACGAAGGCCTCAAAGTTGTCAGCAATGTCCTCGTTGTTGATGTCTACCCCGTACCACATGCCCCCCTGCGCATGCCGAGCCCGCAGCTTGTTGAGGATGTTGGTGGCATCAAAGCCAGCATTGTCACACAGCTGGCGAGGGATGATTTCCAAGGCCTTGGTGTATGCTCCAATCAGCAGCTGCTGCTTTCCAGGAATGGTCCTGGAGTAGTCGCGCAGGTACTTGGAGAGCTCCATTTCAATAGCCCCGCCACCAGCCACCACTGAATCGTTCTTGATGGCCCTCCTAACAATCATGATGGCATCATGCAGGGACCGCTCCGTCTCCTCCATGAACTGCTCAGCGCCACCGCGGAGGATGATGGTGCAAGTCTTGGCTTTGGGGCAGCCAGTGAAGAAATTGTACCTCTCGCCTCCAATCTGAGTTTCTTCAAAGACCTGGCAGTGGCCCCACACTTCTGGGGTCAGAGCATTCACACTGGTCTGGCTGGAGCCTCCACAGGCCATCATTGTCCTCTTCAGATCCTCCTCTGGCACTCGGCCAGCACAGAACATGTCCCTGTCGGCAAAGTACTGGGTGGCCACATCCCCAATAGGGAGTTTGGACAAGACGACTTTGGCTCCGGAATGATGGATCTTCTCTAACTTGTCATACAGAATGTCCCACTCAGCATCGACAATTGCCTGATAATCCTTAACGTTGTGGACTCTGACTTCAGCATCATCTTTCTCAGCTTTCAGTTCGAGCTCAACATTTAAAAGGGCAATCTTTGGGTTGTGGTATTTTTTGGGTTGCATTTCAAACCCAGCATAAGAGAAAGTCTTCTTGAATGCAACACCAGCTACCAGCTGAGACTCCTCTAGGGCTCCACCTTGCACCTTCTTGATTCCAATCATTTTAAGCTGCAGCAAATCATCGAGCATCACTACCGCATCCACCACCATCTTTGCAAAGAAGGCTTTCTGCTGGGAGATCAACTTGGAGCTCAGAGCAGTCATGGCACACTTCTCCAGCAGCTTCCTCTGCTCCACTTTATTTTCCTTCTTCACAGTCACAGCAATCTCTCTGATCTTGTTAACTGCCAAATGGGTGGCAGTTCGGAAAGCTCGGATGATGATCTGTGGGTGCAAGCCTTCTTCCACATAGGGTTTCACCTGCTTCAGAAACTCTGCAGCCAGCAGGGTCACTGAGGTGGTGCCATCACCGACCTCAGCATCTTGGGATTTGGCAATGTCCACTAAAGTCTTTGCTGCAGGATGGACAACATCAAGGAGTTTCAGAATTGTGGCCCCATCATTAGAAATTGTGGCTTTTCCCCGGCCATCCACAAGGAGCTTGTCCATGCCACGGGGCCCAGCGTGGTCCTGATAGCTTCAGCAATCACCTGGCAGGCACTGATGTTACTGACAAGCTGGGGGATGCCTTGAGAACTGTCAGTCCCCTCTTTCAACAGGATAACTGGTGTGGGCATCATTTTGGAAGCTTCTTCTGTGGCCCGCTACTCCTCCTCTCAGCTCTGTGTCGGGGCCACTCAGCAATCCCACAATCTAAAATACTTTAAATACAAAACAGTTTGGATAAAGTGACAAGAGATCTTGAGTGTTTGAATTAGAAACAATTCCTGTTTAATGAAAACTAAAGTTATTTAATGATGAATTTTAACTCTGGAGTTAGTCAGAGGAAAAGCCTTTTCCTGAGCAGAAAACTAAGTCATTAGGTTTCGATATAGACTCAGTGTTATACAGCTTTGCCATAGGAAAGGAGGAAGGAGAAAGCTGATTAAGGTATAAAAGTAATCCCAAGCCTTTTAGGATTTGATATCCACCACTCTTAAGAAGTCGGGCTATCCAGGCAGGCAGGTCCAGAACTGGCACAAACCAACTAAAATGAGAGTAGACGGTGGATTAGTGGGTTTGTGTTTCAGTTGAAGTGTCTTAATGTAGTGTGGAAGCATATTTGAGGAATTAAAGGCATGTAGTAGGTTAATTCCACAAACATCTATTAAGTATTTTGTGGTACAGAAATTAATAAAGCATGATCTTGCCCTCAAGAATTTCACAATCTAGTGAGATTTAAACATTCCCAGTAACTGTCGTATAAGGAAGGTATGTTGATCGATAACCCCTTCTCTCTGACTGCTTTTCTTAGTCTGGCCATCCTCTCCTCTTAGATAAGTACTCTAGAAGGAGTCCCTCTAATTATCCCTTTTAAAATAAAAATTCTAAGTTTTTCCTTCAGTTATGGTTATGTTAGAGTTTACATTAAAAGGGCAGAGTAACCGGGTTGTTTCAGGGGGAAAGTTTGTCTTGGGAAATGCCATGCATGGAAACTTCTGGCCCTGCTCACATCCTGTACAACCAAATAAATGCACGTCTCCTGCTGGGGCTCAACCGAGTAAGCTTTGCTTATAGACATAAGTGACTACTGTAGCAGCCGCAAAGAGGGCAGCTAGGCATTCTGGAACTTTTCCAGTGAAATGGCGAAAGCCAGAACAAACAAGAGCCTGACATGACTACCCTGGGTCGACATCTGTTATTTTGTCTGGCTGTCCTGCTTCTGTCAAATCACTTAAATGCTGAACCTGTGTCATTTAAAAGCCGGCATATAAGCAATCGGCTTACTTTACAGGAACAGCTAATAATATTAGTTGTGGAGCATTTTACCAAAATCCGTTCAGGCAATGTAAGTGTAGTGACCTGAAAGGAATTACTGCGCGTTATAAAGCTGTGGTGCATTCTCCTGAAATGTGCCAAGGAGAACAGAAGTGCGGGCAGCTTGTAACACAAGAAATTACTGCGACTTACTAAAGGGAGCGGGGCTGTGCCGGTCCCGGTCCCCAGGTAACTCCGGTTACCTCCTCAGCACACATCGTTGTTATTTCAGCTTTGTACTAGAAAGGCGCAGGGCTTGTCCCGCATTAGTGAGGCGACTAGGGGGGCCGTGTGAAAAAGGCGATTTGAGAACCAGAGGGGGACCGCCACTAGGAAAGCCGGGGCAGGACAGTAGACAAGGTTGCCCACAGCAACATACACGCCTCACACGTAGGTCCAGGCATCTCCAAACTCCCAAGGCTTTGGGGACCAGAACCATGGAGAAGGTGGGGGTGTCCCACATGGGAATTCCGGAGAAGAGGGCAGAGGTGGGCCCAGTCGAAAGGAGGTCTCCAGCCCCAGGATTCGGCTCCACAGGAGGGGTGGTCGGCGAGGAAGAGCGGGGCTCGCAGTGGGCAGCAGAAACGAGAGGAGGGGCGAGGCGCCCTCCCCGGCCCCCCTCCCCTCGCGTGGGCTCCCCTTTCTTCCCCTCCCTGGTCCACCCGGCAACCGAGCGCATCCCGAGGCCCGGCCGCCTCCAGGGGAGGCGTCACAGCGTCGCGCCCGTCCCGGACGGTGCGGTGCGGGAGGCGCCGGAGGCGGAGCGCACGCGGCCGGGCCGGCGCTGAGGTAGGGCTCGGGTGCGGCGCGCAGAGCTGGGGAGGGCTGGGCTGCAGCGGGCCAGTCTCGGGTGTCCCCGGGGCGGTGCCGCCGCCCCCGCTGCCCGCGCTGCGGGGCGAGGCCGCCGCTCAGAAACGGCTTCTGAGCCCCCAGCCGCAACCACCTCCCGTGGGCGCAATTGCACTAGCGGGGCCTGGCCACCGCCGCCACGGCCTGGGGACAGGGCACCGCTGCGCGTGCGCAAACCCGCCAGTGGGGGTGGGCGGGGCCGGGGCGGTGCACCCTGCTCCCCGCCCCCCTCTGCGCATGCGCGTCGCTGCAGGCGGAGGTAGCGGACCTGGTGCAGGGCGGCGCTTGCTGTGACCTTAGGGGTGTCGCCTGCCCAGAGACACCCAGGCCGGGTGGGGGGCGTCCTGAGCGTCTCTGCCCCTTCCCCTCTCCGTCCCACGGGGGCTACTGATGTGTCCGGGGCGTCGCCTGGACTGCGGCTCCGTCCCGTCGATCTGTTCATAGGTCCAGGCCCCGCGCGGCTCACTGACTCCTGAGCCCCCAGCATTTGGCCCAGGTTTCGAGAGGAACGCCCACAGTTTCCAAACGAGGCGAAGCTGTAGTGAAACTGCTGGACGGGATGGGGAGAAGTCGCTCTGAATCTTTATTTTAAGCTGGACCGTAACTGCTTCCCTCAGGCCGGAAATGGGGGCCCTCAGAGGCAGATAAGGTCCCAAGGGCGCCGCCTGGGCCCGACAGGAACTTCCTGCCTGACTTGGAAGGCGAGTGCAGAGCGCACTTTTTGCGTTTGTTCTTGGGAACTTACACAAAACGCTGGGACAGCTCTCTTCCACGGCCGGGACAGAGCGCTGCCCGCGAGCCGCCCGGTGCCCCGCGTGGCCCTTAATCTCTGTCACTGAACGAGGGCCGCGCTCACCGATGGCGCTTTGGAAGGCGCTTTCCCGCCGGGGAAGACAGCCGTGCCGGGGCCCCGGGCCCTGCACCTGCTGCACTGTTTCTGCGTGGCCTTGGTTCCTATGTCAGTTGCATGACTCCTGGGGCTGCTTGGAGCGGTTGTAACAATGTTATTACTGTGTGCCTTGGGTTCTTACATGATGTGCTGATATAGACGTTTGGGGGCTGAGCAGAAGTACTGTCAGAATCTGAGTACTCTAGGTGAAATGTCATTTCTATTTTCCAGGGCACTAGGGAGTATATACCAGTCCATGTTATCAATTGGAATATGTTCTTGCACACCCCACTCCCACCATGCAGGCCTCATTGTTGGTATGGGACTCCTCAGTCCTAGGGCCTATCCATTATTTTGTCCATGTTCAAAGCTTACTTTCCCCCTCCATCCAAATCTGCACAGCACCCAACTTCATTCAAGCCTCAAAACAATTGCCATCACTTCATGAAGGAAGCTACCTTCTACAGTAGCTGCTGCTTGCTCTTAAGTTGCTCTGTTTTGCACTTATCACTGTCTGATATGATCTGTCTCCTCCATAATCAGATTTCAGTATATATTTGTTAACTGTATAAATAAAATTGAAATTTGTCTCCAGAAATATTCTGTACTAAGCTCTCAACTTGGATTCATTCATTCATTCATTCATTCATTCAGCAAGCATTTACTGAGTGACTGCTTTGTATCAGATCCTGGCTAGGTGTTTGGATATGTCAGTGCACATAATAGACAATGATTTTTTTTCTTCTGAAGCTTACATTCTAGCAATGAATGAGTCACAATAAACATTTATTTAATGGTAGAAAATTATGAGTGCTATGCAAAGAGAGCAGAGGAAGGGGACTGGGAGTGTACATATGGGTTGCAGTTTTAACAACATGGTTACTGTGGGTTTGAAGGGTAAACTGAAAGTGATAGTTATGGGAGAGAACTGGTTTTTAGAATTAATTGTCTTTCTGGGAGAAAATGTTCCTTGCCATTCTCTACTATGTCTTTCGTGGGGACTCATACTATGACCATTATAGCAAGTATAATCATATTTTATAATATAAAAGTAAAACAAAGTGTTTTTCAAATTGAGTTCAAGTTATTCAGGGCTTTACAGTTTAACTCAGCACATCAAGTTAAGAGACTGGGCTCTTAAATGGAAGAGACTAGCCAAAGGAGTGCTACAGATGTGTTGAAAAATTTTGTCTTGTTTTCTTTACATTTAACTACACTTTGCAATTGTTTCTTAATGTCCCTCTGGCTTTTTATGACATGTGACGTTTTCTAAGCATGGTCATTGCTTTTCTTTATTTGAAACTGTTAAAGATTCACTTGGTATGTCAGGCATTAAGGTATTAAATTATTGCTCTTAGAGATTTCTGAATGAACCAGACATATCATATTAGCAGATGCACTGATTAGTAGTGATTGCTTTACCAACAATAATGTGTAGACACTGCCTTCTATATGCTTTTTACAGAGAAGTGAATTATTTGACCTGTTCTTTGAAAGGATTCAGAATGTATATATTACCATGTTCAGTCATCAAAAGATTGCTTGTCCAATAGTATTCAACCATGTAGTTATTAAGAGTGTAGGGAAAACTCTTGAAATAGAGTATGTAAGAATAAGAAGTTATCTGTTCTAAACAGGGATAATTTGGAAATAAATTATTGAACTGTACACACTTAGGAAAACAACCAAAATAGGAAATGTCATGCAAAAGATTATCTTAGTTGATGTATATTTAGTTTTGAAAATTACTCTTGCCAAAACTTGAAACATTGGCCCTTGAACATCTAATTTTGACTCTCTAAAGGTAGCGATCATCAGCAGGAGCTTCTGCTTAGAAAAGGATGTATCATGTGGGATAATGTAATGCCATGACACTTATTCTCCCATTTTCTTTTCTTTGATATTGCAAAGCAAATATCAGCACAGTAAGATCCTATAATAGCATAGTTTTAAAATTATATTTATTTATTTAAATATATTTTCTTGATTTTTTACAGAGAGGATGGGAGAGGGAGAGAGAGTTAGAAACATTGAAGAGAGAAACATCAATCAGCTGCCTCCTGCACACTCCCTACTATGTATGTGCCCGCAAGCAAGGTACATGCCCTTGACAGGAATCAAACCTGGGACCCTTGAGTCCGCAGGCCAGTGCTCTATCCACTGAGCCAAATGAATAAGTGCATAAGAAACTATTTTACAAAGCCCTTTTTAAAAAATACGAGTAATTAACTATATACATGAGCCAAGTAATAAATCCCAAAACTTGTGAAGGAAAAAAAAAGTAACATGTAGAATGTATCATGTGGGATGATCTAATGCCACGACACTATCACTATGAAGAATATCTTCTCAATACAATCCCAGCCCCTTTTCTGTGTCTACAAGAAATACTGCACTCCTGTGCAGAAAAGGGGGGAAACCTGTAAATAGATTTAGACCAGAAGTAAAAAAACACATTTTTGTTATTCTAATACACTAATAGTAAACTTTTCTCTATTTTTTTCCTATGGCATTTAAGATGCTATGTTGTGTCTATGCTACTTGGTTATTATCTTCCTATGGTACTGATAAAATTTTATTTTGCAGGTAGAGAAATTAATTGTGGGTTATGAGTTCTCGTTTTTAAACCTGTATTGAATCCCTGTGTCCTTGGTAAAGGCAATATTAAAATGGTGGCATTCTGATTCTAAGATGTTGTTTTCCTTAATTTTGGGTTATCCTCCCATACTCAAGCTTAGCATCTTGAAAATTGTCTTGTTGGATAGAAAAGCCAAATCATACCAATTCAATGATAGAATTACGTGGCAAATTTTATCTCTGGTTTTACCTTCATCAAAATGTCTATATGAAAAATATATTTATCAAAGTCCTGCCATATATATGTCACTATATCCACACTACATTAAAATTCTATTGTTTTCTGCATGTTTTAACATTTTATCAAATATGTATCATTCTATAACTTAGTTATTTTGGTCAAAATTGTTTTGGAGATTTATCCCTGTTGATTCTGGATAATTTACTTAATTAGTGTGTGGTATGCACATACCTCAATATATAGCTTTCTATTTCTAGTTTTGTTTTTGTGAAAATTTTCTGTATACTCTAGAGTTTATCTAGACCATTGTTTTCCGAATTATAAGGAAGTAGGGGCCTGGTGCACGAACTTTGTGCACTGGGGGTGGTTGGTCCCTCAGCCCAACTTGCCCCTTCTCACATACTGGGAGCCCTCAGGGGATGTCCAACTGATGGCTCACCCCCAGCCTGCCCAAGCCATCGCCCTACTCAGCTCAGCCCCAGCTGCCTGCGACCACCCGGCCCCGGGGGCTGGGCACTCGCCGCCACTTCCGCTCACAGTGCCTGGGGGCTTGGGGGCCGGGCACTCCCTGCTGCCACCACCACCACTGCTGCTGCTGCCACAGCTTCCCCTCACAGTGCCTGGGGGCTGGGCGCTCGCCACCACTGCTGTTTCATCTCCACCCCCAGGGCCTGGTGCTTGTGCTACTTGGCCCCACCTCTGCTCCTGATTGGCTGATAGCATAGCCAATCAGGAGCCAAGGTACGATCAAATGTGCATGTTTCTCTTTTATTATATAGGATGACTTACTAATGACCTTGAAATTATTTTAGTGGGCTGAGTATGTTTTTAAAAAATGAAATAGAGAAAGATAAGATAAAACAGGGTAGAACAGAATAAAATAGAAAAAATACAAAAGAAGATATAGGCATCTCATGTAGCAAGGGTAAGATTTTATGAAACTTTCATTTCAACTACATGTATATATATCAAAAACATTGAAAGGCAGTGCTGTCAATTGCTCTCTAAAGTTATTTATCAGTTTACATTCCTTCCAGCGATTCAAGTGTCTTTTGCTCTGCATCCTCACCAACACCAGGTGTTTTTCCTCTCTAGTCCAGCAGATCGATGGATGAGAGCTATCTCATTGTGACTGCATTTCCATCACAAATTCCATGGTGAATCTGAGCATCTTTCTGTATATTAATGTTTTCTGGGAATTTCGTGTATCCTTTGCCTGTTTCTGACGTGTCTTTTTCTTACTGATTTTAAAGTGTTCTTTATATAATTCTGGGTGCTCACCCTTTGTCAGCTCTCAGTTATATGTGTTGAAAATACCTTCTCCCATTCCTTGGCACATTTTTCCTTTTGCTCATTTTGTCATTGATTATGCCAAAATTTTAAACATAAAATTTATTGGTCTTTGTGGTTTATGCTTTTGTTTTGTGTCTTGTTTAAGAAATCCTTCCCTGCCCTGAAGTCATAAAGATATGTTTTATATTTTGTTGCAGAAATTTGAAAGTTTTGCTTTTTTCACATTTCAGATGTTTTCCTTTGAATTTTCTATGTTGAAATATTGTAGATTAAGCTTTTTTCGTATTATTTTTCATATGTTACATTGTCCGATTGTTGAAGTCTGCTCCCAAAACTTATAAAGTATAATATCTAGAAGTTATATTTTACAATATTGATTTTTTTTATAATTGAGTACCTCTACTGCTGACTTTTGAATAATAGAGCTAATATAATTTTTAATTGTATTTTTCTCAGGTAAATAATGACTTTATTTAAGTTGCAAGATGGTATATTCTTTTCCTTCTCTGTCTCTTCTATGTGTTTGCATCATATTGGAATGTTTTTTACAAAGGCATCTTTCACAATGCTAGAAGATACAATATGTTTTCACAGTATTGTAAAATAATAATTAATCTTAAATCATTTTTGTATATTGGATATTAAGTATATTGGGAATTTTGATCAACAAAAATGAAATTATGTTAATTGAATTCAGCTAAATGTTTTTATTTGAATATGGTAATTTTCATATGCCTAGATGCAATTATGTCTTATCAAATAAACAGAATGGCTCATTTATCATCATTCTAATTTTTAATGTGTTACTATTTTTGAAATTTCTAAGAAACACTGAAAAAAACCTATTTTTTTTCTTCCTTAAAAAACCAGCATATACAATGCTACCTAATAAAAGAGTAATGTGCAAATTTGACCATACCTTTGCCACACCTGCCAGCCACGCCCACTGGCCAATCAGGAGTAGATTATGCAAATAAACCCCAACCAAGATGGCTGCCGCCACTGAGAGCATGAGGAAGGCTTGGGTTTCCCCGGCAACAGAGGAAGCCAAGCTTTCCACCTGCCGTTGCCCGCCTAGGCCTCCACTCAATGTTGCAAAATTTCAATTATAAAAGCTACAGAAATGGTGGCAGCCACTGAGCTGAAGAAAACAGAGGCTTCTGTTTCCCTGGCAACATAGAAAGCCATGCTTTCAGCCTGCCATTGCTGGCCAAGGCCTCCACTCTGGGCTACAAAGTTTCAAACAGAAATGGCTGCCGCCCCGGAGCGAGCAGAAGGCTTGGCTCCTCTCCAGGCTACAAAGTTTCAATTGTAGACATAGATTAATCCCAGATCCCAGGGCCTTCGCTTGGGTCACTGGGGGGCGTGGCCAGCCTGAAGACCTCACAAGGCCCCTCGCCCAGACCTCCCCTCACCCCAAGGGAACCCCGACCCTGATCTGGGACACTCTTCAGGACAAACCAGCTGGCCCCCACCCATGCACCAGGCCTCTATCCTATCTAATAAAAGAGTAATTCGCAGATTGACCATCACTCCAACACACGAGAGGGCTGCCCTCATGTGGTCAAAGATCCTGCCCCCATGTGGACACAAGATGGCCACCACAAGATGGCCAGCAGGGAAGGGCCGTTGGGAGGTTCCAGGCCTGCAAGGGAGGGCAGTTGTGGGCGATCAGGCCAGCAGGGGAGGGCAGTTGGGGGCGATCAAGCCTGCAGGGGAGGGCAGTTAGGGGTCACCAGGCCAGCAGAGGAGGGAAGTTGGGGGCAAACAGGCTGGCCGGGGAGCAGTTACACATCAATTAGGCTGGCAGGGGAGTGGTTAGCGGGTGATCAGGCTGGCGGGCAGAAGCAGTTAGGGGCAATCAGGGAGGCAGGCAGGTGAGCAGTTTGTAGTCAGCAGTCCTGGATTGTGAGAAGGATGTCCGACTGCCCATTTAAGCCCTACCAACATCAGGCCTAAATGAACAGTCGGACATCCCTCTAGGGCTCCCAGATTAGAGAGAGTGCAGGCTGGGCTAAGGGACATCCCCTGCCCCCTGTGCATGAATTTTGTGCACCGGGGCTCTATTTGTTAAAATAAATCTCTTTTCTACCATGGTACAGGGATGAGGTGGAAAAGACAACAAACAAACAAACAAAAACCTGGGTTCTACTCAGTGATTTTGCATATTAGCAAGATTTCCCTTCTATCAGAAACAAAAGGTGGTCTAAAGTTTAGCAATGAGTACAATCACATCTCTACTTTGGTCCTCTTTCTTTATTTCAATTTTTTGCCTTTGAATTCTCTTCCTCTCCTCTTTCTCTTTATTCTCATCCCTCTCTTCTTTTTAAACTTTTATTCAATAAACTTGTGGCAGATATGGAAAAAGTATTTCTGGTTAGGATGAGGCAAAAATAGAAGGATTTCCAATATAGTTAGTATCCAATATTCAAAAAGCTGTATTCAATGAATATATTACATTCTACTTTGTGGTGGTTATAGCAATAAAAGAGTCATGGTCCTTCACTTCAAGCACTTTGCAAATTAATAGAAAAGATTGTATAGGAATATGAAATTATCTTTCCACATTGACAACCAGATCTAGTTTTATCCTATATTAGGGGCCCGATGCATGAAATTCATGCACTGGAGGTGGGTGGTCCCTCAACCCAGCCTGCCCCTCTCACACACTGGGAGCCCTCAGGGGATGTCCTACTGATGGCTCACCCGCAGCCTGCCCAAGGCCTAAAACCTCTGGCGAGGCTTTAAGCTTTGGGCACCCATCCATCACCCAGCTCAGCTCAGCCCCGGCTGCCTAGGACCAGCTGGCCCTGGGGGCTGGGCACTCACTGCCACTTCCGCTTACAGCGCCCGGGGGCTGGGCGCTCCCTGCTGCCACCACCACTGCTGCTGTTGCCACAGCTTCCCCTCACAGTGCCCGGGGGCTGGGCGCTTGCTGCAGCCACCAGTATTTCATCTCCACCCCTGGGCCTGGCGCTCACGCCACTTGGCCCTGCCCCCGCTCCTGATTGGATGGTAGCAGAGCCAATCAGGGGTGAAGGTACGGTCAAATTTGCATGTTTCTCTTTTATTATATAGGATAATAGAAAGTTAATAACCAAATCAACCGAACGGCGGAACGACTGGTTGCTATGATGTGCACTGACCACCAGGGGGCAGATGCTCAATGCAGGAGCTGCCCTCTGGTAGTCAGTGCATTCCCACAGGGGGAGCGCTGCTGAACCATATGCTGGGCTTATGGCTGGCGAGCGCAGCGATGGTGGCAGGAGCCTCTCCTGCCTTTGTGGCAGAGCTACGGATGTCCCACTGATGGCTTAAGCCCACCATCATTCAGACATTCCCCAAGGGTCCCCGGACTGCAAGAGGGACTGTGAGAGGGCACAGGCCGGCTGAGGGACCTCCCTACACTCCCCTATCCCCCTTGGAGTGCACAAATGTCGTGCACCAGGTCTCTAGTAAATTTATAGGGAAAGTCCAAGTGGTCCTTTTAAAGCAAGCATATCTTTTCCAAACATTAGAACTAATGTTTGTATTAATTGCCATGGTTTGAGTTATAAGTATTCTGAATATATTATTATTCCTTATATTCTGAGAGATCTTTTTATAGCTGAGGAAAACAAAATTTTAACAGTATCCTCAAGGGCATATAAAATGTTAATAAGGAATACCTTTAAGATTTGACCTTATTATTACTTTTTTAATCCTCCCCAAGGATCTGTTTTTACTGATTTTAGAGAGGAAGGGTGAGAGAGAGAGAAACACCAATGTGAGAAACTTTATTTTTAAAAAATATATTTTATTGATTTTTTACAGAGTGGAAGGGAGAGGGATAGAAAGGCAGAAACATCGGTGAGAGAGAAACATTGATCAGCTGCCTCTTGCACACCTCCTACTGGGGATGTGCCCACAGCCAAGGTACATGCCCTTGACCGGAATTGAACCCAGGACCTTTCAGTCCAAAGGCTAACGCTCTACCACTGAGCCAAACCGGTTTTGGCCTGGGATTGCTTTTTAAACCTCAGCAGGAGGATTCCCATAAGAAGCAATAAGGTGGTTCCAGAACAGTTAAAACACCTTTGGAGCTTTCTAGCTATTAGCTTCCATGCCTAAAACTTGATTCCTTTGTCTTCTCTTCACCATATTTGAGCTCAGCTTATTTTCTCTGTTAATTAGAAATGCTTTTAACCTGCCTAATTTCATTTGACATATGGGATATTGATTACCAAATACTTTTTCCTCAGGGACTGCAGAGGACTGAGTCCATATGGAAGAAGAACTTTCCCTTTTTCATGGAGAAAGTGGCAAGGTTAGAAAAAAAAACATACCTTTGGCGTGAAACACTTCATCAAACATTTATTGGTCATCTGATAAGAAGATCAGTGAGATAGTATCTGTCTTTGAGGGGCTCACAGCATAGTGACTAGGATGCCAACAGATCATTTTATGGGTATATAGAATGTAAAGTTTATAGGACCCAGCAAGGAACTATGGATATAGTCTGAGGAGTAGAGGGAGGGTTCTCGGAGATGGTAACCTTTGAGCTGGGTGAAATAATGCTGTCCTATAGAAGGGTTTGAGTTGGAATGTTCACTCCATTCCCAGAGATTTTTTAAAATTATAGGATACTTCATCTTAGATGACATGATCTTAATTCATTAGAGATATTCTTTAATTTACTTCTGTTTCATCACATCTAAACATTACAGTCAACCAGCTTTAGACCAATCAGTTTCCAATCAGTTTCACATCTTTCAGCATACACACTGATTTCCATCAGTGTTAATTCTATTAAATTTAGAAAATATCTGCTCTTCACTGTTAGTATCTGCTTAATTTTAACTGCCACTATTAACTTCTACTTTTCTTTTTTAAAAAAAAATATATTTTATTGAGTTTTCACAGAGAGGAAGGGAGAGGGATAGAGAGTTAGAAACATCGATGGGCGAGAAACATCCATCAGCTGCCTCCTGCACACTCCCTACTGGCGATGTGCCCGCAGCCAAGGCACATGCCCTTGACCGGAATCGAACCCGGGACCTTTCAGTCCGCAGGCCGATGCTCTGTCCACTGAGCCACACCGGTCTCGGCAACTTCTACTTTTCTATTTCCACTCTTTTTTTTAAATAAAATATTGTAAAAACACAGTGAACAATGTAAATTACACAAAGCGAGCAGTTCCAGAAGTTTCTGAAATTGAACCATATTATTACCATGTACTGATTCAGAGTGCTTGTTTGTGAGTCCTTGTAGGAAAGGCCAAAAATAGCTTAGAAAAGTAATACAGAAGTCTGGAGAGTCTTACAAAATGTTAATAGGAAAATTCCCAACTTTTCTCTGGAGAAAGAGTTTATAAAATAAAAAATGGACTCAAAGAATTAGCAATGAAATTACTTTATTACATATAAAATATTATACTGCCAGGAAATCTTCAAAGGGCAAGGTGTTGGCTGGTTTTCTTTCTCTTTTTTTGCTAGGAAGTCCAACATGTAATTTTAATTCTTTCCCATATGCTGTATTTTAAATTGAATTATGACAACTTAATAATTGTTTGTAGTTAAGTGAAGTATCATAATCCATTTGGTTCTCATTGATGGAAAAACAGTTACACATGTAGCACACACTCAAAGGAATAATAAAATGCATTTTTGTTTCTAACTTTATGGAACTCTATTTCCTTAATTATGTTTTCCTTGAGCTAATTATAACTTTGCTACTATGCATTTCCCAAACAGAGGCCAGTAAAAGGTGGGGGGTGGACTGGATGTGAACAAAGCAGTAAAGGAGAGCTCTCCTTCCTCGATGGCGCCTTTTCCTCCAGACTGTTCTTCTGTCGCCCATTCTTGGCTGTTGTTCGGCCAGCACCTGACTTAACAGTTGGGAACAGAGGCAAGGCAGTTGGGTGCCTTCTGTGGAGATGGCTCCCCTCCTGCAGGTGGTTGCAGCATGATTGAGGCTCCTGTAAGGTCTGCGTGTGAATTCTTGTTCCATATATACTTTTATTGTGCAGAGTGGGGCCAAAGGAGGTTTATAGTTGTAAGTACATGAAACAGTTTGTTCTTGTTTCATAATTTATTCTTTAATCATAATTATTGTATGATTTTCCATACCAACAACAAAACATGAATTTTTGATGACTAACTTCAGCAGCCAGCCTCTGACAGATTTAAAAACCAGTATATTCACACCTCTGTTTTACTTAGGTTATATTGTAGTTATTTGTTTTCTATTAAATTGTGAGAATCCGAAGGGAGTGATTATGTTCCATTTTTATACCTTTACTATTGTACACTCAATAAATGTTCAGTGATAACTGCCAGCCCAAGTGTCCTTTCACAAATGAATGCTGCAGGTGACATGACAAACACACTGGAATCCCAGTGGTCAGCAGAGTTAAGAGCTGGGCACGACAGATTTTGTAGAGATGGGCTAGCGTTTAGTTGCTAGTTGATTTTGCAACCCGATTCTAGGTATCTGGGAAACTACTTGATTTTATAGCAGGACAGACTGAAATCCAAAAAAAATCTAAGCTATTTTTGGACTTGAAAGGAAAAAAATAGGTAGCAATAAGTCATTGCTGCTTGTTTTCTCATATATTGCCATCTTCCCTGTTCATGCATGACAACAACCCATCACTGCCCTGCCCATAGGACTTTGTGTGAACAACAGCCAAAGCCCTGCAAATACAAGCAAGCACTAGGTCTACGAGTGATATAACTTTTTATGTCAACTTCTTACTCAGCAGGAGGCCACGTATGGAAAGAAATCTGAGCTCATCCATTAGGAGCTAGTGATCTTGGAGGATTACTTAGTGTCTCTGGGCCTCAGTTTCCTTATATGGAAAACGAGGATAGCAATATCTATGTCAGACAATTGAGAAGATTAGAAATAATATATAAGAACTCTTAACTAGCACATAAGATATCTTCATTAAATATTTAATGTCACATCCCAAACATTGTTCTTTTTGAAATTTCTAGAGTTAAGTAGGAAAAACATTAAAATAAGGACCTCATACAAAATCAGGTTCTTTGTAGACATAAGGAGGTGGGTAATTTAAAGTAGAAGCTTAGGTTCTGTCCTTAGCTCTAAAGTGACCTTGGGTGCTTCCCAAAAGATAATAGAAGACATCCTCCTCGGGACAGGGTCTCACAATTCAAGTGGCATGATGAAGGAAGTGGCTGGCCTGGCATCAGGGGAGCTCGCCCCGGTTCAGGCTCTGCCCCTAACTCGGTGATTCTGTTAGCAATGACAAGCTGCTTTGCCTTTGTGTTATTTTCCTAAGGGTGCCCTAACAAAGGACCACAAACTACTTGATTTTATAGCAGGGGGCTTAAAATAACAGAAATGTATCCTCTGCTAGTTCTAGAAGCTAGAAGTCTAGTACCAAGTTGTCATTAAAGCCATGATTCTTACAGGTGGAAGGAACAAATATCCTTTCAGGTCTGTAAAAAATAAGTATCTAACACGATCATCTTTCTACTAGAACTCATTCCTAGTAAGGTTGACTTAGTAGCTGATGGGAAAGACAGGCCTAAGAAAATCCCTTGCTCCTTTAAATCCATAAAGGATATGATGATTATTTATTATTTATTTTTAATCCTTACTGTGGATATGCTTATTGATTTTAAAGAGAAAAAGGGAAGAGAGAGAGAGAGAGAGAGAGAGAGAGAGAGAGAGAGAGAGAGAGAGAGAGAGAGAGAGAGAGAAAGAAAGAAATTGATCAGTTGCCTCCTGTATGTACCCCATTCAGGTTGAACCCACAACCTTGGTATGCACCCTGACCAGGAATTGAACCCACATCCTTCTTATGCTCCAACCAACTGAGCAACCCACCAGGATAAGAATGTGATGATTATTGAGGAAAATGGCCAAACATGTCATTTAATAGGCATATTGGCTGTTTATGCATCTTATTGTAATCTACAAAAATATTGAAATTTGAGAAGTACATTAGTAAAAGTGTTTTCAGTATAGCAAATCAATAAAAGCGCTCTTCAAAATAACTTTATAATGTTGACCTTGAATGCTCTTTTCTCATCATGAGTCCAGATGCTCATGAGCTAAATGTGTGTGTTTACAGTCATGTGTCACATAACCATGATTTTTGGCCAATGAAAGTTCACATAAGGATGGTGGTCTTAGCCTATATAATAAAGAGGTAATATGTGAATTGACCATCACCCCAACACACAAGATGGCCACCCCCATGTGGTCAAAGATGGCCATCCTCATTTGGATACAAGATGACCACCACAAGATGGTCATCAGGGGAGGGCGGTTGTGGGCTATCAGGCCAGCAGGGGAGGGCAGTTGGGAGGGATAAGGCCAGCAGGGCAGGGGAGTTGGGAGGGGCCAGGCCTACAGGGGAAGGCAGTTAGGGGGGGACCAGGCCAGCAGGGGAGGACAGTTAGGGGAGATCAGGCTGGTAAGGGAGGGCAGTTAGGTGTGACCAGACCAGCAGGGGAGTACAGTTGGGGGTGACCAGGCCAGCAGGAGAGGGCAGCTAAGGGTGACCAGGCATTCAAGGGAGGGCAGTTGGGTGAAACCAGGCCTCCAGGGGAGGGCAGTTGGGGGTGACCAGGCCTGCAGGGAGGGCAGTTGGGAGGGATAAGGCCAGCAGGCAGGGGGGTTAGGGGAGGACCAGGCCTGCAGGGGAGAGCAGTTGGGGGCAACCAGGCCAGCAGGGGAGGGCAGTTAGGGGAGATCAGGCTGATAAGGGAGGGCATTTAGGCATAACCAGACCAGCAGAGGTGTGCAGTTGGGGGTGACCAGGCCAGCAGGAGAGGGCAGCTAAGGGCAACCAGGTTGGTAGGGGAGGGCAGTTAGAGGCGGTCAGGCATGCAGGGGAAGGCAGTTGGGGGCAACCAGGCCAGCAGGGTAGGGCAGTTAGGGGCGACCAGGCTGGCAAGGAAGGGCAGTTATGGGTGACTGGGCCAGCAGGGGAGGCAGTTAGGGGCAATCGGGCCAGCAGCAGAGCAGTTAGATGTTGATCAGACTGGTAGGCAGAAACGGTTAGGAGCTGATCAGGAAGGCAGGAAGGCAATTAGTTGGGAGCCAGCAGTCCTGGATTGTGAGAGAGATGTCCCAGATTGGAAAGGGTGCAAGCTGGACTGACTGACATCCCCCCCCCCACCCCTGTGCATGAATTTCGTGCACTGGGCCTCTATTAAGATTATAATGGACCTCAAAAATTCTAATTACCTAATGCAGTGGTTGGCAAACTGCGGCTTGTGAGCCACATATGGCTCTTTGGCCCCTTGAGTGTGGCTCTTCCACAAATTACCATGGCCTGGGCGAGTCTATTTTGAAGAAGTGGCATTAGAAGTTTAAGTTTAAAAAATTTGGCTCTCAAAAGAAATTTCAGTCATTGTACTGTTGATGTTTGGCTCTGTTGACTAATGAGTTTGCCAACCACTAGCCTAGTGACATTTTAACATTATAATGCAGTGCATTACAATTGCCTACAGTATTTAGTATATAACATGTATACAGGCTTGCAGCCTAGGAGCAATAGGCTAGCTATATCATGTAGCCTAGGTTCATAATAGACTGTAACCACCTAGGTTTGTCTAAGTGCACTCTATGATATTCATATGAAGACAAAATTGCATTTCTCAGAAGGTATCACTGTTGTTGCCCTGCCATTCCTATACATATGTTGAAATCCTAACTATAAAGGTGATGGTATTAAGAAGTGGGAGGTGCTTAAGTCATGGGTGGAACACTCATGGTTGAGATTAGTGCCTTTCTAAAAGGGGCTCCAGAGAGATCCCCAGCACCTTCCACCATGTGAGAACCACCAGCAATGAACCAGGAACTTGACTGTGCTGGTGTCTTGCTCTTGGACTTTCCAGCCTCCAGAACTGAGAAATAAATTTCTGTTGTCAAGTCACTCCGCTTGTGATATTTTGTTATAGTAGCCCTAGCAAATGAATACATACCTCTGAGTGTTTCTTCCTACCAATACCCAAACCTGAGTGGGGGATGAGGGGACCCACCAGCTGTTGAAACTGGATCAAAACTGGCCCTGACCTGACATTTCTGGACCGTTTCCTTGGTATCACCTTCAGCATTGTTCTTTTCTAAGGACTTGTTTTAAGACGTGGACAGCTAATGCAATAGCAGTCCCACCTTTCCCCCTTACACTGCTTTTACAACCAGCCTACTTTCCAGAGCTGTGTTTAAGACACAGACAGCACTTAAAGAGATGGCTAGCCATTTGGCTCCCAATGTTTGGCCTTGGATGATTCCCATGTCCTTGACGAAAATTAGTAGGTGGCATCTGATTCTGTCCAGAGCTTCTGGCTCTCGGGTGCAGTGAGAGCAGTACTGAAGCACTTGAGCTTGTCAAGGCAATTTCCTCAGCAGCGAGAGCCTCTCAAAAATAGAAAGAACTCATTCCGCGTGAAATCAGGCCTGCTCTTCTACAGAAATGAAAGGGGCAGAGAAATTTAATTTTTAAACGAATAGTCTCAATATACGTGTTTTCCTTTTCAGCCAGTACAGGCTGCTCCGTCATCTCTGAAGATGTTAGATGTGGGGAAGTGGCCAATTTTCTCCCTTTGTTCTGAGGAAGAGCTGCAGCTAATTCGCCAGGCCTGTGTCTTTGGAAGTGCTGGCAATGAAGTTTTATATACTACAGTGAACGATGAGGTAATTTTGAAGAAAAATTCAACCACTTCTATTTTCAGTAATAAATTTGCTAGGTAGACAGAAGACCTTGGGGGAACTAAGGAATTAAGGTTAGGAAAGTACAGAGTAGATTCGTATTTATTTTATAATAAAGCAGTTTTGTTTTAGGAGGACTATGCCTGTTTGACTGTAATTACAGGTTTGTCAGAAGAGGAACTGCTTGAACTAACAGTGGTTTCCCCACAGGTGTTTGTGCTTGGCACAAACTGCTGTGGCTGTTTGGGACTAGGTGACGTCCAGAGCACCATTGAGCCTCGGAGACTGGACTCTTTAAGTGGCAAAAAGATAGCCTGCCTCAGCTACGGGAGTGGTCCCCATATTGTTCTTGCGACAACAGGTAACCTAGGAACACAGTGTTGAATTTTAGCCCTTGCTTTATTTATTGAAAAACAAGAGTAGGACCACTCCCTTAACCGAGAACATACTTTTCGATTGGACAAGAGTGTCTGGCCCTGCCTTATGAACTTGACTATGCTTTGGACAACATAAAGTATGAACATATCTGAATATTAGAGTAAAGTAATGTGGCAGAAGGAATCTAGCAATTATTGGCACTTTAGATATAAGAATGGCAGTGTTTTAAGCCCAGTAAACCCATTTTGTTTACACTTTACAAGTATAATTATTTTGCATTAAAATGGTGAAGTCACTCTAGACTTTTTGAATTTAAGATTCCTGATCTATGGACTGAAAGCCTAAACCCAGCATCCCCTCCAACTCTTAGCATTCTGTGATTCTTATGTTAGTGATTGATGACTGTAGTTAGTATTAGTGATATAAGGAATTAAGTATTTTCATGGCTATTTCATGAATTTAAACTAATAAGACATTATAATTAAAACATAAGTTAGAGCTTTTCTTAAGCTAGGTATTCATTTTGTTAGTATTCTTTAAACCGAACATAAATTTTCTATTCTTTTATGTGCTTATTTCACATTAAAAATAATCTTTAGGGATTATTGGCTGCCATTAATAGCAGGCTAGATTATTTAGATAATTTCTTCCCTGAAAACAGCTATTAAAATATTAAAAATATTTTTCATGAGACATCAAAGCACTGACAGGGCAGAAAGGAGTTATTAGATCAGATTTAGGAGAAAGTGAGAACTAAGAAGTCTGAGGGGAACTTGAAGCCAGTTTGGCCTTACAGACATCTGCCTGTCCACCTAAATGTTCTCATGAGGTAAAGGGGTCATAAGTCAGTACATTAGGCTGAGACCACAGAGGGCTACACTCTCAGGGCAAGGATGAACCAGTTCTTCCTTCTTATAGACCGAACTAAAGAATTTCTTGGCTCTGAGCCAATCAGGAAGGAAAAAGAGAAAGAAAACCTCTCCCTGAGAGATTGTAATCACAGATTTGTATTCAAATTCACATCAGACTGGATGGTCCAAGAAATCTTAAGCCTTGAATTTATTAAAGAGTTACTTTTAAGTACCTTCTTAAGTTGATGTAAATCCTTTCTTTAGGAAGGCACATTCATTCTGGGCCTGAGGGAATATGATGCCATTGAAAAATAATTTTTCAATCGCAATTAGCAGCACATAGTCAAAGGCAACAAGGTATATAAGGAAACAGGCAGCATGAAGGAGAACCAGCAAAACAGCCGGCAAAACTGACTACCAATATCAGATATTAGGATTGTCAGACACTAGTGATAAATGGCTTGTATTTATTGTTTGAAAAAATAAAAAATAAGTTCTAAGGTACCTGAAGCAATCTTAAGAGATTTGAAAAAGAACTAAATGTACAGTATAATTATCCAAATGAAAAACTCAGTAGACAATTGAAGCTGCAGTTTGGACACAACAAAAGAGAAAATTAATAGCCTGGAAAATAGATCAGAAGTAATTAGTCGGAATGTAGCACTAGGAGACAAGGTGGTAGGAAATACAGATAAAGCAAGTATATACTGTATAATTACATTTCTTTAAAGTTTAAAAAGAGGACAAATAACTTTGGATTTATATGTGGGGGACTTTGGGAGTGACCAAAGGTTATATTTTCTCACCTGAAAAGATATTTCATATTTCACTTAAAAAGCTGTTTGCCTTTCCAGTGTCATACCAACAGGGCATGTTTCTCACACATGGGTATGTGTGTTTTATAATTATTTATGAAATTGTGCATATATATTTTATGGACATTTATGAATGTGTATTATATTATGCAATAAGTGATATAATAAAAATTAAAAAATAAATTGGTGATCATTTTATAGATAAGGAAGTTAATTTTTTTTACTTTCAATCTAATGTATTTTTTTCTTTGCACGCTATTAAAAGCAGCTTTTTTCTGCCATTTATTAAGAGCCTATCTTCCAGCCATTATAATTGCATTTATTTAAATTTCATCTGGTTGCCTTGAGGTAGAACGTAGTTTATATTTTTCAAATGCTTATTTTTATAGAATGAATTTGGTGGAATAGGGAAGTTGATTTGCTTTTGCAACTTAATTTTTAGTTTCACTTGTAGAAGTGGGCAGTATATATTTTCATATGATGAAGCAGATATTTTGAAAGCGAACTATGTCTGTGTTTTGTGTTTATTTTTTCAGAAGGAGAAGTCTTTACCTGGGGTCATAATGCTTATAGCCAGCTGGGCAATGGGACAACTAATCATGGTTTGGTGCCCTGTCATATTTCTACTAATTTGTCCAACAAACAAGTGATTGAAGTTGCCTGTGGGTCTTACCATTCTTTGGTGCTAACGTCTGATGGAGAAGTAAGAACAGTCAGCATAAATGTCATTGATTTTTTCCCAGTAAAGTTATATAGATTCCTATAGCAGTCCTAGAAGGATGATCATTTGATTAAAATGACCACCTCCTTCAAATTTAGTTTTATTCCTGTTAGCAACTCATAGTCATGCTGTTTATATTATTTTTTTTACTTTCATGCAATAAAAATGTCTATTACTGCAAAATTTAAGAGGATGTGCTATTTCTTCTATAGTGCTATACTCAAAGGAGTTATTTACAAAAAGAAAAATCCCAATTGCTGGAAAAGATAGCTGGTGCGAAGTAGATATGATTATAAATACTAGAAGCCCAGCATGAAATCGTGTGGCCCTGCCCACCTGAGCAGCCTCCCCATGCTCGCAGCCCCTCCCACCCGCAGCCCCGCCCACCAGCACAGGTCTTTGGTTGTTAGGGCGTTAGGGACACAGGCCTTTTATAATACAGAATATTTGATACGTGGTAATAATGACTACTGTTTGTATAGATTATACCAATAACCTAATTTTATAAATTCATACATTTAAAAAAATGAATTTTACCAAAACTTCTCTGCCTGTGTTGTGACAGTTTATGAATAGCAATCACTTTGAGAGCAAAGATGAGGTGCGATACAAATATGTTAGTGTATAATTGGGATACTTTCTAAATTAGCATATTGCATTAACTGATCTCTTCTTTCACATAGGTATTTGCCTGGGGTTATAATAACTCTGGGCAGGTAGGATCTGGATCAACAGCTAATCAGCCGATCCCTCGAAGAGTTACTAGCTGCTTACAGAATAAAGTAGTTGTGAACATAGCATGTGGGCAGATGTGCTCCATGGCGGTGGTGGACAATGGGGAGGTAAGAAGGTTATTTCATATTTCACTTAAAAGCTGTTTGCCTTTTCAGTGTCATACCAACATGGCATGCTTCTCACACAGAGAACTTTTTGTCTTTTGTTGGCATTGAGTCTCTCCTTTTCTCTCAGGTCTATGTCTGGGGCTACAACGGAAATGGGCAGCTCGGACTTGGCAGTAGTGGCAACCAGTCCACCCCCAGTAGACTAGCTTTGCAAGGTGTTCGTGTCCAGCGGGTATGTCTACTATTGGTTTTTAAGTCTTTGGTGGCAAATATCTGAATGTATTAAAAACAGTATCTATAGCAGGATGAAAAATTTAGCTGCTTGGATATCTTCATTAAATAAAGGCTTAAGCTCTATTTCCTTGAATCAGAAAATTTACATTTCTAGGGCACTCTCTTAGACAATTGTTTGAATATAAATTGTTAAGGTCTTTTCCAAGGAAATTTTGACAGTATGAATCAAGAGGTTTAAAAATAGTCATACTCTTTGATCTGTAATTCTACTTTATTCTAAGGAACCAAAGAGAAAGTCACAAGAATTAGTGGAGGAGACATGTTTACCAAGGGTTTTTATGATTTAGGAACAGTAGTCTATGTAATGTTAAGTTAAAAAAAGATAAAGAACTTCTTATACAATATGACCATTTAAAAAAGCTATCTGCATATCTTTATAAACTCAAAAAAATGTCAAGCTTGCTTTCATACTTATACTTTTTTCACATGAACATGTTAACTTTTATAATAAAAGGAGAATTTTTTTTTGAAAAGTGAAAGTGTCTGTTGCTTATTAACTTCACCCCTTTGGTTTCTGTGAGCATAATGAACGCCATATTGAAGGCAAATACTGGCCTCATGTCACTAAAGGACTCAGGGCGAGCTGACTGATTTTGGCCGCCTGGGACCTACGCTGGCTCTGGAGAGACTGGTTAACTTATTGCTTGCTCTCTTGGAGGCTGCCTCTACCCTTTTTCTTTTCTTTTTAATTCTTAACCTATTCTGTGAAAGCATATTTCCCTATTTGCAGGCCTGAGTGGGTTTGGTTTTTCTCTTTCAGGTTGCCTGTGGCTACGCACACACATTAGTATTAACCGATGAAGGCCAAGTATATGCTTGGGGTGCAAATTCTTACGGCCAGTTGGGCACTGGCAATAAAAGTAACCAGTCCTATCCTACTCCTGTTGTTGTGGAAAAGGACAGGTAATATGTGCATTTTCAAAATAACCTCAATGTTTCTTAAGTGATTAAACAAAACTTAGACATAATATAAAACTGTGGGGAAATTATTGCTAGTATTTAGAATATTCTCTAACATGAGCATTTATTCCTTTTTAAAATTGGATTTGGATTGTTGGTGAATTTGACTTATGTCAAATATTTTATTTCCCTTCACCATATTTCATCTATACCTCCAATAGTTACTCTATACAAACTACAATGACTAAACCTCCAACAGACATTTCACATTGTTCTCCTCACAGCCGACCTTTTCCTGACCTCCTCTTGGTTTTCTGTTTTACATTTTTAAAAGGAAGTTGATAACATTTGCAGTCTGTTTCTGTGGTTTAGGAAAATTTGCTTCTTGATATGAATCAGGTATAAGAACAGACAACCTCAGGTAAAGCAAGGTGCCTAGACAGTGGCGCTGGTCCCAAACCTGGACTTGAAGGTTCCCTCTAAACTGTCCCCCCTCTCCTTCCTGCAGCAGCAGAGTGACAGCCACCCTGTGCCCAGCCTGGACTTCCCTTGTGTCCCTAGGAGCTCAGGAGAAGGTCACCAGGCCATGCTGAGGGAAGGCCAGGTCCTTATCTTTCCGCATCCTGACCCCTTTGCTGCCTCTGCACCAGCCCTTCTCCAAAAACAAGTGTTTCCACCTCCTCTACTGGCTCCCTTTTTTGTGAAGGCTAATATTAAACATTTCAGAAATGAATGTAGGAATTTTGATTTTCTGTGGTGGGTAGTTTAGCATCGATGGACACTATTTGTGTTTCAACCAGTTACATTTTTCATAGAACATCATTACAGAAAAGGAAGCCTATCATTTTAAGTGGTTCTCTAAAGTACACAAAAGATATTTTTAAAAAAATCTAAAAGTCGCCCGAACCGGTTTGGCTCAGTGGCTAGAGCGTAGGCCTGTGGACTGAAGGGTCCCAGGTTCGATTCCAGTCAAGGGCATGTACCTTGGTTGCAGGAACATACCCAGTAGGGGGCGTGCAGGAGGCAGCTGATGTATGTTTCTCTCACATCGATGTTTCTATCTCTCTATCCCTCTCCTTTCCTCTCTGTAAAAAATCAATAAAATATATAGTTTAAAAAATTTTAAAAGTCTTTGCTGAGTAGGTCATTGTGGAAGTGATTACATATGATGAGAACAGAGCAGCTAATTAATTATCTAAACAGTGTTGGGCTGTTCTAACCTCCCCTTCTCCCAGAGATTACCAGATTGCTTTATAAGAAAGTAGTTAAAATGTAGAAGGCCTTTTTCTTTTGTTAACTGCTCAGATATTGGTAGGTTGAGCTCCCATCCTGCCATCTGGCCAGCACTGGGCCATCCTCCTTCCACACTGCCAGGTTGGTGTTTTCTTAGACTCAGGCCTCTACTTCCTCTCATTGATACTATCTGGTAGGAGCAAACTTTCCTCTGCTCTCAGGGTCCTTCTGGCTGATACAGTAATCAAATAAACATGAGACAGATTGGCAAGAGAAAATAACCACATTTAATACCTACATACGTACGGGAACCCCGTATACTGAGACAGTCAGAACTCACACACATGCGAGGTTCAGAAACAGAAGGGACATGGATCTAAGACAGCCTGAGCTAGGATGAGGTAGGTGCTTTCGGGGTTCCAAAGGGTCATTGTGGGATGATGAAACGAGCAGATGTTTAGTAAATAGAAGTCTGTCCTGCCCTATAGCCAGATCAAAAGAGGTTATCTCTGCTCTGGCTCGTGCATCCTCCTATGTACCGAAAGGTTGCTGGTTCAGTTCCTGGTCAGGGCACATGCCGGGGGAGGGGGCTTGATCTCCAGTAGGGGGTGTGCAGGAGGCAGTTGATCAATGTTCCGCTCCCACAGCTATGTTTCCCTTCCTCCTCTTATACTTTCCTCTCTCTAAATATCAATTAAAAAAGGATCCTAATTCAAGTTATTCTAGACCAGTGGTTCTCAACCTTTCTAATGCCGTGACCCTTTAATATAGTTCCTTATGTGTGGTGACCCCCAACCATAAAATTATTTTCGTTGCTACTTCATAACTGTGATTTTGCTATGTTATGAATCGTAATGTAGATATCTGTTTTTTTTTTTCAGATGGTCTTAGGCTCTACAGCAGTCGTTCTCAGCAGTCGCGATCCACAGGTTGAGAACCACTGCTGTAGCAAAATTACAGGTATGAAGTAGCACGAAAATAATTTTATGGTTGGGGGTCACCACAACATGAGGAACTGTATTAA
This sequence comes from Antrozous pallidus, assembly GCA_027563665.1. Classification (NCBI taxonomy): domain Eukaryota; kingdom Metazoa; phylum Chordata; class Mammalia; order Chiroptera; family Vespertilionidae; genus Antrozous; species Antrozous pallidus. The sequence continues at coordinate 10,107,939 of CM050519.1, forward strand.
AGGGTCATAGCATTAGAAAGGTTGAGAACCACTGCTCTAGATAGTTCAGGGAGAGGCAGACATTTCTCTTGAGCCTATGGCTAAAGTGGCCTTTAGCTCAAAACAATTTGCATACCATAGGAAGCACATCTTGGAGTGACTTGTCCTGAACTCCCACAATATCAAAGGCCAACCTGGTTTTTCCTTGGCACCGTGCTTGGACGTGACATTTGCACATCCATCAGCCTTTCCTAGCTCCCTTCTAGGCTATTCTTCCTCTCCCTCTCAGCCTGTCCTGCGCACTGTTGACAGAGTAATTTAAGAACTCCGTTTCATCCTATCATGGCTCTGTTTACACAGTTGTTTCCCACTTGTCTGTCACATCAGATCAAATCTAAACCCTTCAGCCTTGGATCTAAGACTGACCCCACTTTTCCTAGCAAATGTTATTGTCCTCTGCTCCCCAAAGTTGCTTGTCTATTCCAGGTAGGACCTCTTACTGCTGTACCTTCTTCACCCTATGCCTACACATTGTCCATATATTTTTTACCCCCTTTTACTTTAAATACTCCCAGGTATTTAGACCCCAGGTATTTCTCCTTACTCACCAGAGCACTTGTAGGCGGTACTATGATGTTATCTGGGAGTAGTCTGCAGCTTCACAGACAGGCTCATTCTCTCTCTAGCCAAAGCATGAGCTCCTCCAGGCAGACCCCACTGTGCCTGAAGCCGCTGCCTCTCCTGGGAAGAACCTTTTTTGAACGTGCACTGTGCTGGGTAGCTTACTTCATTTATCTTCACCATAAGCCTCCGCCTCTCCTTTATTTTTTTAAGATGATAACATGGACTATAAGAGTTGAAGTACTAGTACTTGGCCTCTGACTTCCAGCCCGTGTTTTGCCCTCTGCACCAAGCCTTTTTAAGTGAATTGTTGCTCCTCTCATATGTGGGTGTAATGTGAGGGTAGATGGATGGTAGTAGTAAATTCACTGTCTTTGAATATATTTATTTTATTTTCCCTTTTTCTTTATTTTTGGGGAAAAAATTTCCTTAGTGAGAAACAAAATAGTATTGACAATTTCCCTCATGCAGGCAAAGTTCAGTTTGAGCCAATTTGACTGGCTTACCCATGTAAATGGGAAAGGCCTTACTAATTTGCATTGGCCATTAGAAATACACATTCTCTACACACATGAGGCTTTGGCACTTAAAATGCTGAGTAGAAGTAGTAATATTGAGAAACATCTACCATTAGGCTACTGTTTGCACACCAGCCATTGTGCTTGGGGCTTAATGTTTTTCTTTAAAAAAATTGTCTTTACTGTTGAAAGTATTACAGATGTCCTGTTGTTTTCCCTCGGCAACCTGCTCCTCCCCCACTCCACCCCCTGGGCTTAATGTTTTCTCACTTAGTTCGCACACACTGGCCTCGAAATGTGATGGAACTGAGACTCCTAGATCTCAGGGTCATTCCCGGTCACACAGCCTCGTGGGAAAGCTCGCATTCACACCTACCTCCACACCCGGGCTCCCCACTCGGGGCCATACAGCCTCCTTCCCTCCAGGACGCGGGTTGTTTTCAAGGGTGAGAGCTACCCTCTAGTGAGTCAGGGGAGTTACCTGAGCTGCACAGAGAAGAGCCTTTTCAGGGAAGCCACCCAGCAGTCTCCAGCTTGTGCGATGCCCGTCCCCCCTTCCGGACTGGGGAACCTCTAGGTAAAGCACGCCTGGAGGAATAGCTCCACCCTTCCATTTCCATGGTCAGTGTGGTCTTATCCAGTCTTTGTTCTGTGTTGTTGACTCTTGCCCTATGAGTCAATAAAATGATCTACAAATTATATTTAGTAAGACACGCCCTGGATGCTTAGGGAGAGAGAAATAAGCCAGAGAATCAGCCTGGCAGGAACTTGTAATCTAACTGAGTGAGTCAGACATGTCCACCTGAAGGATACCTGGGCCAGGCGGCTCTGCGGACAGGCAGTCCTGCACGAGCTCAGGTGAGCGAGAGAGCTCCTCTCTCGTGGCTGTTTGAACTGGCCTTCAACGATGGGTAGGATGTCTGAGGCAGAGAGAAAGGAAAGAACATTCCCGAGTAAGGACTTGAACTGTGACTACAGACAGTGAGGGGCAGGTGTACCTCTGTTGTTGGAACATAGGGTGGGTGGGCAAGAGTCATCTGAAAGAAGGTTAGACATGGGTGGAAGCCAAATTATGGAAGGCCTTGATGTCACTTGTCTGGGTTTTATCTTGTGGGAAACCACTGAGGACCTGAAAGTACTGGTGAGAATGGTGTTTCAAGAGGATTATTCACCTGCCAGTGTTGTACAGTTTGGGTCAGAGGAGAGAGAAGTTCTAAGGCAGAGGGGCCTAGGAGACTGTTCTATTAGTCCAGATGTGGGGTGTGTCTGACTGAAGGTGGTGGCTGGTGGGGGAGATTAGGAAGGGACTATGTTGTCTGTCAACTGGATATTCTGAAGAAAGTGGTAGGTGAGGAGGGAGAAGCCAAAGATGACTCAGTTCTGAGCTGAGTCACTGAGGATGCTGAGCCCACTGCCTGCGGGCGAAACCGAGATGACCGCCTCGCTTGGGGTGAAATAGCTTCCTGTCTTTGAACCTATATGGTGGCTTGTTCTCAGGGCAAAGTGATTGCTTCCAAATCAACAGAAACAGTGTTTTCTATTAGGCAGTGTTCTGAGAACTGCCTCCCTGGCAGCCCCGAGCCTGCTGCACCTGGGCTCACACAGGTGATCGGGAGCTGCATGCCTGGCTCTGGACGGACAGTCCAGGGAGTAACACACTGACTCAGTGCGCGTTGGGGGCTTACAGCATGCTCTGTTTAGCTCTAAAACTGGTGCTGTTTTGATGAAACTGTTTTTGAACCTGCATCAGGATGCCTCTAGCCTTTATTTCAGTGAGTAACGTTTTAATAAAAAGTTATATCACCTTTTTTTCCTCCTTTATTTTATTTTATTTTATTTTATTTGTCTTTACTCTCTTGAACTGAACAGGATTTAAAAATGGGATGGTACATATTTTTATAAGCCTGCTGGCTAGAAGTGGTGATAAGATCTTCATGAGTTATAAGTGCATTGACGTTTAGCTTCGACGTAAATGCCTGTATACTGCCCGAGAATCTAGGCGATTAGGTGTGTAACTTTTTTGTTGTTTTGTGTTTTGAAATCAAACCTAAGGGGAGATGAGATAAAGTCATTTTTTCTCCTGTTTGCTGTGTTTACTTGGTGTTTGTGAATTTAGAATTACAGAAATTGCAGCCTGCCACTCTGCCCACACATCTGCCGCCAAGACCCAGAGCGGGCACGTGTACATGTGGGGCCAGTGCCGGGGCCAGTCCGTGGTCCTGCCTCACCTCACCCACCTCTCCTGCACCGACGACGTGTTCGCCTGCTTTGCCACTCCCGCCGTCTCCTGGCGCCTCCTCTCTGTGGGTGAGCCCGTCACTGTCCGTTTGGGTGATGCTTGAAAACTGGGAAGAGAACTCTGGTACTTTTAGTTTGACAGGCAAGACTTTGTTAAGTGCAGTATCATATCATTTATTTCCCTCTAATGGACTCCTGAGGAAAGGAACTAGTTTGATTGATTTCTCTTAAAAGTATCAGAAACCAACACTACATACTAAATTAACAGTACTTTTATTTGGCTACTTTTTAATTTGACCGAGAAGTTGTTTTTTATCTAGCGTATTTACTTAAACATTTGAAAATTTCATTTAGTGAGGTAGTTTTGGACGTTGTAGTTGTTGTTTTGCCAGAGTTATGTGTGTGAGGTTTGATCCTTGAGGATTACAGAGGCGCGAGTTCATACTTAGGGGAGAAGCCTAGCTCAGCTGTGCAGTTGCTTTAGCGAGTCGTGTTCCACAAGTGTCTGCGCCAGCGCCGCGCTGTCTCCGCCTGCGTTCTCACTGTCTGTCGCTGACTCCAGTACACTGCTTGTTACTCTAGAACCCGACGACCACCTCACAGTAGCCGAGTCTCTGAAGAGGGAATTTGACAACCCCAGCACCGCAGACCTGAGATTTCTGGTGGATGGAAAGTACATTTATGCACATAAAGTCCTCCTCAAAATTAGGTATGGAATCACTTATTTTGAGAATTAAATAAGTAAATACATTTGTTATTTGCCAAGGAACTACTCCAGGCACTTCAGTAACTATGGACAAATGTGAGGCCAGTTCTGCCCTAGGAGCCGGGGGAAACACGTTTGCCGGGGTTCTTGTCCCAGGCTTACAAAGGGTTCAGCATTCTGGAGAAAGGAGTCCAAGGACGACGAAAAATATTTTTGAAAGGCATTGGGGGTCAGAGGAGCTTCAGCTGAAGGAGCTGCAAGACTCTTCCTTGACCAAGGACCTGTGCTTTTATTTTTATAATCTTTATTGTTCAGTTTATTAATTACATTGTTCCCTTTTTCCCCCCTATAGCTCCCCTCCTCCTGGGACCCATCCCACCCTCCACCCTCACCACCCCCACTGTCCTCTCCCATAGTTGCATGATTTTTGTCCAGTCTCTTGCTGCACTTCCCACACCCCTTTTCTCCCCAAGAATTGTCAGTCCATTCCCTCTCTATGTCCGTGGTTCTGTTACATTCACCAGTTTATCCTGTTCATCAGATTATTAATTCACTGGATTTTTAGATTCATTTGTTGATAGATGTGTATTTGTTGTTCATAATTTACACTTTTATCTTTTTCTTCTTCCTCTTCTTAAAGAATATCTTTCAGCTTTTTCTTATCAGCGAAGCACTTTATCTGACCTTCAATTCTGAATGACAGCTTTGCTGGATAGAGTAATCTTGGTTGTAGATTCTTGCTATTCATCACTTTGAATATTTCTTGCCACTCCCATCTGGCCTACATCGTTTCTGCTGAGAAATCTGCTGACAATCTTATGGGTGCTCCCTTATAGGTAACATCTGTTTTTCTCTTGCTGCTTTTAATATTCTCTTTGTCTTTTGCTCTTGGCATTTTAGTTATGGTGTGTTTTGGTGTGGTCCTCTTAGGATTCCTATATATTGGGGTTCGGTGCGCTTCTTGGACTCCTAAGTCAATTTCTTTCACCAGGTGTGGGAAGTTTTTGGTCACTATTTCTTCAAATAGGTTTTCATTGTCTTGCTCTCTCTCTTTTTCTGGCACCCCTATAATTCGGATGTTGGTATGTTTGAGGTTGTTCCAGAGGCCCTTTACACTATCTTCCATTTTTTGGATTCTTTTGGTTTCTTGCTTTTTCAGCTGAGTGGATTTTACCTCTTTGTATTTCAAATCTTTAACTTGGTTCTTGGGGTGCTCTAGAGTACTTTTAGGTCTTTAATATTTTTTATTTCAGTCAGTGTATGCTTAATTTCTGGTTGGTCCTTTTTCATATCCTTGAGGGTCTCGTTCATATCCTTGAGGGTCTCCTTCATTTCCTTGTAGGTCTCATTCATTTCCTTGTAGGTCTTGCTTATTTCCTTGTAGGTTTCGGCCTTTTCTAGGGGCCTCTTGAAAAGCCCTATAACTGTGGTTTTGAATTCCATGTCCATTCGCTTTTTTCCTCCATTTCTTTCACATCTGATTTCTTTCCATGTGTCTGCATGGTGGCTGCTTCCCTGAGTTGGTCAATTAGCTTTGTGTGGCAGATGTCCTACAAGGGACTGTGGTTCAGCCTCCCCAGTTATCTGAGGTGGATATAGGTTGCACAGTCTTGTTGAAGTTAAGCCCAGGTTAATCGTTGTTAGCACTTGGAGGGTTTGACCTCCAGGCCAATTGTCTGTGACGTTCAGCTGTGCTCAGATTAGATGGGCGGAGTCTCCGGGCCAAGCAGACAGTGTCAGCTTCACCCTATGTGGCCCCAGGGACTCTGTGCCGGGGGCAATGGCCGCCAGCACCTCTGAGAGAGAGCTGCTGCTGAGCTCCACCGGCTGCCGGGGAATTCAGACTCTCCCCAAATGACTCTGCACACCCAAGGTCTCACCCAGGGTCGTAGAACAAAGCAGTCTGACGGTTTCCCGAATGAGAGAGCAAGTCACGAGTGCTCTCTGTGCGGTCACGCAGCTGCACTGTTCCCAAGTTCATGTGCATTCTGCACAAGCTCGCCTTCTCCACAAGCCGGCAGGCCCCTGTAGCACCCGAGCTTCAGCGTGTCTCCCACTGTCCAGTTTTTACCCTGTATGATTGTGGGTTCCCTGGACTTCGCCCAGAGCTAGAGAATCAGTCCAGTGGGACGTTTTTGTCTCCCCTGTTCCAGAAAACCAGCCGGGTTTTCAGCCACCCGCCCTATCTGCTAGTGCATGCTCCAAACCTCTCTCGGTGCATATCTTCAACACTGTCCTCAGCTGCTCCTCTGAGTCACTGTGTCCTATCTTCACTTTTATTTGTGGAATTTTCACTCAGCCAGCTTTCCAGTGATTCTGGATGGTGTTTGTTCTTTCCTTAAAATGTAGTTTTGAAATTGTTGTGTGGGGCAGCAAGATAGGTGTTTACCTATGCCGCCATCTTGGTTCTCTCCAGGACCTGTGCTTTTATTCAACACGATTTATCCTAAGGCAAGGTGGAAACATACACTTCAAAGGGTAAGATATCAAAGGGTAGAATACAGAAGCATTATCAGTTTGGGGGGTAGCCTACAGCTGTTCAGATGTTTGGCCAACAGGAGGCAATAACATGCCTTGAGCTGTGAGCTCCCCAAGTTTTGCCAACCTTTTGGTAAAACTCTTATAGTTATTACGTGCTGGAATCGGTTCTCCGCACCATTATACAGTTAACACGAAACAGAAAATACCAGAGTCCACCTGGGTGTGGCACAGGGCAGAGCTTCCTCACAGGAGCTCCCGGGCTTCCTGCGCTTCCTCACGGGACTGGACCGATGGCCCTGGCTTCGGGAGCAGCCAGCTGCCGGCGGTGAGCGCAGTGTGCTGTTGGCCTTGCCGGCTTCACCACAAGTAAACCTCAGCGCTAGGCACTGGCTCAGTGGGAACGTCACTCTCCCCACTCAGCTGTGGGGGACAGAACTTTTAGAGGCTTACAAAAACAGAAGATAAGGCTTTTCCAGAGCAACAGATCCAGTATAGAACTAACACAGATTTTTTAAAATATATATTCATATAAATTTTGGCCAATGAGTTACATCCATTTAAAGTCCATTTAACGTGCACATTTGGGGAGCTTTGGCATATGATACACCTGTGAAGGCATCCCCCAAGTCCAGATTGAGAACGTTTCTGTCACTCCTCAAGCATCCCTTGTGTCCTGGGCTCTGGGCCAGGTGATTTTCTCCTGTCAAATAGGTTGGTTAGCGTTTTCTAGAAGTTTATATAAATGGAATGGTACAATATGTTTCCTTCTGTGCCTGGCTTCTCTCTTTTCACATAATGATTTTGAAAACCATCATGTTGTCTAATAGATACTTAAATGCCACTGCAACAAATCACAAGCTCAATAGAGCATTTTAGTCTCAAGTTTGCCTCTCAGTAAGGTCAGGCTGTACATTTGTTCACTTTTTTCTATAGTCCGTAAACCTTCCTAAAGGGTGTGTGTGTGTGTGTGTGCGTGTGCGCTAGTTTTCCGGGGCTACTGTAACAAAGTACTACAAACTCGGCTTCAGCAACAAATTTATTCTCTCTCAACAAATTTATTCTTCCTGGAGGCTAGAAGTCAAGATGAAGGTGTTCGCAGGATGGGTTCCTTCTGAGGTCTGTGAAAAAAAATCCGACCCACCAGTCTCCTGGCTTTTGGTGGTTTGTTGGCAATCTTTGGCATTCCTTGGCTTGTGGCAACATAACTCCAGTCTTCACACAGTGCTCCCCCTGTGTGTGTGCACACCTGTGTCCAGATTCCCCCTTTCATAAGGACATCAGTCATATTGGATTAGGGACCACTCATTTTAACTTGGTATCATATCTGTAAAGACCCTTTCTTCAGATTCTGTTATATTCTGACATTAGGACTTCAACGTAAGAATTTTATGAGAGACAGTTCAAGCCGTAACAGGAAATGAAGAAACAAAATTACGCAGCGGATACAAAAATAGACTCACCTGACTTCCATAAATGCTGCTCAGTGGACATGGTGTGGTTACTTTCGGGGAGGCAGCACTGTCTCCATCCAGTGTGGCTGCGGGGCAGCTCTCCCACGCAGGTTTGTGTTTGCAGCCTTGTTAAATTAACGGTTGGCTGAAGCCTGGCCAGCAGAGGAAGTGAGGAGCCAGGGCAGGGACACGAAGGCGTGCAGCTTGGCGAGTGTCGTGTGCAGTGTTGTGTTTCCCTTCTCCCCGTTAGGTTCCCCGCTTACTCCCCACAGGGGTGTGCTGCCGTGTTAACTGCTCTTGCCCAGCAGCTAGGACCTGACATGCTTTTCTTCCTCAGGTGTGAGCATTTTCGTTCTTCGTTGGACAGCAGTGAGGATGATATTGTAGAAATGAGTGAATTTTCATATCCTGTTTACCGAGCCTTCCTGGAATACCTGTACACAGACAGCATCAGCCTTCCCCCTGAGGAGGCAGTAGGTAATTAATTACCACCAGACTTTACCAAGAGATTGGCAAAGTGCTGGGTAACTTGGCAAGGTGATTTCTGTGGAGCCTAAATGGATGTCGCTGCGAGTGCAGTCGCAGAAGTAGTTCTCTTTTTGTGCATTGAACCCAAACTCTTTTCCCTTGTTACTAATCGTTCAGAGGCTTACTTAATAGGCAAAATAAGAGAGAGATGAATGGCCATCGCTGTTCAGCGGGTACACCACTGTTAATTACTGTGTGTTAGTATTGGACATAACTTTCAGCTGTCGTGTCTGTTGCCCTCATGATGTTCTCATTGTAAAACAGATACAGTCCAAATTATAAGCCCTGCTGGTCTCTGTATTTGTGAATTTCCATCCCAGATAGCTTTGAGATAGACCACTGATGCATCCCATCCTGAAAGGAGTGAGAGGTGTTCAGCTGACATTAAAAAAGCAACACAGGGAAGTCAGTGGGTGCAGAGTCAGTACAGAGTTCAATACTAAGTTTCAGTTCACAGCTGTAAGGAACTAAAGAAGGAGTTCAATCCCCAAATTTTTAAATATTCATTTGACATGTTTATACATGTCAATAACAGGTTTTTTTTGTTTTTTTTTTTTTTTTTTTTTTTACCAGATTAGCATGTAATTTTATTCAGGTAAACGAAAGTCTGATTTCTGAAGTTTTACAGTTTCCTTCCTTTCTTGACAATGTTTTAGTGCCCATGCCTACTGTGTGCTGCAGCTCCTTTGGTGTCTGCAGAGACAGACCGAGGCCCTGTGAGGCTTGTATTCAGATGAGGGAGACCAGCCCCGAGCAATAAATGCAAGCAGTCAGTCAGGAGGGTCAAGAGAAGCCTCCGTTGGGAAGTGCACTGAACAGAGCCCTGGGGAGTCACGAGTGGGCCATGCAGATACCCAAGGAAGAGCACTCTAAGCATGGGTAACAGTAAGTGCCAACGTCTAAGACAGGAACAGAGTTAGCATGTGGATGAGGAGGGGGAAGGCAGGGTGGTTGGAATGGACTGAGCTAGACTTATTCTGGGAGGAGTTAAGAAGTTGAACAAGATGATACCTAACCATGAAGGCCATGGCGAGGAGCTTGAGTTTTTTTCCTGGTGTGAGGTTTTGAGCATAGGGTTGTGTTATTCAGGACTTGCTTTAATTCTGACAGTAAAATGGGGGGTGTTGGAGAGGAGAAGTGGCTTAAACAAGATAGTATCTTTCTCACACAGGGATAAGACCTCATTTGCATGACAGGTAGCAGGATGGAGGAAAGGACAGTGACAAAGGGTAAAGGGCACATGCCCAGAATCTTATGGGAGGAAGGGTCCTGTAAGTTCCACTTACTTCAAACCATGGATCGGACCTGGCCAAGGTCATAACCCAGCCAGACGCATAGGAGGTGGGGGAAGTGTGGTCATATTCAGGTGGCCATGACTGTGTGTGTAGTGGAGAAGCAACAAGTAGCTTCTACCATGGGAATGACGTGATTTGTCTTTAAAAGACCAGTAATTCTAATGGTTCTGGAGTGAGCTGATGGCACCCTGGGCTAGTGGTGTAGCCGTGAGAGGAGACCAGATTCTAGATAGTTTAAAGACGGAGCTGATGGTAGTTGTCAATGGCTGGGATATGCGTGTGAGGGGAGAAGGATGACTGCGCTGAGGTGCTTGAGTGGCTGGGGTAATGGAAGTGTCATTCACTGGGATGAGGAAGATGGAAAGGTGCTGCTCTTGAGTTTGAAAAGCCGAAGGAGCTGATTAGACGTTCAAGTGGCAGTTATTATCAGCCCACACCTCATGTTTGCAGGGCCCTGGGCAAGAGTCCAAATAAAGGGCTACACATCATCCATCTGAAAACAGTTATATGTGATGCCAACTTCAGATAAAATATGTGCCATCCTCAGACCCTGTAAGTATACCTTCATTGAGAACTGAAAGGCCAGCTTTAAGTTTTAGCCGGAATTTAGTTGTGCGACTCCTTGGAGTTCTGTACTGAACACAGTGGCTTGGGAGGGACAGGCCTCTGGCCTCCAGCTTGCAGCCAGGTGCCTTTCTCTTCCCACCACCAGCTACATCCTGCATCACAAGGGGTGTGTGGGCACCACAGCCTGCATGTCCAAGCTCCAGCCCCCCCACCTAGGGCCACCCCTTGAGCCTGGGGGGCTGTGCATTGGTGGTGTGGTTTGGAGGGGAGGGAGGGAATACCCACACCTGTGGTCTCAGAGCCAGTTAGTCGGGAATCCCAGTGTCCCAGACACCCAAAGTGTGCCCTAAGTAAGAATTGGTACATGGCTCCTTGACCACACTTTGGTGACGAGGGGTGTGCCTGGAAGAAGTACAGAGTGAGCCCTCCTGAGCAGAGACCAAGGCCAGGGTCCTGTCTTAAGGTAGTTCTTGAGAATGAGGTCGGTGTGAGTCTGAAGCTGGGGAGTGCACAGTGCTGTTGGTATGAGTTTGGGAGTTGTTGAGAATTGACCAGAAACCACTGAGCCACTCATAACTCTTACTGGTTTCAGCATCCCCCAGTGGACCACAGGCTTTTAGTCATAACTTTGATAATGTATGTCACATTACAGTGAAAGCAGGTTTCTGATCAGATTCTCCCCCCCACACAAAACTCAATAGCAGACACAAACAAGAACAGTTAATGTTGTGAGACAGATGAGATCCCTGCTGTTTGTCCATTAGGCCCTCTATAAAGTAGCTTGCTTGGAAGGTTAGCTTGAAGTAGATAGAACAATATTCTAGTAGCAGGGTTCAACTAACCTTTTAACCAGCCCATGACTGGATGTAGACTTAGCAAATGTACTGCTTCTCAGATATGGGACTACTTAAGCTCATGATGCTTGAATGCCATTATGCAAAGGCAAAAGGACACTCACAATACTTAGAGCCAGACCGAATATCCTAAACACTGCTCATTTCCCCAGTAACAAAGTATTTCTAGCTCTTTCTGGAGATTCAGGTAGTGTCTGAAACTCTTGACAAGGGTCTTTCAAATGCAAACTGGCCATTCTCTTGACTGGAGTGCTTCACAGTGTCCTGTGGGGTGGATGACACGAATGGCATTTGGAACCACCGGGCTGGAACCACTAGGGCAGCAGTCACCAACTGGTGGTCTGTGAGGCCCGAAAAGCTGGTGACCGCTGACTTAGGAGAATAACTGAAATAAGAATATGAGGATCGAACTAGAGCGCTCAGACATTTCAAACTCAGGAAAAAGGGTCTAGCCAAGAGACTACAGAGAAATTAATGAAAAACACAAGCAAGTAACAAAGCATTTCAAGAAAGGGATGATCATCAGCCACAGGAAATTTTGTGTCATTCTTAAGATGAAACTGGAGAATAGCCTTGGACTTGGCATTGTGGCAGCCTTTAGTGACCATCCCAGGTCTGATATCAGGAGTGAGGGGATGGAATTACGCCTGGAATGGCTTGAGATGAGGAGAACTCAGAAAATGGAGGCAGCAGGCAGAGGACTCTCCATGGAGGTGTGCTGTAGAGAGGAGCAGAGAAACTGGGTAGGGTGATGAGAGGCAGGCATATTTCCACGAAAGGTTTTTATTAAATTTTTCTTTTTTAAAGAGATGAGCGCTATTGTAGCATGTATGTATGCTGATGGAAATGACCCTAGAGCAGACATTGGTAATGCAGGCAGACAGATAATGAGAGGGGCATTTCTAGGAAACATATTAAAGCTTTGTTCACTGCTCTTGTTTTTTCCATAGCTGCTTTTTTGTTTATTGTATTTGCTCAGTTCAGCTAAGTTCTTAGGGAAAGCCACCTGCTCAGAGTGTATGAGCACAAGTCTATCCATACAGCCTTAACTAAGGATTATATTCAAAATAATGTCAAAAAAATCTTAAGGGTTGAGTGAATTTAAATCAGGATGCTTGAAGTCACTCTCCTCCCCCGCCCCAAACATCTCTTTCCACCAGGATTGCTAGATTTGGCGACATTTTATAGAGAAAATCGCTTGAAAAAGCTCTGCCAGCAAACTATCAAGCAAGGCATCTGTGAGGAGAATGCCATTGCTCTGCTCTCTGCTGCTGTGAAGTATGATGCTCAGGTAAGAACAGCATTTTTCCAATTAGCTTTCCTTCTGGAAGAAAAATAGGTAGGTGTCTACTTCATATCTTTATATTAAATAGGTTAAATATTCAATGTAAGCAAATACAATAAAATATCAGAAGAAATATTAGTGAATATAATGTTAGGGCACACCTCAAAGGCAGGAAGCCATAAAGGAAAGGATTGATGGATTTGATTAAAAAAAAAAAGATGCTTATACACCAAAAAATACCACAAGGAAAATTAAGAAGTAAATAATATGCTGGGAAATTTTTTTTGCAACATATGATAACGCAAGCTTATCATTATAGTTCTTAAAAATAAAAAGATAATGAGTGATTTGACTGAAAAAAATGAAGCGTATAGATGTATGAACAAATGAAAAATATAAATAAAACCATTTGTCACACCAGGGAATATATTTTTAGAAATTTTACAGCTTAGAACAATGGCTGTCCTTCTAAACTGCTAATGAAAGTGCAAACTGGTATAGTCATTCTGGGGCACAGTTGGGTATTATATGTATTAAAAACTCTAAAGATATAATTCTTTAAGAAATTCACATAAAGAAATCTGTCTTAAGGAAATAATCATGGGTTTGGACAAAGAGTAACTTAAACGATATTTATTGCAGGATTGTTCATAATTTTGAAAAATTAGAAGAAGTCAATGTGAACCTTAGAGAACTGTTTAAACTATATAGAATATTAATAATGTGAAATCATGCAGCTATTCAAGATATATCATTAACTGAAAAACTATGGCCCCATTTTCATTTTTTAAAAAAGTATAAATAGCTCAATTTAAAAAGACTTCTTTTTTTCATTATCTACAAAGAAAAAAGGCTGAAAAATATAGTGAGTGGTTATCTTTAGATGGTGGGATTATGGATGATTTTCATTTCCTCCTCTGTTTTTTTCTGAACTTTGTGCAGTGACCATGTATTGTTTTGATAATAAAGAAAGGAAAGAAAACCTGTCTTAGAGCTAAATCTTTAGGAAACAGGCTATACTTCTTGGAGTTGATTTCCTTTTGTTATAAGGATATCCTTTCCTTTGGTTAAAAAAAAAAAAAAAACCGGGACATTTTAGTGGTGGGTGGAAAAAAGGTTTTAACCTTTTTTTGTGCTTATATAAATAATAATATGCTTAGTAAAGAAATTTTGAAAAATAAAAAAAGAATAAGGAAGGAAATGACTCCTCAACCAAAGAACATAACATTTTCACACAGCTCCTTCTAATCTTTTCCTAGATTACATTATGTATATCTCTAACTACTAGTGTGTGTTTTTTGTTTGTTTGTTTGTTTGTTTTACTTAATGTTTTAAAGTCTCACCCAGCTGGAAACATTGACATTGAAAAGCATAGTAAATGTTTGTCTTGCATCCAGGTAATCCTTTATTGGGCACTTACAACATGCAAAATGCTTTCTGGCAAAAAAGAAGAAAAAATCAATGTGTTTTTTGTAGTTTGTTAAAATCATGGTGATAATATTGGACTCTGGTGAGCTACCTTGGATGGCAATATGGTGGATGTATAGTGTTTCCATCTGAACGAGGCTAAATTTCCAGGACTTTTTCATATTCCCTACTTATGTGAGTTATTTGTATGGTTAAACCTTCCAGCCCTGTTTTCTAGAAAGTAAGCTCCTTGAAAAATGGCAAGGACTTTTGGTTTGCTCACAACCAAATCCTTAGTGCTTAGGATAGTGCCTGACACATATCAAGAAATGTTTCTTTAATGAATTTCAACTTTGCCTATAGAGGCACCGTATTTTACTATAGCCCATCTAAGTAATTTTTGTACCTACATTACATAAGAGACAATCAGTAAAGTAGACCATATGTATACCCAAAATACAGGTTTTCAAAAAGAACAGTATTTGCTATCTTGCTTTAATATAGTATGTTATAGATAAAAATGTCATTTCTAAAAATTTAAGCAAGAGTCCATAATTTCAAATGATGTTGGTGTATATTCAGTATGTCTTAATGAAGCACATTTTTATGTATAGTCACATGTTCTGATACTGAGTGTGTGTGTGTTGTAGATTTGGGGCTGTTCTATCACTTTGGGCTTACTGGGGAGTTAGAGATGTCATATTGCCAGTGTGACCCTAGCAGCCTACGTAGCTGTTTAGGGGTGAAATGGATAGGTTTTCTTCATGTGGTTTGTTTCTTTACCTAAAACACACTGTGAATTTGATCGCCATGGCAATAGTACTGTGAATTTTCGCCTGTGTTTTCACTACAGCATCTGCTATAATTTACCTGTGCAATGTGTATATGTGATTGCTTGGACATTATTTTGGGCTTTTAAAATAAATCAGTTTCAGCTAATACAGCAGAAACTTTTGGATTGACTTCTACCTGGCAGCACCTTGTCCTGGGTCAAGACAGCAGCATAGCCCAGAGTCAAAGGCAACTGGAGTCTCCGCCAGCTGGCCTCACTTTAGCTCTAATTTGGGGCCAAAAAAGCATCCAGCCACCTTCATTCTGTCTCAAGTTTACAAATCTGATCAAGAGAAGTACTACAGGACTATTTGTTAGCCCAGAATGAATTATAGTAAGGCAAAAACACCAATCTGAGGAGTTTCTTTTAGGAGAGAGAAAGTCATGATTTCTTCATTTTCCAGTTAAGATTACTGAAGGTAATCAGGGTCTGATGGAACAACTATCCCATCTTTCAGTTTTGTTAAAAGTATGACATTTCTCTTTTATATTCCCTTTGGATTATATTCAAAATAATATAGACAATAAACACAAGGATGGGTAACCTTTTTTTTTTTTTTTTTTTGCCAAGGGCTACTTAGATATTTATAACATCATTCATTGGTGGGCCATACAAAATTATCAGCTTAAAAACTAACCTGCTATATTTGGTTAAACATTTAATTAACTCACTCCTAATAGCTTGGCAGGGCCAGGCGGAATGATTTTGTGGGCCTTGTAAGGCCCATGGGCCGGATGCTCCCCACCTCTGCCTTAGGGGAACAGAGGAGTAGAAGAGGAGTGTCATACTTTAACAAATACTGACAGTGGAATGAATTGTACAAATATTAGTACTCTCACTGTGCAAGGTACAGAATTCAGACATGTAGGTGCCTGTCTCTGGTATTGGCTGGTGTGGAGGAACCTGCATGTTTTACTATGTCATTTACATTTTCACAACCAAAGGTTCATATTAGCACTATAGTTTTATAACTATTCTTTAGGGATTGCCATACCAATATGTCTTCCTGTTGGCTATCAAATCCTTTTTCCTTGCTTGTGTTTTCATTCTATGTTGCAATACATTGGAAAATATGAATTTGTTAAAATGTCTTTTGTTGTTCCTAGGATTTGGAAGAATTCTGCTTCAGGTTCTGTGTAAACCATTTGACTGTAGTAACACAAACTTCAGGCTTTGCAGAAATGGACGCTGACCTCCTGAAGAACTTTATCAGCAAAGCAAGCAGAGCTGGAGCCTTTAGAAACTGATCCTCACCTGCAGGAACACATTTTTAGCATTCCTGTCTTCCCTTTAAAAGCCAGAGAATAACTTCTCTTTAATAGTATTAATGATGAGCTACATTTGGCTGAATACTTACATTCTGTCAAAAGGGGGATGGTGGTCAGTCTTCCCCATCTGCTGAAATCCAGAGTTGATATAAAAGGCATTAAACTCTCTGATCAGACGTGACTACCTCCAGGGAAAACAATTAAAATGTCTTATTATACTTACCATTTCCTCTTTTGAGTCACTTAAATTGGACACTTTTGGCATATTGATCTAAGTATATGCTAGTCTGACCGAATGTTCTGTTATTCAACAGGCTGATATTGCATAGATAACATGACAAGGAATGCTGTCACCTCCACATTTTTAGCATCCAGCACATTTAGTAAGCACACAATTTATTATAAATGTTAAGTATGCCCTGAAATTAGCTTTTTTTGTGGGATAATGGATGAAGGAATAAGTTGTAAAAGAACAAATTTAAAACAGCATGCATCTGTTAAGGCTCATATGCTTCTGGTGCATCGTTCTAAGAAATAGTGGCTGATTTAGAGCATTAATTAGAATTCACAAAAGGCCTTGGCAAATAAATTGTCAAAGGCCTAAGGGCTAACTTTAATTTTCTATTTACTCTGAGTCGTTGATTTTGCTTATGAGATTATTGAATATAAAGTACTATCTTTGAATGAATATTATTTCTGGGCTCACCTGCCTTACATAATTGCGGAATGTTCTTTGCTTTTGTGTTGAGAAATTTGCCTCTGTATATAAAAATGTTTGTGTTTTTCTTGTAATTGTCTTTTATGTCACTTTAAATCAGGTCTCTTAACCTAGCACAGTATAATTATAAAATACCAGCTGAAAAGGTACTAAAACTTACATTTCATATATAACATTAGGAAGAATGAGATAAATTTATACTTTCTAGATCAAAACAAGTTACCCAACTGCAAAATAAAAACTGGAATGAGATATAGGATAGTATCAGATCCTCCTATTATGTTTCACAATAAAGAAAACTCTTGGAAACTAGAAACCTGAACTATTTGATAATAAAGTGCTTATTTGAATATAATAGAACAGATGTGTTTTTTTAATTTATTAATTTTTTTCAGACAGTTACATTTTCATAATAACACTACATCAGAGTGAATGGATCCTTCCCTTTTTAAAGTTCATCTTAAATTTCCTATCCTTAAGTTGTTGTTTGCACTCTGCTCACATGAGGAAGTTCATTGTTTTAATGATTCCAAAATAATTTTACCCTAATTTACAGAGAAAAGTTAAGATTTTATAGGAATAAAGTAGTATGCTCATCTGCTGATGTTTATGAAGATACAAAGCAATGCTTTTAAAAAAGTAATGGTTAATATTCTTCAGCTGAGACTAGAAGAAACTGCCTGTCATTCTGAACCATAACCTGGTGAGTTTTATTTAGAGACAGAATTCTTGAACAGTAATGAAAAGGAAGCAGCTACAAACCACACAGTTTTGTCTCTTATTAGACCCCCTCCCCGCTATTATTACAACAAATAGGTTGGGAGAATTGTGAAAAGAAAGGAAAAATGATACCTTATTGTTAGTTTTAATTCAGTCTTTGCCAAAGCATAAAAACATAAATTATACTGATTTTCTTTCACTAAATTCAGTTAAAATCCCAACATTTTCTATTCAAGAAGTAACTGATGTTGGTCTGTGGAATAAATTTAACATTCATATTAAACTACCATTACCATATATAGCAATACTAATATATATGTATAGCCCAAAATAATGGATACAAAAAGGGATTTATAAGAACAGGTCACTATCCCAGCTCCATATTTAAAAAGTCTGTTTTAATTCCATTCAAATATTATACAGTGTTACCTATCCAATGCTGGGTACACTATCTGGCCCAAAAATGAGGAACAAAAATATGCTTCTACAGGCAAGTTTCTATGAATTCATGCAGATGGTAGCAGAACTAGCATGTAGACGGCTGTGCCCTCTCTCCCAACATCTGTACTAGGACACTGATGAAAATAAATACATGAATTTGAACTTTTTTTAAAATAAAGAACTTCAATTTCTAGAATACTGAATTGCCAGAAGTGGCCAATTTTTATTATCTAGACTAAAAACTGTAGTGTCATAAAGATTGCTTGATTTTGCCTTAACCTAAGAGACTGCATTTCATGGAAGATCTCCATCCAGCATAAGTAGAGTTCTTTTCAAGTATGCTTGCTGGTTTTCCTGCTCCATCCTCTTTATTTGCCTTTCTTCTTTCAGGAACAAACTATCCACCCTGTTTTGTTTTGAATCCTCACCTCAGGGTATTTTTTCCTTTACTTTCAGAGAGAGTGGAGGGAGTTTGGGGGGAGAGAGAAGAGAAAGAGAGAAGGGAAGGACATATAGACTGGTTGCCTTCCCCACGTGCCCCAGCTGGGGATGGGGAGAAAACAGCCAGGTGCATGCCCTTGCCTGGGCATTGAACCCAGATACTTCAGTGAGCAGGCCAATGCTCTAACCCAGTGGTTGGCAAAACGTGGCTCTTGGCCTGCGTGTGGCTCTTCCGTAAAAAAACCATGGCCTGGGCGAGTCTATTTTGAAGAAGTGGCGTTAGAAGAGGTTTAAGTTTAAAAAAATTGGCTCTCAAAAGACATTTCAATCGTACTGTTGATAATTGGTCTGCTGACTAATGAGTCTGGCGGCCACTGCTCTAACCACTTGGCAACCACAGCCAGGGCTCCACCTTCTTTTGGAGGAATTATATCTTTCTTTTTTTATTTTTATTTTTTTGCCTTTTGGATTTCAGAATTGAAATAAAGAATCATGGGTTTGTTATATACATAAAAGATGCTTGGGAGGAAAGGCCTATATATAACTTTATATTAGACTAGTGGCCCGGTGCACAAAATTCATGGATATTAAAAATTAATAAGAGGAAGTATTTTAATATTACTATTTGCCCTTTCTTTATAATAGAAGTATCAGAGATGAAAGAAAATTAGTAAAATATATAGGAAAGTTTCCCTCCTGTTAGAGTTGGGGGCTTGCCACGAGACCTAGAGTCAAGTTCCTGCCCACCACCTGCATGTGCTTTGAAAATACAGGAGACTCAGACCCAGCCAGCCCCACTCCCATTGGGTGAGACCCAGACCTGGCCAGCCCCACACCCACCAAGCCCCTTTGAGTGGGGGGCACTGCCTCAGGTCCCCTGGCCCACTGCTGGGGTGGGGGGCATGGCCTGAGGTCCCCATCAAGTCCGACTAGGCTGGGATGTGGTCTGAGGTCCCTGTCAAGCCCTGCCAGGTGTGTGTGTGGGGGGCATGGCCTGAGGTTCTCTGGCCTGGTGCTGAGGTGGCATGGCCTGAGGTCTCCAGGCCTGGCACCAGGGGTCATGGCCGGAGGGCATGGCAGTCAAGCCCCCCCTGGGGGGCGTGGCCTGAAGTCCCTTGACCTGGCCAGGCGCCGTGCAGCCTCAGGTCCCTGCTGTTCGGTTGTGATGTTACAGCGTCCTGGCTACTTTGCATATTCCTCTGTTTTATAGATAGAGATACCGGCTCCCTCACTCCTCTTAAAACTCCCCATTCTTCTGTGGCTCCTTATTGCTCAAACACACCAGACATATTCCCACCGCCTAGCTCTGGCTTTCCCCTCTGGGGACTGTTTTCCTGCCAATGGCTCCCTCCCCCACCACCTTCAGAGCTCCGCTTAAGTATCACCTGAGCAAGTCTTTCCTTGACAACCCTACTGAAAATCTAAAACTTCTTTTATACCAGCACTTCCCGTCCTTCTCCCCCTATGTCTTTCTCCAAAGTACTTAATTGGACATCCTATATAGTAAAGAGGTAATATGCAAATTGACCATCACTCCAACACACAAGATGGCTTCCCCCATGTGGACACAAGATGGCTACCACAGAATGGCCATCGGGGGGAGAGGGAAGCAGTTGGGTGGGATCAGGGCTGCAAGGGAGGGCAGTTGTGGGTGGTCAAGCCAGGAGGAGAGGGCAGTTGAGAGGGATCAGGCCTTCAAAGGAGGGCAGTTGGGGATGATCAGGCATGCAGGTGAGGGCAGTTAGGGGTAACTGAGCTGGCAGAGGAGGGCAGTTGGGGGTGATCAGACATGCAGGGGATGGCAGTTAGGGGTAACTGAGCTGGCAGAGGGCAGTTGGGGGCTACCAGGCCTGCAGGGAGGGTAGCAGGGGGCAACCAGGCCTTCAGGGGAGGACAGTTAGGGGTAACCGGGCTGGCAGAGGAGGTGACCAGGCCTGCAGGGGAGGACAGGGGTGACCAGGATGGCAGGGAAGGGCAGTCAGGGCTAACCAGGCCAGCAGGGAAGGGCAGTTAGGGGCAATTGGGCTGGCAGAGGAGCAGTTAGGTGTTGATCAGGTTGTCAGGGGAGTGGTTAGGGGGTGGTCAGGAGGTGAGTGGTTGGGAGCCAGCAATCCTGGATTGTGAGAGGGATGTCTGGCTGCCCGTTTAGGCCCGATCCCAGCTAGATCAGGCCTAAACGGGCAGTTGGACATCCCTCGAGGGGGTCCCAGATTGGAGAGGGTGCAGACTGGGCTGAGGGACACACACTCTGTGCATGAATTTCGTACACCAGGCCTCTAGTATTATATATTCCACATTTATTTATTCACTTGCTGTCTTTCTCCCAAACTAGAAATAGAATGAAAGTGCCACAAAGACGGGATTTTAGTTTTTTTATTAACTGTTTTATCGTCACATTTACAAGTATGATTGGCAAATAGTACATACATGGCATCTGAAAAGAGGAAGAGAATATTATTTGCTTCTACATACTTGGATGGTCAAACAAATCCTCTGAACTGAGCACTGAATGGCAAAATTCTAGGGAAAGAGCACATAGAGACAGAAGGAATAGCAAACAAAAACCTGAACTGTAGGGACAGGTTTGGCATCATTAAGAAAGGTCAGCATGGCTAAAGCACATCAAACAAGCAGAAAGTGAAGAGAGGAAAGAGAAGGAGGTAGGGGCTACTTCACAGGCTAAGATAAGGAGTGTGAATACTTCAAGTAGGGTAGTAATGAAAATCAATTTACATTTTAAAGGGATCATTTTTGCTCTTTATGGAGTTGAAAGGTAAAAAGGAAAGAGGAAACATGGAGACCTGGTATGTTTGGGTTGTCTTAGAGAAAAATCTTAGAAATCTTTAATGGTGGTCCAGACAGGAATTAATAGATGGCTTTGGATTTTTGCTCAAGCGTTTAGTGAAATGGGGAAAGACAAGGGTAGAAACAAGGTATTTTTGATTGATTTTAGTTTATACTTTGAGAGGTTGAGAGTGGGGAGGAGTAGGAATGAAGTGTTCTATTGGCAATGAGAGCTTTGACTTTCATGAAGAGGTCAGAGCTAGCGAAGTAAATTTAGGAATCATCCTATCTAATAAAAGAGTAACACGCAAATGTGACCGTACCTTGGCTCCTGATTGGCTATGCTACCAGCCAATCAGGAGCGGGGGTGTGACTGGGGGCGTGGTCAAGGCTTGCCTGGATGCCAGTGAACACTTCCCTTCATGAACACTTTACTTCACGTCTGTGGGCAACACTTCGCTTCACACCAGCGCCAGCTGGCGGGGGTGGGAAACAAAGCAGGGACCACGCCTCTGCACAGGGTGTTTTCGAGGGCCTAGCGAGTGAGCGGGAGAGGCTCGGTCCTTGAGGTGTCCATGGTGCGGGGAGGGCTGGGCCAGGACAGCACCATACTTTCAAAGAAAGTTGTTTCCCACTTAAATAACCTCTATTGAGTATCTTTAAAAAAGAAGTATTCAGCCATTGTCACACCTTGAAAATGTCTTTGTTTAAAGATGCCTTTTACTGTTGGTTTGCCCCCTCCGGAGGCTACCCAAGGTCTTATTTCAGCCCTGATGTTGGGCTGCTTCCCCCGACCATAAGTTCCCAACGCACTTCCAGCCAGAGTTAAAGGGGGCTTCTTCTGCTTTTAAGGCATCGCCATATCCAGTGCCTGCCAGGCCCCTGTGAAAGCTCTACTCCTTAGGTCCGGGGTGCTGGGAGCTGAAGCAGAGAGGCTGTGAGGCCCAGCTCACCCAGGATGCTGGCCCCCCCATCACCTCCTCCCAATTATCCTGGCCCAGCCTTCCCTATGCATACCTGCTCACGGACAGCATGAGGTGGTCAAGGCAGCTGGATGGGAGGCCGGGAGGGGGTGTGGCTGCAGCACAAGAGAAGGGAGCCTACACCCTCCCCCAATCCAGAGGGGCTTGACAGGGGACCACAGGTCATGCCCCTCACCCAGCAGGGCTTGACAGGGAACCTCAAAGTGTGCTTCCCGCTCTGGTGCTGGGTTAGGGTACCTCAGGCTGCTCCCCCCACCCTAGCTCCAGGCTGGGGGATCTCAGGCCATGCCTCCCGCCTGGTACGGCTTGACAGGGGACTATAGACCACATTCCCAACCCGGCAGGGCTTGACAGGGGACCTTAAGGTGCACTTCCCATCCTGGTGCTGGGTTAGGGGACCTCAGACTGTTCTCTCCACCCGCCAGGGCTTGACAGGGGACCTCAGACTGCACCCCACCCGCCAGGGCTTGACAGGGGACCTCAGACTGCACCCCACCTGGCAGGGCTTGACAGGGGACCTCAAGGTGTGCTTCCCATCCTGGTGCTGGGTTAGGGGACCTCAGACTGTTCTCTCCACCCGCCAGGGCTTGACAGGGGACCTCAGACTTCACCCCACCTGGCAGGGCTTGACAGGGGACCTCAAGGTGCGCTTTCCATTCTGGTGCTGGGTTAGGGGACTTCAGACTGTTCCCTCCACCCAGCAGGACTTGACAGGGGACCTCAGGATGCGCCCCCACATGGTAGGGCTTGACAGGGGACCTCAAGCCAAACCCCTACCCCAGGACCAGGCTGGGGGACCTCAGACCATATCCTCTGCCCCAGCACCAGGCCAGGGATCCTGAGGCTGTGCCTCTCCTGCCTGGCTGGGCTTCACAGGGGACCTGAGCCTGTGCCAATGAGGATTGATGCGGGACCTGAGGCTGCACCTCCCTCCCGATGCTGGGCTGGGGGACTTGAGGCTGTGCTCCTCTGCCTGGTGGGGCTTGACGGGGGACCTCAGGCCATGCCCCCTACCCAGTGGGGCTTGACAGGGAATTTCAGGTCATGTCTCCCACCTGGTGGAACTTGATGGGGGACCTCAGGCCATGCCCCCCCATCCTGGTGCTGGGCCAGGGGACCTGAGGACACACCCTGCCCTGGGTGGCTTGACAAGAGTGGGACTGGCGGGGTCTGGATCTACCCCAATGCAGGGGGTGGGGTGGGGCTGGGGCTGGGTCTCACGTGATTTTGAGGCACATGTGAGTGAGTGGGGACTTGACTCTGGGCCCCGTGGTGCTCCCCAGACTCTGACAGGAGGAAGGTTTTCATACACATTTTACTAATTTTCTTTAGTCTCTGATACTTCTATTATAGAGAAAGAGCAAATAGCTCTATTAAATTATTTCCTCTAATCAATACCCTTTTAATGTGTACAAATTTCATGCACCAGGCCACTAGTTAGCATATAAAACCCACTAAAGGCTAAGAACTGATGAGATACTAGTAGAGTTTAGATATTGTATAAGAGAACATTAGTGCATTTAATACAAAGACCACAACAGACCATTAAGACTCTGAACAACTAATTTATTATAAAATAGACAAATTATTAATTGTAGAAAATAGTAACACAGCAATATTAAACGTACAGTTTTAAACAGTACAAAAAAGCAATAAAGTAATATCTGAAGCCTTATTTAAGAAATCTCAATTCACTATCTCTGTAGTTCCTAAAATTCTGGCACTATTTCTAATGGGAATTTCTTAGCAAAAAGCTCAGAAATATGGTAAACCCTTGACCTAACAGCTAACTGATTTGTATGATACTCATGCAAAAATTAATGAGGGAACGAAGTAAAGCATTCTAGTGCCTTAGTTATCAAGATAACTGTAAAAATAAAAGTTTGAAACTTAATTGAGCATAAAATAAAATTTTGTCTTCTAACAAACAGCGCAGACTTCCTTTTAGAAAAAGTTCAGACAAAAGTGATTTTCCTAAAAGCTAGTTGATACTACCTTAAATACCATCTATTTTAAATTAAACCATCTCTAAATAAGTTAATCACACAAGATCGTTCAAACACACCTTAGGTGCCAGGAGGGACAGCACCTTTTCCTAATGTAGCCATTTCGAAATTTTCGCAAAAAAATTATAAACATTAATGCCTAACCCAAAGGCCTTTGAATATGTACTTGACATTTTCAACTAGAAGTAATGTGGCTGTGAATGTGCCAGTGTTAGACCATCTGATGTTAAAAACAAAAAAGATAGACAGTGGCCAGCTCTAAAGATACAAGGAAGACATGTACCACTCAAGAGAACACACATCCCTTCCCAAATTTAGGAGGGCAGAATAATTGCTGAGATGCAATTAGACTAATCTCTAAGAAAAGAAATTAAGACTCCTAATTTAACAGTCTGTTTTTTGAAGTAAAATTATTTTGAATTTTGAATCTTCAGGACCCAGAAACATTAGAAAGTGCACTTTAGATATACTATATTAGGGTCCTCTGTGGCAAAGCTATGGCTGAACACTTTACTTTCCAAGTACTAGATGGATACTTTCTGAATTCAGTAATCTGAATGGCATAACCAAGAACACTATTAATAACCCTAATTTTAAAGCATGAATTGGATGAAAGAATCAACAAATTCTTAGAAGTCCTGAGGTATGAAATCTGTATCAGTAGTATGACAATATCCTATGTTTATAGTTTGCTTTTTGCTTGTATTTAAAAGCTAAAACTTGTAAAACGAAATACAGTACATCAGATTCCATTAAAACTAAAATCTAATGTATAAAAGTTAGTAAGTTTTTAATAGTTTCTAATGTCTGTTTTAGAAGAAGGGTTCAGGATCATTTGGGTTATTGTGAAGCAGTCAGCCAAATTGCATTTGGAAGACAAGACACATTTTTAAGGATGTTCATGTTAAATTAAAAAAAATAAATATAAATTAATAAAAATAATAGCAAACATCACACATATGCCACAAGAAAAGACAAAGTACTCAGACAGGCATGGGTTGTTGGGACTCCCACTCCCAGGCATCCTTTGGAAACAGAAATATCTGCTACAACTTTAAAATGGCAGATTTTACACAAGATTTTCAATCTTGTACAATAACAATGCACATTCTATTAACTACAGCATTGCAAATGGCTTAGAAATTGTCTGCACAAACATTCAATGTGCACCTGAACATTTTATATCTATAAAAAGAGCATAAGATGTGTATTAAATGTGGCTGTAAACAGAACCTGGGGGAGTTCTACAGTCAGCTCTGTAAGAGCCAGAGGTGAACACCGTACCCACCAAAGTCAAGACATCCTCACTTGGCTTCCCTGTTTGAGATATCCATGTTATCACTCATCTTCTGCTTTTTCATTCGTGTTCGAGTAGATGCTGGAAAAAAAAAAAGAACTATTGATGGCACTGCTGGTGCTAGGTAAGTTGGCAAAGGATTGCCATATATGTTATGCTTACACCAAATCGGTAGAGTTGTGGAAATAGACATTTAAAAAGTACATTATTAATTACATTATAGACAAAAATAGAATATTCGTTTTTGTTGTTGAATTTATTGGGGTGACAGCCTATCTAATAAAAGAGTAATACGCAAATTAACCATCACTCTGCTAAACCCACAAGCCAATCAGGAGTGGGTATGCAAATTAACCCAACCAAGATGGCTGTGAGCAGGAGTGAGGCTTGGGTTTCCTGGCAATGGAGGAAGCCAAGTTTTGAACACACCCTGGCTGGGCCCAGGCCTCTACTCAAGGCTACAAAGTTTCAATTGTAGAAGACAAATAAATTCCAGATACCAGGGCCTCCACTTGGGTCACTGAGGAGCATGGCCTGCCTACAAACCACCATAGGCCCCTCATCCAGGCTGCCCCACACCCCAGGGGAACCCGCAACCTGATCCAGGACACCCTTCAGGGTAAACCAGCTGGCCCCCACCCATGAAACAGGTCTCTATCCTATCTAATAAAAGAGTAATATGCAGATTGACCATCACTCCAACACACAAGAGAGCTGCCCCCATGTGGTCAAAGATCCTGCCCCTATGTGGACACAAGATGGCCACCACAAGATGGCCTGCAGGGGAGGGCCGTTGGGAGGTTCCAGGCCTGCAAGGGAGGGCAGTTGTGAGCAATCAGGCCTGCAGGGAAGGGCAGTTGGGGGGGCGACACAGGCCTGTAGAGGAAAGCAGTTGGGGGGCCCTGGGCCTGCAGGGGAGGGCAGTTAGGGATGATCAGGCCTTCAAGGGAGGGCAGTTAGAGGTGACCAGGCCTGCAGGGGAGGGCAGTTAGGGGTGACCAGGCCTATAGGGGAAGGCAGTTAGGGGCAAACAGGCTGACAGGGGAGCAGTTAGGCATCAATCAGGCTGGCAGGGGAGTGGTTAGGGGTGATCAGGCTGGCAGGCAGAAGCAGTTAGGGGCAATTAGGAAGGCAGGCAGGCGAGCAGTTGGGAGCCAGCAATCCTGGGTTGTAAGAAGGGCAGTCAGACATTCCTCGAGGAGTTCCAGATTGGAGAGGGTGCAGACTGGGCTGAAGGACAACACCCCACCCCGTGCATGAATTTTGTGCACTGGGCCTCTATTAGGTTAATAAAATTACATAGGTTTCAGGTGTAAAATTCTGTAATACATCATTTATATATTGTATTGTGTGTTCAACACCCCACATCAAGTGTCCTTCCATCCTCATTTATCTCCGTTTAATCTCTTCTACCTTGTCTAGCTTCCTTTCCCTTTGGCAATCACCTTGCTGCCCTCAGAGTCTACTGAGTTTTTAATGTTTGTTTGTTTTTGCTTAATCCCTTTACCTATTTACCCAGCCTTGCAAACTCCCTTCTCTCTGACAGCAGTCAGACATTTCTTTTAATTTATTTAAAAATTCTTAACTTGATTTTAGTGGTGGACAGGAGCTCTCATAAAGAAGCACAAAGAATCCTATATAATAAAAGGCTAATATGCAAATTGACCGAATGGCAGAACGACCGGTTGCTATGATGCACACTGACCACCAGGGAGCAGATGCTCAATGCAGAAGCTGCCCCCTAGTGGTCAGTGTGCTCCGACAGAGGAAGCACCACTCAGCCAGAAGCTGGCTCACTGCTGGTGAGAGCAGCAGCGGTGGTGGGAGCCTCTCTTGCCTCAGCAGCAGTCAGACAGCCCCCAGGGTTCCCAGACTGCGAGAGGGCGCAGGTTGGACTGAGGGGATCCCCTCCTCCCTGAGTGCACGAATTTTGTGCACCGGGCCTCTAGTATTTAATCAATGAGCACAAAGAATATTTACACTTGGAAAAGAAAACGGCAAATCTAAGTCTCTCCTGCTGATCCTTCCACTCTGACTCATCTAGTATTATTTAATGATCTTTTTTTGAGTGCAGTTATTTAAGGAAAGCTGAAAAGGAGCCTGGATAATTCCTTAGCTTTACCAGTTAAAACTCCTGCTGCTTGTCCCCAATTTTCCAACTGCATAAATCCCTGAATTTCAACTTGTCAGAGGGAACTCACCAACATAGCTAAGTGGAACATCAGGAAATGTACCGACTACAGCAACTGAACTCTTCTCTAAATATATATATATATTACACACATACATACACATACATACATACTGGAGGCCCAATGCATGAAATTTGTGTACTGTGTGTGTTGGGGGGTCCCTCAGCCCAGTCTGCACATCTCCAATCTGGGAGCCCTCAGGGGATGTCCGACTTCCTGTTCCTTTCACAATCTAGGACTACTGGCTCCCAACTGCTCACCTGCCTGCTTCCTGCCCCTAACCGCTTCTGCCTGCCAGCCTGATCATCCCCTAACCATTCCCCTGCCAGCCTGATCGACGCCTAACTGCTCCCCTGCCAGCCTGATCATCCCCAACTGCCCTCCCCTGACAACCTGGTCACCCCCAAATGCCCTTTTCTGCATATTCCCTCTTTATTAGATAGGTTTTTTTAATTGTTTTCTTTAGCATATTGGACAGCTCTAACTGTTTGGCTCAGTGAATGGAGTGTCAGCCTGCCGACTCAAGGGTCCCAGATTCGATTCTGGTCAAGGGCATATACCTTGGTTGGGGCACATACCCAGTAGGAGGCACCTGATTGATGTTTCTCTCTCATAGATGTTTCTAGCTCTCTAACCCTTTCCCTTTCTCTCTGTAAAAAATCAATAAAATATATATTTAATAAAAAGAAACATTTAAGATTCCTTATCTGCTGGTTGGTGTGACTCAGTGGTTGAGACCCCAGCTGCCACCACTGGAAAGGTATCACACCTCAAGCCAGGCTGAGACCCCAATCCAGGCTGCCATCTTAGCCTGGTCAGAGATCACTCTACAGAGGTGCGCACCCCAGCCAGCCTGAAACCTGAGCCCAGGCTGACATCCTCGGCCGGGGATGGCGCTGAGGAGGGTGCCCTCCCAGGCCAGGCTGAGACCCCAGCCTGGGCTCCATCTCAGCCTGGTCAGAGATCCTGCCGCCGTGGGGGAGTGTACATCCTGCCCTGGCCAGGGTGGGACCCCAGCTCGGGCTGCCATCTCAGCCTGGCCAGAGATCGCGCACCCCACCCCAGCCTGGATCGTGCTGCGGGGGTGTGCAGCCCTGCCAGCATGAGAACCCAGCTCAAGCTACTGCCCCTGGCCAGGTGATCATGCTGTTGGGTGCGGGAGCCCCACCCCAGGCCGCCACCACTGGCCAGAAGATGGTGTGGCAGGCTGCGTGGCTCTGCCGGCCTGAGACCACAGCCCAGGCTGCAGCTGCTGGCCAGGGATCATGCTGGGTGCTGGTGCCTCCCAGCTGGACACCCCAGGCTGCCGTTGCTGGGCAGACTGGGGGACTCTGGTGAGGCTAAGAGGACTGGGCACTGCCATCTTGGGGCTATGGGTGCCGCCGTTTTTGTAGTGGAGTGATGGTTAATTCCTATATTACTCTTTTATTAGATAGGGTAACTGAAACTTTGTAGCACTGAGTGGAGGCCTAGGCGGGCAACGGCAGGGGGAAAGCTTGGCTTCCTCCATTGCCAGAGAAACCCAAACCTCCCTCCTGCTCTCAGTGGCAGCAGCCATCTTGGTTGGGGTTTACTTGCGCCTGATTGGCTTGTGGGAGTAGCAAAGGTATGGTCAATTTGCATATTACTCTTTTATTATATATATAAAACATATATATATATATATGTTTTTACATCTTCTTGCTCCCTTTTAAATGCATATTTGAGGGCTCCATAGTGGCTTCCACATGTTTTCAAGGCCTGATTTTGTTTATAAGCTTTATTTCTACTTTCATGTACTAGAGTGGAAAAGCCACAATTATTTCAAAATAAAAATAGGAGTACATTAGTCAATATAAAACCCAATATATATAAAAATAAAAAATATTTTTATTATATATATATATATACATATATATATATAAAATTTTATACTTTTGGTATATTTAAGTTTTAATATACTAAATATCTTTCTCTAAGACAACCTAGTAGCAGTTATCATACACTTATCTTTTCCGTAATGTGCTTTCCATCTACTGTACTTGGGCTAATCCTTTATACTGTCAGAATACCTTAGACAGAACTCCATTTGCTTTAACCTTTCACATTTATGTTACTGTGTAACTTTGAAAATGATCAGTGGTGGTCTTTATCAAAATTCTGATTTCAAGTAATGAAAACTTTTGTTTTAAATTAAGTTTGAAAGCTTGCAAGTTAGGAAAGTTCAGTAACAGAATAGAAGATTATTGTTTAAGTAAGGGTTGTGATTTTATATATGCTAAGTTTCTAGGACCTTTCCCTGTAGCCAACACTCTTTAAAAAGAGTTCCTCATAGTCCTGCTGTCCTGAACTATCGCCTGTCCACAGCCATCCAATGTTGAAGATGCAGTTTCATTTCTTAGTCTTCCTGAGCAAAGTATTTTAGAAAGAGACAAGATGACCTTTACTTGCATCATATATTTAAACTGTAAATGTTTGTGTAGGTAAATAATACATTCTTGATTAAATTATGTTCTAAATACATGAGCAAGTCCACTAACTGAAGGAATTATATGTATTTATTCTTTTCTAACATGAAAATTGCTTTTGTAGTGTGAAGAATTTCATTTACATAAAGTGAAATAAGCACTTACTCATTTCTGCCAGTTTCTGTTGAAATTTGGACTCTCCTGGGAGATGTTTACTGCAGATGAAAAAAATACAAAATATTTTATGTGAATAAGTATAAACTGAAAACTCAAATTTCCAATAACTATGGTATTTTCCATGACTTATTTTGTACTCTTATTTTAGCGAGGAGCTTTGAATTTCAAAGGTTTATAAACAAACTATCTAAAATACGAATATCACAAATTTGTGATCCTATATAGTTTTTCAGTGGTTCTTATAAAACAAGGTAGCTAATATTTTTCAAGAGTAAGTATTTTAAAATCTAGTGTTAAAAGTAACACAATTTTATCAATATCTTATAAAATTTTTTCAGATTTTAAACATCTGATATTTTTAATGTATTCCAGTAGGTGACATATGGTTTATTTACATGGTGCTTTTAACTCTGGGATGCAGTCATATCTATTATTTTGTGCAATCCTCACAATTTCCAAATAAAATTGGCATGAAAGGGATTGATGGAAGTCAAAAGCAGAGCTGGTACTCTGGTTCTCCAGATGACCAGCTCAGCTTCTGAAAAACATTCTAAAACTGTTCCTACCTTCCATCTGCTTCATCTGATCCTTCAATATCAAAGCGCAGTTTTTTCAGTGGTTTAGGAGGGTTGCTTCCTTCTGCGCTTCTTTTGAGCACACGGTCACTGTTACACACCATCTGATTTATTTTCTGGAACTTCTCAGAAGTCTATAAATTACAGAATTCCTCATTAAAATTTTTAATGTCAGCATTTTGTAGTTAGCAACCCTTAACTGTAGTTTGAGTTGTATAAAAAAAAATCAGGCAGGGTTAATATCTGCATTTTAATTTTCTGCTTTATTGGGTCAAGTAAGACATGGAAAATCTCAAAATCAGAATAACTATGTGTCCAATTAATTACTCCCTTTTTAAAAATCTTCCTGTCTGACTACTGCTCTGAAAGTCCTGCTTCCTCAATTTCAGAAACACACTTACACACCAAAGGAAGGCCTCCTCTTTCTCAGAAGTATATAAAGTTGAATCAGCTTTCTGAAACCCTGTTTTTGACAATTTTTTTTTAGGACATAACATAACCAGAGAGAACATCTTGATAATTTAATGAAGTGAAGTGTCTAGTAATAATAATTTTGGACTCACTTTATGAGTATTATGTTGACAAGTCACATAGTTTATATATTTTAAGCCATCATTGATACAGTATTTGTTGAAATGCTGCTAAATCATAAAATGTTTAAAATAACAAAAACACCACTGGCCAGGCCAGTGTTCTCAGTGGTTAGAGCGCTGGCCCGTGCACCAAAGGGTCGCCGGTTCAATGTTCAGTCAAGGGCATGTACCTGGGATGCAGGTTTGATTCCTGGTCTGGGTCGGGGAGCACGTGGGAGACAACCAATTGATGTGTCTCTCTCACACTGATCTTCCTCTTTCTCTCTCTCTCTTCTCCTCCCCTCCTCCCTTCCTCCCTTCCACTCTCCCCAAAAATTAATGAGAAAAATATCCTCAGATAAGGATTAACAACAACAAAAAGACTTAAGAATTTCAGTTCATCCAGTATTATTGAAGATGGTTTGAGAGAAATATCCTGAGGGAGGATCTTGTCACAGCAAAGTAAAGAAAGTTTTGGAAGAAATACCAAAGGGGTATACTTTATCTTATCCAAGGGAGAAACATGTGAAAACATTTTGTTATCTACCTATTTTTGAACAAGAGTGAGGTGAATTTCTCAGGGGTATGTATGAACATGTTCATTTGAAGTAAAACGTCAGACTTTTTGATAGAAGTTGAATCTGCATGGTGATGAAGGAGACTTGATTTGGGGGGAACAATGGCAGGCAGAGTGGCTCTTACTAATTCCCACCTCCTAGTGTTTACAGCTTGTGGAACCTCCTGAGTGTGGGCTGGACTTAGTGTTCTCTTGCTTCTGACAAAAATAATATGGCAAAAGTGATGGACTGTCACTTCCAATATTAGTGACCAAAAGACTGTGGCTTCCATCTTACTCATTATCTGCCTTTCCTCCCTCCCTCTCTGGAATTTTTGCTCTGGGGGAAGCATGCTGTGAGCAGTGAGTAGCCCACAAAAAGCCTCAGTGGCAGGGAGAGGATGGCGTGGGCAGACAGCCATCAAGGACCAGCCAGCAGCCATTCAAGTGGTTTGCAAGAAATCCTCCTCCATTTGAGCCTTGAGATAACTGCAGCCCAGCTGACATGCAGGCTACAACCTTATGAAGACAGGCCCTGGACCCCACTAAGCCACACTTAGATTATTGAAACCACACAAACCCGAGAGAAAAAATGTTTGTTTTAAGTTACTAAATGTGGGTGAGATTTGTTACACAGCAATAAAAAAATAATAAAGGTAAGAGAAATGGGAGTGGTGAAAGTAATAGTAATGCACACTGAATATAGGACTGCTGAATTAGTGATGGTGATGGAAGGCAAACTAGAGTAGTAGGTTCCCATTCTAGATTAACTTTCAAAGCTAAGCTTTCCCTTGGATCCCTCAGGAACAAAGACCACTATATACCCTACTATTTACACTGGGGCAGAGTGTCATGTAACCAAGGCCTAAGCCATTTATTAGAGAAAGAATATCCTAGAAGTCTGAGAGGAAGGATAAGTAAAAGTTATATATTGCAGAAGGAGAAGACCAGTAGGTAGAGACTGGCTGGTGACATTGGATATGATGGTTACATTTTGGAGTATCTTATTTAAATCATACTCATAATTAATGAATTTTAAATGTGTTTACTCTCTCTCTTCTCTCTGTCTCTCTCTCTCACACACACACACACACACTTAGGGGCCCAGTGCACGAAATTCGTGCACTGGGGATGGGTGGTCCCTCAACCCAACCTGCCCCCTCTCACATACTGGGAGCCCTCAGGGGATGTCCAACTGATGGCTCACCCCCAGCCTGCCCAAGGCCTTAAGGCAGCCTTGGGCACCCAGCCATCACCCTGCTCAGCTCAGCCCTGGCTGCCTGTGACCACTGACCCCAGGGGCAGGGCACTCACCACCACTACCGTTCATCTCCAACCCCAGGGCTGGTGCTCACACCACTTGGTCCTGCCCTGACTCCTGATTGGCTGGTAGCATAGCCAATCAGGAGCAAAGGTACGGTCAAATTTGCATGTTTCTCTTTTATTATATAGGATACACACACACACACACACACACACACACACACACACACACACACACCACACACATATATATACTAGAAGCCCGGTGCACAAAATTCCTGCACAGGGTTGGGGGGAGTTGGGGGTTATCCCTCAGCCCAGCCAGCACCCTTTCCAATCTGGGACCCCTTGAGGGATGTCCGACAGCCCATTTAGGCCCGATCCTGGGTAGTCAGAAATCCTTCTCACAATTCAGAACTGTTGGCTCAAAACTGCTCACCTGCCTGCCTCCCTGATTGCCCCTAACTGCTTCTGCCTGCCAGCCTGATCACCCCCTAACCACTCTCCTGCCAGCTTAATTGATGTCTAACTGTTCCCCTGCCAGCCTATTTGCCCCCAACATCCTTCCTCTGCCAGCCTGGTTCCCCCAACTGCCCTCCCCTGCAGGCTTGATTACCCCCAACTGCCCTCCCTTGCAGGCCTGGTCCCTCCCATCTGCAAATTGACCTGATGGCTAAACAACCAGTCACTATAATGTTCACTGGCCACTAGGAGGCAGACGCTTAACACAAGAGCTGCCCCAGCCCACAGGCCCCAGTTGCCTGATCGGAGCCTTCTGGCCGACCTATGGAGAATGGGACCAGGGGTGAGTGGTGGCAGATGCTGGCAGCGCCAGGCCAAAGCAAGTGTGAGTGGGGACCTGATCACCCCCACATACAGAGGGTGACCAGCGGCAGGAGGCAGGGCTGGTGAGCTGGTGGGAATGGCCAGCCTCTTGGTCCCGCACCCTGGTCGGCAGGCTCCGACCAACCGATGGGGAAAAGGAAACCAGGGGTGGGTGGTGGCGGATGGGGATGGTGCCAGGCCAAAGTGGGTGCTAACAAGGCCCCAATAGCACCCTCCCCTCCAGTCTCCTCATACATAGAAGGTGACCAGTGGCAGAGGGCGGGCTAGCTGTCAGCAGCTGGGGAAGACAGGCCCGGATCGCAGGCCAGGCCTAGGACCATACCCGTGCAGGAATTTCAAGTGCCAGGCCTCATATCCTATCTAATAAAAGAGTAATATGTAAATTGACTGCACCTCCACCATGCCCAGTAGCCACACCCACCAATCAGGAATGATATGCAAATTAACCCCCAACCAAAATGGCTATGGCCACAGAGAGCAGGAGGGAGGCTTGGGGTTTCCTGGCAATGGAGGAAGCCAAATGGGCAGTCAGACATCCCTTGAGGGGTCCCAGATTGCAGAGGGTACAAGCTGGGCTGAGGGACAAACCCCCGTCCCCTCTTACCTCATGCATGAATTTCATGCACCAGGCCTTTAGTATATGAATGAAAAAAAAAAAAAATATATATATATATATGAAGAGAGAGAGAGAGAGAGAGAGAGAAGAGAGAGAGATAGGAACATATTTAAAATTAATTAATTATGAGAATTATGAGTATGATTTAAATAAGATATTCCAAAATGTAACCACCATATCCAAATGTCACCAGCCAGTCTCTACCTACTGGTCTTCTCCTTCTGCAATATATAACTTTTACTTATCCTTCCTCTCAGACTTCTAGGATATTCTTTCTCTAATAAATGGCTTAGGCCTTGGTTACATGACACTCTGCCCCAGTGTAAATAGTAGGATATATAGTGGTCTTTGTTCCTGAGGGATCCAAGGGAAAGCTTAGCTTTGAAAGTTAATCTAGAATGGGAACCTACTACTCTAGTTTGCCTTCCATCACCATCACTAATTCAGCAGTCCTATATTCAGTGTGCATTACTATTACTCTTTCACCACTCCCATTTCTCTTCCCTTTATTATTTTTTTATTGCTGTGTAACAAATCTCACCCACATTTAGTAACTTAAAACAAACATATTATACTTTTGTATGTATAGATATATATCCACATATATATACATGAATGTATATACACACACACACACACGTTTATTATATAATCTCAAAGGAATATTTAGAAAACATTTATTTGAAAATAAATATGATATATATATTCTAAATTCTGTAAAACATGACTAAATGAGGTATTTTAATAACAGCATTTATAAATTCAAATTAAAGATATCTTCCATTTTTAGTGCATGTCACTGTATTTGATAGAAAAATACTCACCCCAAAGGATTCACCAATGGATACTAAGATTCTGTCAAGTTAAGATAAAATACAAATTAGTAATGAAAATCATACACAACTGAGCAGAGAGAGATGAACATAACACTGTCAGAGATGAACTATCAGAAATACCAAATCAAAGGTTTCCTTTAGCCTCGAACTACTGATAAATTATACTAACAGGTATACTAAGTGGTATTATAGTCCTAGATTTTTAAAGCAAGAACTATGTGTCTGCAAGAACATATTCTGCTGGTGTCCACCACATTTGAGGGTAAAATAAAAATTTAAGTTTACCTCTACTTAATTCTTCCTAAATAAATAGGTAAATTATTAACACTTCTTTCACATATTCTCATTAAAAAAACAAGTTACATTTGACTAAAATATACGATACTATGTAATGATCTATTCTAATTAGGATATAGGGGAAATGCTATTTATCATATATCCCAGAACCATAAATCTCCATTAGTCTGCTTGGCCTTGCTTGAAACATATGATTTATGTTCTTGACAATAAAGCTGAAGAACAGCATTAGCCTGACAAAACAAAGATCTGATGATATTCACAAAGAACCAGTAGACATCCAGATTTTATTGTCCTTTAATTCATTGATAAGTGACCATTAATCTCTATATATTTGACTAACCAGAATACCTAAATATGCTGGGTAAGTAAAGGATTAAGATGTTCTCTTAGTGCTTGATCCATGATATATCAGGATTTTCATGGGACTTCTTTGCTAAAGAAGAGTCTCAACTCAGAAGTGATTTCACTAGGATCAGCAAATAGCCATCATCTGGACTATGATGGCTGTACGCATAATATGGACTAATTATCATCATTAAAAAATTACCCTGTATACATTTTCATGTGGAAGTGTGTGACTATGTAAATTAAATAAACATGATGTGGCATCTTTGCAGTTTATAACATAAATAGCAGATTTCAATACACATATACTCAACTATAATATCAAATAAAGGATAGTATAGGGGTACACAAGGGCATATATATCATTTGCCAATTATTTTCTGCCCTGTCTGTCCCTATAGAGCTTGAAATTTTCATCCTGAGAATGCATTATTTATATAATTAAACATACCACACAAATATTAATATTATTAATATTATCCCCTCTCCTTGTTTGCTTTTCTTGTCCATTAAGTACAATATGGGCTGACAGTTTCCGAGATGAGATGACATTAACTATAATTGCTAATCTGTCTCCCAGTTTATACAAATAGCAGTTTCAAATAGCCCATGATAACATATAATAAGTCAACTGAAGCACTTCAAAGCCAGAGAGCAGTTGTGGTTAGATGTGGAATCCTATATATAAAAGAGAAACATGCAAATTTGACTGTACTCTCGCTCCTTATTGGCTATGCTACCAGCCAATCAGGAGCAGGGGCGGGGCCAAGTGGCATGAGCGCAGGGCCCCGGGGGTGGAGATGAAACGGCACTGTGCAGGGAAGCAGTGGCAGCAGCAGCGGTGGTGGCAGCGGCAGGGAGTGCATGGCCCCCAGGTGCTATGAACAGAAGTGGCGGTGAGCGCCCAGCCCCCGGGGCTAGGTGGTCGCAGGCAGCCAGGGCTGAGCTGAGCAGGGTGATGGCTGAGTGCTGGGGGTGAGCCATCAGTTGGACATCCCCTGAGGGCTCCCAGTATGTGAGAGGGGGCAGGTTGGGTTGGGGGACCACACCACCAGTGCATGAATTTCGTGCACCGGGCCCCTAGTATAATATAATGATTTGTGGTTGCACAGAATCTTTCATCTAAAAATTTAAAATTGCTTCACACTCATCATTTCCCAGATCCACAGCACCTTTCTGAGGCAGACATAGAGAATTGCCCAAGGTAGTATAAGGAAGTCACAAGATTTAGAGATGCACTTCTAAAGACTTAACTTTGTCAACTACTTTTAATCACCCATCTATACTTTTATAACCGAGCAAGATGAACAGGTGCACAGAATGAGTTTACAGGACATTCAATAAACCACAGGATAAAATTTATTAACCCAAAATACTTTGTTTAGTAGACTGGCTAACAAAAATATGATTTGAAACCTATTACCAAACTGGTTCTCAGACTGTCTACCAAAGAACAGATCCCAGCATCCAGGAAAGCTAATGCTTTAGTTTGCAGACCTATCTAAGTATAAACACAGTATCTTTCACTCCCCCCACATTGTTATCATGTCACTTAATATAAATAAACAAATTATGGATGCAAGAGTATAGCTTATTTTAAATTCAGAAAGTTTTATATTTTTATGCTTAATTCAAAATTATCCCTCTTATATTTTACCACTTCTCTAAAGAGAAAACACAAACCTTGATCTTGGAGTCATTTTTGTTGGAGTTGGCAGACCTTCTGAAATTTTATATGGATTCTTCAGGGGTGATATATAGATGTTCCCTCCAGGAATCCGTAAAGGTGAACTAGAAAATTTGTAAGGGCTTCGAGGAATGTGAGGTATTGGTGATAAGGTAGGGGGCTATAGTAAAAGCAAAGAGGCAGATTATTTATTTACTGTTTTAGTGAGGTCCATTGCTTTATAATTAGATTTTCCCAATCAAAGGCTACTTTTAACATACCCTGGTGGAAGCATACTGCAAAATATTTGTTTTCAGTCTCTGCATAAAGACTGAGTTATAGAATACTATAATAGAATCATATTCTTCTTCTCTGATCAAAACCCGTTTGAAGGTCTGAGGAAGAAAAAAAAAACACTTGTTAAACTCATTTGGGAATATGTCTTTAGATTTTCTTTTTTAATAGTTCATAATATTTTTTAATAGTAAGAAACATATATTATACAGAAAAAAATAATCTAAAAAATCCTGGACTAGGATTACTGTAGGAATATAGTATTTCTTATTAACTTTATAATGTAAATTTGGATATTAAAGAGCATTACTTTTCTAATTACATTTTAGTTACAAATAACTAACCAATAATATAAAAGTAAAAAATGAATATGTGGCTTTATATAATAAGATCAGAATTTATTATCTAATTAATAACTAAAGTTATCCATATTATAGATATGGATCTATCCCAAAAAATCTTACTATGGAAGATTACCTACCTCTTGAACAGCATGAGGAAGATCTTTGTAAGCTGTGACAATGATTTTGAATTTAAGGTCTATATTCTTCACTTTGCATATGCCATACATAGAACACATCATGATCTAATAAATAAATGTTATGTAAAATTAGTCAGAATTTTATAACATGATTGTTTTCTAAAAAGCATTTATCTTTACTTTTAATCTTAAAAATTGAAATTTGATTTCATACAGGATTGTCTTTTCCCATCTTGAGCTCAGTTTGAAAGTCTATGTGAAGTGTTTAATCCAAATTGTATTTAAAGAACAAAACTCAAATAGCCAACTCTCAAATATTAAGAACTGATCATTTGGTTTATAAATAATCCTAACTTTTGCTCTTATCCCTTAGATATTTCCCAGAAGATGAAAGTTGAAATTGGAATCAGTTCACTCTGTAAGTAGCACTTTAAAAAAAGCCAGGTGTTCAAAAGGTTCATATTATTAGGTAAAATAATATTTAATACACTTGATGGTGATGGTAAGGGGAATGTACTAACTGAAAGAGGACAGCAGATAATCTTTTGTACTGTTGAAACTATTCTGTTTCTTGATTTGGATGCTGGTTATACAGTTGTGTTTAGGTGATAAATTTACATTAAGATGCACCCTTATGGGTTTTTCTATATGCATATGACATTCTAAGTAAAACTATTTTTAAATGCAAAAATAAGATTTAAAAGGATTTCCTGTGACTTTAAAACATCAAACTTCTTAAATCTGTATAAATGTTATTACCCAATTTAAGTACTCAGATCTTCGGCAACATTCTTGCTCACATCTACTATTGCCAAAAATACCTATTCATCACCCCTTGCTCAGCCTTCAACAGCCCCAATCCTACTATTCCTCCCATTAGAAGGCCACCCATTATCCTCTCTGTCCATTCATATTTTTCTCTTACTTCAACACTTTACCTAAGGCACCTCTCATAAAAATGTTTTTTAGTCTTGATACCCAATTTCTTTGGAAATCCTTAGCACTACTGTTTATATCTTTCTAAATAGTACAGAAGCAGTAGAACCAAAAGGCAACAGGTACCTACTTTAAAAAATCCAACCTAGTAGAATGTATACATCCAAATATAATCTGGTAAGATATACATATCTGTAGATTACACTTTATACAATAATTCATCTTGTGTTCAAAACACTTTTACTGCGAACATTACTGCCAACCTTATAGAAATAAAAGATTATAAGGTAACATCTATATTTATAAACCCTAATATGCAAATAGACCAAAAAGCAAAACAACTGAACAACTGAACAACCAGTCGCTATGATGTGTGCTGACCACCAGGGGGTGTGCACAGAACATGGTGGGCATCTGGTGTGGTGGAATGGTGGAGCAGGTGAATGGGCACACCAGACCAAGACAGGGTACCGGTCACTGTCATCAGGTTAAGCCTCTGGGGGTTACTGAAAATTCTTTGCTCCCGTGTACCATGGTCCCGCCTGGTGCTTGCACCTGTGCTGGCCCCTTGCACCCACTGCTGGCACTGGAGCTGACATTTGCACCCACAACTAGCACTGGAACCACTGCTCGCACCCACTGCTAGTGCCCAGCACCAGTCCCAGCTTCTCAGCACCGTCAGCATGTGGGAGTGGTGACAGCAGGAGTGGGGCTGCTGGAAGAGAGACGAGAGGGAACTGGGGGCATGGCAGGAGGGGCTGGGCAGGGGCATGGAGGATGGGCTGAGACCTGCCCCTGTGCCCACCACAGCCTTGTGGCCCACAGTTCCTTTCAAGGTGCATGAATTCATGCACTGGGCCCCTACTTATAACTGAATAAAACCCCCCCATAGATATCTAAGATAAAACAAAAAAATTTATAGGACAGAAATTGCCAAAACTGATTCAAGAAGATTTGACCTTGAATTAGTAACCAAAAACTTTTCACAAACAAAAGCCCAAGCCCAGATGGCTTGACTGGTGAATGCTACCACACATAAAGAGTCTGTATCAATTCTTCACAGACTCTTCTGGAACTAGAAGAGGAGGGAACACTACCCAACTATTTTTACAAGGCCAGTATTTTTCTGAGACTAAAACCAGGTATCACAAGAAAATTGTTAATATCTCTTATGATTATAAATGTAAAAATCTTCAGTCCTGGTCAGGTAGCTCAGTTGGTTAGAGCAGCATCCCAATACACCAAGATTGCGGTTCAATTCCTAGTCAGGGTACATATAAGAAACAACCTATGAATAAATAAATAAGTGAAACAACAAATCTATGTTTCTCTCACTGTCTTCTCTCTATTTCCGCACCCTCTCTAAATATCAATTTTTAAAAATATTCAACAAAAATAAACAATTCAGTAGCACTATGGATTCATTCTATAAATGCAAGGCTGGTTTAACAGGTAGAATTCAATTAATACAATATGCTAAGTATCAATACAATAAAAGGGAAAGAACAATGATTTCAATAGACAGAGAAAAAAGTATTTGACAAAATTCAACATCCTTTCATGACAAAAGCACTTAATAAACTAGGAATAGAAGGAAACTTTCTCAATCTGATAAAGGACATATATTAAAAAACCATAGCAAGCAACATATTTAATGAATTAATAGTAATGCATGCTTTCCTCTAAGATCCATTCTCACCACTTCTATTCACCATTACATTGGAGGTTCTAGCCAGGGCACTTTGGCACATAAATGAAATGAAAGTTTCCTAGATTGAAAAGGAAGAAGTAAATTCACAGAAGACATGATCTTTATATTGAAAATCTTAAGGAATCCACTAAAAACTATTAGAACTGGTAAACTACTTCAGCAAGATTACAGGAGAAAAGATAAATATATAAAAATAAACTGTATTTTAATACACTTGTAATGAATGTGGGGATAAACAAATCATCTTTTCTGTCAAAGAACAGTTTAGATAGCTGCGAGACTTGGCAGCTGCCATGTTGGCCGAATGGCTTGAAGCTCCCCTGGGGGCCATCATCTTTAAACTGCAAAGACCACCTCCTCCCTTTCAATTAGCCAATTGCGAAAGACTGTGCTTCTGAGCTCAGGAATACATCTAGACATGACACCAAATGCACCAATAACAAAAGGAAAAATCAAGAGCAAGGGACAGGTCACATGCATCAGGGATTATAAAGGGGAGCAGCCTGCCTGCTTGGTGTGCACGCTTCTATGTAGAAGTAAAAGAGTTTGCCTTGCTGCCTGGCTCCCGAGTATGTTTTGTTTTCTACCAGAATCCCTGACTTGGGAGGCCTTATTTCTAACAATGAACAATCTAACAAATAAATTAAGAAAACAATTATATTTACAATAGTGTTAAAAAGAATAAAATACTTAGGCATAAATTTAACAAAATCTTTGTAAGACTTGCACTCTAAAATTAAAAAAAAAGTTGAAAAAAATTACGGAAGACTTAAATAAATGGAAAGACAATGTTGTTTTGACAGTGCTCTTTAAACTGATCTATGATTCAGTTAATCCCTATAATAATCCCAGCGGGTTTCTTTGTGGAAACTGACAAGCCAATCCTAAAATACATATAGAAAGCGAGTGTCAGAATAGTGAAACCAATCTTGTAAAAGAGCCAAATCAGAATGCTCACACTTCCCTATTTTAAAACTTAATATAAAACTACAGCAATCAAGACAGTGTGCTACTGGCATAAGAAAAGCCATAATGATTAATAAAATAGAAGAGATTAGAGATAAATACACATTTACGGTTAACTTATTTTTATTTTATTATTTATTTATTTATTTAATATATTTTTATTGATTTTTTACAGAGCGGAAGGGAGAGGGATAGAAAGGCAGAAACATCGATGAGAGAGAAACATCGATCAGCTGCCTCTTGCACGCCCCCTACCGGGGGTGTGCCCGCAGCCAAGGTACATGCCCTTGACCGGAATCGAACCCGGGATCCTTCAGTCCACAGTCCGACGCTCTATCCACTGAGCCAAACCGGTCCCGGCGGTTAATTTATTTTTAAAACTTTCAATAGGGAAAGTAAAGTAATGGTGCTGGAACAACTAGTATCCATATACAAAAGAATGAAGTTGGACCTCATGCCATATACAAACATTATCTCAAAATGGAACAAAATCCAAATGTAAGAGCTAAAAATATAAACCTCTTACGGGAAAACGGGAATAAATCTAGATATGACACCAAATGCACCAATAACAAAAGAAAAAAATAGATAAATTTAACATCATCAGAATTAAAAACTTGAGTTTCAAAAGACACCTTCAAAAAAGTGAAAAAAACAATTCAGAGAATGTGAGAAAATATTTGCAAATTATATATCTAATAAGGATTCTGTATAAAGAATACATAAAGAATCCTTAGAATTCAATAATAAAAATAGAACTCAACTTAAAAATAGGCAAAGGATATTTCTCCACTGAAGATATGCAAATGGTCAATGAGCACATGAAAGATTCTCAATTAACATCATTAGCCACCAGGGAAATGCACATAAAAAAGATAGCTACTTCACACCCACTAAGATGCCTATATCCAAAAAAAAGCAAATAACAAGTTGGTGAGAACTTGAAGAAACTGGAACCTCATAAACTGCTGGCACAATCGTAAAATAGTGTAGCTATATTGGAAAACAATCTGGTCATTCCTCAAAAGGTTAAACATAGAGTTACCCAGAATTTCTACGATTAGGTAAATAAATACCTGAGAGAAATGAAAACATATGTCCACATAAAAATCTGTACATGAATGTTCATAGTAACATTACCTATAATGGCCAAAAAGTAGAAATCAAATGTATATCAATTGATGAAGAGATAAACATGATGAGGTATATCTATACAATGAAATATTATTTGGCAATTAAAAGGAATGACGTACTGATATAAATTATAACAAAGATGAACAATGGAAACAATAGTATGGTAAAGGCCACAGGTGGGGGAAGAGAGGAGTAAAGGGAGGAAAGGGGACATCTGTAATACTGTCATCAGTAAAAAATAAAATAAAATAAAAAAGAATCCATATATATCGGCACACACCCAGGTCATCTATGCATATCTATAAAAATTTTTCTAAGTGAAAGAAGCCAAACACAAAAGATAATGTATTACATGATTCAATTTATATGAAATATCCAGAATAGGCAAATCTAGAGACAAAAAGTAGATTAGTGTTGCTTGGGGCTGGAGAAGGTGGTAATGGGGTGGTAGGTAAATGCTAAAGGGTATGAGGTTTCTTTTTTTGGCATGGTGAAAAGGTTTTAAAATTTACTTTGGTGATGATTGTACAACCCTGTGAATATACTAAAAACCACTGGAGTTACACTTTAAATGGTATTTTGTATGGTATATGACTTAATCTCAATAAAGCTGTTACCCAAAAATATTATTATCCTATTTACAGAAAAGAAAAAGGGAAATATGAGATTGTTCTCTGTAAATTAATTAACCCAGTTGTTTGTTAGTTCATTCATTCATTCAACAGGTACTGTTTTAGATCAGTTGATTCTTACATCTCCTGTTTTATTCTACAATGAAATGAAATCT
Organism: Antrozous pallidus; assembly: GCA_027563665.1. Classification (NCBI taxonomy): domain Eukaryota; kingdom Metazoa; phylum Chordata; class Mammalia; order Chiroptera; family Vespertilionidae; genus Antrozous; species Antrozous pallidus. The sequence goes on from CM050519.1 coordinate 10,152,059, forward strand.
AGCTTATCACAACACAGAAAAACGTATGATAAACAATTTCTTCAGTGACTTTTACATATAAGATCTTTCAGGTCACTAAGCAAGTAAAGTTACTGGAATACAATCAAGCTCTACTTTGTAAGAATTACAGAAAAAATATAAAAGGTAGCCAATAAGTAAATACATATATTAAGTGTACTAAACTGATTTAGCTATTTGATTTTGATCTAAAATTCAGTACATAGTTAACAAATACGTAGGAGAAAGGAAGATGCATTGCATTCTTTTCTTACCTGATCCAAATGCCTGTCTCTCATGAGTTCGTACTCATTCTGCAGTGTGTGCTGGAGAAGGGTCCAGATGATGTGCTCCAGCTCGGGGTGGTCAGACAGGAGGCGTGCACACAGAGTGTTGAGGCGAAGATATGCCAGTCGGTGCACTTGAAGAGACAAGGGGAATTATTAGTGGAGTTTTAAAAAAACATTAAATGGCTATAACCATCTGCTGTTAAATAGAATTTTAATAATAACTACACTTCTGAAACCACTTTTCCCCTTATGAATAAATGATTCCTAGTCTTAGCATAGTGCTCAGTAAAATAATACTTGCTGAATTGATTATTATAGCATAAAACTGAGGCAGAGTAGAAGGTAAAAGAAAGAAGGTCATAAGATATTATGAAATTAGACAAATCACATAGTGTTTGTTTCAGTTCCATTGGTAACCACTCATCACAGATGTTGAAAATTCTATTGGTATTCAAAAAGGAACATTATTTTTAAAAATGGAATTTTCAGTCTTAAGTTTTCCAATCCTAAACACAAACACAAGGTGTATTTATCTATACTTTGGAGCATACTTTGTTGAAAAAATGGTAGACTTGTACCACTAAGAGGCAACATGACTGTGACATAAACTTTATTTAGAGATTACTGTATTAAAAATACTACAGAAATACAGGGTTGAAGAAAAAGAATCCACAAAATTGAATTTTCCTCCATCTACTTTAAATATGAATAGCTCTGGTTTTAAATGTACTGTTAAAAGACTTGTACAAGGTAATCAGAATATTTTAGTTAACAATTTATCCCAGTGGTTCTCAAACTATAGTGTGCATCAGGCTTGCCAAGAGTGCTTGTTAAAACAAGAATTTCTTTGACTTCATCTTAGAGTTTCTGATTAAGTAGTTTATTTTAATTTCTACAACTCTCTAGGTAAGTTGGACTCTGCTGGTTTGGGACTATACTTTGGAACCACTGCTTTTGTAAGGGCTGCCTTACAATATTTCTGACTTTAATAAATCAGAAAAAAATGTTTAACACAGAGAAATCTGACCTTTCACTTTCCTTTAAAGAGCCCCAAGTGTGTGTACACTTGTGTATATAAACACATGCACACACATACAAACCAACCTCCACGTACTACCATACACACACGATCAGAGTGCCATCCAAGCTGGCTATTAGGAAATGTACCTGTACTAGGGCACGGCACACTGTGTTCTCTCACACACATCTGAACACCTGAACATGCACACCTGAACAGCAAAAGCAGTATCAGAAGCAAGTATTTCCAAACATAAATTTGAAATCATAACAAAAGCAACAACAATAACATTTTTCTGAGTGCTTACTATGTGCTAGACGCTGTTGCAAGTATTTTATGTACCGTATTTTCTGGCGTATAAGACGACTAGGCATATAAGACGACCCCAACTTTTCCAGTTAAAATACAGAGTTTGGGATATACTCGCTGTATAAGACTACCCCTCTTCCAACACACACTAAATAAAAATTAAAAAAAACATCAGATTTGATTTCAATATGGTAATTTTGAGATTTTCCTGGGTTAAAAATTCGTCTTATACGCCGGAAAATAGGGTATTAATTCATTTAATTCTCTCAATAAACCTATAAGGTAAATTATTATAATTATAAGGTAGATTATCATTTTTATGTTACAGATGAGGAAACTGAGGCATAGAGATATTAAGTGTGCCCACGGTCACACCCAGTAAGCAGAAGAACTGTGATTTCAATCTACTCAGCCAGGTTTCAGAGTCCATGCTCTTGAACGTAATCATCTACTGACCTTTTTTGTAAAAGAGTGACAGGGAGATAGATTTCAGTGGCTTCTGAGTCTGGAAGGCTGAAGTTGCTGGTGCCTCTGCATTTACAGTAGAATTTACACGTGTAGTTGACCCTTTTTTCTTTGGGGATCTTAAAGGAGAAAGATACCTAGATATATTCAAAGGAAAAGTCTTCATATATGTTTGCTAAAAAGCTCTCTCTCCCTCAACCCTCTTCCTCCCTCCCTCTCTCCATCTCCCTCCTCCTCCCTCACACACACACCACACATTTAGTTGTACACATGCATCCAAACACACCTTGTATATTTAATCTGATGTTCTGTTATTCCTTGAGCAAGCTATTTAAATATATAATGAAAAATATAACTTAACAGGCAAACTAAGTTTGTCATTATCATTTCTAACTCTTTAATAAATGGGTTTTCCAGGGAATTACTGCCATATTGAACAAAAAACTACATAGTATATATGTTCAATTTGAGTAATTATAGTGGGATTGAGATTATGCAAATAAACCTCAACCAAGATGGCTGTGGCCATGGAAAGCAGTAGAGAGGCTTGGGTTTCCCTGGCAATGGAGGAAGCCAAGCTTTCCGCCTGCCCTCACTGGCCTAGGCCTCCACTCAATTCTACAAAGTTTCAATTATAGAAGATATATCCCAACAGAAATGGCGGCAGCCACAGAGCTGGAGACAGCAGAGGCTAGGGTTGCCTGGGCAATAGAGCTTCTGCAGCCTAGCACCTAGGCCTTCACTCTAGGCTACAAAGTTTCAATTATAGAATTAAAATAAATGTAAACCGAAATGGCTGTCTCCACGGAGCCAGCAGAAGGTGTGGCTCCGCTCTAGGCTAGAAAGTTTCAATTGTAGAATATAAATTAATCCCAGATCCCACGGCTTCCACTTGGATTGCTGGGGGGCGTGACAGCCTACAAACCACCACAGGCCCCTCGCCCAGGCCACCCCAGGTCCCATGGAAACCTTCACCTTGATCCAGGACACCCTTCAGGAAAAACCAGCTGGCCCCCACCCATGAACCAGGTCTCTATCCTATCTAATAAAAGAGCAATACGCAGATTGACCATCACTCCAACACACAAGAGGGCTGCTCCCATGTTGTCAAAGATCCTGCTCACATGTGGACAAAAGATGGCCACCACAAGATGGCCAGCAGGGGAGGGCTGTTGCAAGGTTCCAGGCTCTGCAAGGGAGGGCAGTTGTGGGTGATCAGGCCAGCAGGGGAGGGCAGTTGGGAGGGACCAGGCCTGCAAGGGAAGGCAGTTGGGGGGATCAAGCCTTCAGGGGAGGGCAGTTAGGAGTGACCAGGCCAGCAGAGGAGGGAAGCTGGGGGCAAACAGGCTGGCAGGGGAGCAGTTAGACATCAATTAGGCTGGCTGGGTAGTGGTTAGCAGACAATCAGGCTGGCAGGCAGAAGTGGTTAGGGACAATCACGGAGGCAGGCAGGTGAGCAGTTTGGAGCCAGCTGTCCTGGATTGTGAGAAGGATGTTCGACTGCCTGTTTAGGGCCGATCCTACTGGGATCAGGCCTAAACGGGCAGTCAGACATCCCTTGAGGGGTCCCAGATTAGAGAGGGTGCAGTCTGGGTTGAGAGACATCCTCCAACCCTGTGTACAAATTTCGTGCACCAGGCCTCTAGTTCCTCCCATCTCAAAAAATGACTCTGCATTACATCCAGTTTCTTAAGTCAGAAAGTAGAAGTTATTTCTAATTTATTTCTTTTCTTAGTTCTTCAAACCCAATGAAATACCAAATCTTATTAAATTTTCCTCTAAAATATATCTAAGACCTTTCCATTTCTTTCTCTCTATTGATTGACATACCTTAGACCAATGGTCGACAAACTCATTAGTCAACAGAGCCAAATATCAACAGTACAACCATTGAAATTTCTTTTGAGAGCCAAATTTTTAAAACTTAAACTTCTTCTAATGCCACTTCTTCAAAATAGACTCGCCCAGGTCATTTTGTGGAAGAGCCACACTCAAGGGACCAAAGAGCTGCATGTGACCTGGGAGCCACAGTTTGCCGACCACGGCCTTAGACCATGTCACCTATATCTCTCACTTGGATTACTGAATTATCTCCAAAGTGGTCTTCCTATTTTCTTTAATCTTTATTATTCAGTTTATTAATTACATTGTTCCCCCTTTTTCTTCCCTCCTATAGCTCCCCTACACCCGGTACCCATCCCACCCTCTGCCCTCACTTCCCCACCACTGTCCTCTCCCATAGTTGCATGATTTTTGTCCAGTCTCTTGCTGCACTTCCTACACCCCTTTTCAAAAAATATGGAACGCTTCACGAATTTGCGTGTCATCCTTGCTCAGGAGTCATGCTAATCTTCTCTGTAGCGTTCCAATTTTAGTATATGTGCTGCCAAAGCGAGCACTGGTCTTCCTATTTTCTTTCTTGCCCCGTTTCTTTCCCTCCTCCAACCCTACCAGCACTTTAAACAGCAGTCAGAAAGTGGCCCTCTGGGGAAAAATAATAAAGCAAGCTGTAACCCTGCCTAAAACTTTAACACTTTCCCATTGCCCTTCAAAATCCAAACTCCTTCCTATGGGAACATAGCCCAAGTTTAGTACAACCTCGTCTTGTACTAGTCTCCTCTTGCTCAGCTACACTGAAATTTCTTTCTGTTCCTCAGACCAGCTGAGTTTGATCTGCTCTAGGACCACTGCATTTGCTGTCCGCTCTGTCTGGAATGCACATCATCCAGATTTTTGCCTGGCCAGCATCCACTTGTCCTTGAGTTTCAGACCAAACTTCATCAGGAAAGCTTCCCTAAATATTCTATCCCTCTATTTTCTTTCTTTCTTTCACTATGCTCTTATTATTTTCATTACAGAACTTACTGTACTCTAAAATCATCCCATGTATTAGTTGACATGTTCACCATCTATTTCCTTCCTCCAGAATGTAATCTCTATGAGGGGAAGGATCTAGTCCACTTTATTTGCCTCTGTATTCCTACTGCCCAGAACAATTCTTGACAACTGCTTTGTTATATGAAAGAAAAAGATAAGGCTTGACTTACTTATATTAATTAATGTATTACCTAGCAAACAAATTTATATGTGAAGGCAGAGTCTCCATATGCTAGACATACAAGCTAGAAGAAAAACAACACCTATGGAAAATAGTGCCTGCACCAATCGAGGAACACTGTAATCTCAATGCTTACACAGAACTCAGCAGAAACACAGCATTACATAAATTTCTATGAAAAGCAGTGCATCTAGAATGTTTAAGAACATGGGCTTTTGAGTCAGATTGTTTGGGTTTGATTTCTATGGACTTTTGGCAAATTACCTTTTGCTACCTTATAGGGTTGTTAGGAAGATTAAATGGGGGAAAAAGAAAGAATCTGAAGTACTTAGGCAACTGTTCAGCACATAGTGAACCCACAGTAAATGTTAGCTATTGCTTTCCTCTTCCATCATTCTCATACACTAATCAACTGTTTTAATCTCACACGCCACACTAGACCCCATGCCTACTCCATGTTTCACTCGAAATGCACTGATCTAAACTCCCTGTAAAATGTTTCCTGCTTTCCTGGCTATTAAGCTTTGGAATCCATGCCATTTCTGACTCATGGAACACTTTTTTTTGTCTCCTCCATCCTCTCCAGTTTACATGTTGAAATCCTATTCAATTTCTAAGGCCTATTAAATTGGTATCTTTGCCATGAAAACTGTCCTCATTACACCAAACCTGAGTGATTTCAGTAGCATTTTGTACCACCTCAATTATATGACCTTTATTTGAGTCATGCATTCTATATTCCTTCTTTTTGAAAGCAACAGCTTTGCTATATAGTATCTCACATTATACTATGCTCAAATCCAGTTGTAGATCGAATAGATAACACAACATATATTCTACTTACATATCTGCTGCAGTGTGATTATTCTGGAGAGGAAGGTTGAGAGTACAAGCAGATTCAAGGTGGTCACCTGGTCCTTCTCGGTCCTTTGCTTGTTTAATAAGATCAAATAAAGGTGAATCCTATATGAAACAAGATGATATTAAAACAACATTGGTAAGTATGATTTTCCCTTTTACATATCGAAATAATATTTTTGACATGGTGAGCGCTAATTTAGAAGTCAGAATGAGGTCTTTTAAAAAATACTTTTATCAATTTCAAAGAGGAAGAAAGAGGAGGGAGAGAGAGAGTCATCAATGATGAGAAAGAATCATCCATCAGCTGGTGACAGCCTGTTCCCTGGGCATGTGCCCGGACTGAGAATCAAACTGACTTCCTGGTTCACAGGTTGACAGTCAATCATTGAGCCTCACTGGCCGTGCCTGGAATGAAAACTTGTGTTCCACTTTGAGAATACCAAGGGCCAATTTTAGTACTATAAAAAGAAAAGGATTAGGAAAATGTGTATCTTTAAATGTTTATATTAGTAAAGACAGGGATGCCCACTCTCACACTCTTGTTCAACATAGTCCTGAAAGTACTAGCCATTGCGATCAGACAAGAAGAAGCAATAAAAGGCATTCAAATTGGAAAAGAAGAAGTAAAACTGCCCTTATTTGCAAATGACATGATATTGTACATAGAAAACCCTAAAGACTCCATCAAAAAATTACTTAATAAATGAATTCGGCAATGTAGCAGGATACAAAATTAATACCAAGAAATTTATGACATTTCTTTACACCAATAGTGAACTTATAGAAAGAGAGACTAAAAAAGCAATCCCATTTATCATCACACACACAAAAATTAGATACCTAGAAATAAACTTAACTAAGGAGGTAAAAGGCCTATATGCCAAAAACTACAGGACAGTGAAAAAAAGAGATAGAGGAAGACATAAATAGATGGAAGAACATACTATGTTCAAGGTTTGGTAGAATCAACATCATTAAAATGTCCATACCACCCAAATCAATCTACAGACTCAATGCAATCCCCATTAAAATACCAATGGCATATTTCACAGACCTACAATGAACTTTCCAAAAATTCATCTGGAATAAAAAAAGACCCCAAATAGCTATAGCAATCCTGAGAAAGAAGAACAAAGTAGGTGGGATCTCAATACCAGATATCAAACTATATTACAAAGTCACTGTTCTTAAAACAGCCTGGTACTGGCACAAGAACAGACATATAGATCAATGGAATAGAATAGAGAATGCAGAATTCAACCCAAACCACTAGGCCCAATTAATATTTGACAAAGGAGGCATGAACATAAAATGGAGTCAAGATAGTCTCTTCAACAAATGGTGTAGGAAAAATTGGACAGATACATGCAAAAAAATGACCACCAACTTACACCATACACAAAAATAAACTCAAAATGGATAAAGGACTTAAACATAAGATGGGAAACCATAAAAACACTAGAGGAATCCACAGGTAGAAAAATCTCAGACATATGCCAAAAGAACTTCTTCACTGATACTGCTCCTAGAGCAATGGAAACTAGAAAAAATAAACAAATGGGACTACATAAAAATAAAAAGCTTTTGTACAGCAAAAGAAACCATCAACTAAACAACAAGAAAGCCCACTGCATGGGAGAACATATTTGCCAATGCCATCACCGATAACGGTTTAATCTCCAACATTAACAGGGAACTCAAACAACTTAACAAAAGGAAGATAAACAATCCAATCAAAAAATTGGCAAGGAACCTAAATAGACACTTTTCGAAGGAGGACAGAAGGAAGACTAAGAGACATGAAAACATGCTCAAAATCACTAATTATCCGAGAGATGCAAATTAAAACAACAATGAGGTATTATCTCACACCTGTCAAAGTGGCAATCATCAACAAATCAACAAATGACAAGTGCTGGTGAGGATGCGGAGAAAAAGGAACTCTCCTGCACTGCTGATGGGAATGCAGACTGGTGCAGCAACTGTGGAGAACAGTATAGTTTCCTCAAAAAACTAAAAATGGATCTCCCATTTGACCCAGTGATCCTACTTTTAGGAATATATCCCAAGAAACTAAATACACGAATCAGAAAAGATATATGCACCCCTGTGTTCATAGCACAATTCACCATAGCTAAGGTTTGGAAACAGCCTAAGTGCCCATCAGCAGATGAGTGGATTAAAAAAGTGTGGTACATCTACACAATGGAATACTATGCTGCAATAAAAGAAGGAGTTCCTACCAATTGCAACAGCATGGATGGAACTGGAAAGCTTTATGTTAAGTGAAATAAGCCAGTCAGAGAAAGACAAATTATCTCACTCATTTGTGAAATATAATGAGCAACATAAACTGATGAACAGGGACAGATCCAGAGGCAGAGAAGCATCAACCAGACTGCCGGACCTCAGAGGGAAGGCAGGGGAGGGAGGGGGGAAGGAGGGAGATCAACCAAAGGACTTATATGTATGAATGTAAGCCTAACCAATAGACACGAACACCAGGGGGGTGAGGGCATGAGTGGGGAGAGGGTTGGAAGGGTTAATGGAGGGATGAGGACACATATGTAATACCTTAATCAATAAAGAAATTAAAAAAGATAATAGGGAATTGTTATGAATAATTTTATATCAATATATATAAATGAGCAAAACTCAATAAAAAAGAAATAATATAACCTCAATAATCCTACAAACTATTAAATAATTGAATCAATAATTTAAAATTCTGGATTCGGAGAGCTTATAAATAACACATTGACTACCGAGAATAGCATCAAGTACTTTGTATTTCATTCTCACAACAAACTCTAGGAGAAAGTACTATTCTTTTCCATTGTCATTTTACAAATGAAGAAAAGTTGGCTATGAGTACATTGCCCAAAGTCACAGTTAGTGAGAGGTGGATCCCGCACTTGGCACCAAGTTTTTTGATGCCAGAGCCTTTCTTTTTACCCATATACTATAGTTTCTAATCTGATGAAGGAAACACATGGTTTAAAAATCTCAGTACAGATAATACGCTGCACAGGGTGCCATACAAGTCAAGAGAGGGGCAACTAATGCAAATGAAGACTTCCTGGAAGAGGTTATACTTGATTTGGGTCCTAAAGAAAAAAGTTATTTTAAGTAAAATATGCCAGAAATATTTCACATAGCTCAACTGTAACCCTCATAGGATTGTTTTGACAAGTAAATAAGATAATAAGTGCAAAGCACTCAGAACCACTGCCTGGGCATAAACTCTTAAAACTAAAATAACTTGTACCATAAAGTAAAACAAAGATTGCCTAGCAAAGAAAGAAGGAGAGGTAACCTGAATGAAGGATTTAAGCAGGTGACTAACAGGAACCAGGAAGAACTTTAGAGAGTTCTTAAAATCTCAGTGCCTCCTATTCAATGAACATCCAATAAATATTTCCAGAATGTTATATAACATAGTCATATCATGGGTTAAATTAAATACAGCAAAGCAAAAGAAGAAAATTGATAATATAATTTGCTTTCTAACTGATACTAAATATAAACTGTGGCTGCTGGCCTCCAAGATAATTCCTGCCCCTAGGTATTTACCACCCTTATATAGACCTCTCCTATACTATACCAAAGTTAGTCTGTGTAGTCAGTGACATACAGCAGGAATGATGGTATGTCATTTCTAAGATTAGCTTATAAAAACCTGCATTTTCCATCTTAGGCACTTGCTCTCTCTAGGATCTCTTGCTTTGGGGAAAAACGGCTGCCATGTACTGAGCACTCTTGAGAAGTTCACACGGCAAAAAAACGAAGTCTCTGGCTAACAGCCAGCTGAAGAAATGAGGGCTACCAACATTCATCTGAGTGAACCTGGAAGCAGATTCTCCAATTCCAATAAGGCTTTAAACTGACTACAGCCTTGGTTGCAAACTTGAGGATCTCTTCTGAGAGCATCAGAGCCAAAACATAGGGCAAAGCCACCCCCAGATTCCTGATCTTAAGAAATTGTGGGAGATATAAAAGTTAGTTGTTCTAAGTTGCTAAGTTTTGGAAAAAGTTCTTACACAGAACATATAATTAATAGAGCAAGTGATTTTTTTAACTGTAAAGAAAATATTTAATGGTATGTTTAATTTTTGAAAATTTATGTATTCATATCTACAGCATTGTTTCCATCCAGACTAAGACAGCAGTTTTCTCTTGGACTCAGCCAAGCTGTCTCATGTCATTATGTATCTACTTACATTAACTGCCAGTATAAACATTCTTTGGACAATACTCCACTCTATTTTGCCACTTAATCTTGTGAAGGAAAACAAACTCTGTCATTAAGATTAGTATAAATCGGGGGAGAACCAAGATGGCGGCATAGGTAAACACCTATTGTTCTGCCCCGCGCAACGATTTAAGAACTACAACATAACAGCAGAACAGACATCACCCAGAATCGCCAGAAAGCTGGCTGAGTGAAAACTCCACAAATAAGAGTAAAGGTGGGACACTGAGACTCAGAGGAGCAGCAGGAGCGCAGCCTTTCATACGGAAACAGGATAGGAGCCGTCCTGGTCGTGTGTGTGGGCTGTAGGGCTGGAGCAGCAACCCCGGCTGGATTTCGCCAACGGGGAGGGCGGAGACGTCCCACTACATGGATTCCCCAGCGCCAGGCAAGGTCCGAGATCTGGGGTACCAGGAGATGTCCAACTGCACAGATTCCCCAGTGCCAGGCGAGGTCCGAGGTCCGGGGGACGCACCCTGGAAGTGGGGCGCAGCAGAGGTCTCCTAGTCTGAGGAGAAACCCGGAGGCTGGGAAAAGAAGTTTGCGTGCAAGTGTCACACAAACCTGCAACTTGCCCCCTGGAAATTTGTCTCCTGGTCCAGGAAACCATCTATTTTACAACCCTGGGCTAGACTTTGGGTGTGCAGACACATTTGGGGAGAGGCAGAGTTGTCTGGCAAGGGGAAGAGACTAGCGACTTTCTCTTGGAGGTGTCTGTAGCCATCCCCATCCAACAGAGTCCCGCGCGCGCGAGCGCCACATAGGACGTAGCTGACACTGAGGCTGCCTGCTCAGCTCAGAGACTCCGCCCATCCAACCTGAACACAGTCTCCCTTCACAGCCAATTGGCCTGGAGGTCAAACCCTCCTAGGGCTAACAACAACAAGCTGGGTTTAAATGCAAAAATACTGTACAACCCATAAAGGATTGCAGTAAGAGTACCCACCTCAGGTAACTGGGGAGGCTGAGCCACTGTCCCTTTGAGGATATCTACCACATAAAGCAGCCACCATGCAGAGATATGGAAAGAAATCAGGGGTGAAAGAAATGGAGGAGAAAAGACAACAAGACATAGAGTTCAAAACCACGGTTATAAGGCTTTTCAAGAGGCTCCTAGAAAAGGCCGATGAACTTAATGAGAATTACGAGGAAATAAACAATACCAACCAGGAAATGAATGAGACTTACAAGGAAATGAATGAGACTCTCAAGGAAATGAACAAGACCTCTGAGGATATGAACCAGACCCTCACGGATATGAAAAAGGACCAACTAGAAATCAAGCATACACAGACTGAAATAAAAAATATTACACAAAGTCCTAAAAGCAGTCCAGAGGGCCACAAGAACCAAGTCAAAGATTTGAAATACAAAGAAGCAAAATCCACTCGGCTGGAAAAGCAAGAAACAAAAAGAATTCAGATAATTGAAGATAGTGTAAGGGGCCTCTGGGACAACCTCAAGCATACCAACATCCGAATTATTGGGGTGCCAGAAAAAGCGAGAGGCCAAGACAATGAAAACCTACTTGAAGAAATAATGACTGAAAACTTCCCCCACCTGGTGAAAGAAACTGACTTAAAAGCCCAAGAAGTACACAGAACCCCAAAATATAGGAATCTAAAGAGGACCACACCAAGACATATCATAATTAAAATGCCAAGAGCAAAAGATAAAGAGAGAATATTAAAAGCAGCAAGAGAAAAACAGTTGGTTACCTACAGGGGAGCACCCATAAGATTGTCAGCGGATTTCTCAACAGAAACGATGCAGGCCAGATGGGAGTGGCAAGAAATATTCAAAATAATGAATAGCAAGAATCTACAACCAAGATTACTCTATCCAGCAAAGCTATCATGCAGAATTGAAGGCCAGATAAAGTGCTTCGCAGATAAGGAAAAGCTAAAGGAGTTCATCACCGCCAAATCAATATTATATGAAATGCTGAAAGATATTCTTTAAGAAGAGGAAGAAGGAAAAGGTAAAAATATAAATTATGAACAACAAATACACATCTATCAACAAATGAACATAAAAATCAAGTGAATTGATAGGCTGATGAACAAGATAAACTGGTGAATATAACAAACTCATGGACATAGAGAGGGAATGGACTGACAATTCTTGGGGAGAAAAGGGTTATGGGAAGTACAGCAAGAGATTGGACAAAAATCTTGCAACAATGGGAGAGGACATTGAGGAGGGGGAGGTGAGGGTGGAGGGTGGGATAGGTACAGGGTGGAGGGGAGATATAGGGGGATAAAAAAGGGGAAACAATGTAATTAATAAACTGAACAATAAAGATAAAAGAAAAACTTTAAAAAAAGATTAGCATAAATCACTCTGAATAAATAATATGGATAGAAAAAGTAGAAGCTACATGCCTATTCTACATCTATCATAATTAAATACATTTTTAAAGCAAGCATGATCTTCTCCAGAGAGTAAAAGACTTAAAAGGCTATTTAGGCCAAGATGATCTTAAAAGAGAATTTGGTCATCCAACAAGGTGTCCAGTGCTGGTACAAGTTGTCCAGTGCCAGTAGAAAAATTAACAATAGGGAAAGTGGAAGACAGGAATTGCTATTGTTTTCTGGGTATTTTAAGAATTGTTATTGGACTTACATTACAGGAAATGTTTTTGTGCTATTCTAAGCCAAATCATTATGAGACCATTTTGCCTTGCAAATGGAAATTAGAATATAAATTTGGGATAGGTCTTGACCTTTCTACAGTTTTTCCTATTAACTTCACTACTTCTTTAATATTATATTCTTAGGATCCTCTTGCTAGTATGTATGGTTGAGCCACTATCATGGCTTTAATTATATCTGTATTACTCCTAAGTCTACATTTATGACTACAACTACTCTTTCAAGTTTCAGATCTATTATTTTCAACTAGAAACCTCAGGTCTGCACATATGTACATAGGGCAAATATTTCAAATATTAATATGATCAAACATTAACATGAATTCATTATCCTCATCACCAATCAGTTATGACCCTTTCAATATCCTCTTTAGTTAACTGTGTTATCAACTACCTTATCACCCACAGTACAAATCTTTAGAATTATTCTCACTTTCATCTAGGCACCTAATATTTTGACTCATGCTTTTATTTTAACTTATTTATGCCTTTATGTTTAAAATTGGTTTCTTATAGATAGCATAAGAAATTAATTTCCCCCCAGTTTAATTTAATCTCTATCTTTTAATTGGGGTGTTTAAACCACTTACATTTAACATATTAATATGGTTAGTTTAAATCCTACATCTATTTGTCTCACCTATCTCTGTTCCCTTTTTAACAAAGTACAAAAACAAATTAATGGAAAAGGAATAGGCTTTACAAAAAATGGTGCTGAGACAACTGAATATCTATAGGCAAGAAAGGAAGAAAAGAGAGGAGAGAGAGAGAGAAAGAGTAAAGAAAATGAACAAACCTTGTACAAAAATATACTGAAATAGATCACAGACTTAAATATAAAAAATAAAGCTATAGGCCGGTTAGCTCAGTTGGTTAGAGCGTGAGGCTGATAAAAAATAAAGCTATATAAAAAAAATTTTTTTAAAGCACAAGGGAGAGTCTTCAGGAGCTAGAGTTCTTAGAGTTGAGACTAACACAGGATCCATTTAAAAAAATGGTAAACTAAGGCTGTCAAGCTACAGGGGAAGGCTTGGGTGGATGGGAGGCGGATGCGGGGGGGGGGGAGATCAACTGAAGGACTTGTATGCATGCATATGAGCATAACCAATGAATGAAAGACACTGGGGCGGGGAGGGGGGAAGGTGGGGATATGTGCTGGGGGGTAGGGGAGGCTGGGGGGAGGATAAGGGGGAGGGGGAAAAGAAAACATGTACTACTATTAATTATAAGTTATACTGCAAAAAATCAATAAAAATATATTAAAAATATAAAATAAATAAATAAATAAAAAAAATGATAAACTAGACTTTGTCAAAATTAAAAACTTTTCCTACGAGAAGGACAATGTGGAGAGGATAAAAAAAGAATCTACTAAAAAAAATCATCTGTAAACTATATACTAAACAAAAGGCCAGTACCTAGAAGATACAAAGAATTTTCAAAACCCAATGAATAAAAAAACAAACAAGTCAGATTGACTTGCAGTCAAGATAGCAGTTAAACGCTATGTTCACCTCCTCCCATGACCACACACAACAATTATAGCTAAATTACAGAACAGTCAGTCTGGAGAACCATCTAAAGACCAGATGAACCAAGTTCCTATAAATAAAGATATAAAGAAGAAACTACGTCGGGACTGATAAGAGGGCAGAGATGAAAAACGGGCTGGTACCACACTCACGTGTGGCAGTTGAGAATCAGGAGGATATCTTGGTGACAGAGATCCACCTGAGAAATGAGGGTCCCAACTCCATATAGGGATCGTCAGCCCAGAATACCAGTGCCAAGAACAGGAGTTCCCACAACATCTGGCTGTGAAAATCAGAAGGAACTCTATTTGGGAGAGAGGGAGGGCTGCTGGAAACCCAGGCATCCATTTACTGGGTCTGCACACAGACTCACTCACACTCACCCAAAGCTCCAAAGATGGAAACCAGGCAATATGGGGAGAAACCAAATTGTGTGGCTTCCAGGCGAGAGTTGGAGGGGTGGCTGCCGCTGCTCCTCTGGGGAGCCCTACTATCACACAGACTGTAGATACAGATGGGGCCAAATCTGAACCTACAGTAACCTAGCCACAGAGACCCTGCCCTACCCAATGATAAACTGCCCAAGCCTCTTATAGCAGCTCTTCCTCACAGGCAGACAGCCTCAGATTGCTACCTTAGACTTTCCCAAAAACTCTCAAAGGGTACACAGACTCCAGGCTGGTGGTGGCTGGCCTCTTGCTGAGCAGACCCAGACCTGGCACTGGTGGCAGCCAGCCTTGCTTTGCAGCATGGCCTCTACTACATGTCTCTATGTCCAGCATAGGCAGCTACCAATTGTCAATCACTTTGTAGCTCATACCAGTTGGCTTTGGGCAAGGTATAGACTGTGGCTTATCTTGGCCTGGATCTGAGACCCTTCCGAGAGGCCCCAGAACCAACACACTTGGTGGCAATAGGACTACTACTCGATTAGCTCCACAAGTGGCACATCCACAGATGTATCAGTAAACACCAGACTTTAGTGAGGCACATACTGCGTTCTGTGGGGTTCAGCCCCCACATGCACCTTGAACACTGTGGTTGTAGTTGATTCTCACAGCCAGTCAGCCTACGGGTCAACCCAAACCACTGACGAGCTAACAGCAATCAAGGACCACCCATAAGAGGAAGGCATACACAACTGACACAAGGAACACTCCTGGAGCACCTAGCTTAGTTGTCCAGGGAGGCTGCCACTGGGCCTCATAGGATATTGACTAAATAAGGCCACCACCATTCTAAGTGAAATAAGTCAGTCAGAGAAAGTATCACATGATCTCACTCATATGTGGAATCTAATTAATAAAATAAACTGATAAACGGAATAGATCCAAAGACATGGAAGCATGGAACAGAGTGTGGAATCTCAGAGGTAAGGTAAGGTGAGGGAGGGTGAGTGAGTGGTCGGGCTCTTATCAACCAAAGACCTTATATGCATATATGCATAACCCATAGTCACAGACAACAAGGTGATAAAGACCTGGAGTGAGGGTTAGGGATGGACTAGAGGGTATCAATGGGGGGGAGGGGAGGAAGAGGCATATGTAATACTTTCAACAATAAAGATTTATTTAAAAAGCAATAAATAAAAATGATAAATAAATAAATAAGGCTACCCTGCCATGACTGGGAAAAGAAAAGTAGCAGATCTCCCTAATACACAGAAACAAACATAGAGAGGCAAACAAAATGAGGTGACAAAAATCATTTCCCAAATGAAAGAACAGGAAAAAAACCCAAAGAAAAGGACTAAACAAAGAGAGACAAGCAATGTACCCAATATAGAGTTCAAAACACTGGTTATAAGGATGCTCAATGAACTTGGAAGAAAAATAGAAGAACTCAGTAAGGATTTCAATGAAGAGACAATAAACATACAAAAACAATGAGAAATAGTAGAAAAGAACTAGTCAAAAACAAAGAATACAATAACTAAAATAAAGAATATACTAGAAAAAATAAACAGTAGATCAAATAAAGCAGAAGACTGAATCAATGATTTGGACAAAAAAACACCCCATGGTATAAGAAAAAAGGATTTTTAAAAAAATGATGATAGTTGGGACTTCTGGGGCAACATCCAGCATGACAACAGTTGCATCATAGGAATGCTGGAAGTAAGAGAGAGCCAGGAATTGAAAACCTATTTGAAAAAATAATGATGGAAAACTTCCATATCCTAAAGAAGGAAGTAGACATACAAGTCTAGAAAGCTCAGAGTCCCAAACATGATGGACCCATAGAGGCCCAGACCAAGACAAATCATAATTAAAATGCCGAGGGTTAAAGAAAATGAGAGAACCATAAAAGCAGCAAGAAAATAGTAGCTACCTAAAAGAGAGTTGCCATCAAACTTTCAAGGAATTTCTCACTGAAACTTTGAAGGCCAGCAAGACTAGTACAAAATATTCAAAGAGATGAAAGCAAGGACCTACAACTAAGATTATTCAAATATGCCATACTATTATTTAGAATAAAAAACAAATAAAGATTGATATAGTTCCATTTATTTATTTTTTCCTTTGTTTGCCTTGCCTGAGAGATATGTCAGCAAAAATACTGCTATGAGAAATGTTTGAAATGTTACTGTTCTCTTAGGATTTTTTTATGGTTTCATGACTTATATTTAAGTTTAATCCACTTTGTACTTATTCTTGTGTATGGTATAAGTTGGAGGTCTAGTTTCATTTTTTTTACATGCATCTGTCCAATTTTCCAACACCATTTATTGAAGAGACTGTTTTTATGCCATTTTATGTTCTTGCCTCCTCGGGTGGTTTTATTTCTGTGCTTTATATTCTGTTCCACTGATCTACATGCCTTTTCTTGTGCAAATACCATGTTGTTTGATTACTATGGCCTTGTAGTATAGGTTGATATTAGGTAAGTGATAACTCCAAATTTGTTATTCTTTCTCAAGATTACTGAGGCAATTCAGGGTCATTTGTGGTTCCATATTAATTTTCGGAATATTTGTTCTATCTAGATCTGTGAAATATGTCATTGGTATTTTAATAGAAACTGTGTTGAATCTGTAGGTTGCTTTGGATAGTATGGAGATTTTAATGATGTTAATTTTTTCCTAAACATGAACATATAAATGCTTCCATTTATTTGTACCTTCCTCAGTTTATTTCTTCAGAAACCTTATAATTTTGCAAGTAAGGTCTTTTACCTCCTTGGTTAAATTTACTAAAAAGTTTTTGCACAGGAAAATAAGCCATCAGCAAAATGAAAAGGGAAACCACTGAACGAGAGAACATATTTACCAATGATACATCTGATAAGGGGTTAATTTACAAACTATATAAAAACTTATACAATTCAACATCAAGAAGACAAAAGACCCAATTAAAATATAAGCAAAGGACCTGAATAGACACTTCTCTAAAGAAGACATACGTATGGTCAATAGACATATTAATCATCAGAGAAATGCAAATTAAAACCACAATGAGATATCACCTTACTCCTGTCAGAATGGCTATCAGAAGTAAATCAACAAACAAGTGCAGGCAAGAATGTGGAGAAAAAGGAAGCCTCGTGCACTGTTGGTAAAAATATAGAGGCAGCCACTGTGGAAAATAGTATGGAGTTTCCTCAAAAAATTAAAAATGGAACTGCCTTTTGAAGCAGCAATCCAACTTTTAGGACTATGTTTGAAAAAACCCCAAACATTAATTTGAAAGAACATATGCACCTCTATGTTCATTAAAGTTATTATTTACAATAGCCAAGATCTGGATACAGCACAAGTGCCCATCAGTAGATAAGTAGATAAAAAAAGCTGTGGTCCATATACACAATGGAACAATACTCAGCCTTAAAAAGCAGTATGGATGGACCTGGAGATTATTATGTTATGAAAAATAAGCCAGCCAAAGAAAAACAAATACTATATTCTATCACTTATATATGAAATCTAATGAGCAAAAATTAAAAAGAATCCCAAGTCTATTTTGCAGAGAGGATCCCTTTGTTAACTTTTGGTCGAGAATGTGTTTGTGTGTTTTCAGAGAACAACTCCAAGACCATGTGGGTTCCTGCGACAGTGAGGAACTGACGGGTCTGTTCCAACCACGAGGACGGTCCAGAAATGGGGGATACTGACGACACCTTGCCATGCTAGCAGTCGGCAGCTGTGCATGGCTGCAGGCGGCCCAGGACCATACCAGAGAGGATGGATCTTGCATTGCCACAATGTGTCCACCATCTGGATACCATTGCTGACATGTACACATAAAGAACTATTTGACACTGAAACTGGGACTCAGAACAGTTGGACATTGAAACTGACACTCAAACATTTTTTGTTCTTATACGTTTGTTTCTAGTATGCAGAGGCAAGATATTTTTGAAGAAAAGAAACAGGGGAGAGTGATTGATATAGAGGCAGGGAGGCACTGAACAGGCTGTCAAGCTACAGGGGGAAGGCTGGGGTGGATGGGAGGTGGATGTTGGGGAGATCAACCAAAGGACCTGTGTTCATGCATATGAGCATAACCAATGAATGAAAGACACTGGGGCGGGGAAGGGGGTGGGTGAGGACATGAGCTGGAGGGTGGGGGAGGCTGGGGGGAAGATGATGGGGGGAAAGGAAAACATATGTACTACTATTAAATGTAAGTTATACTGCAAAAAAAATCAATAAAAAAATAAAGTTCTCTTTCCAATAATACTATAAACTACAACCAAAAAAAAAAAAGTATCTTCTCAGATCACAGTGGAATTAAATTAGAAATAAACTACAGAAAAAAAACCACTCAAAAACATTTGAACACATGGAGTTTAAATAGTATGTTATTAAACAATGAATGTGTTACTAATGAGATCAACAAATAAAAAACTTTCTGGAAACAAATGAAAATGAACACACAACAACCCAAAATCTCTCTGACACAGCTAAAGCAGTCCTAAGAGAGAAGTTCATAGCCCTTCAGGCCTACCTCAAAAAGCAAGAAAAATTAATAATAAACTATTTAACCCTAAACTTAAAGAATTAGAAAGAGAACAAGAAAAAAAGCCCAGAGTAAGTAGAAGAAACGAAATAATAAAAGATTAGAGCACATATAAATGACATAGAGAAGAAAAAATACAAAGATCAATGAAACCAAGAGCTGGTTCTTTGAAAAGATAAACAAGATTGATAAACTATTAGCCAAACAAAGAGAGAGGACCCAAATAAATAAAATCAGATCTCAAACAGCTACTCAAGAAATTTATATGGAACCAAAAAAAAGACCCCGAAAAACTGCAGTAATCTTGAGAAAGAACACAGAGGAATCAAAATACCAGATATAAAGTTAACTACAAAGCCTCCATAATCAAAACAGCCTAGTACTGGCACAAGAACAGCATATAGATCAATGGAACAGAAACCCCAGAAATCAACCTTTTATGCTCAATTAATATTTGATAAAGGAGGCAAGAACATACAATGGATTCAAGACAGTCTCTTCAATAAATAGTGTTGGGAAAATTGGACAGATACATAACAAAAGAATGACACTAAAAAAAAGAATGACACTAGACCACCAACTTACACCATACAACAAGAATAAATTCAAAATGAATAAAATACTTAAATGTAAGTCACGAAACCATAAAAATCCTAGAAGAAATCATAGGCAGCAAAATCTCAGACATCTCTCAGAGCAATATTTTACAGATACATCTGGTAGGGCAAAGGAAACTAAAGAGAAAACAAACAGGACTACATCGAAATAAAAAGCTTCTACATAACAAAAGAAACCATCAACAAAATGTAAAGGTAGCCCACTGTATGGGAGAACATATCAGGCAATAATATATGATAAGGGGTTAATATCCAAAATATATAAGGAATTCATACAACTTAAAAGAAGAAAGACAAAAAAATTCAATTTAAAAATAGACAAAGGAGCTAAATAGATACTTCTCCGAAGTGCACATACAGATGGCCAAGAGATATATGAAAACATGCCCAAAGTCACTGATCGTCAGAGAAATGCAAATTAAAATGATAATGAGGTATTACTTCACACCTGTCAGAATGACTACCATCAACAAATCAACAAAAGGCAAGTGCTTGCAAGGATGTGGAGAAAAGGGAACCCTAACACACTGCTGGTAACAATGCAGACTGGTGTAGCCGCTGTGGGAAACAATATGGAGTTTCCTCAAAAAAATTAAATATGGAACTGCCATTTGACCCAGTGTCCCACTTCCGGGAATATATCCTAAGAAACCCAAAAGACCAATCAGAAAGAATGGAGGCACTCCTATGTTCATAGCAGCAGAATTCAGAATCGTTAGACCTGGAAACAGCTCAAGTACGTTTCAGTAGATGAGTGGATAAAAAAGCTGTGGTACAGCCTGGTCAGCATGACTCAGTGATTGCATAGCGACTTATAAACCAGGAGGTCATGGTTCAATTCCAAGTTGTGGTACATGCCCAGGTTGCGGGCTTGATCTCTAGCGTGGGGTGTGCAGAAGGCAGCTTATCAATGATTCTCTTTCATCATTGATGTTTCTATCTCTTCCCTTTCCTTCCTCTCTGAAATCAATAAAAATATATTTTAAAAATAAATATAAAATACTTCTGCAAACTAGGGATAGCAGGGAAGAGAAGGAAGATACCATGAATACTAGGCAGCAGTAAGAAAGAAGGATCTCTTACCCTTTGAAACAGCATTGAGAGACCCGGAGAATATTATGCTAGGTGAAATAAGCCAGTAAGAGAAAGACAAGTATCACATGATCTCACTCATATGTGAAATCTAATGAATAAAATAAACTGATGAATGGAGTGGCTCCAGAGACATAGAAGCAAGGAACAGACTGAGGAATTTCAGTGGGAAAGGAGGAGAGGGTGGGTGGGTGGGAAGTGATCAACCAAAGTGCTTGTATGCATACAAGCATAACACATGGACACAGACAATAGGTTGGTGAAGGCCTGGTTGGGGGCGATAGGGTCAGGCTAGAAAGGGTCAATGTGGGGAAAAGGGGACATATGTAATATTTGCAACAATAAAGATTTATAAATAAATAAATGTATAAATTGGCAGTTACATAAGTCATGGGGATATAAAGCATAAGCAATATAGTCAACAATATTTTAATAACTATGTATGATACCAGGTGGGTACTAGACTTATGGGGGAAATCATTTTGTAAATTACATAAATGTCTAACCACTATGCAGAATACTTTAAAAACTAATACAATATTGAATGTTAACTGTAATTGTAAAAAAATTAAAAAACAAGCACCACAAACTATCCAATTAGTCTTCAGTATGTGTATAGTTAAACAAACTATACTACTTCTACACTATAAAATAGTAGTCATCAATTAAAAAATGTATGAAACAAGCAAGAATAAATGGCAAGACAGTTTAAAAGATATAGTAGAAAGTGTTCTTATCTAATAGTCTATAGTAAAAAGAAAAACCAGTGTTTCCTTCCAAACCTTAAAGATATTATCTAATTTCATCTATCTATCTATCTATCTATCTATCTATCTATCTATCTATCATCTATCTATTTAAAAGCCTATGTAACTGAACAGCCAAACAAACAAAAAAACTGGTCAACCGGTTGCTATGATGTGCACTGACCATTAGAAGGCAGATGCTCAATGTAGGAGCAGCCCTCTAGTGATCAGTGCATTCCCAAAGCGGGAGTGCTGCTCAGCTGACTGGGATGAGCAGGGCCAGGATGAACAGGGTGACTCCTCCCTGGATCCCCGCAGGCCACTCTGAGGGACCTCATTGGTGCATAAATCCGTGCACCGGCCTCTAATGTAAGCATAATAGCAGAAACTAAACCTAGAATCTAGGTGTCAACTGATGGATGAACAGAAAAAGAATATGGTACACACGTGTACACACACAGAGACACACAGGAATATTATTCAGCCATAAGAAAGGAGATAGGGCCATTTGCAACAAGTGAAATAAGCCAGAAAGAGAAAGACATCCACAGAATGATCACACTTATATGAGGAATAAAAACAAAACAAGACCCCTGAACTCACAGATATACACAACAAATTGGTGGTTGCCAGAGGAAGGAGGTAGGAAGCAGGCAAAATGAGTTAAGGAAGTCAAAAGGTGCAAACTTTCAGTTAAAAGTCTCAGGGGTGTAATGTACAGCATGGTAACTACATTTAATAATACTGTATTGTATATTTGAAAGTTGCTAAAAAAATAAATCTTGAAAGTTCTCATCTCAAGAAAAAAAATGTAACAACATGTGGTGGTGGATATTAAGTTACTATAGTAATCATATATCAATATAGTATATATGTGTGTGTGTGTGTATAATATATATATTAGAAGACTGATGCATGAAGATTCATGCTAGGATGGGCCTTTCTTTCCCTGGCTGCTGGGACCACCTTTCCACTCTGGCCCAGCCCTAGAGCTGCCCCTTTCCACTCTGGTCCCACCTTCCCACGCTGCCCAGAGGCCCTGAGAGACGGGGGTGAGGCAGAATGCCTGTGTCATCGCCACGGTGACAACACAAGCATCCCATCCACCTCAGTTGCTTGGTACCTGTGCATGCAAATTAACTGCCATTTTTGTGGGGTTAATTTGCATGTAACTCCTGATTGGCTGGTGGGCGTATCAGAGTGATGGTTAATTTGCATGTTTCTCTTTTATTTGGTAAGATATTCACCACCATATATATATATATATATCGTGTGTGTGTGTGTGTGTGTGTGTGTGTGTATACATACATACATATACATACTAGAGGCCTGGTGCACAAAATTTGTGCACTCAAGGGCTGGGAGTCCCTTAGTCTGGCCAATTCCCTCTCATGGTCTGGGACTCCCTCAGGGAATATGCCTAAGCCATCAGTGGGACATCCTTAGTGCTGCTGTGGAGGCAGGAGAGGCTCCTGCCACTGCCACTGCACTCACCTGGCGGGAGCCCAGTTTCTGACTGAGAGGTTCTCCCCCTGTGGGAGCACACTGACCACCAGGTGGCAGATCCTGCATTGAGTCTCTGCCCCCTAGTGGTCAGTGTACATCATAGCAACTGATGGTTCCACCATTCTTTTGATTTACATATTAGCCTTTTATTTTATATATATATATATATATATAATCATGTTGGACACCTGAAACTAATATAATATTACCAGAGGCCCAATGCAGAAAATTCATGCAAAGGACTTGGCCCTCACAGCTGCAGTGGCTTGTCTCGGCCCTTGCAGCCCTGGCTTCATCCCAAAGGTCATCCAGAAGGATGTCCCATCTAGTTAGCATACTATGCTTTTATTATTAAAGATATTAATTATATCTGAATAAAAATATATATTAAGGGGCGGGGGCTGTAAGAGGTCAACCGAAGGACTTGTATGCATGCATATAAGCATAAGCAAGGATATAAGACACTGGGGGGGGGGGGCAGGTGAGGGCATGTGCTGAGGGGTAGGGGAGGCCGGGGGGGAGGTTAATGGGGGGAAAAAAGGAAACATATGTACTACTATTAGTAATGCTTTAAACAATATATATGTATATATATACATATATATATTTAAAAATTGGAAAACTATGAACAGCTGATTTATTAAAGTAATAAAGATAGCTTTTTCCCCTATTTTTATATTTTTCTTATTATTGTTCTTGAAGAAATTAATATCTCTCCTACATTATAAATAAACAACTTATTCCTAGTAAAATAATTTGTAAAACAGACCTCATAGAATGATTTCATATGTGCTTAGAAAGTTAGTGGAGTTGGTAAGAAAAGTGAAGTCATGGTTCCATGTACCAGTAAGGCTGGGTAATGGTCATGTCAGAAAATAAGAGCAAAGATAAAAGTTGACTCTGAAAGACAGACACAGTGACAAGAATCTGAAGGTAGATTCAAAATTAGGATACCATATTATCATGGAGAAAAGACAAATCTATATCCTATCTAATAAAAGTAATATGCAAATTTGACCATACCTTTGCTACAACCACAAGCCACGTCCACCAGCAAATCAGAAACCATCTTGGTTGGGGTTTATTTGCAAATAAATCCCAACCAAGATGGCTGCTGCCACTGAGAGCAGGAGGAAGGCTTGGGTTTCCTCAACAACAGAGGAAGCCAAGCTTTCTGCCTGCCGTTGCCGCCCTAGGCCTCCACTCAATGCTATAAAGTTTCAATTATAAAAGATACAGAAATGGCGGCAGCCACTGAGCTGGAGAGAACAAAGGTTTGGGTTTCCCTGGTAATGGAGGAAGCCAAGCTTTCCCCCTGCTGTTGCTGGCCTAGGCCTCGACTCTAGGCTACAAAGTTTCAAACAGAAATGACTGCTGCCCTGGAAAGAGCAGAAGGCTTGGCTCCACTCCAGGCTACAAAGTTTCAATTGTAGACATAAATTAATCCCTGATCCCAGGACCTCTGCTTGGGTTGCTGGGGGGCGTGGCCAGCTGCAAACCTCCACAGGCCCCTTGCCCAGGCCGCCCCTCACCCCGTGGAAACCCCCATCCTGATCTGGGACACTCTTCAGGGCAAACCACCTGGCCCCCTCCCATGCACCAGGCCTCTATCCTATCTAATAAGAGAGTAATTTGCAGATTGACCATCACTCCAACACACAAGAGGGCTGCCCCCATGTGGTCAAAGATCCTGCCCCCATGTGGACACAAGATGGCCACCACAAGATGGCCAGCAGGGGAGGGCTTTTGGGAGGTTCCAGGCCCTGCAAGGGAGGGCAGTTTGGGTTGACCAGGCTGGCAGAGGAGGGAATTTGGGGGCAAACAGGCTGGCAGGGGAACAGTTAGACATGAATTAGGCTGGCTGGTAGTGGTTATCAGGTGATCAGGCTGACAGGCAGAAGCGGTTAGGGGCAATCAGGGAAGCAGGCAGGTGAGCAGTTTGGAGTCAGCAGTCCTGGATTGTGAGAAGCATCGAGGGGTCCCAGATTGGAGAGGTGCAGACTGAGCTAAGGGACATTCTCCACCCCCATGCACGAATTTTGTGCACCAGGCCTCTAGTCCTATATAATAAAAGAGAAACATGCAAATTTGACAGTACATTGGCTCCTGATTGGTTATGCTACCAGCCAATCAGGAGCAGGGGCGGAGCCAAGTGGCGTGAGCACTGGGCCCTGGGGGTGGAGATGAAATGATGGTAATGGTGGGGGTGGCGGCGGTGAGCGCCCAGCCGCCAGGGCCAGGTGGTCGCAGGCAGCCGGGGCTGAGCTGAGCAGGGCGATGGCTGGGTGCCCAAGGCCTAAAGCCTCGCCAGAGGTTTTAGGCCTTGGGCAGGCTGGGGGTGAGCCATCAGTTGGACATCCCCTGAGGGCTCCCAGTATGTGAGAGGGGGCAGTTTGGGTTGAGGGACCACTCACCTCCAATGCACAAATTTTGTGCATCGGGTGCCTAGTATATATATATATAAAACCCTAATGTGCAAATAGACCAAATAGTGGAACAACCGAACAACTGGTCACTATGACATGCACTGATCACCAGGGGGCTCACATGGAACATGGAAGGTGATGGCAGCAGGTGGCAGAGTGTGGAACATGGTGGGCATCGGCTGAGATAAGATGGTGGAGCAAGTGAGTGGCGTGCCAGACCAAGGCAGGCTGTTATCGGGGTGATCTTCTGGTGGTTACTAAAAATTCTTATTCCTGTGTGCTGCGGTCCTGCCAGGCACTTGCACCTGCTGCTAGCACCGGCCCTGATCGCTCGGCATCATCAGTGGGTGCGAGCAGCGGCTGCTGGCCCTGATCGCCCCTCAGGGCTTCTTCACAGCAGCTTCTGCTTGCACCCACTGATGACACCAGCCCTGCTCATACTTGCTGATGGTGCAGGCCCCAATCGCTTTCACCACCAGCAGGTGCGAGTGGGGCTGCTGCTGTAAGTGTGTGGGAGCAGGGCTGCTGGCAGACAGGGAACTGGGGGATGTGGCAAGAGAGGCCAGGTAGGGGCACAGTGGATGGACCAAGACCCTCTCTTGTACCCACTGCAGCCTCGCAGCCCACAATTCCTTTCAGGGTGCACAAATTTGTGCACTGGGCCCCTAGTGAGATATAACTACCTTTAAGTTCCTAGATGCTTATTCAAGGATAAATAATTTCAGAAGACAAGGAAGTCAGTTGATATAGATTTGGATGTCATTGCTACCTGGGAAACTGAACTCAGGAGAAAAACATTAAGTACCTTGAGTTAATAGGGTACTAGAGAAAGCATCAAGGAGTAAAAGAAAAACCTAAAAAAGTCACAGGGAGACAGAAGTCAGGGTGGGATCTGACTTGAAATGGAACTATCGATCTGTGTCTCCTTTTTAATGATAGATAGGTACCCTCCTGGGAGTATTTAGTTTGAAGAACACTATTAAATAGCCAAAAACAAACAAAAAAATTCCCAGTTAATGAGGGGTCATGCAAAACAAAACTCCAAGTAGACACATAATTTTATCAACTTGAAACACCATTTAGATATTTGCAATTGCCATAAAAATCTTGGGTAAATTAACCTGGTGAGTAAAGTTATGGAAGATGAGGCTAGAAATACAGATTGAATAAGACCTTTTTAAAGATTGTTCATCAGTTAAAGGCTAATTCCTTGTGTTATCCACATGGTTCATTCCTTTACTTCTTTCAAGTCTCTGTTCAAATGTCCCCTTACCAACAAGCCCTTCCTCAAACTCTTTATTCAAAACATCCCGCTTTTCCTCCAATACGTATTTTTCTTCAGAGAACTTATCACCATATGAGCAACTGAATAGTTGTTTATTTATTGATCGCCTTTCTCCCCCAAATAAAAACATAAGCTCAGGGATTTCATTTCATTCACTGCTATATTACTAGCACATAGAAGAGCACTTGGCATACAGTAAATATTTGCTACTGAATAAGCAAATAGGTATTTGCATACCCAGAGAAAAAGATAACATTAAGCAGAAAAAAAAATTTTAATGTGCCTAGCCCAGTGGACGGCAAACTCATTAGTCAACAGAGCTAAATATCGACAGTACAATGATTGAAATTTCTTCTGAGAGCCGAAACCGACTTCTGAGCGTGGGCCATGAAGTTTCAATAGCGCTGTATGTGCGCGCCTGCACACAGTATTTTGTGAAAGAGCCACACTCAAGGGGCCAGTGTGCCGCATACGGTTTGTGAGCTGCAGTTTGCTGACCACTGGCCTAGCCTATTTGTCACCTATATAATTAGAACGATAATCCAGCAACCTTTTTTTGGGGCAGGCTGAAACAGTCCACTTTAGTTTAACTAAAAACAACAAAAGGATGGGCTTTAAAGACCTTTTAAGTTAGTCCTTCTGGTCTTTTGTTTCTAGCCTTCCTGAGGCAGCACTAGTAACTTCTGGTATTGATAGGAAACCCTCAAATTTTTCAAGAATGTGAAATCTATTGATTAAAATGATCACACTAGTAAGTAAACTAATGAAAGAGGTGATTGTGGAAATTTTGTTCTGAGAATGGATTACTACTG
Source organism: Antrozous pallidus (assembly GCA_027563665.1). Taxonomy (NCBI): domain Eukaryota; kingdom Metazoa; phylum Chordata; class Mammalia; order Chiroptera; family Vespertilionidae; genus Antrozous; species Antrozous pallidus. The sequence continues at coordinate 10,179,936 of CM050519.1, forward strand.
GCTTAGAATCTTAGTGATTTATTCTTCCATATACTTTTGAGTATCAGTATCTGCTAAAGAGCCAGTTTATTTCTTTGAATTCTAGTTTGGTTAACCACAAAACGTTTGCATAAATGCTTTAAGTCAAGTGTATTCTGCTTTTAAGTGTATCTGCAATAATGTTCATAGAACTAAGATCTTAAAAATCTGGAATTTGTAAAAATCAAAAAACAAAACAGAAATCTAATCAAATGTATATTCATTTTCATGCTGAAGATCAAAAATTTAAAAATAAAAATATTAATTTGAGTATCTAAAAATGACTGAATACCAATTTTCAATTAGGGAAAAAATGATATGCTTGTTCAGATTTTTTCCCATTTTTTAAAAAAAGGTTTTTAATTATTGTAAGTTTTACTCTAATACATTTCTGTAAAAAAATTTGTCCTTTAATTATTATATGAAGTAGAATATGACAGACTGACACTTTCTTCCTACTCTGTTTATAGTGTTTCTTACAACAAAACAAAACTATTGGGGAGACAAAATGGTGGCCGAATAGGCGGATGAGTCCTGTGCCTTCTCAGGAAGTGGATAAAAGAAACAGCTGAATTGAATAACATCCACCCAGAATTGGTGAATTAAGCACAGCTGACAAGACAATCGTGGAAGCAAAGGTCAGAGGTGGCTTGGAGAGAGGTGGGGTTGGGGATCTAGGCTGGAGAGACTAGAGTCTCAGAGAGAGAGTCCACAACACCAAATCCGCACCCTTGGGGACAGTGTAGCGCTTGCCTGTGGGAGGGGGTCCACAGGGCTGTTGGCAGCAGGAGACTCTAGCTCTAAGGCTATAGCCACGGGAGGCTGCGCCCAGGAAGGCAGCCTGAAGTCCTGCACCGGCTGTGCAGAGCTGTGGGGAGACATGCAGTGGTGCGGTTGCTCTGTCTTTATATTTTCCTTGCTTTTGCTCGCTGAAACTAGTACATGGGATCTTTCCCTTATAAACACTCACTAAGGCTTCGAAGCAGGGTAAGGTGGTTTTGTGCAAGCTGGGGAGCAAAATAGGGAGAGATGACCAGGAAGCCAGATCTGGGACAGTCTGATCCCTCCAAACCTGAACCAACATTTTTCTCCTGAAGAACAGACCCCTCCTAGCAGCAAAGTTGCATCCAGCCTTGAGCTCAGCAGGCAAACAAAGATTCTAAATACCCCCAGGTAACCTCATGGACTGGGCTGAGGGGCCATTTGGTCCTGCAAACTAATACATGAGCACTGCCACCTAGAGGATGTGTCAGAAATAGACACTTGTATAAATACTAGTGACCCGGTGCACAAAATGCGTGCACAGACAGGGGTTCCCTCAGCCCAGCCTGCACCCTCTCCAATCAGGGACCCCTTCGAGGATGTCTGACTGTTGGCACTCAGAGATGGCTGTCGGCAGTTGGATATCCCTCTCGCAATCTAGGACCACTGGCTCCTATCTGCTCACTGGCCTGCCCTTAACTGCCTCTGCCTGACTGCCCTTAACTGCTCCCCTACCAGCCTGATCGCCCCTAAGTGCTCCCCTGCTGGCCTGATTGCCCCTAATTGCCTCTGCCTTATCCCACACCTGGGACCCAGGCTTCCCTCCATCTGGCCAGCTATAGGCACTCAGGACTCGGGCCAGCTTCACTCAGGCCGGCCAGGCACCCAGCACCACAGGACATGTGGCTTGTCCCTCTCCTGGGCCAAAGAGTCAGGCACAGTCCGTAGCCTGTCTGGTCCCCATTCCTCTCTCCCCAGTGTTGAGTGTCTGAGCTGTTATGGCATGATGGCATGAAGGTGTGATGACTATTTGCATATTAGCTCCTCATTATATAGGATTTTAACTTGTCACAGTCTACCTTCAAGTGGATATTTTACCACTTCACATCTTGTGTAGAAACTTCACTGTAGAAAAATTTCATTTTTCCCAGGCAATCTTTGTGCTGTTGTTGTCATGTATTTTACTTACACAGATGTTATAAAACTGACATTACATTATTATTGTTTAAATAGTTAATTGTCTTTAAATATATTTCAATAATAAGGAACTTCTATTATATTTTTTTCTATGCATATACTGTCTTTGGTGTTTTCCATTTCTGGGTATAGATCATTATTTGTATCTGTCAAAATTTTATTTCTGCTTGTAAGACTTCTTTTAACACTTCTTACACTACAAATCTGCTGGTGATTAAAAAAATTCAATCTTTTATACATAAAAATATTTTTAACTATTTTTAAAATAGTTGAAATATATCTTGACTATTTTAAACTATTTTTAAAATATTTATACTCAGTCTAGAATTATAAATTGAGAGGATTCCCCCCTTGTGAGTACTTTAATGATGTTGTTCTACTATCTTCTCCCTTCCGCTGTTTCTGATGAGAAATATTTTGTGATCTTTGTTTATTCCTGTGTACAGTGTGTCTCTTTTCTTCTGACTATAGCCTGGCCCTGCACCCGGCCATCACAGGGTCCTGTGATCGGGGCCCCGCCATCGCTGGCTGGCCCCATCCACAGCCCACCTGGCCTTACCCAGGCCCTTTCCGGACCTGGACCTGGGCACCCAGCCATCGCCCTGCAATTGGCTGGTGGGCGTGGCTTGTGAGCATGGCTTATTGGGTGTAGCAAAGGTATAGTCAATTTGCATATTACTCTTTTACTAGATAGGACGAGAGGCCCGGTGCACAAAATTTGTGCATGGGGGGTGCGGGGGATGCCCCTTAGCCCAGCACACGCTCTCTAAATCTGGGACCCCTCGAGGGATGTCTAACTGCCCGTTTACTAAATGGGCAGGCGGACAACCTTCTCACAATCCAGGATTGTTGACTCCAAACTGCTCACCTGCCTACCTCCCTGATTGCCCCTAACCCCTTCTGCCTGCCAGCCTGATCACTCCCTAACCACTACCCTGCCAGCCTAGTTGATCTCTAACTGCTCCCCTGCCAGCCTGTTTGCCCCCAACTTCCCTCCTCTGCCAGCCTGGTTACCCCTAAATGCCCTCCCCTGCAGGCTTGATCACCCCCAACTGCCCTCCCTTGCAGGCCTGGTCCCTCCCAACTGCCCTCCCCTGCTGGCCTGATTGCCCACAACTACCCTCCCTTGCAGGGCCTGGAACCTCCCAACGGCCCTCCCCTGCTGGCCATCTTGTGATGGCCATCTTGTGTCCACCTGGGGGAAGAACCTTTGACCACATGGGGGCAGCCCTCTTGTGTGTTGGAGTGATGGTCAATCTGCGAATTCATTTTATTAGATAGGATAGAGGCCTGGTGCATGGGTGGAGGCCAGCTGGTTTGCCCTGAAGAGTGTCCCAGATCAGGATGGGGGTTCCTTTGGGGTGAGGGGTGGCCTGGGTGAGGGGCCTGTGGAGGTTTGCAGGCTGGCCATGCCCCCCAGCGACCCAAGTGTATGCCCTGGGATCAGGGATTAATTTATGTCTACAATTGAAATTCTGTAGCCTCGAGCGGAGCCAAGCCTTCTGCTGGCTCCTGGGCAGCCATTTCTGTTTGAAACTTTGTAGCCTAGAGTTGAGGCCTAGGCCAGCAATGGCAGGCTGAACCCTTGGCTTCCTCGGTTGCCAGGGGAACCCAAGCCTTTGTTCTCTCTAGCTCAGTGGCTGCCAGTATTTCTGTAACGTTTATAACATAAAACTTTGTAACATTGAGTAGAGCCCTAAGCACGCAATGGCAGGCAGCTTGGCTTCCTCTGTTGCTGGGGAAACCCAAGCCTTCTTCCTGCTCTCAGTGGTGGCTGCCATCTTGGTTGGGGTTTATTTGCATAATCTGCTTCTGATTGGCTGGTGGCTGTGGGTGTGGCTTGTGGGTGTGGTGAAGGTACAGTCAAATTTGCATATTTCTCTTTTGTTAGATAGGATGACCGAAAGCAGGCAGAAAAACAAAGCGGGCAGATTGATGCCACCTGCCTGAAACTAAGGCTGTGGAGTCTGACACCCTGGAGCAGTGGATTGTGGGGAACTAAACATGGTGCTGACTACATAACAGGAAACTGAGATATGGCAGACAAAACAGTAGAGAGAGGTCTTAAAATAGCCCCCATGGGACATTAAAACAAAGCTGAAGCAAACGAACTTCACTTTTTTATTAGAGGCAAGGTACACAAAATCAGTGCATGGGTAGGGTCCCTAGGACTGGCCTGCAATCAGGGCCAATCTGTGATGTGACCTACAGGGTAATGGGGGCCCCCGCTCACACCTGCCTTGGCCTGGTGCTGCCTGCCCCACCATCCCACTGCAGTCCCATTCTCATTGTGGTTCCGACTGCCGCCTGCTGCCAGTGCTGCATCACTGACACCTGCCATGTTCCGTGCCGCCCCCTGGTGGTCAGTGCACATCTAATTCCCAGTGGGTAGAACTCCCACCCGTGGGGAAAATTTGCATATAGTTTTTTATTATATAGGATTTTTTACTTAAGAAACAAAAAATTTTTCTCTATTCTTTATTTTTATTATTTATTATTATTAGTTTTTAAACCTTTCATTATTATTTTTTTAATTTTGGAGGGGATTAGTATTGCACGTTCTATTTTTATTTTTTATTATTGTTTTACTCTATCTCATTTTTCTCCTTTATACTAACCCTTCTTCCTCACTTCACCCTTTTTCATCCTGTTTCTCTTCTCCTGTTCTTGCTTTAGTTTTTCTCTTTCTTTTTACTCCCTGTTAAAAATTGATCTTTATCTGCTTTGACACATTACTATTATAGTAGGCTCTGCTGGCTTATTCATATATCTAATTTCCTCTCCCATGCTTCAAGTCAATGCACCCTTCTCTTTTCTCTTTCTTCCCTAGCCAATTTTTTTTTCTTGTCATGATGAGATTTCCAGATATTTCAGAGAATTAAGTCCATAGGATCTTCTAATGCATTTCTTTAGAACTGTGGTTTCCTTAACTATTTTTAGTCATGTCTTATTTGACAATCTCATCAAAGCCATGGACCCAATCCTTTGGAAATGTATACAGGGGTTTCAGATATTTCAAGGTTCTCAGGTGGAGAGTCTTTGCATTAAATTATCAAACTTGGCCTGGTGTTAAACCAGACTGCCATATATAAACTATCTATCTATCTATCTATCTATCTATCTATCTATCTATCTATCTATCTATCTCTATATACTAGGGGCCCAGTGCACGATATTTGTGCACTGTAGGTGGGTGGTCCCTCAACCCAACCTGCCCCCTCTCACATACTGGGAGCCCTCAGGGATGTCCAACTGATGGCTCACCCCCAGCCTTCCCAAGCCATCGCCCTGCTCAGCTCAGCTCCGGCTGCCTGTGACCACCCGGCCCTGGGGGCTGCGCGCTCACCCCCACTTCTGCTCACAGTGCCTGGCTCTGCCACACCACCACCGCTGCTGCTGCTGCTGCAGCTTCCCTTCACAGCGCCTAGGGGCTGGGCGCTCGCCGCCACTGCCATTTCATCTCCACCTCTAGGCCTGGGGCTCACGCCATTTGGCCCCACCCCCACTCGTAATTGGCTGATAGCACAGCCAATCAGGAGCCAAGGTACGGTCAAATTTGCATGTTTCTCTTTTATTATATAGGAGGATACACAAAAAGAGGTGATATGCAAATTAGGCTGGGATGCCATAATGGTCATGATCAGCTCAGGAGGAGGCTGCATTAAGATGGCTCAGAAGGAGCTGTGTGTGCGGATGGGCGGGAAGGAACTGCATGGCACCCCCAGCACCACGGACACACACCAGGGGTGGGGGTGTGCTCTGCGCGGCCATGGCGCGGCTTGGAGCATGCCCCTGGTGGTTGGTGGTGGCGGCAGGAGTGAAGCAGCCTGGGTCCTGGAGAAAAGCTGGTGCCGGCAGCCAGGAGAAGGAAGGCCTATTCTTGCACAAATCTTCGTTAGACTATATTAATTTACCAATAACTATGTTTTCTCAGAACCACACCTTGACACTGACTGCTTTTCTGGAACTGAGGGCCAATAAACAGCATGTGTTCTGCTAGTAGAAAACAACCAACAGTGGTCACTGAATAGTTCATGTTTAAAGATTCACAATATGTTTCTGAGTTAAAGGGAAAAAATTTCCCTTGACACTTTGGAATGTTTTATTTCATTAAATTAAAACTACATAATTCATTGTTTTCCTTTTCTGTTTTGTGTCAAATGCAGCCTAGATTTTTGTAACATCATTTTATATATTGCCCTTCCCCTCGTTGCTGGCTTTTATTCTTTTACTAATGTGATATGAATTTGTGTTTAATTTTTTTTTGCTTTTTGGAAACATTAATTTTAGAATAGTGATATGACTAATGTTCAAGAATAGTTTCTCCCACAATTCTCATTTAAAATTTTAACTGTTCTACAATGACTTCCTTTAAAATTTTTTTAAATGTAGGTATTATTTACATACATTAAAATCCTAAAATCTTAAATGTTTAGTTCCATCTGTTTTTACAGGTTTAAAATTATAATATGCTTTAAATTATTTTTGAAAGCAAGAGGAAAAAAAATAATTAGTTGATTCATTCATGAGTTGATCTGTGACAGAATGGCAGGAGGAAACTGGAAAGGGGTTGGATTAGAAGTAAGAAGATAAGGCATTATAATAACCTTACAGATGAGTGAACAGCATTAGTCCAAAAAGATGGCAGTGAAAAAAAAGAGAGGTTATAATAAAACTCATAAACTATCAACACTATAAATAACCATTATAAAATATTAGAGAAAATAAAAATCGCTGAGAAGGCCAGTTTATACATTTATTTATCTATAGTGCGTATTGAATAAACATTTATTTATTAATTCATCAAACATTATTATGAGCTTATTTTGAATTGGGCATAAACAAAATCAGATTTCTTGTCTCTTCAAAGCCATGTTATAGCAGAAATTTAGTCAAGAACTCAGAAGTTACCCAATGGTTCTTAAACTTCTAATGGTTAATTAATAGAATACTACTGTCTCAAGTTGATTAAAATTGGTTTATAACTGAATGATTTATGCCATTACTGTAGTGATTCATTGAAAAAATCTACTTTATAGGCTGGCTGGTTTTATATCTGGTTTCTTGATATAATTAAAATTTGAAAGGTAATGATTACATAATGAGATTCACTAAATTTTAAATCAGCTGTATGTTATTATACCCCCTAAAAATCCCATACAAGAAACAAGTTGATTCAGACTTCAAAAATATACTAATCTCACATTAAAATAACAGTTTGGGTCTGAGTCTATCAAATGCAAAAGCACTTATTAATATATTCAATTCTCTGGATTTATTTAACTCCATTTGTAAGTAGCTACTCTATATTTTTCAAATCTTAACCTAAAATGTTTCTAATTTCACTTTGGTCCCTTAATTAAATATCTCAAAAAAAAAAAAACCCCAGCAATCAATAATCTTTTCTGTTGAAATAAACAGCCCTTCTACTATTGCTCTTCCTTAGTACAGACAATTTATAACAAAATTCCAACTTATTAATATGATTCATATATTAGCAAACACGTGAGTATCTACTAAGGTTCAAGCATCATGTAAGAGCTTATAATAACAAAATGCTTAATTTAACAAATAGTAATCTATTTATTTTTAAGCACCAATAACACACACACGTACGCACACACACACACAAAACTGCAAATGAGTATTTAAGTAAATAAGAAGTCAGGTGAATAATAATATTAATAAATGGGAGAATAGTCTAATATAGAACTTTAATTCTTTGAGAAAATGCCATATTCAAAATGAAAGTGGAAGTAAACCAGGTCAGGGCATATAAATGCTTATATTTAATATTTAATGACTAAAAAGTAGATTCTGAAATTGAAAGTAGATTACTAAAAAACTGTAAAAAATTTTTTAGAATACAAGCTTATTAACTACCTCCTCCTTTTTTCATTACTGTTTACTCAGTTTCCTGCTTCTATATGAGTATACATAAACTACTTTTTTTATACCAATTCCATACAAAGATATTCAGTCACTTAAAGTTTTAAGTATACTGATTATAGGTAATATTCATATTTTTTGTTTCACTTGATTATAAATTTCTCAGTCAAAACAATAAAAACAGATTATAATTCAAGAGGGATTTATCAACAAACAACAAAAGTTGCTGAGCATGAAAGTGTAGCTCAAATTAAAAAGGTGCAAAATCAGCATAAATATATTATTGCAACATATTATTTTTAACTTTTTTCACATATTATTTTTAAATTAGCTAAGTAGTTTATAAAGGAAGAGAACTAAGATGGCAGCAAAGGTAAAACACCTATCTTGCTGTCATAATCAGCAATTTTAATACTACAACTTAACGAAAGAACAAACACCTTCCAGAATCACCAGAAAGCTCGCTGAGTGAAAATTCCACAAATAAAAGTGAAGATAAGACACTGTGACTCGGAGGAGCGACAGCGGACGGCGTTGAAAGATTCGCACGGAGAGAGGTTTGGAGTGCGCGCCGCGGAGAGGGCGGGCGGCTGAAAACCGGCCAGTTTTCTCCAACGGGGAGACAAAGGCGTCCCACTGACTGATTCTCCAGCTCTGGGCGAAGTCCAGGGAACCCACTATCACACGGGGTGAAAACTGGACAGTGGGAGGGCACTCCGAAGCTCGGGTGCTGCCGGGTCTGCCGGCTTGTGGAGAAGGCAGCTTGCGTGAGAACAGCTCGGCTGCGTGACCACACAGAGAGCGCTCTGCGACTTGTCTCTTATTTGGAAAACCGTCAGTCTGCTTTGTTTTACAACCCTGGGTGAAACATTGCGCATGCAAATTCATTTGGGGAGAGTCTGAATTCCCCGGCAGCCGGTGGAGCTCGGCAGCGGCTCTCTCTCAGAGGTGCTGGCAGCCATTGCCCCCAGCACAGAGCCCCCAGGGCCGCATAGGGCGGAGCTGACGCTGTCTGCTTGGCCCGGAGACTCCGCCCATCCAACCTGAGCACAGCTGAGCTTCACAGACAATTGGCCTGGAGGTCAACCCTCCAAGTGCTAACAACGATTAACTGAGCTTAACTTCAGCAAGACTGTGCAGCCCATATCCACCTCAGGTAACTGGGGAGGCTGAGCCACTGTCCCTAGTAGGAAGTCTACCACACAAAGCTAATTGACCAACTCAGGGAAGCAGCCACCATGCAGAGACATGGAAAGAAATCAGATGTGAAAGAAATGAAGGAAAAAAAACGACTGGACATGGAATTCAAAACCACGGTTATAGGGTTTTTCAAGAGGCTCCAACAAAAGGTCGAGGCCTATAAGGAAATAAGCAAGACCACAAAGGAAATGAATGAGTCCTACAAGGAAATGAACAAGACCCTCAAGGATATAAACGAGACTTGCAAGGGAATGATTAAGACCAATGTGGAAATGAATGAGTCCTACAAGGAAATGAAGGAGACCCTCAAGGATATGAAGGAGACTCTCAAGGATATGAAAAAAGGACCAACAAGAAATTAAGCATACACTGACTGAAACAAAAAATATTATACAAAGGCCTAAAAGTGCTCTGGAGCACCCCGAGAACCAAGTTAAAGATTTGAAATACAAAGAGGTAAAATCCGAGAGAGGAACTAAGATGGCGGCAAAGGCAAAACACCTATCTTGCCGTCATAATCAGCAATTTTAATACTACAACTTAACGAAAGAACAAACACCTTCCAGAATCACCAGAAAGCTCGCCGAGTGAAAATTCCACAAATAAAAGTGAAGATAAGACACTGTGACCTGGAGGAGCGGCGGCGGACGGCGTTGAAAGATTCGCACAGAGAGAGGTTTGGAGTGTGCGCCGCGGAGAGGGCGGGCGGCTGAAAACCGGCCAGTTTTCTCGAACGGGGAGACAAAGGCGTCCCACTGACTGATTCTCCAGCTCTGGGCGAAGTCCAGAGAACCCACTATCACACGGGGTGAAAACTGGACAGTGGGAGGGCACGCCGAAGCTCGGGTGCTGCCGGGTCTCCGGCTTGTGGAGAAGGCAGCTCGCGCGAACAGCTCGGCTGCGTGACGGCGCAGAGAGCGCACCGCGACTTGCCTCTCATTCGGAAAACCGTCAGACTGCTTTGTTTTACGATCCTGGGTGAGACATTGCGCATGCAGACTCATTTTGGGAAAGTCTGAATTCCCCGGCAACCGGCAGCCGGTGGAGCTCCGTAGCGGCTCTCTCTCAGAGGTGCTGGCGGCCATTGCCCCCGGCACAGAGTCCCTGGGGCCGCATAGGGCGGAGCTGACGCTGTCTGCTTGGCCCGGAGACTCCGCCCATCCAACCTGAGCACAGCTGAGCTTCACAGACAATTGGCCTGGAGGTCAACCCTCCAAGTGCTAACAACGATTAACCGAGCTTAACTTCAGCAAGACTGTGCAGCCCATATCCATCTCAGGTAACCGGGGAGGCTGAGCCACTGTCCCTTGTAGCACGTCTACCACACAAAGCTAATTGACCAACTCAGGGAAGCAGCCACCATGCAGCAACATGGAAAGAAATCAGATGTGAAAGAAATGGAGGAAAAAAAACGACTGGACATGGAATTCAGAACCACGGTTATAGGGTTTTTTAAGAGGTTCCAACAAAAGATCGAGGCCTATAAGGAAATAAGCAAGACCACAAAGGAAATGAGTGAGTCCTACAAGAAAATGAACAACACCCTCCAGGATATAAACGAGAGCTGCAAAGAAATTATTAAGACCAACGTGGAAATGAATGAGTCCTACAAGGAAATGAAAGAAACCCTCAAGGATATAAAGCAGACTCTCAAGGATATGAAAAAGGACCAACCAGAAATTAAGCATACACTGACTGAAACAAAAAATATTATACAAAGACCTGAAAGTGCCCTGGAGCACCCCAAGAACCAAGTTCAAGATTTGAAATACAAAGAGGTAAAATCCACTCAGCTGAAAAAGCAAGAAACCAAAAGAATCCAAAAAATTGAAGATAGTGTAAGGGGCCTCTGGGACAACCTCAAGCATACCAACATCCGAATTATAGGGGTGCCAGAAAAAGCGAGAGGCCAAGACAATGAAAACCTATTTGAAGAAATAGTGACTGAAAACTTCCCACACCTGGTGAAACTGACTTAGGATTACAAGAAGTGCACCGAACCCCAATATATAGGAACCCTAAGAGGACCACACCGAGGCACATCATAATTAAAATGCCAAGAGCAAAAGACAAAGAGAGAATATTAAAAGCAGCAAGAGAGAAACAGTTGGTTACCTATAAGGGAGCACCCATACGACTGTCAGCGGATTTCTCAACAGAAACGATGCAGGCCAGACGGGAGTGGCAAGAAATATTCAAAGTGATGAACAGCAAGAATCTACAACCAAGATTACTCTATCCAGCAAAGCTATCATTCAGAATTGAAGGTCAGATGAAGTGCTTCGCAGATAAGAAAAAGCTGAAGGAGTTCATCACCACCAACCCAACATTATATGAAATGCTGAAAGATATTCTTTAAGAAGAGGAAGAAGAAAAAGGTAAAAGTGCAAACTAGCAACAACAAATACACATCTATCAACAAATGAACATAAAAATCAAGTGAATTGATAGGCTGTTGAACAGGATAGACTGGTGAATATAACAGAGACATGGACATAGAGAGGGAATGGACTGACAATTCTTGGGGAGAAAAGGGTTGTGGGAAGTGCAGCAAGAGACTGGACAAAAATCTTGCAACAATGGGAGAGGACATTGGGGAGGGGGAGGTGAAGGTGGATGGTGGGATAGGTACAGGGTGGAGGGAAGCTATAGGGGGATAAAAAGGGGAAACAATGTAATTAATAAACTGAATAATAAAGATAAAAAAAACGAAAAAAAACAAAACAAAGAGGTGAAATCCACTCAGCTGAAAAAGCAAGAAAACCAAAAGAATCCAAAAAATTGAAGATAGTGTAAGGGGCCTCTGGGACAACCTCAAGCATACCAACATCCGAATTATAGGGGTGCCAGAAAAAGCGAGAGGCCAAGACAATGAAAACCTATTTGAAGAAATAGTGACTGAAAACTTCCCACACCTGGTGAAAGAAATTGACTTAGGAGTCCAAGAAGTGCACCGAACCCCAATATATAGGAACCCTAAGAGGACCACACCAAGGCACATCATAATTAAAATGCCAAGAGCAAAAGACAAAGAGAGAATAATAAAAGCAGCAAGAGAGAAACAGTTGGTAACCTGTAAGGGAGCACCCATACGACTGTCAGCGGATTTCTCAACAGAAACTATGCAGGCCAGACGGGAGTGGCAAGAAATATTCAAAGTGATGAACAGCAAGAATCTACAACCAAGATTACTCTATCCAGCAAAGCTATCATTCAGAATTGAAGGTCAGATGAAGTGCTTCGCAGATAAGAAAAAGCTGAAGGAGTTCATCACCACCAACCCAACATTATATGAAATGCTGAAAGATATTCTTTAAGAAGAGGAAGAAGAAAAAGGTAAAAGTGCAAACTAGCAACAACAAATACACATCTATCAACAAATGAACATAAAAATCAAGTGGATTGATAGGCTGTTGAACAGGATAGACTGGTGAATATAACAGAGACATGGACATAGAGAGGGAATGGACTGACAATTCTTGGGGAGAAAAGGGTTGTGGGAAGTGCAGCAAGAGATTGAACAAAAATCTTGCAACAATGGGAGAGGACAGTGGGGAGGGGGAGGTGAGGGTGGAGGGCGGGATAGGTACAGGGTGGAGGGGAGCTATAGGGGGATAAAAAGGGGAAACAATGTAATTAATAAACTGAACAATAAAGATTAAAAAAAAACCCACAGGGAAAAAAAAAGTAGTTTATAAAGGAAAATAAATTGCTCTTAAATTCCTTAAATACTTACTTCATATCAAAAGGAAGAGTTTCAGTCTAAATAGAACCAAACTAGAAAATAATAACAATAAAACAGAACTGTATCTAGCCTTTTCTGAAAAACGGTAATTTAAAATAAGCCAAATATGTGTATGTGCAGTAGTTGTGATATCTTCAGTCTTGAGATTATAACATCTACATTCAACTATCCCTATGACACATACTTTCTTCTTCCAACTTCTTTGGGCTTTAAAAAAATGAATAGACTTTAAATATAAATATATAGAGAAACCACTCATAGGAGCTTTTACATGAAAACAAATTTGAGCATATTCCAAAATATAGTTAATGTCATATTAGAGGGAAAAGGGAGGAGTCGGGGAATGAAAATTCGTTTGAAAACATACAATTTCATTGTGTGTATAAAATTAACATTGCACAAAACAAGTATTTTTAAATTTATTCTTTAGTGAAAGTGGTAACTTAAAAATAGAACTAGTGCTCTAAAATATTAATTCAATTTTATAGAAAAAAGCAAAGAATGTTAGAAAATTGTTTGTCAGAAACTAAATATATCTGGGACTGGAGCCATTCACAATCATACTAATTAAATTAAATTAAATCTTGAGGAACAATTATGGAAAACAGAAGCCAAGAGTGGCAAAACTACTGTTGGTCTCTCAATCAAATCCTTTATACATCCGAAGATTAAATTGCTCTCTTTCAGTCATTATAGTTTTTAAAAATGTTTTATTAAGATATCACTAGCAATTTCAATTTAAAAACATTCATACATATTTTATTTCTAAAAAAAAAAAAAAAAAAGGCATATCCTAAACACAAAAGCAAACAAAAGAAACAAGCTTAATGCTGATTTTCTCTCTCTCTCAATTCCTACTACCAGAAGAAAGAATAAAAGGAAAGAAAAGAAAGAAAACCGGAGCGCTGGTCAGCATCCCAGAAGCTATTTCCGCATAACAAGGGTTAACAACCAGCCGACTCAGCGAAACAGTGACAAGCCTCCCAGGTATATCCTCTGCAGACACGTTTCCAGATTAAAGAACTGCAAACAAACTGGGCTGAAACCTTCTTTGTCCAAGCCCAGCCTCTTCTTCCTGTGATGTCATATTACAAATCTAGCAAGCCTTTATTTTTCACTTCAGAGAAAGTCCATCGCACAATATAGCTGGCAACAGAGAAAAAGACCTCGTTCAGCAAGAGCTAACATGCTTAGGAATTTATTTAGGAGCATTTAAAAGATTCTTCTGTTTACCACCACTTGGGATCAAGTACCGGAATAACAAAAAGGAAAACTTCATTTTGAAAAAAGCAAGAAGTAACTGAGACCAAATTGGGAATGTTTAAGTCTCTGAAAGTCTACATTGAAAAGCAAAAAATAAAATTGCTAACTTTAGCTTAAACATTCTGGAACACAAAGAAAATTGAATTTTGGAATACCATCCAAACTACTGAAATACAAGTGTACCAGAGGAGTAATTTATTTCGCCTTAGAACACAGCGTTTCTTTACCATCTACAGTCCAATGGGCTGGCTTCACTGACTACATTTTCTAAAGGTTGTTCACCAGTTAACAAGCCCTGGATTTAAAGATTTCTTTGGACACTAGAAAATGAGACTATTTTCCTGTTGAGGAACTAAGTGCAAGCTTTACAGCAACAAATTTCATGTTTATTTTGGAGATTCCGGAGAGAAAGGAAATACTTAAAAGACCACCCAAAGACCCGAAGAATTTGCAAATATACTGGGGTTTCTTTAAGTGGTCAAAATCTGAATACCAAAGGAGCGGGCTGCTGACCGAAGGACTTCAACACAGGAAGCTGACCGTGCTTTAGAATGGTAAGCAACAACAGCTTGCAATGCTCCTATGACGACTCCTTTAAGTACACTTTGTATGGGTGCATGTTTAGTATGGTGTTTGTGCTTGGGTTAATATCCAACTGTGTTGCCATATACATTTTCATTTGTACCCTCAAAGTGCGAAATGAAACTACAACGTACATGATTAACTTGGCAATGTCAGACTTGCTTTTCGTTTTTACTCTACCCTTCAGGATTTTTTACTTTGCAACACGGAATTGGCCATTTGGAGATTTACTTTGTAAAATTTCAGTGATGCTGTTTTATACCAACATGTATGGAAGCATTCTGTTCTTAACCTGCATTAGTGTAGACAGATTTCTGGCAATTGTCTACCCATTTAAGTCAAAGACTCTAAGAACCAAACGAAATGCAAAGATCGTTTGCATTGCTGTGTGGTTAACTGTGATGGGAGGAAGTGCACCAGCAGTATTTTTTCCGTCTACCCACTCTCGGGGTAACAATACCTCAGAAGCCTGCTTTGAAAATTTTCCTGATGCCACATGGAAAACGTATCTCTCACGGATTGTAATTTTCATTGAAATAGTGGGATTCTTTATTCCTCTAATTTTAAATGTAACTTGTTCTAGTATGGTGTTAAGAACTTTAAATAAACCTGTTACACTAAGTAGAAGTAAAATAAACAAAACTAAAATTTTAAGAATGATTTTTGTACACTTGGTCATATTTTGTTTCTGTTTTGTGCCTTATAATATCAACCTTATTTTATATTCTCTTATGAGAACACAGACATTTGTTAACTGCTCAGCAGTGACAGCAGTAAGGACCATGTACCCAATCACTCTCTGCATTGCTGTTTCAAACTGCTGCTTTGACCCAATAGTTTACTACTTCACGTCAGACACAATTCAGAATTCAATAAAAATGAAAAACTGGTCTGCTAGGAGAAATGACTCAAGATCCTTTGAAGTTCAAGGCACAGAAAACTTTATTCATCATAACCTAGAAAACTTAAAAACTAAGATATTTGACAGTGAATCTACAATATAAGCTGCCTGGAATAAAACCACTGGAGCTTCACTGGGACAGAACCTCCAAGTTCCTTCAACTGTGAAAAGTTTTCTTGAACTACTCTTTCTTCACCTCAAAAAGACAATGAGCATGTGGACATTTTAAAGTTTTTAGTATTAAAAAAGTTGTATTCAATGTGTTTAGCATTCAAATGTATTCTATTCTTGTATACACTTCAATTTATTTTTCTTAGCCATTTTTTGATTTGTACCTTCCTCTTCATTAAAAAAAATCCCTTAAAAAGTTGTTCAAAGTCTAAAAGTGATTATGATTTAAATCATGTGGTGAGCATCTGTACTGTCATTAAAGTTTTTAGCAATTTTATACTAAATATTAATTAATTTAGTAATTTTATACAAATATTAAATGTTTTGTTTAAGTGTTATTTTATTCAACATATCTAATTTCAGTTTCATCTGAATTGAAACTACTAATCATGTTCGTTATACTATAATAACATAAATGAGAACAGAAAGTAATTTAAAATAAGTGTTTTTGGAGTATTTTTTCAAAAAGTAGCTAAAAATGACTTTTGTAGAATAACAGATACTACTTGAGGATCTTGAGCAGTTAGTTACACTTACAGATAACATTAAGGATTTTGTATTTGCATGCAATTCATAAAAAGCAGATGAAGTACAGCATGCTTTAAAATTACTATTTGATCCATTTTATGGCTTTACTGGCAGAATTTCAAATGGTATATGCCACAGAAACTGACAAGAAAACTAATTAAATGTTATTTTGCTAAATAAATGTTTAAAAAATAAAATTCTACTGAAGGTACATTTTCAACAAATATTTATGTCACACTAAATAACTTGTATTTTAAGTATTTTAGGTGAGCAAAGCACCATAAATAGTAACATAGTAAAATGCAGTATTTGGCAATTAGAAAGTAATCAACTTGTGTATTATTTCCCTTCCATCTTTTGATCATTTAAAGCCAAATAAAGAATAGCTAAAAATATTATTTCAAGTTGTTAAAATGTTAGTGTATGTCAAAATAATTCATGAAGAACATAGTTCCTTACATAAAAATAAGTAAAACTAAAGGACCAAATAACTAAATATAACTACATTTTCATTTCACAAAATATAAAAAAGGTACTGCTTTGAGCTATAATTTAGATATGATGCACCAACTACACTGAAACTTTTTCTTTGCCCAACACATCTTTATTTTCAAATTTAAGCAGTTCTCCAAAGTTAACTAAAACAAAAAAAATATTTTTATAATGAAATAATGGGGAAGAAGGGGATTTTCTTTAGAGAACTATGGTTTCCTTTAGATCTGAGTGGGGAATATTGGCACGACAAAGCCCAAGAAATCATTTGGGCTGGCCCTGCCAAGGCCATTAGGGGTGAGTTAATTAAATATCTGACCAAATACAGCAGCTAATTTTTAAGCTGGTGATTCTGTGTGGCCCCGGAATGATGTTTAAATATCCAAATGGCCCTTGGCAGAAACGTTCCTCACCCCTGCTTTAGAAGGAAAACAAATTCTTAAACAAATAAAACAACTAAGGAAGAAAGTAAGCTTGGTCCTTTATAGCCAAAAGAAGGATATATGCTATAAACATGTTTTCTTTAATTGACTCCAAAGTATCTTTATTTGATATCATGCTTTGAAAAACAAACACATTTAACACTAAATATAGAGAGTGGGGCAAAAGTAGGCTTACAGTTGTGAGAGCATGAAACAAGAGTTTAATCTTGTACCAGAGGCCCAGTTCACGAATTCATGCATGGGTGGGGGCCCTTGGCCTGACCAGTGCCTTTCGGGGCCAGCAGGCTAGGGGAAGGGAGGCGGGAGGCAGGAAGAGACTTCAGGAGGTTGGCTGGTCATAGGAGGTTGGCTGTGGCAGTGCACTGACTACCAGGGGGAAGCTCCTGCATTGATCGTCTGCCCCCTGGTGGTCAGTGCGTCATCATAGTGACCAGTCATCCAGTCCTCATGGTCGCTTAGGCTTAAAAGATTATATAGATCTATATAAAAGATTATATAGATCTATAAAAGAATATATAGATTATTAGTAATAATAATTGGATTATTTTTCATATGAACAACAGTAAACCTATTTTTACCCCACCCTGTATATTTTTGAGTTGAAAAGCAAGTAATAACTTACTGATGTGGAGGAAACAGGTGGTAGTTTGTTAACAGATTTCTCAGAACTCTCCTTAAAGATCTGTGAGCAAGGTAACAAGATCTCAAAGCATAGCTATTACTTTAAAATACAAGCCAATTAGCTGTGGCCAGGTGGCTCAGTTGGTTGGAGCATCATCTCATATAGCAAAAGATTGCGGGGCCAATTCCGGACTAGGCCTGTGAGGTCTACTCTTGGTCAAGGTGCATACAGGAGGCAGCCATAGATGTTTTTTCCCTCTTTTCCTCCCACTCTAAAAAATCAGTTAAAATGTGTCCTCAGGTGGGGATTAAAAGAAAACAACAAAAAATACAAGCAAAATAGTTATCAGATAGTTGTTATTACTGCACTCAATGATGAATTTTTTTTTTTGTGCTCTTATCAACAGAAAGTCGAATCAAAAGTTTTGTACGATTCTTCACAAAGAAATACGTAACATAACAAGAATTGGTTTTCACACTTAGAACTTCAAATTCTGGGCAAACCTTACCTCCAAGGACTGAGAAAGTATTACAGTTATTTTCCTTTGTTAGACTTGCACTTTACAGTAAATTGTATATTCCTTTCTGTTTCTCCTTTACCGAGAAAACTTACATTAATAAAACTGAGATTTACTTTTTGTTGCCTTAAAGTGATAGTACTAAGCCCTCCCCCCCACCCCCCAAATGGTGCGCACTGTTTTCAACATTTTTATAAAAGATTATTTAACTAATCTTCCTTTCCACATTAACTTCCTTCAAAGGAACAGAAGTAAGGTGAGAATATTTCTGAGTTGTGGAAAACAGCTTTCCAGCCCCCTAATGATTGGTTCTAAACATAGAAATTACCTTTTCTGAGAAAATATAAGTAACTAGTTTACCAAAAGAATGTATGAAAATATATGCATTGGACATAGTATATCCAACAGAAAATTTAAAGATACTGAAGATACTATTTTATCACGGAGTTTTGACTTTATATCCTACATTCAAAATACTAAAAGCAAATTTGTGGTATAAATCCCAATTACAGATATCAGTATTTAAAAAAATCACTCACTCAGTTGAGGAATAGAAAATACAAAATGGAACATCAGCAAACTTTATCTCCCCAAGTGAGTGACATTTAATTCATGACTGGTGTGTGGCTAGCAAGAGATAGAAGCAATAGTTTTTTGGTCCTGCAATGCAGGACCCCTGATGAACCACGTTACCTGATCTTTTGTCACTATATTAAGTTACTATTGCCTAGCAGAGTCTTTACTACGTCCCGACATCCAAACTGCTTTACTGCCTACACGCCAACCTAACCTGATGTCACAAAGGACAAAAGTGTGACCTAGTGTGGCTATTTTTTCAGTCGTGGATTTTTATGTAGAAAATTTTATAAACAGTGCTTATTAGTACATGAAGGTAGTCCCAAGACAAATTGTTTTTTAAAAAGCTCTTTCAGCTGGCCTGAGAACCAAATTTACCTATTTATAATATGAATGCTAAGAAATAAGTTCCAAGTTAAAAAGGATTAGAGGACAGAACATATTTTAATTAACCCAAATATGTAATAACCAACAACATTTAATTAGCAAAATTTTCCAGCAATCAATATATACATAATCCTAAAACCACTAATTCTCAAATTTCTATTTTATTTTTTTTTCATCTTTTTTTTTACCTGATGTCTGCTATGGATTTTTGACAATTTTACAAAAGTACAAAGAATATCCTTTAAATAGGGCAATAGATCTGGATAATAAGAGGATACAAAATTAACTCCAGGCAAACTTCTCTACCAAGCCTTTTTCTTCCCTTTCTCAAAAATATTTACTTCAATAACTGCTTAAAGGGTACAAAAGTATCTCATCACTTTGTGCAATGGCAGTGGCAAAAACAGAATCCAAAAGACAGAACCCCAGAAGTAGAGAGAACTAATGAATTTAATAATTACTTTTCAAACTCAAAACCTGGTTTACTTATAAAAATTCACTCAAATAGTTTTTTAAAATTAAAGTTTAAGTAAATATTATGAATGAAAAACAAGTATGTATAATATACTCACAGTTAATACCTATAGTGTGAATGTGCTGAGTTTTATTATCTTCCTATCCAAATGGCTTCTGGTAAATTCACCACTTAGAAGTGAAAGAGCCTAGATGTCGCCTGAAACAACCACTCCCTTCACTTAGGATGAGCAAACTGAAGGACTAAAAGGGTAAGTAATTTGCACAGGGTCACATAACAAGTTAAAGTAAAGCCAGGATAAGAACTTATTTTTCTGTGGTTTCAGTTTTATTCGTTTTTGACATGTCTATTTCGTTAAGGTGGCAGGGAAGTAGCAGCACATGCCAAGGCCCTGCGAGAGAGAACTGAATATACTGAGAGGATTACAACAGAGCCACAGTAGCTGGAGATGTAAGGCCGAGACCAAACATACACTTTTAGGTCATGAAAAAGCCATATTAAGATCTTAGGAGTTGTAGAAAGTCCTGAAGGATTTCAAGTAAAAGCAGATACATGATCAGGTTTGTAATTCTAAAAAGATCCCTCTGATTACAAGGAAGAGATGCATTTGTCTTCAGCAAAAAGTAAAAAAGTATCACAATAAGAGCTATATTTATGCAATTTAAATTAAAAGAGCTGTCCTTATCATTTATTTTGATTACATTCTTTCTTACTAAGATGGCCTTCTTCTTCTTTTCTTTTGAAATGATGGTGATGATAGATGGAAAGGACGTTTAAAAAATATTTTTTATTGATTTTTAGAGAGGAAGGAAGAGGGAGAGAGAGAAACACAGATGGATGTGAGAGTGAAATATCAGTTGGGTGCCTCCTGCACCATCCCTTCCTGGGATTGAGCCTGTGACTCAGGCATGTTCCCTGACTGGGAATCGAATCGGCAATTTTTTGGTACAAGAGAGATGCCCATCCAAATAGAATGAACTACATTGGCTGGAGTTGGGAAGAATATTTTAATGTCATTACTTAGCACAATTAAGCCAGTAGCCCTTGTGGAGAAACTAATTCATTCATACATTGCTGGTAGGAATACAAAATGATATAATCCTTATGGCTGGGAAATTGGCAATATCTAACACATACACACACACACACACACACACACACACACACACACACACACATACCACACACAAACACACTTACCCTTTAACCTAGCATTCTCACTTTTTTGTATTTATCTTTAACACACACTTTCAATAATATAAAAATACATATGTACAAGGTGCATTATTTGAAGTGGTAAAATATTGGAAACTACCCAGATGCCTTGTTTAAGCATAGAATAAATTGTAGCACATATGTGCATTGTACTGCTGTCCTATGTAATAAAGAGCTAGTATGCTAATTAGACCTGACAGCCAAATGCCCTCGGGACATCCTTCCAAATAACTTTCTGGATGAAGTGGGGGCTGTGAGGACCAGCTAAGGCAGCTGGGGCTGTGAGGGCCAAGCCCCTTGTACAAATTTCATGCATCGGGCCTCTAGTGTAGCCATAATAAAGAATGAGAAAGCTCTCCAAGAATTGATACCCAGAAAGTATGGTTAAATGAAAAAGCAAAGCATAAATGAACACACGTTGTATGCTAACTTTGTGTAAGAAAAAGACAAAACAAGAAAACATAAATATATCTACTCATTTTTACTAAAAAGAAACATAAAATCAATAACCCAAAAAATAAGTGTGTAGGAGTTGGATATGGTGTAGAAGGGATACTGAAAGAAATAACTCTCAACTGAGTGTAAAACATTGGGAATCATGCTAATGTTGTACATCAGGAATCAGAAAACATTTTCTTTAAGGATAGTAAATATTTTAGGCCTGTAGGATATACTATCCTATTGCAATTCCTCAATTCTGTATTGTAGTACAACAGCAGCCATGAATAATACATAAACAATTAGTGTGGCTGTGTTCCAATAAAACTACTTATAAAAACACATGGTTGGCCTGTGCTCTGTGTGTGCCACCTCCAGTCTTACATAGTTAAAAAACTAAAGCCAACAATGATAAGAAATAAAAAGAATAAAAATATAAAACCCTATATATGCATCTTTATTAGTGTCTTGCACATAATGTCTTGATAATTATCTGCTGAATGAATGAACCTTAAAGTTCTATTAAAAGACTAGAGGCCCATGGGGTCCCTCGGCCTGGCCTGCAGGATTGGGCCGAAACCTGCTCTCTTACATGCCCTGAGGGGTTTCCAGATTGTGAGAGGATGCAGCCAGGCCGAGGGACTCCAATGGTGCAAGATCAGGGCAGGGGAGGGATGCGGAAGGTTGGCCAGCTGGGGAGGGGCAGCAGGAGGCTCCAGGGCATGTCTGGCCTGTCTCACTCAGTCCCAGATTGGCCAGACCCAAGGAGGAAGCTAACCTACCAGTTGAAGTATCTGCTCTCTGGTGGTCAGTGCATGTCACAGCCAGCGGTTGAGCATATCACTAGCATAACATGCTTTAATTGGTTGAACGGATGACCAGGTGACTAGACACTCAGCATATTAGGCTTTTGTTATATAGGATGGACATGAGTTCTAGTCAGGTCTTTGCTACAAAGTAATATAGCTGTTAAGTCATTTAATCTTTTTATGTTGACCACTGCATCTTTAACTATGGGTTTTGAACTACATATTATGTAAGGTCCACGTCATGCCTTATATCCTAGTTTCTCATTCTTGTCAGTTATAATTTTCATCCATTTATTTCTTTTAGTAACCATTTTTCACCACTGTTGCCATGTTACATTGGGACTACTGCAATCACTCCTTCACTCAGCCTGCTTCCTACTTTCCTTTCAACCCATGCAAGACAGCTCAACTAGGTTCACCAATTAAATCACCTGTACTGACTAATGTCCAGTTTTAAAAGCTGTCAGCTAATCCATTGCCTGAAGGGAAAAGTCCAGCTTCAAAGTTCAAATTTCACCAAAATATGACCCCAACCTACTCAATATTTTGTTTTCTCTTGTCTACCAAACAAGAAACCTCTACTCCAGGATGGTCTATTACTTGTCCTGTGGTCACAACTCTCACTTTCTTGACTCTAGACATTTATGTACATAACTTACTACTCACCCCTCTCCCTATCCCAGTCAATAAAGCTCACTTTGCTCCTCTTCCCTTTTCATCCTAAGGCCCAGTTTAACTCCTAAACAAAACCTCTGGTAACACTTACTGTGTTACTTATTTTGTATTTCTTTAATGCCTTTGCTAGTTTTTTGTTTATTTGTTTGTTTTATTTTTATTTTTATTTTTTTTTGCCTGAGCTATGTTTTATCTTCCTTACTAGATACCTGCAGCTCCTTGAAGAAAGGAATTATGTTTTGAATTTATTTGTGTTCTCTACAGCACCTAACATACCTATAGGATTGAAATAGAGGGTGTAAAGATCAGAAGGAAGGAGCTTAGAGTTAAAAGTAAATAACTAGTATATATTACTTTCCTGCCAGACAAAAGATTAATTTTAAATAACTGATATCTATTTACTTTACATAGTATGTATTCTGGGTCTTTCTTTATCAATGTAGACTAATAAATGTTCTATATCTACACACAAAGTTTGTCTTTTGTTTTACCAAACCTATGATTCTTTTTAATTCTTCCAAAGCCCAAGGTAAAAAGGCAAATTATCTTTTACCAATATTACTCTCATACAAGAATTCAATTCCTGCAGTCATCACCATACTCTTATTATTTGATTTATTAATTTTAAACTAAATCTGCTGAATCCCTACCATTTAGATGAGGTGATATATTGTTAAAAGAAACCATTTGCTCCTGAAGACCTTTATGGAACTGTCATACTTCTCTTTTGGAACAATTATTTTCTAGGCCTGGTGAATCCTAGGATTTCCCCCTTTTTTTTTCTTTGTACTCCTTTGAGAGTTTCACTCTCTTTTTTTAGATTCCATAATATCTCCTCTCTTGGGTTTCTTTTTTGTTTTGCTAAAGCATATTCTCTAGTAAATCTATTTCATAAAGTATAGTCAAAAAAATAAACTTTCTCATTCCTTGCATGCCTGAAAATTGTTTAATTTTACCTTCATGTTTGACAGTGTGAATCAAATAAACAATTCTAGATAAAAACTGATGCTAATCTGGATCTTATTTCCCTGCAAATAACTTTCTTGATATCTCTAAAAGATGTTAATTTTCTCATTACCTTTGAAATTAAAAAAATATATATGTCTTATTGATTTTTTACAGTAGAAGAGAGAAGGATAGAGTTAGAAACATTGATGAGGTAGAAACATCAATCAGCTGCCTCCTACACACCTCCAATTGGGGATGTGCCCAAAACCAAGGTACATGCCCTTAACCAGAATCGAACCTGGGACCTTTCAGTCAGGCTACACTCTATCCACTGAGTCAAACCAGTTAGGGAACCTTTTAAATTTTGAATTCTCACCAAGATGTATCCATTCATTCATCCTGCTAGGTATTATGGTCCTTTCTATCTGGTCTTCTGGCTTTCAATAGCTTTGACAAATTTTCTCCTGTTATGTTTTTTAATCATTATTTTCTCTCCTCCATTTTTTTCTGGTCTTTCTTTGGAGGATGAATAGATAGATACTGAAATGAGGCGTCCCAAAATACCAAAATAAGGGCATTAAACTTAGCAGTGCAATTTGCCAGTGGAAGTGGCATTTCCATTTCCTTCTTAAGTAGAATTACCTTTCTTTTTTTTATTTTTTTTCTCTTTCTTCAAGTCTGTGATAGAAATCTGGATTTACCTTAATTTCTATTCTGCTTCTTTTGCAGGCTCAGCAGAAAGCCTTAGCCCTGTGTGCACATATGCAAAAGTTCAATTGGGACCAGGCATATATCTGTACAGTTTGTGCAATGCACAAGAACACAAGGCCTCAGCCTAAACTCTGTACCAAACCTAGGCCGCCTGTGTCCAAGAGGGCATCTTTTTCAAATTCATTAGAATGGAAGAAGAAATATTTTCCTAATTCTTATAGGCTGGCACAGTGTTAAGTGGGGAACTGGCCCAGGTGTTTCATGCACCAATAGTTCCCAAATCTACAATTGTCAAATGAGGGTGCCAGATTAGCATATCAGCATCAACTGAACAGATGCTGGAAATGCACATTCTAGGCTCTCCCCCAGAAAGTTCAGGGTTGGCCCCAGAAATATTAACTGGGTTTTAACAAGGTCTTTGGGTGCTTTTGATAAATGTGAAAAGTTTGAGAGTCACTGGAACTTTAGAAAACTCTCCTGATTACAGCCCCAATCTCTGTACCTGCTACTTTGGCCTTGGAGACCGTCTCCCACTCCCAATAGAGCCCTTTCCTGGGTGTGTTCAGAGCTGTAGTTTCCTCTACTTTGCTGTATCCATCAATAGACTCCTCATTTCCTCTTGATTCTCAAAACTGAATCAATCCCTCAAATTCCCTCAATAGTTTTACCATTTCAGAGTCTCAGTACTGCTGGATTTCAACCCATGTGTTGTTTTTTTTTTCTTTTCTCTTTTCTATAACTTTTATAGGGTTTGGGGAAGAAAAAGAAGTAAAGATATGTGGTCACATTACTATTCTGAACCAGAAATATTCTATATATCAAAGCAACTGCACATCTAAGTTACATAAAAACAATTATAATATATAAATCTTTTACTGATTTTAAAAATAGCATGTCTTTTCATCAAAACAAAGCAAATCCCGGACAGAAAACAACAACAACAAAGGAAATCCTTATAATATGAACATAACTTCAAAGTTCGTTTTCTTTATAAAAAATGGTGGTCAGTGCACATCTAACTCTGGGTCAGTCAAACTCCTGCCCATGGAGACAATTTGCATATTAGCCTTTTATTATATAGGATATTACTTAAAACATTGCACTAAAAAATTATACCTTTTGGACTATGTGCCCCATATGTAATTTTTGCTGATGACCAAAATAACTAACTGGTTTAAAAAGGCTAGGCAAAAATTGCTATACTTTGTGTTGTGGTCCCATAAGACTTTGTTAGACTGAAACACATGTAATTCAATAATCTTAGCTACTCAAGGAAAAAAAATGGACATGAATTAAAAAATAGAAAAGGACATGTATAAATAGTTTATCAAGAAGAGATTATAGAGTTAATTCCTAGACAAATAATTACAAAAGTCAGAGATATCATTTTTTCACTATCATGGCAATTTTTACCCATCTTCATCTATCCAGGCCACTTATTCTTCACTTGCAATGGAACCATAGAAAAGTCTACTTTTAGAAGATCTTATTTAATATGTAAGTTAGAGCATAGTCTAAAAGTACATAGTGTTAATAAAAGTGTCCAATATGCCAATTACAGGGATAATGCAAAAGTTTGTATTTTTCAAGAACAGTTTATATTTTAAAGAGTTTGGTTTTAGATTACAAACCCCAATCTTCATTTTTGTTTATGACTAAATAATTAGTAACAAGTAAGTTATTTTATTTCTCCACATTCTCATTTTAATGTTTAAAAGAAAAAACGGAAATGACAAAACAAATAATATAAACCAGCATTACTTAAAAATAAACAAAAAAAACCTTT
This sequence comes from Antrozous pallidus, assembly GCA_027563665.1. Taxonomy (NCBI): domain Eukaryota; kingdom Metazoa; phylum Chordata; class Mammalia; order Chiroptera; family Vespertilionidae; genus Antrozous; species Antrozous pallidus. Next base: position 10,206,286 of record CM050519.1, read on the forward strand.
TAGACAGTTAAATTATCTTAGATATGGAAAGATTAAGTATAATGACCAGATATTAAACTCCAAAAAATGAACTTAAAAGACAGCAAGACAGATTTATGTTAGTCTCTGAGGAATTCTTAAAAAGTATAATCAAAATCTTAAAGAGAAATTATGTTATATTTACTGAAAGTAAGAAACACTGAAACTTACCAAAAACAGGAAAGATTTCTTTAAAAGAAAAACAAACCCAGCTGTTTCCTATTCTACATTTTCCTTATCATATTCTAAATCTAGCACTTACAGGAAGACACCAAAAATGCTTTTGATATTTGGTCATTTCTGCCAATAGTAGAAAATATTAAGAACCAATAAGTAAATTGATAAAAACACATAACATTCATGTGTATTTTAAAACTAGATTTCGACAGTTCAGAGACTTAAAAAGAAGCCATAAATATTTGTAAAAAATAAATGTAAAAAAAAAGTTGGTTCTATGTTATAAAGAAAATGAACTTAGATGATTTAAAAATAATTGCACTAGAGTGCTTCTAAAAATTTTACCAAACTCACTAAATAACAGCTTCTTATTTTGCTGCAGAAATTTTTAAAACTACATTAAGCAGAATAGATATCTCATAAGATACTTCTACTGTTATAAATCCAGGTTCAAGAATCCTTCCTCGCCCTAACCAGTTTGGCTCAATGGATAGAGTGTAGCCTGTGGACTGAAAGGTCCCAGGTTTGATTCTGGTCAAGGGCATACCTTGGTTGCAGGCACATCCCCAGCAGGAGATGTGTAGGAGGCAGCTGATCGATGTTTCTCTCTCATCAATGTTTCTAGCTCTCTATCCCTCTCCCTTTCTCTCTGTAAAAAATCAATAAAATATACTTTAAAAAAAGAACCTTTACTCATTATCACAGTTATGCTATGACCATAAGTTTTGAGACTGGAAATTCTAGGACTATATTCAAGTAATTATCTAACATGATAATCTTGTAGAACACCTTCAGAATGCTTCCATTCCCACTGGTTAAGTACAAAGAATATATCCGAGCTATTCTTCCATAATTGCTATCTCGTTTCTTTTTTGTACTTGAATAATGAATAAACACTGACCTGGGATAATTACTGGGATGATTCATAACTAAAGTAATATAACAAATTCCAACTACAGTGAAACAACGAACACTGCCCACATTTAACAATGCTGGAGTTCTGTTACACCTTTTATTTCATGAAACTTTTCCATTTTGAGGGAGAATCTCAGGGGGGGAAAAGTTCAACATACTTATAGTAAGCTGATGTAAACAGATCCAATACCATTTAAGTGTATTCTCACATCTCTTTTCTTAAAAACAAAACAACAACAAAAAAAAAAAAACACAACTCTGCAGAGTAGAAGAAAAGGGATGAAGTGAAGGGAACTAACAATTTAAATGTTTCTAAACTGTACCATTCTCATAAATGTACGTTTATTCCTTACAACTCTGGAAAGTATTATTATCCTCATTTTACAGACAAAACCTGAGATACAGAGACATGTTCAGAATTACACCTTTGAACCTCAGCTTTCCTTATCTTTAAAATGGAGTTAGCAATGTTTACTTCTGTGAAGATTAAATGAGACCCGGTGACTCCAAAGCCCAGGCTCCTTCTGCTATAGCATAGTGACATAAAGAGAAAGATACAAACACAGAGGAAATACAAATGAAAAAACTAATCACAACAGTGCATATACCCAACAGTAAACTAGTAAACACCCCAAGAGGCAGCACAAAGGTTAAGGGCAGTCTCTAGATAGCCTGAGTTAAACTTCTGGCTTTGCCATCAACTTAGCTTTGTGAATAAGGGACTTCCTCAATTTCTCAGTGCCTCCGTTTCATCTGTGAAATGGTGATAATGATAGCATAGATTTCATAGGGTTGTGTAAAGTAAGTTGACCTATTTCAGCACCTTTAACAGTGCCTATAACAGCACACTTGCAAAAATGTTATTACAATTTCTACATTGAAATGTCATATGCATAATCAGGGGTCACGCTGGTCTGTATGATGACCAGGAATGATTCCAAGCAGGACACAATGATTACAAGCACTGCTTCCTATGATTACAAGCACTGCTTCCTAAAGCAAGTTTCTATGAGCTACTAAGGGACATTTCTGAGTTGGATTTTTTCACCCATTCCTGAATGTCTTTAGTCCCTGTGCCAATTCATAGGCAAGGAAAATGTATAGTATGGACAAAGGGGAAGGCAGTTGGAAGACATGAATGGACAAGCCATAAACACTTCTTCACAGTGAACTCTAGCAATTTCTCATGTGTCAGAGTTCTAAAGATTAAAGAAGGAGATAAATGCTTAAACAAAAGAATATACTGAGGAATCACATGAGGTTCAGGACAAGAAGGCACGGAAGCAAAGGTTTAGACCTGGGAAAGATTTTATAATAAAACCATAAATAGATCTGGATGAAGAACTCAACCTCATGTAAATAGTTAATATAAGACAAGTCATTAATTCATAATGACTATCTCAGTTTCTTTGAATTTTCTGTTTTATATAATATACGAGGAACCACATAAAAATCACTACTGCTTCATTGATCCTTAATAATTTTGAAGTTAACAGTTATCTTATTAAATTGAGTTTATATTCTTAGTCCTTCAAAAAATCAATCATCTCTTCACATTTCAGTGAATATTTCTGTGAACTAAGTTCTTATCCTTATGTTTGCACTTTTCGGCATATCTATATTTTTAATTCTAAATTAGAACACAAGGTCACTATCAAAAATTTTATTTCTAAGATATCGCCTTCTTTATTTTCCCTTCTCAGGCTTTATGCATTTTTTTCGTATAGAAGAATTTAGACGTAGCTGGAATCTTTCATTAAAAACTTAAACATTTCAATCTATGGAAAGAGACCTCGTTTTCCATTTCATCTCAGTCTCATGTCTCCTTTCAATCTCCTTGAAAGATGATCCAAATGCCCAATTTCACCAACCCTAAATATTATATATTCTAAAAATACTTAAAATCTCACTTCTGAAAGTTGTGTGAAATATATATGCACATTAGTACATCCATTAAAAATACAGTCTGTTCTTTTTTTAGAAAGCCTTTTAAATCTTTTCTTCTTGAGAAATACATTATATCAATAGTGTTAGTACACTGCAAAAAGGAACTAGTTAACAAATGGTACTTGTTCCCCTTCCTATCACTAATTAGCTCTTAGGCAAAATACTTATCTTGCTACTCAAAGTAAAAAAATACATATAAATGTTTCCACTTAGGATAAAATCAACTTACTATTTAAATTGTTGTTTTTTATACTGTCCCACATGCTATCCTAGATGTTACAGTGGTAATAGAAACAGTGTGAATGACTTAACAGAAATAAGGTGATACAATGACAGGAGAACTTTATAGGTATTCTGTATTTCTCTCTCCTCACAGGCAAAACTGGAATCATACCTAAGCCTTCTACTTTGCAGAGTTAGTGTGAAGGGCCAACAGAGTATTTCATATTAAAGCTCCTTTAAAATCACTGAGAAACTGGCTACTCTAAAGAGTGGTCCAGGAGGAGGAATCAAGATGGCCGCATAGGTAAACACCTATCTTGCTGCCCCACACAGCAATTTCAAAACTACAACTTACCGACAGAACAAACATCATCCAGAATCACCGGAAAGGCGGCTGAGTGAAAATTCCACAAATAAAAGTAAAGATAGGACACTGTGACTCAGAGGAGTGGCGGAGGGCAGCACTGAAGATACGCCCGGAGCCAGAGGTTTGGAGCCGTGCACGTGAGAGCGAGCGGAGAGGGCGAGAGAGAGAGGAGAGGGCGAGAGCGAGAGGAGAGGGTGGGCGGATGCAAAGACAAAGGCATCCAGCTGCACTGATTCCCCAGTTCTGAGGTCCAGGGAACCCACAGTCATACAGGGTGAAACTGGACAGTAGGGAAGCACGCTGAAACTCGGGTGCTGCAAAGGTCTGCGAGCTTGTGGAGGGGGTGAGCTGGTGGAGTATGCATAATCTAGGGAACAGCAGAAGATGCACGAGAGCACAGAGAGGACTCGTGACTTCCTCTCTTGTTCGGGAAACCATGGGACAGAATTGTTTTACAACTCTGGGCAAGACTTTGGGTGTGCAGACTCATTGGGAAGAAGCTGAATTGTCCGGCAGTGGGTAGAGCTCCACGGCAGCTTTCTCTCAGAGGTGCTTGCAGACATTACACGTGGTATAGAGACCCAGGTGCCCCACAGAACGGAGCTGATGCTGCCTGCTCAGCCTGGAGACTCCGTCCATCCAACCTGAACATAGCTGTCCCTCACAGCCAATTGGCCTGAAGGTCAAACCCTCTTAGTGCTAACAACAATAATCTAGGCTTAAATTCAACAAGACTGTGCAACTCATAAAGGACTGCACCAAGAGTATCTACTTCAGGTAACTGAGGGGGCTGAGCCACTGTCCCCTAGAGGACATCTACCACACAAAGCTAATCGACCAACTCAGAAAAGCAGCCACCATGCAGAGACATGGAAAGAAATTAGATGTGAAAGAAATGGAGGGGAAAAAATGACTGGACATAGAGTTCAATACCATGGTTATAAGGTTTTTTAAGAGGCTCCTAGAAAAGGCCGATGAACTTAATGAGATCTACAAGGAAATGAACAAGACCTATGAGGAAATGAACAAGATCTACAAGGATATGAAAGAGACCCTCGAGGACATGAATGAGACCCTCGAAGATATGAAAAAGGACCAACTAGAAATTAAGCATACACTGACTGAAATAAAAACTATTATACAAAGACTTAAAAGCAATCTAGAGGACTGAAAGAACCAAGTCAAAGATTTGAAATACAAAGAGGCAAAATCCACTCAGCCGGAAAAGCAAGAAGCCAAAAGAATCAAAAAAATTGAAGATAGTGTAAGAGGTCTCTGGGACAACCTCAAGCATACCAACATCCAAATTATAGGGGTGCCAGAAAAAGAGAGAGAGAGCAAGATAATGAAAACCTATTTCAAGAAATAGTGACTGAAAACTTACCCCACCTGGTGAAAGAAAGTGACTTAAAAGTCCAAGAAGCACACAGAACCCCAAAATATAGGAATCCAAAGAGGACCACACCAAGATACATCATAATTAAAATGCCAAGAGCAAAAGACAAAGAGGGAATATTAAAAGCAGCAAGAGAAAAACAGTTAGTTACCTATAAGGGAGCACCCATACGATTGTCAGCTGATTTCTCAACAGAAACTATTCAGGCCAGACAGGAGTGACAAGAATTATTCAAAGTGATGAATAGCAAGAACCTACAACCAAGATTACTCTACCCAGCAAAGCTATCATTCAGAATTGAAGGTCAGATAAAGTGCTTCGCAGATAAGAAAAAGCTAAAGGAGTTCATCACCCACCGCTAAACCAATATTATATGAAGTGCTGAAAGGTATTCTTTAAGAAGAGGAAGAAGAAAAAGGTAACAATAAAAATTATAAACAACAAATACACATCTATCAACAAATGAATCTAAAACTCAAGTGAATTAAAAATCTGATGAACAGGACAAACTGGTGAATATAACAGAATCATGGACATAGAGAGGGAATGGACTAATAATTATTGGGAAGAAAAGGGGTATGGGAGGCACAGCAAGAGACTGGACAAAAATCATTCACCTATGGGAGAGGACAGTGGGGGGGGGGAGGTGAGGGTAGAGGGTGGATTGGGTACTGGGTGGAGGGGAGCTATAGGGGAAAAGGGGGGAACAATGTAATTAATAAACTGAACAATAAAGATTAATTTTTTTTAAAAAAGAGTGGTCCACAGGGTAGCACCATGAGAATCATCTGTGAGCTTGTTAGAAGTGCTAAATGTCAATCCACAACCTAGAACTATGTGATAAAAAAATATGTGTGTGTGTGTGTGTGTATTTAATATACATATTTTCTACTGATTTCAGAAGAAGGGCTAGATTTTAAAAATAATAAATCTAAGAGACATGATAAAATTTTTTGTTTCTGTTGTTTTGTTTTTAATTATAAATCTCTGTACCTAAGTATAGAGGAAAAGGTATTCAATCCTGCATGACTTGGAAAGTAATGAAAAAATACACATATTAGGAAGCAAAAGTTTGTATTTAGAACAAAATAAAATAATTTCAGTTTTGAATGGTGAAGTCAAGTCTTCTAAATGACTTGAGAAGGTATTAGATTAGCTGTGAGAGTTAAGGGCAAGAAATTAGAAACACATTGGTCAGAGGAAAGATTAAAAGTCGTACCTATATGTTAAAGAATCGGATTTTAAAAAATTAAAATGTTTCCTCTTGCTGGCAAAAAGTAAATACATGGTTGTTTAATATAACTCATGAGGAGCTTTTAAAAATCTAACATAGCCGAGACCGGTTTGGCTCAGTGGATAGAGCGTCGGACTGCGGACTGAAGGGTCCCGGGTTCGATTTCAGCAAGGGCATGTACCTTGGCTGCGGGCACATCCCCGGTAGGGGGTGTGCAAGAGGCAGCTGATCAATGTCTCTCTCTTATCAATGTTTTTGACTTTCTATCCCTCTCCCTTCCTCTCTGTAAAAAATCAATGAAATATATTTAAAAAATAAAAAACAAATAAAATAAAATAAAATAAAAATCTAACATAAAACATTTTCCATTATAGAAGCATAGTTGTATAAACATATAGCATCATATTACTTCATTGCACTTAGCCAGATTTTGAAAAAATGTTAAATATGGCTTAATCATTACCTTATAATTCACCTACCTTCCTGAAACACAGCTCTTAGCAATATGGAGCATTCTTTAAAAACAATGTCTAATGGTAAATACTAAAACCTTTGTGCAAAGTGCACCAGAGGTTAATTATCCACCACACAAATATACAACAGATATCCTTTGGGGGCTTTTTCAAAGCCACAGGCTTTTCTCCCTTTTGTGTTCACTTCCTGTCAAGTTTGACATTTCAAGAGAACACCAAAGAAGCTTAAAATATTTTTTATGAGTTTGTAAAAAAAAAAAAAAAAAAAAAAAAAAGCTATTCATTACAACTGTAGTGATGTATAAAACAGGTCTTCATTTAAAATTTGGAAAAACAATAAAAAAGAAGTATTTTTAATTCTTTCTTATATAAAAGTGCTTTGGCCAAGTATTTGTGTAACTGAATGAAGAAACTTGCTAATGTTTGGTGACTAGAGAAAAATGGTATGACAGAATCCAATTTAATGAGTCAGATACATTTGAAGGAGAGTCAAGTTTCTTATGACTTATTAAAACTTAATATAAGAAAATTATTAATAACTAGTACTTCTAGCTATGCTTTCCATATAGTAAGTAACCCTCTGAAACGGTATTATTCAGAAGATAGAATGCATTTTAAGAAAAATGAAATGATACCCTAAATATTCTTTAAATACATATATTTATAAATACTTTATGAGTCATTAAATACTACATACAACTCTTTCAGCCATGATGAAAGGCCATAAACTAATTTGTCTTAAACAACTACAAAATCAGACAATATACATGAAACAATAGTTTTCAGACACTGAACAATAGGCAGCATAGGACACTGAGAGAGAAAAACAAATGGTAAACCCCCACTGTCTGGAGAGAGCTCCCAGGCTACAATGCAAGCAGGACAAACTGAAATAGAGCTTTAATGGTCTCCCTGGTTGAGGAAACAGAGTTGAGAATTCAAGGAAGCCAAGAGAGCTAAAATTAGCTGGACTGACTACCAAACGGGCACGATTTAAATAGAGAGAGGTGAAACAAGGGAGCTGCAGAGTTTTGCAGAGGGTTACTCTTAAGTCTTCAGCTGAATAAAGACCAGTGCATTCCTGTGAGGAAACTACCCAAAGCCAAGGAGAGCCATTGGAAGAAGCAGAACCATTGCAGGAGCTGACACAGCGCCAGGAAGGGTCCTGATTTCCACTAGCCAGGGAGGAAAACCGTGTAATGTATGGGACATTAAAAAGAGTACTCAGAAGAACACTGCCTCAATAGTGGGGAAAAATTAGTCATAGATTAAAGAGTGCTCTGGCTTTAAAAACACCACCAACAAAAGCCTTAAAAAAAAATCACACTGTGACTAAATATTGTGCTAAAACACAGCTCAAGAATAGTGAAAAGAATATGAAAATATCTAGGAACCAATAAGGTAAAATTCACAATGTCTGGCAGGCAAAAGAGCATAAAAAATAACACCCTATAAAACAAGAAATATCAGTTAGTAGAAACAAACTTAAAAAGACATAGATGTTAGAATTAGTAGATAGGGATTTTAAAGGTTATTATTGGCTATGTTCTATATGTTCAAGAAGGTAAAGGAAAGCACAAATATGTTAGAGACATGGAAGAAATACAAGACTCAAACTTCTAGAGATAAAAACATAGTGTCTAAGATTAAAAATACAGTAAGTGGGATAAGAAGATTACACATTTTAGAAGAAAAAATTAACGTCTTGACTGGCATGGCTCAGCGGTTGAGCGTCAACTTATGAACTAGGAGGTTACAGTTCTATTCCCAGTCAGGGCATGTATCCAGGTTGTGGGCTCGATCTCCAATGCAGGATGTACATATAGATAATTCTCTCTCATCATTGATATTTCTATGTCTCTTTCCCTCTTCCTTCCTCTCTGAAATCAATAAAAATATGTTAAAAAAATTTTTTTTAAAAATTAGTGAACTTGAAGATTTAGATATATAAACTGTTCAAAAGGAAACGAAGAAAATTAACATCTGGAGCAGAAAAAAAAAGAACACAGTATGAATGAGCTACAGGACAACTTCAAGTGACCTAATTCATGTATGATTGGAATCCCTGAAGGAAGGTGTGGATGCAGTCAACAAAAATATTTTGAGAAAATAATAGCCAAAATTTCCAAATCTAAAATCTAATTTTCAAATTCTAAAAGCCCACATAATGAAGTAGAATTCCAAGCAAAAGAAACCCGAGGAAAACTAAACCAAGATATATCATAATCAAACCACCTTAAACCAGTGATAAAGAGAAAATCATAGAAGCAGGCAGAAAAGTCCCATTACCTACAGAGAAATTAATAAAATCAGATTTCATCAGAAACAATGCAAGCAGAAAATAGTAGAGCAACATTTTTTAAGAGAGAAAAAAAAACTGTCAACCTAAAATTCTATATTCAGCAAAATATCTTTCAAAAACAAGAGTGATGTAAAGAAAGATGATATTTGAACATTAAGCAGTTGAAAACATTTATCACAGAAAACAATACATACCAGATGGAAATTGGATCTACACAAGGGATGAAAAACATTTGAATGGCGAATAAGTGGGTAACTAAAAATACTTCTTTTACTCTCTTTTGAAAAGCAACTGATGTTTTAAAGCAAAAGTAATGTATTGTAGGACTTATAACTTAGAGTTAAAACATGACACAAAGGTTGTGACAGCACCAAATGTTGGGAAAAGGGAAATGGAAATATACTCTTCCAAGGTTCTTATAATATATGTCAAGTGGGGTAATACTATAAATTAATGGAAGGTAAAGATGTATATTATAAATCATGAAGCATCCAACTATAAAATAAAACAAAACGAATAAATATACAGTAAGCCTACAGAGAAGATAAAATGGAATAAAACATATTCAATCAAAAAGGAGGCCGAAAAAAGGAGGAACAAAGAAGAAATGGAGCAAACGAAAAACAAGTAGTGAGATAGAAAATTTAAACCTAACGCAAAGCAGTAACAACATTAAACGTAAATGTTGTAAGCTCCCTTAATTAAAAAACAGGGATTGTCAGACTGGATTGACAAAGCAAGACCCAACTACATGCTATCTATAAGAAACCTATTTTAAGTATAAAGACAAAAATAGGTTAAAACAAAATGAATGGGAAAGCTATGCTATGCTAATATTGATGAAAAGAACCTGTAGTGGATTTACTAATATCAAAGTAATTTTTAGAGAAATAAATATAATTAGGAATAAAGAAATTCATTTTGTAATGATTAAGGATTAAATTAATCAAGAAGACATTACAATTCTAATTGTTTATGTACCCAATTGTCTATGTAAGACACTGGACTAGGTATTGTGAGATTTTTTTCATTTTTAAAAATTATTATTTTTTATATTTTAATCTTTATTGTTCAATTTATTAATTACATTGTTCCCCTTTTTTTTCTACTATAGCTCCCCGCCACCCGGTACCCATCCCACCCTCTGCTGTTACCTCCCCCCAACTGTCCTCTCCCATAGGTGCATGATTTTTGTCCAGTCTCTTGCTGTGCCTCCCACACCCCTTTTCTCCCCAATAATTGTCAGTCCATTCCCTCTCTAGGCCCATGATTCTGTTATATTCACCAGTTTGCCCTGTTCATCAGATTTTTAATTCACTTGAGTTTTAGATTCATTTGTTGATAGATGTGTATTTGTTGTTTGTAATTTTTATTGTTATCTTTTTCTTCTTCCTCTTCTTAAAGAATACCTTTCAGCACTTCATATAATATTGGTTTAGCGGTGGGTGATGACTCCTTTAGCTTTTTCTTATCTGCGAAGCACTTTATCTGACCTTCAATTCTGAATGATAGCTTTGCTGGGTAATCTTGGTTGTAGGTTCTTGCTATTCATCACTTTGAATAATTCTTGTCACTCCTGTCTGGCCTGAATAGTTTCTGTTGAGAAATCAGCTGACAATCGTATGGGTGCTCCCTTATAGGTAACTAACTGTTTTTCTCTTGCTGCTTTTAATATTCCCTCTTTGTCTTTTGCTCTTGGCATTTTAATTATGATGTATCTTGGTGTGGTCCTCTTTGGATTCCTATATTTTGGGGTTCTGTGTGCTTCTTGGACTTTTAAGTCACTTTCTTTCACCAGGTGGGGTAAGTTTTCAGTCACTATTTCTTGAAATAGGTTTTCATTATCTTGCTCTCTCTCTTTTTCTGGCACCCCTATAATTTGGATGTTGGTATGCTTGAGGTTGTCCCAGAGACCTCTTACACTATCTTCAATTTTTTTGATTCTTTTGGCTTCTTGCTTTTCCGGCTGAGTGGATTTTGCCTCTTTGTATTTCAAATCTTTGACTTCATTCTTGTGGTCCTCTAGACTGCTTTTAGGTTTTTGTATAATATTTTTTATTTCAGTCAGTGTATGCTTAATTTCTAGTTGGTCCTTTTTTATATCCTTGAGGGTCTCATTCATATCCACGAGGGCCTTGTTCATATCAAGGGTCTTGTTCATATCCTCGAGGGTCTCATTCATATCCTTGATGGTCTCATTCATTTCCTGGAAGGTCTCATTAAATTCATCAGCTGTCTCTAGGAACCTCTTGAAAAACCTTATTACCATGGTTTTGAAATCTATGTCCAGGCGTTTTTTTCCCTCCATTTCTTTCACATCTGATTTCTTTCCATGTCTCTGCATGGTGGCTGCTTCCCTGAGTTGGTCGATTCGCCTTTGTGGTAGATGTCCTCTAAAGGACAGTGGCTCAGCCTCCCCAGTTACCTGAGGTGGATACTCTTGGTGCAGCCCTTTATGGGTTGCATAGTCTTGTTGAATTTAAGCCTAGATTATTGTTGTTCGCACTAAGAGGGTTTGACCTCCAGCCAATTGGCTGTGAGGATAAGCTGTGCTCAGATTGAATGGGTGAAGTCTCCAGGCTGAGCAGGCAGCCTTGATTTCCCATCAGCTCCACCCTATGCGGCATCTGGGTCTCTGTACCGGTGGTAATGGGTGCATGCACCTCTGAGAGAAAGCTGCCGTGGAGCTCTACCCACTGCCGGACAATTCAGCCTCTCCCCAAATGAGTCTGCACACCCAAAATCTCACCCAGGGTCGTAAAACAATGCAGTCCGGTGGTTTCCCTTCTTTCTTTTTTTTCCCTCCCAAATGAGAGAGCAAGTCACGAGTCCTCTCTGTGCACTCATGCACTTCTGCAGTTCCCAAGTTTATGCGCCCTCTCAGCAAGCTCGATGACCTCTGCAGTGCCCGAGTTTCAGCATGCTTCCTCCTTACTGTCCAGTTTCACCCCATATATGTGTGGGTTCTCCGGACCTTGCCTGGAATTGGGGAATCAGTGCAGTGGGATGCCTTTGTCTCCCTCCCCGTTCGAGAAAACCAGCCGGGTATCCTCCCTATCCGTTCACACACACAGGGCTCCGAACCTCTGACTCCGCACATATCCTCAACTCTGCCCTCTGCCCCTCCCCTGAGCCACAGTGTCCCATTTTTACTTTTATTTGTAGAATTTCCACTCAGCCAGCTTTCCGGTGATCCTGGATGATGTTCATTCTGTCATTAAGTTGTAGTTTTGAAATTGTTGTGTGGGGCAGCAAGACAGGTGTTTATCTATGCCGCCATCTTGGTTCCTCCAGAGATATTTTTTTTTTTGAAGTAAGACAGAACTCCAACTGGTGTGGTTCAGAGGTTGAGCATGGACCCATGAATCAAGAGGTCACAAGTTTGATTCCAGGTCAGGACAAATGCCAGGATTGCAGCTCATTCCCCAGAAGGGGGCACGCAGGAGGCAGCCAATAAATGTTTCTCTCATTAATGTTTCTCTCTATACCTCTCCCTACTTCTCTCTCTAAAATCAATGAAAACATATTTTAAAAAGTAAGACAGAAGTTTTGCTTTTCAAGATCTCACTAACCATCTGCCCCTCTTATTTTCTGTTTTTTCTTTTTTTCAGACTCCTTTGGAGGTACTTCCTAATCTCTTAAATTTCCTGGTTACTTCAGTCAGACATTGAAGACTTTGGTTTCTAGTCCACATTCCGTTTTTTTCTATCACATGTACTGGGTGTTTTCATTGTTCACTCAGCCTCCTGTTTTCCAATGGCCTTCAACGTCTTTCCAATTCAGTCATGCACTCCCTAGATTATTTCTTGGAATACAGAAATGTTCTATCTCTGGAATATTAAGTTGAAATATCTGACTTTCTGAACAACCTCTTCCTTTCATGCTCACTGTCACTGTCATTTCATAAAAAGCTCTTGTTTCTCAAAATCTTTCCCTTCTACAAACCGGACCATGATTCTTTGTGTTTTTTGTTTCCAGCTGGCGCCAAAGTATGGGTATCTCTCGTAAGACCCGGGGCAAGAAAAAGCCCTATCACAAGAAGCCAAAATAGGAGCTGGGACGCCCTGCTGCCAACACTAAGATTGGACCCCGCCGCATACACACAGTCCGAGTGCGCACAGGCAACAATGTTACAAAGTTAAGTTGTAAAATTTCTGGGTTCTGTTGTTTTTCTCAAATGAGCAACGTTATATTATGTTTTTAATGAAGCAATTACTTTCACTGAACTTGAACTGCAAACTGTTTATTGGGCAGCAGCTCCCTTTTCAGTTCAGATCTTTTGTCTTTTTATTCACCTGCTTTGAGTTTATTACACCCCCATGATTCAAGTTCCAGTCAGAGATGTGGGAAGACAGAATGTGAACAATCTTTCTCTGGCTCTCTTTCCTTTGCAGGATTCTTCCACTCGTCCATGGCCAAGGTTTCCCTGGTCAGAAATCCCTCAAGTTTTTCCATGTTGCTTTCAACCCCAACCTACTATAATTTCCTGCATACTCCAGTTTGCTGACCACTGAGTTAGCATAATAAGATAGATCTTCATTATAAAAATACTAGAGGCTTGGTGCACAAATTCATGCACTGGTAGGGTCCCTCGGCCTGGCCCGTGGCGATTGGGCTGAAATAGGCTCTGGGACGAAGGGGTCCCAGATTGCAAGAGGGCAGTTCTCTGGTGACACACTCTGCAATCGGGCTCCCTCCTCTCTGGTTCTAGGTGCATCACCCAAGAACCGCAGCTGCCAAGTCACCGCAGCTCAGCAGCTCCTTTGTTGAACATCTGCTCCCTAGTGGTCAGTGTGCATCATAGCTACCAGCCAGTCAGCCAGTTAGCTGGTGGCTTAGACTTTTATATATATAGAAGATTTCTTTGGCTATTGTGAGGTAAAGTCTTAACGTAGCTAGAAATGTGGGGAGAACAAGAGGAAGAATCCACAATAGACCAGGAAAGAGAGACCATTTAGAAAACAAAGTACTGGTATATTGTTGTCTATAAATATTTTATTTTAAAAATCTGATAAATTTTGGAATTACTGAAATAAGTTATCCAAATATTACCGTATCATCATCTGATGGCATTATAAACTGCTTAACAGATTTAAGAGAACTAAACATCTGGAAGTCATTTAATCTACAAGTTACCGTAAATATCATTTATACTAAATCACCTCTAATCCTTGAAATTTCCAGGGATCAAGATTTCATTAGATTTTTTCAATAGACTGTTTAGCATTGTATAGTCATATATTGTATGCAAACTTCTCTGAGAATAAAAAGAAACAGAGGTGTGCTTACTCCTTTTCACACTTATTTTGTTCTTGATTTATTATTTCTCAAGATTGTCGAAGATGCTGAACCTTTCCCTCAAATAATCATTAAAAATACAAAGATGTGACATCAAAATGCAACTAAATTATAGAACAACTACCCTCAAGAAACACACTGAAGACTAGCTGAACAGAACTCTTATAACTAAGGCTATATACTGAGTGGCCAGATTATTATGGCCATCAGTACTTCGTTGGGCCACTTAAAAAATTATATCTATATAGATTGATTGATTTTTTTCACAGAGAGGAAGGGAGAGAGATAGAGAGCCAGAAACATCAATGAGAGAGAAACATCGATCAGTTACCCCCTGCACACTCCCCACTGGGTATGTGCCTGCAACCAAGGTACATGCCCTTGACCAGAATCAAATCTGGGACCCTTGAGTCTGCAGACTAATGCTCTATCCACTGAGCCAAACCTGTTAGGGCCATTGAGCCACCTTTTGCCTTCAATTCCTCTTGGCATTGACTCCACGAGATGTTGAAAGCTGATGTGAGGAAGCTGACACCATGCCTGATGAATAGCGCTGTCCAGTTCTGTGGGATTTGATGGTTGTGGAACCAGCTGCCTGATGGCTCTTTTAACTTCGTCCCACAAATGCTCAGTTGGATTGAGATCTGGTGATTGTGGGGGCCTCCTAAGCAAGGTAAAGTCTCACTCATGTTCTTGAAACCAGTCCTGCACAATAGGAGCACCATGGCACGGCGCATTGTCTTGCTGGAGGAAGCCATCTCCATTGGGATACACCATCAACATGACAGGATGAACTTGATCAGCAACAATACTTAGATATGTTGTGCTATTCAGATGTTATTCCACACGAATTAAAGGGCCCAAATCATGCCAGGAAAACATGCCCTAAACCATAACACTGCCCCCCACCAGCTTGAAGGTCTGTACTCATGCATGCGGGGTGCATGCTTTCATGCTGTTTCCGTGAAATTCTCACTCTGCCATCTGCATGATGCAACTGGAAACGTGATTCATCGGATCACATTACTTTTTTCTAATGCTTGACTGTCTAATCCTTGTGTTCCTATGCGAAATGGAGATGTTTTATCTTGGTAACTGCAGACAACAAAGGTGTTCGAACAGGCCTTCAGCTTCCATATCCCATACGATGCAGTGTTCGGCTAATTTGCTTTCAAACAGCAGGTGGTCATAATAATCTGGCCACTCACTGTAAAAAAGTCATGTGAACTGACCCCTTAAATCCTATCCATGGACCCAGGATATGGGAGTTAAGAGTCAGGAGGGCTATCTCAGCTGTGGATGTCTCCACTGAAAAGTGAGCGGTCCCAGCTCCACACTGGGAGCCCAGCCCAAAGCACCAGTGCTAGGAAGAGAAGTCCCCACGACAGCTGAAGTGAAAATCAGCAGGGACTCAGTCTAGTGAGACAAAGGGCTGCTGTAGACCCAGCCACCCTCTTAAAGGGCCTGAGCATCACAGAATCACTCACAAGCACTCTCCCTAAGCTCCAGAGACATACAAGAAGAAACTAAATTGTCTGGTTTCAGGGAAAGGCCTGGAGTTTTTCTGAAACTAAAATGCTGGCAGGTGCCGCCCTGTTCCTTTATTGAGTCCCCCAACACAGCCTGCAGGAGCAGGTGGGCACCAGATCTGAGTCTCCGTCAACCTGGCTGACGCCATTCTCACCCCACACTTTTAATCATCTGAGACCCCCCACACCCAATTCATGTTCCAGCCCAAACTTCTTTCCGAGGCTAATTCACACAAGCAGCCAGCCTGGGCCCATGCTGCAGACTTTCTTAACATCTCTTACAGGTCCACAAACCCCCAAACAAGCAGTGGCTGGCCTCTGCGTGCCCTCTACCCCTTAATATGTGGTCCAAATCCAAGATTCATGAAGCAGGTCTCAGTTCACAGCAAACCCATTTCCAGGCACTCCAAGCCCAGCCCTGGTATGGACAAAGGCAGCAGCTGACCTTGCCGTACAAGGAGGCCCTCCCTACAGATACCCAGTGCCTGGCGTCAGACTACACTAAAGCACCACCAAACTAGAATCACAAATGACATATCCAAAGGGTGAACTCAGCAGGTACCAAAGTCCTGCTAAACTTAATCTCACTCCTTGGGGTCAGGCCCCACATAACAGTTCAGCTGCTGTAGTCACAGCCAGTCTCACAACTAGTCAGCCTGAGGGTTGATCCCATCCATTGACATGCCAACAAAAATCAAGGAGAGCACACACAACCCACACAAGGGACACCCCTAGGCACCCAGCTCAAGTCAACAGAGAGACTGTGCAACTGGCCCCACAGGACACCTACTACATAAATAAGGCCACTCCATGAAAACTGGTAGCCATTTAGGGTCTGCTTAATACACAGAAACAAACACAGGGAGACAGCCAAAATGAGAAGACAAAAACACATGATCCAAATTAAAACACACACACACACACACACACACACACACACACACACACACACACAACTAAATAAAATGGCATCAAGCAATTTACCATGTAGTATTGAAAACACTGGTTATAAGGCTGCTCAATAAACTTAGAGAACGAATACATCATCTCAAGACAGTTTACACAAGACAGGAAACATTAAAAAGAGACAATGAAACCATAAAAAACAACCAGTCAGAAGTAAAAAATACAGTAGCTGAAATTAAAAAGTACATTAGATGGGATCACCAGCAGATTAAATGAAGCAGAGTATGGAATCAGTGATTTGGAAGACAAACTAGTAGAACACACCCAATCAAAATAGCAAAAAGAAAAAAATTTTTTTTTTTCATGAGGATAGTATAAGGCACCTCTGGGACAACATCAAACATAACAACATTTGCATTATAGAGGTGCCAGAAGGAGAAGAGAGTGAGTAAGTTGTTGAAAACCTATTTGAAAGAACAATGACTAAAAACTCCCTAACCTGGTGAAGAAAAAAAGAAATAGACATATAAGTCTGCTAAGCACAGAGTCCCCCCAAAAAGAGCCCAAAGATGCCCATACCAGAACAAATCATAATTAAAATGCCAAAGATTAACGACAAAATCTTAAAAGTAGTCAGAGAAAAGCAGTTAGTTACCTACAAGGAAGTTTCCTTAAGACTGTCAGCTGAGGGGGAGACAAAATGGTGGCAGAATAGACAAATGTGTCCCAAGCCTTGTCCTGGAGCAGATAAAAAGAGCAACTAAATTGAATAACAGCCACCCCGAACTGGTGAAGTAGACATAGTTGGTGAAACAATTTGCAGCCGGGAAGGGCAGAGGACACTTGGAAAACAATAAAATCAGGGATCTGGACTGGAGAGACCTGCAAGACCTCTGAGCTCAGAGGGTCAGAGGGAAACCACACAGCACTGAGGCCGTGTCCCTTGGGACGGGCACAGGGTCTGACTGTGGAAAGGTCCACAGGACTGCAGGTGGCAGGGGATTCTAGATCTGGGTCCACAGTCAATGACAGACTGAGCCCAGGGAGGCACAATGGATGGCTTCCCAGGCCACGCCGTGCCAAGGGGAGAGGGACTCGCAGAGGCACAGCTCTTTCCCCTCTGTGGTCTTTGCTTTTCTTCGCTTAACCTAGTTCCATGGTTGGCAAACTGTGGCTTGCCAGCCACATGTGGCTCTTTGACCCCTTGAGTGTGGCTCTTCCACAAAATACCACGGCCTGGGCGAATCTATTTTGAAGAAGTGGCTTTAGAAGTTTAAGTTTAAAAAATTTGGTTCTCATAAGAAATTTCAATAATTGTACTGTTGATATTTGGCTCTATTAACTAATTAGTTTGCCAACCACTGACCTAGTTCATAAGATCTTTCAGATACAGCCACTCACTTGTGGCTTAGGTGCAGGAGGAGGTGCAGACTTCTGGAGCCTGAGGAGAGGCTGGGTGAGGAGAGGGTCTGGGAGAGGTGGCTGAAAGTCTGGAGCTGAGTCATACCAGATGGGAGGGACCTATATAGTCATTTATTCCTGAAGAGATAGCCCCTCCCTGCAGTCTCCAGGCAACCAATACAGCCACACCCAGACTACACCCTGAGTGGTACAAAGGATACAAAAGAATAAATCTGAGAGTCCTCAGGGAGTGGCCTAAGGAGAGGCCATTCAGTCCCAGCAACAGGAAACTGAAAAGCTGCAGACAGTACAGAACAGTGGGATCTTAAGGCAGCCAAAGGAATGACACTTAACTTTTTCATTTTTATTTTATTATTATTTTGTTATATCTCTTTTTTATTTTCCTTTGTTTCTTTATTTTCTATTTCTTTTTCATTACTTTTTCATTATTCTAATTTTTTTATTTTATCCTATTTTTAATTAAATTTTATCTATTTATTTTTTCTCCTCTTTCTCTTCTTCTTACCTACATCCTCTTTCTACTTCCTCTACACCAGTGGTTCTCAACCTTTCTAATGTCATGACCCTTTTATACAGTTCCTCTTGTTGTGGTGACCCCCAACCATAAAATTATTTTCGTTGCTACTTCATAACTGTAATTTTGCTACTGTCATTGTGAGCAGCAGTCATGTGAGCAATCCGTATTTTCCAATGGTCTTAGGCTGGGTACCTTTTGGCTTCTATGGATGTAACCAAACACCGAGAGGAAACTCCACCCACAAATGGGTCAATAATACTCCAGATTCAACTACAGAAGCAAGAATACGGTGGTAGTAAGGGAGAGAGCATGAGTGAGGAAGCAAAAGAGGAGTGTGTTGACATGTGGAGGAGGGGTGTGTTTGTACATGAGTGAGGGACAGTTAGATCCCACAGGACCTTTGGGGGCAGGCAACCTCTGCTACCACTGCAAACAGTCTCAGGGTGGCCAGCTCTTCTGCAGAGGCCACACCTTCTTGAAGGGGAGAGCTGATGTGACTGGGAGCTCGGCCATTCATGTGAGAAGCCCATACCAATCCAAGGAGCAGCAGCTGCACAAGTTGCCCAACCCCATCTGAGGAACAGCAGACATGCAAGTGGCCTGCACCCCCCATCCAAAGAATAGCAGCCTTGCATGTAGCCCACCCCATCCAAGAAGCAGCAGCCTCATGAGAAGCCTGCCCTCATCCAGGGAGCAGCAGCCTTTTGAGCAGCCTGCTCCAGTCTGAGGAGCATCAGCCTCACAAGCAGCCCACCCATGTCTAAGGAGAAGCAGCCCTCCCATCCAGGGAGCAGCAGCCACATGAGCAGACTGCCCCCATCCAAGGAACAGCAATCAACGCAGCCCGCCCCCATTTCAGGAGCAGCAGCCACACACAGTCCACCATCTCTAAGGGGCAGCCTGCCCCCAAGCAAGGAGCAGCAGCCCAAGCAGCCGCACCTGCCCGAGAAGCAGCAGCTGTGTGAGCAGCCTGTCCCTGTCTGAGGAGTGGCAGCCTGCCCCTCGTCCAAGAATCAGCAACCTCACAAGCAGCCTGCCCTCTTTCAAGGAGCAGCAGTCCTATAAGCAACCTGCCCCCATCCAAGGATCAGCAGCTGCATGAGCAGCCTGTCCAAACAAGACAGAGAAGCCACCATTCCTGCATGCAGTGCCCACCAGAAGGGCCATCACCATCTCAGGAGCAGCCACTGCCATCTGACCACCCAAGGAGCAGCCCCTGCATGACTCAACACCTACATCCTTCAGTGAGAGCAAAAATGGGGAGACAAAGAGCGCCCCAAAGGAAAGAAAAGGAGGAATCACCAGAAAAGCAAGCAAGTGAAACAGAGGCAAGCAATACGTCAGAAAAAGAATTCAGAATAAGGGGTCATACAGTTCATAAACTGAATGAATGAAGACATCAATAATTTATTTAAGACTAAAGAAAAAGTAAAAAGTGATATAGCTGCAATAAAAAACACCATATAAAGTTTCAATAGTAGACTAGGAGAAGTGGAGGACTGAATTAGCGAATTAGAAGACAGGGAAGCAAAACACACCCAAACTGAACTGCAACTGAAGGAAACAAATAAAAGATAGGAGGAGAGCCTAAGAAAGCTTTGTGACAACATGAAACAAAGCAACATATGAATAATAGGGGTGCCAGAATGATAGGAAGAGGAACAAGGTTTAGAAAACCTATTTGAAGAAATAATGTCAGAAAACTTCCCTGATGTGGGGAAGAAAAAAGTCACACAAGCACAAAAGTCCCAAACAAGATGAACCTGAAAAGATCCACACCAGGATAAGTTGTAATTATGATGACAAATGTTAATGATAAAGAGAGAATCTTAAAGGCTACAAGAGAGAGACAGAAAATTACATACAAGGGATCTCCCATTAGATTATCAAATGATTTATCAACAGAAACACATCAGGCCAGAAAGGAATGGAATGAAATTTACAAAGTGATGCAGAGTAAGAGACTGAATCCAAGCATACTCAATCCAGCAAGGCTATCATTCAAAATTGAAGGGGAAATAAGGAGCTTCACAGATGAAAAAGAAAAGGCTAAGGGGGTTTATTACTACCAAGACATCAATGCAAGAAATGCTAAAGGGACTGGTGTAAAAAGAAGAAATAAAACGGAGAAGAAGGAACACAGGCACAAAAAAAAAAATGAAAATAGATACAGACAAGTACCTATAAATAACTAAACGTAAATGGACTAAATGCTTCAATCAAAAGACAGTAAGTGGAGAGAACTAAGATGGCGGCAAAGGTAAAACACCTATCTTGCCGTCATAATCAGCAATTTTAATACTACAACTTAACGAAAGAACAAACACCTTCCAGAATCACCAGAACGCTCGCCGAGTGAAAATTCCACAAATAAAAGTGAAGATAAGACACAGTGACTCGGAGGAGCGGCGGCGAACAGCGTTGAAAGATTCGCACGGAGAGAGGTTTGGAGTGCGCGCAGCGGAGTGGGCGGGCGGCTGGAAACCGGCCAGTTTTCTCGAACGGGGAGACAAAGGCGTCCCACTGGACTGATTCTCCAGCTCTGGGCGAAGTCCAGAGAACCCACTATCACACGGAGTGAAAACTGGACAGTGGGAGGGCACGCCGAAGCTCGGGTGCTGCCGGGTCTCCCGGCTTGTGGAGACGGCAGCTTGCGCAAACAGCTCGGCTGCGTGACGGCGCAGGGAGCCCTCTGCAACTTGTCTCTCATTCGGAAAACCGTCAGTCTGCTTTGTTTTACGACCCTGGGTGAGACATTGCACATGAAAGTCATTTGGGGACAGTCTGAATTCCCCGGCAGCCGGTGGAGCTCCACAGCGGCTCTCTCTCAGAGGTGCTGGCAGCCATTGCCCCCGGCAAAGAGCCCCTGGGGGCTGCATAGGGCGGAGCTAACGCTGTCTGCTTGGCCCGGAGACTCCGCCCATCCAACCTGAGCACAGCTGAGCTTCACAGACAATTGGCCTAGAGGTCAAATCCTCCTAGGGCTAACAACAAAAAGCTGGGTTTAAATTCAAAAACACTGAATACAACCCATAAAGGATTGCAGTAAGAGTACCCACTTCAGGTAACTGGGGAGACTGAGCCACTGTCCCTTTGAGGATAGCCACCACATAAAGCAGCCACCATGCAGATACATGGAAAGAAATCAGGTGTGAAAGAAATGGAGGAGAAAAGACGACAAGACATAGAGTTCAAAACCGCGGTTATAAGGCTTTTCAAGAAGCTCCTACAAAAGGCCGATCAACTTAATGAGAATTACCAGGAAATAAACAAGACCAACCAGCAAATGAATGAGAATTACAAGGAGATGAATGATACTTACAAGGAAATGAATGAGACCCTCAGGGAAATGAACAAGACCTCTGAGGATACGAACCAGACCCTCACAGATAAAAAAAGGACCAACTAGAAATCAAGCATACACAGACTGAAATAAAAAATATTACATAAAGTCCTAAAAGCAGTCCAGAGGGCCACAAGAACCAAGTCAAAGATTTGAAATACAAAGAACCAAAATCCACTCAGCTGGAAAAGCAAGAAACAAAAAGAATTCAGATAATTGAAGATAGCATAAGGGGTCTCTGGGACAACCTCAAGCAAACCAACATCCGAATTATTGGGGTGCCAGAAAAAGAGAGAGAGCAAGTCAATGAAAACCTACTTGAAGAAATAGTGACTGAAAACTTTCCCCACCTGGTGAAAGAAACTGACTTAAAAGCCCAAGAAGTACACAGAACCCCAAAATATAGGAATCTAAAGAGGACCACACCAAGACATATCATAATTAAAATGCCAAGAGCAAAAGATAAAGAGAGAATATTAAAAGCAGCAAGAGAAAAACAGTTGGTTACCTACAGGGGAGCACCCATACGATTGTCAGCTGATTTCTCAACAGAAACGATGCAGGCCAGACAGGAGTGGCAAGAAATATTCAAAATAATGAAGAGCAAGAATCTACAACCAAGATTACTCTATCCAGCAAAGCTATCATTCAGAATTGAGGATCAGATAAAGTGTTTCGCAGATAAGAAAAAGCTAAAGGAGTTCATCACCACCAAACCAGTATTATATGAAATGCTGAAAGATATTCTTTAAGAAGAGGAAGAAGAAAAAGGTAAAAATATAAATTATGAACAACAAATACACATCTATCAACAAATGAACACAAAAATCAAGTGAACTGATAGGCTGATGAACAAGATAAACTGGTGACTATAACAGAAACATGGACATAGAGAGGGAATGGACTGACAATTCTTGGGGAGAAAAGTGTTGTTGGAAGTACAGCAAGAGATTGGACAAAAATCTTGCAACAATGGGAGAGGACATTGGGGAAGGGGAGGTGAGGGCGGAGGGTGGGATAGGTACAGGGTGGAGGGAAGATATAGGGGGATAAAAAAGGGGAAACAATGTAATTAATAAACTGAACAATAAAAAAAATTTTAAAAAAAGACAGTAAGTGGCTGAATGGATAAAAAAAAAAATGACCCATATATGCTGTCTACAAGAGACCCATCTCAGAACAAGGGACTCATACAGACTTAGACAAGAAGAAGAAATAAAAGCATCCAAATTGGAAAAGAACATGTAAAAACTGTCATTATTTGCAGATGACATGATACTGTACATAGTAAACCCTAAAGACTCCATCAAAAATTATTAGACTTAATAAATAAACTTGGTAATGTAGCAGGATACAAAATAACGGCAAAAAAATCTATGACATTTTTATTCACCTATAGTGAACTTACAGAAAGAGAGACTAAAAAATCAATCCCATTTACCATTGCACCAAAAAAATTAAGTAGGAATAGAGTTAACTAAGGAGGTAAAAAACCTATACTTGGAAAACTATAGGACACTGAAAAAAGAGATAGAGAAAGACATAAACAGATGGAAGAACATACCGTGTTCATGAGTTGGTAGAATCAACATCATCAAAATATCCATACTACCCAAGCAATTTAGATTCAATACACTCCCCTTTAAAATACCAATGTCATATTTCACATACCTAGTACAAACTCTCCAAAAATTCATCTGGAATAAAGAAAGACCCCGAATAGCTACAGCAATCACGAGAAAGAAGAACAAAGTACGGGGGATCTCAATACCAGATATCAAGATGTATTACAAAGCCACTGTTCTCAAAACTGCTTGGTACTGGCATAAGGACAGACATATACAGACCAATGAAATAGAACAGAGAACCCAGAAATCGACCAAAACCACTATGCCCAATTAATATTTGACAGAGGAGGCAAGAGCATACAATGGAATCAAGATAGTCTGTTCAATAAATGGTGTTGGGAAAATTAGACAGATACATGCAAAAAAATGAAACTAGACCACCAACTTACACCATACACAAAAATTAACTCAAAATGGATAAAGGCCTTCAATGTAAGATGGGAAACCATAAAAATATTAGAAGAATCCACAGGCAGCAAAAATCTCAGACATATGCCAAAGCAATATCTTCACAACTCCTAGGGCAATAGGAACCAAAGATAAAATAAACAAATGAGACTACATCAAAATAAAAAGCTTTTGCACAGCAAAAGAAACCATCAACAAAGCAACAAGAAAGCCTATTGCATGGGAGAACATATTTGCAAATGTTATTACCAATAAGGGTTTAATTTCCAACAATCACAGGGAACTCATACAACTTAACAAAAGGAAGATAAACAATCCAATAAAAAAAAATGGGCAACCGACCTAAATGGGTACTTTTTGAAAGAGGACACAGGAAGGCCAAGAGATACATGAAAACCTGCTCAAAGTCACTAATTTTCCGAGAGATGCATATCAAAACGACAATGCGGTACCATTTCACACCTGCCAGAATGACTATTATCAACAAATCAACAAATGACTGCTGCTGGTGAGGATCAGGAGAAAAAGGAACCCTCGTGCACTGCTAGTGGGAATGCAGACTGGTGCAGCCACTGTGGAGAACTGTATGGAGTTTCCTCCAAAAACTAAAACTGGAACTCCCATTTGACTCAGTGATCCCACTTCTAGGAATATATCCCAAGAAATTAGAAACACCAATCAGAAAGGATATATTCACCCCTATGTTCATAGCAGCACAATTTACCATAGCTAAGG
Organism: Antrozous pallidus; assembly: GCA_027563665.1. Taxonomy (NCBI): domain Eukaryota; kingdom Metazoa; phylum Chordata; class Mammalia; order Chiroptera; family Vespertilionidae; genus Antrozous; species Antrozous pallidus. The sequence continues at coordinate 10,231,123 of CM050519.1, forward strand.
TTTGGAAACAGCCTAAATGCCCATCAGGATTAAAAAACTGTGTTACATCGACACCATGGAATACTATGCTGCAGTAAAAAAGAAGGAATTCTTATCATTTGCAACAGCATGGATGGAACTGGAGAGCCTTATGCTAAGCAATATAAGCCAGTCAGAGTAAGATGAATATCACATGCTCTCACCCATTTGTGCATTATAATGAACAATATAAACTGATGAACAAAAACAGATCCAGAGACAGAGAAGCAATCAATCAGACCGTCAAACCTCAGAAGGAAGGTAGGGGCTGGTGGGGGTAAAGGGAAGAGATCAAGCAAAGGACTTGTATGCATGCATCTAAGACTAATCAATGGACACAGACACCGGGGGGATGAGGGCATGTGTGGGGGGTTGAGGGATAATGAAGGGATAAGGACATCTATGTAATACCTTAATCAATAAAGAAAAATAAAATAAATAAAAGACTGTCCGTTGATTTTCCAAAAGAAACTTTGCAGGCCAGAAGAAACTGGCAAAAAATATTCAAAGTAAAGTAAAGCAAGGACCTACAATCAAGATTACTCTCACTAGTTTGCTGAGTGACCTTGGGCTGCTTGTGGGGGGCGGGAAGATTACTCTCACCATTTGTCCTATAGAATCACTGGAGAGGTAAAGATCTTCCCAGACAAGAGAAACCTGGAGGAATTCATCACCACCAGACTGGTATTACAAGAAATGTTAAAGGGACCTCTTTAAGAAGAAAAATAAAATAAAAAATATGAATTAGAAAATATCACAAAAAAACACTTCTCATTGACAAAGGCAAACACAAAGTAAAAGTAGTGCATTAACCAATGGGAAAGCTAATACAAAAGCTAAAAATAAAACAGGAAGACTATGTATAATTACAACAGTAAATTAAGGAATACACACAAAAATACACAGAAAAGAAGTAAAAAATAGTTTCAAAGACATAAAATGGTAGTGATTTTAACTTGATATATATGGCGCACCTGGTAATTAGAAACCCAAAATCTATAAGAGAGATACAAGAAATAAAGAGGAAGGAATACAAACACAACATGACAGAAAGCCACCAAAATACAACAAAAATGAGCAGGAGAATAAGAAAGAAATTGAGAAGAGTTTAAAAAAAAATCAGAAAACAACTAATAAAATGCCAATAACTATATACTATTAATAATTACTTTCAAGGTAAATGGATTAAATGCTACAATCAAAAGACCAATGGATAAAGATATAGTACATGTAATACAATGGAATGTCATAAAAAGAATGAAATATTACTATTTGTAACAACCTAGATGGATCTAGTCAGACAGGGAAAGACAAATACCAGGTGATTTCACTTTTATGTGGAATCTGAAGACCCAAATAAACAAACAAACAAAACAGAAACAGACTCACAGATATAGAGAACTGATGGTTTCCAGATGGAAGGGGCTTAGGGGGCTGGGTGAAAAAGGTGAAGGGATTAAGTACAAAATGATAGTTACAAAACACATGTAAAGTACATGGCAAGTAAAGTATAGCATAGAGAATATAATTATTAATATTGTAATAACTACATGTAATATAGGTACTAAATTAATCGAGGGGATTAATTCACTTTGTAAATTATATAAATGTCTGTACACCTAAAACTAATATAACATTGAATGTCAATTGTAACTGAAAAAATAAATAAATATCAACAAAAAAATTACAAATATGTTCTTCCATTAAATTATAGGGAGCATGGCAGTTAGTATCTTACTTAATGTTCCCTGCGTACATTTAAATATGTTATTATCAATCTATAGTTTAATGAGTAATTCTTATGATACAGAATCAAAAGACTAGGGAAATTTGCTCTGATTCTATATCTAGGCATTTGTAACATGGAGTGTGCAAGAATGTCACTTATTCTCCAAAAATTCTCAAAAATAAAGGAACATTGTTTAGAATCCTGGGACACTGTAAAATGTATTAAGTAGACTTGAGCACCTGTGATTTTTTGTTGTTAATCCTCACCTGAGGATACTTTTCCACTGATTTTTAGAGAGAGTGGAAGAGAGGGGAAAAGTAGAGAGAGAGGAGCATCAATGTGAGAAACATTGACTGGTTGCCTCCTACATGTGCCCCCACCAGGGCCAGGGATCAAGCCCACAACCCAGGTACATGCCTTTAACCAGACTTGAACCCGGGGCCCTTCAGTCCATGGGGCCGAACGCTATCCACTGAGCAAATCTGCCTAGGGCAGCACAAGCAATTTTTTAAAAAATATATTTTATTGATTTTTCGCAGAGAGGACGGGAGAGGGATAGAAAGTCAGAAACATGGATGAGAGAGAAACATCGATCAGCTGCCTCTTGCACACCCCCTGCTGGGGATGCGCCCGCAGCCACGGTACATGCCCTTGACCGGAATCGAACCTGGGACCCTTCAGTCCGCAGGCCGATGCTCTATCCCCTGAGCCAAACCAGTTTCGGCAGCACAAGCAATTTTTAAACAGAAAATATCTACCATTTCCTCCACAATTTTCAAAATCCATGTCTTTTCCTTACAATGTGTATCCCAATGCAAGGCATGGAGAAGATATACATTGATGGAATTAAAAGTAATTGTCTAAAAGAAATGAGAGGAGGCACTTTGAGATGATACGTAAATGTTTTGATTTCAGTTTCTACAAGGAGATGGCATATCAGCCTGTGAAAAGTACTATTTTATTTATTTATTTATTTATTTGTTTGTTTATTTATTTATTTATTTATTTATTTTCTCAGATTCTGAATTTCCTCCTAACTTTTCCTTTTCTTATAAAGTGAAAGTTCCTCTATCAGGAGTTATTAAATTTAATGGATAACAATATAACATCTTTTTATCAACTTGCCCTCCTCATCTCCTTTTCAATCCACTATCTGTATGGTAATATAAGCAAACACTAAGAAATGAGTTATCTCTTAGCCATTAAGTTTTTAAAACATCAAAAAATTAAAATTAAGATTACATGTACAGATTATGATTCTAATATAACTAAAGTGTTAATTTTTTCATTGCCATTTCTATATGCTGGTATAAATAAAAATATATATACTAGTATGCAACACAGTTTCAAAAAAACAATTCTATATTAATCTATAAATCTGATGTTTCAGAGTTTTACTTAACTATGCATATTTAAAGAACATAATAGAACTTCAAGTATTTTACTACTATTACATGAAAAATGCCACAAAACCTTAATAGTTTATGTTACAAGTAGAATACCTGGAGAATATGATTTGTGCCTGATCTATAATGCTATAAAAACAATAATGATGATTGAACAATAGTGTAGGTTTTATAACTATTTTTAACAGCAGGAAAAATTCAACCAAACAACTAAAAAAAAAAAACTACTTTTAAATCATCTAAATAGGATAATCTAAAATTTTTTATTATTTTATTGAAATTTAAGAGCAGATGTTTAAATTTTCAAACATGATACCTCTGTTTTAAATAAATTACTTCCATATTTTAAAGAATTCAGCTTTGTTCTAAAGTGCCATGTTTTTTTTTTAATTTAAGTTTTTCCTAAATAAATCACTATATCAGATGGTCAAGGGAGTTCAAGTAAAACTCAATTCTAATATTCCACTTGATTCTTGGGCTATCCACTGACATCACATTATTCATTAAATTGTATATTTGCTCTTGAGATAAAGTTTAATTAATATCTCTCACTAAGAGATATGCCAAATTCACATAAACATCTTTAATTATTTTAGCTAGTTACTTACTGAGAGCCATGCAAGGGATTCCATGATTCGATGTTCACATCGCTCTAAATGTTTTATCATTTCTCTGGTCAAGTTGGCTTCTGCTTTGATAAAACTTTCAATCACTTTGTAAAAATCAAAAGCTTTTAAATTAAGTACATTCAGAATCCATGGGAAGGACAAATCTGTTCCAGTATCAAGATTCTGAGATGTACTTCCTAAAAATGAAAGAAAAAAATGTAACTTAGGTATGAAATGTTAAGCTTTAAACTACATATTTTTAGGCTGGAAGTTTTTATCAAACAAAAAATTTAAAAACACTATAAAAGGCTAAATAAAAAGATTTATTTAGAACATAATTTTTATTTTGGAACCCACAGACTCCCAGGATATAGTTTTTGAAATTTCGAGTATATGTGCATATATGACATTCCTAGCTTATATCGAATTTTCAAAGGTTTAAATATCCCAAACTTACATCAGGGACAGGTTTAATATCTAATCCAGCAATGCATTAACATACCCATTTTAAATGTCTCAATACTTAGTGGGGGAAAGAGTCTAAGATTTTGCTAATGCTTAGAAAATGTTATTTCTTTTAAATATGCATTTTTTGGTTATTAATGAGGATTCACAGTTTTCCTATTTGATTACTAATTTAAGTTTCTCTTTTATTGTGTATTTGAGCCTTTTTTTGGTTTTGCAAAGGAAGAATTTTTTAATATTTACAACCTTATCTGCAAAATAATACATGCTTAAAATTATATATTTTTGAAAAAAAACACTATCAGTAGCCTCTTTCTGGTGGATTCTAGCTCCAACCTTTGGTCACATGGTCATAATATTTATAGCAGTGCTTCCTATCAGTTGATGCAATTCCTTAGTACTCTTAGCATTTTACAATCTCATAAGTATTTGAAAAGGTTTCAATAAGTACATTTCCTAGATTCAGAATAGCCCAAAATGGGAGTCTACTGAGATACTATTCCCAAGATGACCTGAAATAATTCAGAAGATAAGCCAATTAAATAAATGGCTTATTGTGACCAATTACATTCTTCAGTATATACTAATTTAAAATATGCATTTCTTCACCTTAACGACATCCATCTCTCCCAAAAACACACCACACTTTCAATAAGTTTTTTTTAACTTTAAATTAAACTAAAATGTTTATTTACTAAAATTTAACTTACTGCTATATGTAGCCATTACAACTTCAAGAGCACATGCCAACAAAGACATATGAAAGATGTTGTCATTCAGAAGTGTGCTAAAAGAAAAAAAATAAAGTGATTTTAAAAAACACTTCTATTTAAAAAAAAATCTTTTACTAAAACTAAAAAATCTTACCTAAAATTTTGAATGGATAATCGTTCTTCTTCCTGAAACACATAAAAAAAGTATTATGCTAAGCAAAACAAGCCACTCAGAGACAGGCAAGTTTCATATGATCTCACTTACATGTGATATCTAGTAACAAAATAAACTGACAAACAAAATAGATCCAGAAACAAGGAATTATGCAAAAGACTGAGGAATCTAAGGAGTGCAGGGACATGGGAAGAGATTAACTACGGAACTTATATGAATACTAGAGCTGAGTGCACGAATTCATGCATCAGTCAGGTCCCTCAGCCTGACGTGAGGGACTGGGCCAAAACCGGCTCTCAGACATCCCACAGGGGGCCCCATATTGTGAGAGGGCACAGGCCAGGCCAAGGTTCCCCACCACGATCAGGGCTGGGGAGGAACACAGGAGGTTGGCCAGCAGGGGAGGGACTGCAGAAGGGCTCCAGGCATGTCTGGCCCATCTCAGTCCCAATTGGCCAGACCCCAGCAGCAAGCTCACCTACCAGTAGGAGCAACTGCCTCTGATGGTCAGTGCACATCACAGTGAGCAGCTGAGCGGCATTAGCATGCCATTAACATAGTATGCTTTGAATGGTTGAATGGACTACCAGACACTGAGCGTATTAGGCTTTTATTATACAGGACTAGGGTCCCGGTGCACAAAATTCGTGCACTGGGGGTGGGTGGTCCCTCAACCCAACCTGCCCCCTCTCACATAATGGGAGCCCTCAGGGGATGTCCAACTGATGGCTCACCCCCAGCCTGCCCAAGCCATCACCCTGCTCAGCTCAGCCCCGGCTGCCTATGACCACCCGGCCCTGGGGGCTGGGCGCTCACCCCCACTTCTGCTCACAGCGCCCGGGGGCCAAGCGCTCCCTGCCGCTGCCACCACAGCTGCTGCTGCCACCACCACTTCCCCTCACAGTGACTGGGGGCTGGGCGCTTGCTGCCACTACTGTTTCATCTCCACCCCTGGGGCCTGGTGCTCACACCACTTAGTCCTGCCCCTGCTCCTGATTGGCTGGTAGCATAGCCAATCAGGAGTGAAGGTACGGTCAAATTTACATGTTTCTCTTTTATTATATAGGATATGCATGGACACAGACAATGGTGTGGTAAAGGCCTGGGGAGGGGGCAGGAGCTTAATACTTCCAACAATAAAAATAAACTTTTAAAAAATGTTTAACTGATACCTTTTTTATGTTGGCATTGAAATATTTTTTTTTTTAACTTACTGATTTAAGCATGGATTCCATTACTCGGTAATACAATCGAACTCCAAGTTTGTATCGCTACAAATAAAGAAAAATAATTATATCCCACTACTTTAAAAAAATCACAGCAATTATTAATCTTTTCAAAGTTTTACTAGAAACACATTTCTGAACCTTCTTAGGAATACGGCCACTAAGAGATCAGGAAAGCGAGCTTGTCTAAAACTCAACACTTAAATATAAATGATAGCTAACATTCCCAATAAATTATCAACTATATACATTTAAGTAAATTACTAGTGAGGTCTTTGTTTTCATTCATACCACTTCAGTCTATATCATTCAACAGATTACACACACATATATATACACACACATATATATACAGTGTGTGTTTGTGTGTGTGTGTATACTAGAAGCCCAGTGCACAAAATTCATGCACAGGGGCAGTGGGTGTCCCTCAGCCTGCACCCTCTCCAATCTGGAACCCGCCGAGAAATGTCTGACTGCCTGTTTAGGCCCGATCCCAGTAGGATTGCCCCTAACAGCTTCTGTGTGCCAGTCTGATCACCGGTTAACCCCTCCCCTGCCAACTTGATTAATGCCTGCTCCCCTACCTGCCTGTTTACTCCTAACTGACCTCCCCTGCAGGCCTGAGTCCCCCCCCCCAACTTCCCTTCCCTGTAGGCCTGAGTCCTCCCCCTAACTGTCCTTCCCTGCAGGCCTGAGTCCCCCCCCCCCCCAACTGCCCTTTCCTGCAGGCCCAGTTTCCCCTCCTCTGCTCTGGTCACCCCTAACTACCCTCTCTTGCAGGCTTGATCACCCACAACTGCCCTCCCTTGAAGGCCTGGTTCCTCCCACCACCTGCCCTCCCCTAGTGGACACCTGTGTCCACATGGGGGCAGCCATCTTGTGTGTTGGAGTGATGGTCAATCTGCATATTACTCTTTTATTATATAGGATAAGAGGCCTGGTGCATGTGTGGGGCCAGCTGGTTTGCCCTGAAGAGTCCTGGATCATGGTGGGGGTTCCCTTGGGGCATGGGGCAGCCTGGGGGAGGGGCCTGTTGTAGTTTGCAGGCCATACATGCCCGCTGGCAACCCAAGTGGAGACCCTGTTATCTGGGATTTATCTTCTACAATTGAAACTTTGTAGCCTGGAGCGGAGGCCAAGGCAGGCCAGGGCTGTGGAAAGCTTGGCTTCCTCCATCCTCAGGGACAACCCTACCCTCCTACTCTCTCCAGCTCTGTGGCCTCCGCCATTTTTGTTGGGGTTTATTTATCTTCTATAATTGAAACTTTGTAGTATTGAGTGGAGGCCTGGGCTGGCCAGGGTGTGCAAAAAGCTTGACTTCCTCCAGCGTCGGGGAAACCCAAACATCTTTTCTGCTCTCTCCGTGGCTGCAGCCATCTTGGTTGGAGTTAATTTGCATACTCTTTCCTAATTGGCTGGTGAGTGTGGCTGGTGGGCGTGGCTTCTTGGTGTAGCAGAGGTATAGTCAATTTGCATATTACTCTTTTATTAGATAGGATACACACATACATAAAATACATTGTGTACCTAGTACTATTTTTACTTACTAATGTAATACTTTTTGTGACTTAGAGCATGTATTTTCAAGATAGCCATCCAGGATAACAAAATAGACTGTCCATAAAATTGGCAAAGGCAAAAATCAAATTTCACTCATCATAACCGCAAAAAGTTTTAACCTAAAAACTAATTCCCATTAGCTCAAAAAATAATCAAATTTTAGAGATGCACACAAGCAGACACACACACTCACCCACAAACCATATTGCTTTATTTTAAATCATGAGCATAAATTTCAGATACAAAAGGAACTTTGCAGGTAGGAGAGTGAAAAGGGGGAATAAATGGTAATGGAAGGAGACCTGACTTGGGTGGTGAACATACAATATAATATACAGATTATATATTATAGAACTATCCCCTGAAACCTATATCATTTTATTAACTAATGTCATCCTCAATAAATTCAATTAAAAAGTAAATATAATTGTTTAAAATACTCATGGCATCGAAATATAAAGTTGATACACTGAAATAAATGTGTATAGTAGAATATAGCTTCCAAACATATTTTTATATTTTACCTCATTAATGTCACAACAAATTACAGCAAATAAAAAACCTGATTTTCAGCCCAGCCAGTGTAGTTCAGTAGTTGAGTGTCGACCTATGAACCAGGAGGTCACAGTTCGATTCTTGTTCAGGGCACATGGCCAGGTTACAGGATCAATCCCCATTATGGGGTGTGCAGGAGGTAGCCAATCAATGATTCTCTCTCATCACTGATGTTTCTATCTCTCTCTCCCGCTCCCTTCCTCACCAAAATCAATAAAAATGTTTTTTTTTTAAACACACCTGATTTTCAGAAAAGTTAAATGACTGACTATAATGATAGAAACAGATGGTTCTGACCCAGAGCCCATACTCTTATCCAACACATTAGTTTTCAATTTTCTGAAATAATAATAGCAGTATTAAAAATACTACTGATAAATGGTATGTATAATATAACCCCATTCCATACAAGTATATGCATACAGAAGTATTCCTAAATGTAGAAGTCAAAGCATGTGCAATAATATTTAATAGTATCAAAGATTTTTAAAAATTTTTTCTCCCTTGATTTTTTTTAAACATCTACACATTTTCTAAAATTTTCTGCATATTTACCTTTGTATTTTTATAGGAGTGAAGGGTATTTTCCCATAACGTTTTCCGTAACAGCAGCATAGATGAACAGCAGAGATATAGTATGTGTCAGTATTTTATACTATTGGACAAATACCATAATAATACTTATACAGTTTGAACAGATGTTGCATTTGAAATATAACAGCAGTAATAAAAATTATAGTTACCTGTAATCCAATTTCTATACATCCTTGTCCCACAGCTTTAGCAAACTTCTCTTTAAATATGTATCCAATATCCTGCACTCTTTTCAGGATACTTTCCATTGGATTCACAGTGCAGTTCTTTAAGAAGAAAATCAGAAATATAGAGAATACTTTTTAATCAAAATTAACATATTGTGTATACCAGTGGTTGGCAAACTCATTAGTCAACAGAACCAAGTATCAAAAGTATGATTGAAATTTCTTTTGAGAGCCAAATTTTTAAACTTAAACTTCTTCTAATGCCACTTCTTCAAAATAGACTCACCCAAGCTGTGGTATTTTGTGAAAGAGCCGCACTCAAGGAGCCAAAGAGCCACATGTGGTTCGCGAGCCGCAGTTTGCTGACCACTGGTCTATACTATACACTGAGTGGCCAGATTATTATGATCTCTGAACACATTATAATCTGGCCACTCAGTGTATATCCTAATAAAAGGCTAATATGCAAATTGTCCCCTCGACAAGGAGCTTGGCCAGCAGGCAGGCCAGCCAATCGCCCATGTCCTCTACCCCTGGCCAGGCTGGCTGGATCCCTCCCATGCACAAATTCATACACCTGACCTCTAATACATACATACATACACACACACACACACACACACACACACACACACATATATATATATATATATATATATATAGAGAGAGAGAGAGAGAGAGAGAGAGAGAGAGAGAGAGAGAGAGAGAGAGATACCAGATTATTATGCGTTCAAAGATCAGAATAATCTGGCCACTCAGTATACTTCACTAGCCATTAGGGAACTACAAAACAAAAATACAATGAGATACCACCTCACATCTACTAGAATGGCTATTATCAATAAGACAAATAACAACTGTTGGAGAGGTTCACAACTGGTGGGAATCACTATGGAAAAGTATATGCAGTTCCCAAAAATTAAGAATAGAGTTACCGTATGACCCAAAAACCACCTCTTCTGGGTAGCTACTTAGAAAATTTGAATACAGTTATTTGGAAAGATATATGCACCCCTGTGTTGACTGCAGCATTATTAATGTTGGTTAAGACATGAAAACAACTAGTGTCCTTCGACAGCTGATTGGATAAAGAAGGTGTGGTACATATATACAATGGAATACTATTCAGCCATAATTAAAAATGAAATACTACCATGTGTGAAAACACAGGTGGATTTTGGGAATATCATGCTAAGGGAAATAAGTCAGAAAGAAAAAGTTAAGAATATGTCATTTCATTCATATGAGGGATATAAAACTGAAAATAATACATGAACAGACATGATAAACAAACAAGCAAAAACATAGTTAAAGACAACACTATAGTGGTAATCTGTGGGAAGGGAAGTGGGAGAGGTAAATAGTAAAAGGGGTCAAATATTTGGTGATGGAAGATTTGAATTTGAGTGCTGAACACACAATACAGTATACAGATGACGTATCACAGAACCTTACACTTGAACCTATACAATCTTATTAACCAATGCCATTTCCAATAAGTTTAATTAAAAAATAAAAATAAAATTGTATTACAAATATGTTTAAAAAGACCCAAATAGTCATTTTTCCAAAGAACACATACAGATGGCCAACAGGTACATAAAATGTTGCTTAATGTTGCTAATCATCAGAGAAATGCCAATCAAAAACCACAATGAGATATAACATCATACCTGTTAGAATGATTATGACAAACAAGATAAGAAATGACAAGTGTTGATGAGGATGTAGAGGGAATGAAAGATTTATGTAATGTTGGTGGAAATGTAAATTGGTGCAGTCACTATGGAATAGTATGGAAATTTATCAAAGAAACTAAAAATAGAACTACCATTATATCCAGCAATCCTACTTGGTATTTATCTAAAGAAAACAAAAACACTGACACAAGAAGATGTCTACACCCCCGTGACCATTTGTAGCATTATTTACAACTAGAGGCCTGGTGCACGAAATTCATGCACTGGGAGTGGGGTGGGGTGTCCCTCAGCCCAGACTGCACCCTCTCAAATCTGGGACCCCTCGGGGGTTGTCCAACTGAAGGTTTAGGCCCCATCCCCTGAACCTGCAGTTGAACATCGCTCTCACAATCTGGGACTACTGGCTCCCAACTGCTCACCTACCTGCCTGCCTACCTGATTGCCCCTAACCACCTCTGCCTACCAGCCTGATCCCCCACTACCCACTCTCCTACCAGCCTGATTGATGCCTAATTGCTCCCCTGCTGGCCTGATTGTCCCCAACTTCCCTCCCCTGCCAGCCCTATCACCCCTAACTGTCCTCTCAGTTGACCCAATTGCCTGGTTGCCCCAATTGCCCTCCTCTGAAGACCTGATTGCCCCCAACTGCCCTATCCTACAGGTCTGGTTGCCCCCAACTCCCCTCCCCTGTTGGACTGATCACTCACAACTCCCCTCTCCTGCTGCAACCTGCCACTTCTGCTGTGACCTGCCTCCTCTGTGCAAGGTGGGAGAGATGCCGGGACCGGCCTCCTCCATGCCGTGCATAGCCACAGGACACTCAGGCCTCTCCATGTGGCGCAGCCACTGGGTTCCACCTCCACTGTCTGCGTGGCCATCTTGTGGCCACCATCTTGTGGCAGTGCCACACGAGGGTGTGACGCCAACTTGGCTTTTATTATATAGGATTATAGCTTACCAAAAGAATGAAACAATTACGAAAACCAAAAAAGAGCATTATACGCTCTCATATAGTATCTTCAATTAGGAGTTATATTAGAATGTATTTTATGTCCCAAAAAAGCAACTGATAAAAATGAAACTAAGATTTGAGCTTGGTATCATTTCCTAATTTAAATTTGTGCTTTCAGGAGAGTCCAAAATGGCAGTGTAAGCAGAAGCTAAACTAACATATTCCCAGGACTAAACTGGAATTACAACAAAAATACAGAAAAACCATCCTAAATAATTAAGTGAAGACTAGCTGGAGAGAATCATCATAACCAAGGATGGAAAGTGAAGACCATATAGAGACTGGTAGGAAGTACAGAGGGCGAAAGAGCTGGCCAGGCTCCCACAGAGAGCAGCTGAAGTTCCAGAGGGATATCTCAGCAGTGGGGGCTTCCCACTGAGAACTCTAGAGTATAAACCCCAAGCTAGTCCCCCAGCTCAGAGCAGCAGAACTGAGAAAGGTGCCCATGCAACATCTGGCTGGTTTGCTATATGCCAGAGGTGGCCAGCTGGAAATACAGGCACCCATGTAAAGGGCTAACACACAAAATTTCGTATGCAACCACTCTCCTTGGCCTCTGGAAGAGTGAAGGTAGAGTAGACTGGAACTATGTGAGGAGAGCCCAAGGTTGGGGACTCTGTGATTGAAGCTTGGAGGGCATCTACCCTGGTTTCCTGTGCTGACTCATCCCTCGCGCTTTGGAGACCTTTACTACCCAGGCAGCTTTGCCTGGGGAATGGAGGGGAAGGGAGCAATTGACCCATCCTATTGGAAAACCCCTTGCCCCACACTGTGGAATTGCTGAGGTGCATTAAGAGACTGTGAAATTTCTGAGGACCATTAAGAGAATAACATTCAGCCTGGAGGAAAAAGAAATTGCCCCACCATATTAGAAAACCTGTTTCACCTCTCTGTGGTCCATAGCCTGTGCTAATCAAGACTAAATAATAATTAGGATATAGGCAGAGACAGGTCTCTGTAAGCTTTAAGTCTTTGATTGATCCCCTTCTGGGTCAGGGCTAGAAAAAGCAGACCTGGTGCACATTTTTGTCTTTTCCAAAGTAACTAAGCCGCAGCAGATAGAGCCACAAGCTATGAATTTCTAATAGTTCCAAACAGAGTATCAGGGCCAGTCACAAACAGCATGTGACATCGTCCTACATTAGAGATTGGGAGTGATAGCAGATCTACCTAATGACACAAACCCAAACAGACAGCCAAAATCAGAACAGGAAAAATCAAGCCCAAATAAAAGAACAAGAGATTCTTCAGAAGAAGAGTTAAGTGAAACTGAGATAAGAAATTTATCAGATATAGTTTTGAATAATGATGGCAAGGATGCTCAAGAGCATGAGAAAAGATACAGTAACTATGAAAAAAGTTGGAAATAAAGCATGACATAGTGCTAATAAAGAGACATAGAGTCCTGGCCAGTTTTGCTCAGTAGATAGAGCATCAGCTTACAGACTGAAGGGTCCCAGATTCAATTCCAGCTGGGGCATGTACCTTGGTTTCAGGCACATCCCCGGGGGGCGGGGTGGGGGTGCAGGAGGCAGCTGATGGATGTTTCTCTCTTATCGATGTTTCTAACTCTCTATCCCTCTCCCTGTAAAATCTCTGTAAAAAAAAATCAATGAAATACATTTAAAAACAAGAGAGGAGGGGAATACACAACAGATTAGCGGAAGACAAGTATGAGATTAGTGAATTAGAAGACATGGTAGGAAAAAATCATTCAATCAGAGAACCAAAAAGAAAAAAAATGAAAAAACAGGTGGACAGCTTAAGGGAATTGAGGGACAGCATGAAATAACACTATTCACATTATAGAAGAACAGAAGAAGAAGAAAGTGAGCAAAAGATGGAGAAACTATTTGAAAAAATAAAGGCAGAAAAATTCCCTAACCTGGTGAAGGAAAATGTCACACAAGTTCAGGAGAAACTGAGAGTCCCAAGCAAGAATCTAATAAGAAGGCCCACACATATCATATATCATAATCATAATTAAAGACAAAGAGAGAATCTAAAAGAAAACAAGAGAAAAGCAATTTGTTTCTTACCAAGAAACTCCCATAAGGCTGTCAGCTGATTTCTCATCAGAAAACCTATGGGCCAGAAGGAAATGACAAAAACTAAAAGCAAGGATCTGAAACCATCATTACTATATCCAGCAAGGCTATGAAAGTAGATGATGAAACAAAGAGCATCCCAGGCAGCAAAAGGCTAAAGGAGTTATCAGTATGAAACCAACACTGCAAGAAATGCTAAGGAACTGCAGCACTGAGAAGAAGAAATACAGAGAGAGTTGCAGCCAACATGGCAGCATAGGTAAACACCTATACTGCTGCCTCGCACAAAAATTTCAAAAAGACAAAACGGACATCATCCAGAACCACGGGAAAGCTGGCTGAGTGGAAATTCTACAACTAGAAGGAAATATAAAAGGACAATGAGGCTCAGAGAAGGTGCAGAGGACAAAGGCGCGGAGACGCGGAGACAGAGGTGCAGAGACGCAGAGACAGAGATGCAGAGAAGCAGAAACCCGCGCGAGCAGAAAGGGCAGGCAGCTGAAAACCCAGCTGCTTTTCTTAAATGGAGAGGGAGACAAAGGCTCCCCACTGGGCAGAACCCCAGTTCCAGGTGAGTCTAGGGGAACCTAGACTCAAATAGGGTGAAACTGGACTGTCAGGAGGAAGGACACTGAGACTCGGGAGCTGCAGAGGTGTGCGAGCTCATAGAGAGGGTGAGTGGCTGGCTCTCTCTTTTGGGAGGAAAACAAAACCTCAGGACTATACTGTGTACCCCAGTTCCGGGTGAGACTTTTGGTATCCAGACTCATTTGGGGAGAAACTGGACTGTCTGGCAGCGGGCAAAACTCAAGGGCAGCTTTCTCTCAGAGGTGCGTGCAGCCATTGCCGCAGGACATGGAGACCCAGGCGCTGATTAGGGCAGGGCTGATGGGAAACCAAAGCTGACTGCTCAGCCCTGAAACTCCGCCCTATCCAAGCTGAGCACAAAAGCTCTCCCGGCATAGACAAAGCTGACCCTCACAGGCAATTGGTCTGGATGTCCACTCCTCCCTTGATTGTAAGTCTTAAACAATCAAGACTTAACTACAACAAAGCTGAGCACAGAGTTAATAAAGGGGTGCATCAAGAGTCTCCAACTCAGATAACTGGGGAGGCTGAGCCACTGTCCCCTAGGGGACGGCCACCACACTAAGCTACTTGACCAATTCAGGGAAGCAGCAAAAATGCAGAGACAAGGAAACAGATCACAATTGAAAGAAATGGAGGGAAAAAAACAACTGGACATAGAGTTCAAAACCTGGTTATAAGGTTTTTCAAGAATTTCCTACAAAAGGCCAAAAAATTTAATGAGACCCTCAAGGATATGAAAAAGGACCAACTAGAAATTAAGCAGACAATGACTGAAATAAAAAACATTATACAGAGACCTAACAGTAGACTAGAAGGCCGCAAGAAAAAGTCAAAGATTTGAAATACAAAGAAGCAAAAACCACTCAGCTGGAAAAGCAAAAAGAATCCAAGAAATTGAAGATAGTGTAAGGAGCCTCTGGGACAACCTCAAGCATACCAACATCCGAATTATGGGGTGCCAGAAAAAGATAGAAAGCAAGATACTGAAAACCTATTTGAAGAAATAGTGACGAAAAACTCCCCCACACCTGGTGAAAGAAATAGACTTAAAAGTCTAGGAAGCACACACAACACCAAACAAAAGGAATCCAAAGAGGACCACACCAAGACACATCATAATTAAAATGCCAAGAGCAAAAGACAAAGAGAGAATATTAAAAACAGCAAGAGAAAAACAGTTAGTTACCTACAAGGGAGCACCCATACGATTGTCAGTGGATTTCTCAACAGAAACTATACAGGCCAGATGGGAATGGCAAGAAATATCCAAAGTGATGAATAGCAAGAACCTATAACCAAGATTACTCTACCCAGCAAAGCTATCATTCAGAATTGAAGGTCAGATAAAGAGCTTCACACATAAGAAAAAGCTAAAGGAATTCATCACCACCAACCAGTATTATATGAAATACTAAAAGGCATTCTTTAATAAGAGGGGGGGGAAAGGAGGAGGAGGAGGAGGAGGAGGAGGAGGAGGAGGAGGAGGAGGAGGAGGAGGAGGAGGAGGAGGAGAAGGAAGAAGGAGAGAAGGAAGAAGAAGGAGGAGGAGGAGGAGGAGGAGGAGGAGGAGGAGGAGGAGGAGGGGAAGAAGAAGAAGGAGAAGAAGAAGAAGGTCAAGATAAAAATTATGAACAACAAATACATATCTATCAACAAGTGAATCTAAAAATCAAGTGAATTAAAAATCTGATGAACAGAATAAACTGGTGAATATAATAGAATCAGGGACTGACAATTCTTGGGGGTAAAGGGGTGAGAGGTTTGTGGGAAGATATTGGACAAAAATTGTACACCTATGGATGAGGACTGGGGGGGGGTGGTTAAGGGGAGAGGATAGGTGTGAGCCAGGTGGAGGGGAGCTCTGGGTGGAAAAAAAGAGGAACAACTGTAATAATCTGAACAATAAACATTTATTTTAAATAAAGGGGCAAAGAATCTCAATAAACACTTCTCCAAAGAGGACATACAGATGGCTAGTAGACATATGAAAAACTGCTCAAAGTCTCAATCATCCAAGAGATGCAAATTAAAACCACAATGAGGTATCACTTCACACCTGCCAGAATGGCTACCATCAAGAAATCAACAAATAACAAGTGCTGGCAAGGATGTGGAGAAAGGGGAACCCTAGTGCAATGTTGGTGGGATTGCAAACTTGTGCAGCCATGTGGAAAACAACAGAGTTTCCTCAAAAAATTAAAAATGGAACTGCCTTTCAACCCAGCAATCTCACTTCTGAGTATATATCTTAAGACTCTGAAACACCAATTTGAAAGAATACAGATGCACCCCTATCTTCACAGAGGCATTATTTTTAACTAGGAGCCCAGTGCATGAATTTAGTGGTCCCTCAGCCTAACCTGGCCCCTCTCAGATGCTGGGAGCCTTCAGGGGATGTCCTACTGACAGCTCACCCTCAGCCTGCCCAAGGACGAAAGACTTTGTCCTTGGCCAGGGGACCTTGGCCAGGGGACACCAGCCAGTGATTGCCCTGCGATGAGGCTGATCACTGGCTGGCTCCGCCCTATCCCTGGCTTGCCTAAGCGGAGGAAAAGCCTTGGTCTGCCTAAGAGGGGGAAAAGCCTCAGCCTGTGGGCACCCAGCGAGCACCCTAGGATAGGGCTGATAGCTGGGCGGCTCTGCCCCAGCCCCAGTCGGCCAAGCCCAGAAAAAGCCTCTGGCCAAGGCTTTTTCCAGCCTTGGGCAGCAGCCATCTTGGCTGGGTGTTAATTTGCATGCAGCTCCTGATTGGCTGGTGGGCGTGGCTTGTGGGTGTAACAAAGGTACAGTCAATTTACATATTACTCTTTTATTAGATAGGATTGCCAGGATCTGGAAACAGCCCAAGTGCCCATCAGTTGATAAATGGATTAAAAAGCTGTGGTACATTTACACAATAGGATACTATGTGGCCATAAAAAAGAAAAAATGTTACCTTTTAAATTAATTTTTATTGGTTTTTATAGAGAGAGAGAAGATGGAAGAGAGAGATTTGTTTTTTTCACTTATTTATGCACTCATTGGTTGCTTCTTATATGTGCCCTGACAGAAGAACAAATCTGCAACTTTGGAACATGGGAACAAAGCTCTAACCAATTCAGCTACCCACCAGGGCAAATCTTGCCCTTTGTGACAGCATGGATGGACCTAGAAATTATTATGCTACGTGAAATAAGCCTGTCACAGAAAGACAAATACTACATGATCTCACTTATATGTACAATATAATGAACAAATAAACTAACGAACAAAACAAACAGTAGCATGGATACGAGGACAGACTGACAGTTGTCAGAGGAAAGGGAGGAGGGGGACTGGATAAAAGTAGATGAAGGAATTAGCCAAAGAATAGCTATATACATAAAAGACTGATATGCAAATTGTTCCCACCGGAGTTAAACCAGGAGACCGATTGCTCACTATGACATGCACTGACCATCAGGGGGCAGGCAGTGTGGAATGAAGGAAAGCCCTGGCCAGCAGTAAAAGGAAGGCCCTGGCCAGCAGCTGGAAGACCCTAATTGGCCCTAACCGCCAGCCAGGCCTAGGGACCCTACCCATTGCACCAGGCCTCTCGTATATACATAACCCATAGACACAAACAAGAGTGGTGATGGCTGAAGGGAAGGGAGTTGAGACTCGGTGGAGATGGGCAAAGGGGGTAAGATATGGGGACATCTATAATAATGGCAACAATAAAAATAAAGTTAAAAAATAAATTATAAGAAAAATGCTGAGTAAGGTAAATGAATAAGAGGAAATCTAAGAAAATGCTGTCTACTAGTAACATCTAGTAATGAAATCTAATATTGAGGATTAAAAAAAATAAGTTAATAGACAACTATATTCTTGTTGATTGGGAGATAAGTATTTTAAAAATACTCAGAATTTTAACTTCTAACTTCAAATTTCTTTGCTAAGGTATTACAATAAATAATATTCATATATGGCTTACATTAAAATAGGAAATCAGATTTTCTGATGGTTGATCACTTGCTGAATTTAAGATCATCATTAATTGTTGGATAGTATTCATAACAGTCCTAGACAAAAACAAAACAAACAAAACAAAGATATTAAGCAATGAAGGGGAAAAATATAAAATGTATCTAACACACAGATTAAATATATCTTCAAACTCACCATCTCCCATTTATCTTTAAAAAGTTCTCTGCAATAAATCTTCATAAAACCTTAGTGTACTATTATTTATAAGGAATTATATTTTACTTAAAGCTTACAGAAAAGATGTGTTCATAAAATCAATATGTTTATGAAAAATAACGAGCTTATTTACTAATAGAACTATAAATCAATATAACATTAAGTGGTCAAACTCAACATTACATGAAGGAGAAAACATAAGCTGGCATCGAAATAGTGATCTTTTAGTGTAAATAAACACTCAACTTTTTCAAATAAGACAACAAGAAATTTTTCAAAAGGAAAGCATACATAATTTTAGAAATCATCACTGTTAAAACATAAAATTAGGTCAAGATCTTAGGAATTCTCTTTGACTATAATTATATGATTGCCAGTACAGTAAATATTCATGTTCCAATTTTGGAGTAGCAGTACATTAATGATGCACTACTTAATGATGGCACTACTTAATGATGCAAAAAACTATAGAATATTTATGGTTTAAAAAGGTTGTTAAATATTATTCAGTAAAATGTGTTCAGTGTTCTCAGTCAAGCATCTATAAACTGATATCTATACTTCCTCACCTTTCACATACATTGCTCTGACTTCTACATTCAATGATCTACTTAAAGCATAGTGACTTAAAGTCACAAACTTCTAAACCACAAATCTTTCTCATTTTATCTTCTATTTGACTTCCTTGAGGTATATTTGACTTTCTTAAAACACCTGCTCTTTCCTGAAGCTGCCCATCCCCCACTCCCTTGGTTTTTCTGCCTTCACTCTCCTGAGCTCCCTCCCAATCACACTTCTGATTTAATCTATCTTCTATTTAGTCCTTAAATGACAGTACTCTTTCTGGTTCAGCCCTTAGACATATATTCTTGCCATTATACACCCTCACTTCAGGCAACCTCATCTACTTTTAGGGCTTTAACTCTCCCTGATTATTCCTAAATATATAAGATCCTTATGTCCTACTATAGTGATGGGCAACCTTCTAAGCTTGGTTTGTCAAAATTCGGCAAAAAAACCGAGCATAACTCGGGTTGTGTGTCACTTTGAGGAAAAAAAAACATAATTTCGTGATATTTATAGTTTAAACAACAAACATGTATAATTGCAATATATAACTGTATTTAATAAACCAAAAACTAATTATTTAACTCACCTGCTTAGTGACTTATTTGTTCATCTGTCAGTCGGTTTCTTTTGTTGGTCTTGATATTATTTAACTTGTGCAGGGTGCCGTGAAATAAGATAAGTGAGGGGAGGGGAATTCTTTAACTAACCTGCCTATTAGTGACTTTTTGTTGCTGAATTTCATTGGCTAAACCTTCAATTGAAGGTTCGTATTTTGTACACTTCAAGCCCAAGCAAGCACTACTAACATCATCTGTCAATCTGTTTCTTTTGTTGGTTTTATAATTATTTAATGCTGAGAATAATGTCTCACAAAAGTACGTAGAGGAAAAAATTGTGAGTAAAGCCATTGCTATATTTTTCAGGGTGCTAAAAGTGTCTGATAATCGATTCCAGGCACCCCAAATTTCCTGTTCGTAGTGGTACTCCTCTTGATTCTCCAAGCGGCACCTTTCCAGATTCTCAAGCTTTGACCTCAAGTCCACAATCACCTGAGCCTAGATGCTGTCCTGAAATTCTACGAGTTGCATCTCCAAATCATCAATTTGCATCCATTGGAAACCATTTAATTCCAAACTACTGTAGACTACTACATCAGGATACTTAATTATTTTTATGGTCTGGTCCAGGCTTCTAAATTGATTAAATCTATCACTGAACTGGTCAAGTAACCAGTCTAAAATATGCTTCTACTTTATATGCAAGGATTCCATTTCATTTTGTACAGCTGCACTGGCCTTCTCAAAATACTTTGTTACTCGAGGAAAATACTTATAAGTTTTAGTTTCTACATCTCGCTTGAAAATTTTAAGTTTACTTTCAAAAGCTTTTTTTTATGTATCCAAACATAACATTTATACTTTTGACAAAACCTTGTAACTTTAAGTTCAGTTCACTAATATGAACAGAGATATCTGTAAAAAATATCAGGGTGTTGATCTACTTATCATCACTGAGCTGAGAAAAGTTTTCCAGTTCCTTATCCTCAAGAAATACCTTAATTTCTTCAAAGCACTCCACAGCACTCAAGAACTTTGCCTCGGCTCAGCCATCTTACATTTTTGTACATCAGCAGTCCACTGTAGGTGGAACCAACCTCCAGTAAAAGTGCAGAAAATTCTCACTTGTGAAGGGGGCGAACAGCTATTAAATTAACTATTTTTGTAATCACTGACATTAAGTCGTTTAAGTCAGTGAGTCCTGCCTTGGCACATAAAACCTCCTGATGGATAATACAATGAAAAGGCACAATCCGATATCCAATAGCTTCCGTAAACAATTTGACAAATCCGACTTCTTCCCCCACTATGTTTGGTGCCTTACTGTCATCACTGACACAAATTTAGAGATATCAATGCTTAGGTCATGGAATGTTTATATAACAATCTTACATATTTCGCTTCCTGATGTACTTGTTGGCACTGATACTAACTTTATCAACTCTTCTCTCATTGTGAGACCATCAGAATATTGACCAATAATGGCCAACTGAGTATGTGATGTGACATCAGTAGTTTCATCAAGAGAGATTGAAAAATATTTAAAATTATTTATGTCTCTCTTTAATTGATGTTGTACATTTGTGTTCAGTACCATTATTCGGTCTTTTATGATATTTCTACTGAATGGTAACTCAGATATTATCTTAATAATTGCATCTTTATTCTGCATATCGTGAAATAGAACTGGTGCACATCTTAGGAGAGTTTCTTTAATAAACTGAGTGCTTTTCCATGCTGAGCTATGGAGTGAGCAATGCTCACACTTGCAGATGTTAAATTTGTAGAGCCTTTTATAAATTTAAGGATGGAATTAGATTGGATCTTATAAAGGTGTACCTGCCTGGAAATGTATTCCTTCCTTTCATCCTCACTTTTTTTCAAGAGCTGGGAATGGTTAGTTTCACAATGTCTATTTATATTCCACGTTCTGCTTACTACTGCTTCAGTACATAGAACGCAAAATGATCTGCCATTTTTTTTCTATAATGCCATACATCTTGATCCATGTCTCTTGAAAGGGTCGGCTACTGCTACTGCCGCTTCCTTTACTTAACCTTGGTTTTTTATTTTTTGGGTTCTCCATCAGTGGGGGCAGTGACAGAAGATAGAATTATAGCCTGTTAGCCCTGTAGGCAATTACGGGTTACCTAGCCTAACTGACCACATGATGGCACATGTAGCTGTCTTTTAGGAAAGGGCAGAGTTAATAAGCAGAAATAGGGGTTAATAAGGATGCACAACAGTAATAGTGATGAAATGGAGTCTGCACTGTGCTGAAAAATGATGTTCCTTATATAAATTAAGATGGCTGCCACTATTTCTAATGGCAGGAAATGGCACACATAGCACTGGCCCTCACCTCTCCCAGCCTCCTCCTCACTTATCTCAGTAATGATGGTCAATTAGAAATCCACGACACCCCAGAACAGTAGATTGGATGATGGTTGCTGTGGTTATGTGGTTGCTAGTAATGGCGATCACAGGCCCCCAGAGATGCGCCCCCAGTAGCATTCCGCTGCTCCCTGCTCTACTGGCAGGAAGTGAAGTCAAAGATCCCCTAAAGGCCTAACTGGCAGTGCCAGAACTAGACACACTGTGCCTGTGTTCTGTTGTTTTGTCATACAGACCTCCGGCACAGAGTGTCTACACTACACTACAGCAAATGTTTCATCCTCAGCTATTGCACCTGGCCGTGTAGTAGCCAAGGATGAAATGTCCTTCTAGGCATGCGGCCACATACTTCTCTGTATGTGACCACATGCGGCTGCGTGTCATCGAAAATGGCTACGCGTGTCAGTGCTGACATGCGTGTCATGGGTTCACCATCACGGTCCTACGACTTACTACACATCTTCTAGAATAATATTCTAAATATGAATTCATCAAATATTTGCAAAACTGTTCTTTCTCCTTCATTTCACTGCCTAGCTCTTGTTTCAACATGTTTCAACTGAATTACTGCAATACAACAGTCCAGAGATTTCGACTCACAATGTCTATGGTAGTAGACTCTAGGTACATGTACTTTGAAAAAACTCCCCAGGTTATTATAACTGGACCCCTGATTAAGAACCCTTATGACAGATTAATAGGTCTCACTATTTCTCACCATGTTCACCTCCTTCCTTTCACAAGCTAACACCATGTAAGCTTTCAAAAATCAAGTCTGATTTTATACTTACCTCTGCTTAATACCCATTTATACCAACAGGCTATGTATGCTGTGCACAAACTAATATCAAAACTTGTGAGTATGGCAAATAAGGTCCTTCATAATCTGATTCCCACCCTCCTCTTTTGCTGTCATTTTTCCATTTTACAGTCAATACAGAGCTGCTAATAGTTACCTGGACACATCTTGTTTCTTCCTTCTATCCCTTTGCATATGCCGTTCCCAGCCACTAACATGCTAGTATTCTGTGACATAAATCTTTGTATATTCAAAATTCAGTTCAAATATCACTTCATAAAGTTCATTCTGTGCCATTTCATTAACTTGTCTTAAGTCTATTACTATACTTATACAAAAATGTTTTTTATATCTCTAAATAGTCATTTAAAAATATTACTGATTACTTACTATATGCCAAGTATTAGCCTGGTTCTATTATCACATGCTGAACAAAAAAGTCATGGTCCATGTGGTATACAACTTAAAGGCTACTGGATATTAGCAAAAACAAGCAAACACACAAATCGTTTTCTAATTATACATTGTGATGCACACTATGAAGGAATTCAAAGGGATGCTCTGAGAAGGAATGCAAGAAAATATTTTAGAGAGAAATAAATCTTTTTTTAAAAGTACTATTTGTGCTAAACCTAAAGGAACAGTAACAGCTGGTAATTCCTGGAAAGAAAAGAGTTAAGAGGGAAAAGCAAGCATAAAAGTACTCAAACACAAAAGAAGAGGCTGGTGGGAGAGTTCAGGAAACTGGCTAATACATAATGAAGAGATAAACAAGATAAGATTAGACAGGCAACACAGCTAGATCATATAAGATCTTATAGGCATTATTTAAAACTTTGCATTGTATTTCCATTGCAATAGGAAACAATCAGAAGGTTTAATGGCAGAGTGGACATAATCAGAATTACATTTGTAGAATATTACTCTGGAAGCTCTAGAGAACAGATTTGGTGGTAGACAGAAAGGAATGGGGATGAGATCAGATAATAGGATTTCAAAAAATCAAAGAAAAATATATCTTAGACAAAGGTGGTGAGAGTAGAAATGGAGAATAGTAGATGGATTCAAGAAATATTTTAGAGATAAATTTAATAAAACTTAAAATACATTATACTTGGGAAGTGAGGATAAGGTCATAAAAACAGTTCTAATCCTTCTAGGTTGTATGCAAACCAAATGGTGAAACATATTTTTAGTTTTTTATTTACTGAGATGGAACACATTCCCATTCTAGACTATATTCCTTAATGACAGACAGAGCTAGGTCTAATAATCATATGTTCAGCCATTACCAAAATACCGAATGCAGAAAGTAGTCAATATACTATATTTGTAACATCTGTATATAAATATATAATAGAACAAACAAATCCAAAGCTCTATGAAAGCATTGGATAAACAATTATAATGAAAATGAAGAATAAGATAATTCATACCTAACTGGAGTCTGGGAAAGAATCACATTCAACTCTTCATCATTATTACTTTTTCGTGGTGTTCTCTGCATTTCAAAACTAAATAATGAAAAGCAAAGTCATTCAGACTGAAAATTTATACTTTGTACCTTATGAGTAAAAACAAAAGCACAGTATAATACATTCGATTGCCTCATAACAAGTCTATAATAGAAGTGATAGGAAGCAGATAATCCAACAGTTGCATAAATAAAGAAAATTATGGTGTGCTTTTTTAATTTTTCAATCAAGGATATTTTTTGATTGACTTTACAGAGAGAAGAAGGGATAGAAAGAGAGCCGGGGTGGGAGGGCATCTATGTGAGAGAGAAACATTACTAGGTACTCAGTTGCCTCCTGAACATGCCTCAAGGGGGGATCAAACCTGCAACCTCCTTCTGATGTACCTGAGACACTCCAGTCAACTGAGCCACCAGGCCAGGGCTTCCACTATTGTTTTTAAATTGGCTTTCTTTCTACTAAAGGATTTTTTTTGAAAGAGAAAGGTATTTTCTCCACAAAGATTGGTTTTCAATGGCATTATAAATCAAGTTTTCCATGTCAAATAATATCAAAGCTCAAGTTTTTCAATCATTATGCCTTCCAAAACCTTTACTTTTATTTAAATAAAATTAGAAATACTTACCTGTACTTAATTACAAAATTATACATTTTTCAACTACATATTAAAATATTTCATGCTAAAGCCATATTAATCATACTTATGGTCATTGGAAAATTTTTGTAATTACTCTCAACCATTCTTCAGGATTCTACATGACAATTCAAAAGAATACACTTTTGTATTAACCTTTAAATAAATGAACCGAAAAAATAACAGCAGGTGAAAGGCTAAATACAGACATCACTAACTAGTAAACAAACTGACCCTTGAATAATGTGAGTTGTTCCCCTTATGCTGTGGACACACGCAGTTCAAACCTGCGTTGTTTAACCATCAATGTTGTTTTCAATCCATGGTCTAGAGTCCACGTATGCAGAGGCCAACTTAAAATACACGAAAATTCTGATTGCACAGATGGTTGGCACTCCCAACCTTGAATTGTTCAAGGGACAACTGTATTTCAACAATTTTCTTTTGATCCTCATTTTAAAAATTATACTCATCTAAGTTAGAATTAAAAAGTAGGTATTTAGGACAATTCACATTAAATTTCTATCTCAGAGACCAAAAAAATGGTGTTACATGATGATAAAGGAGTCAATCTAACAAGAGGATATAACACTTATAATATTTGTAAATATTATGTAACCAACATAGGAGTACCTAAACATACAAAGCAAATTCTAACAGACCTGAAAGGTGAAATAGACAGCGATACAGTAATAGAAAAGTTCCCTACCATTATCCCACTAATATTACATCAATAGATAAACCATCCAGACAGAATCTCAATAAGGAAACAGTGGCCTTAATTGACACATCTGATCAGATGGAGTTAAAAAATATTTGAAAAACATTCCAAAGCAATAGCATATACATTCTTGTCAAGTGCACATTTGGACATTTTCTAAAATAGATGTTAGGCCACAAAATAAGTCTTAATAAATTTAAGAGATTAAAATCATACCAAGCATCTTTTCTAAACACAATGGTATGAAACCAAAAATTAATTACATGAATAAAACTAAAAAACTCATGTGGAAATTAACATGAAACTGAACACCCAATGGGTCAAATAAAAATTAAAAGATATAAAAATACCTTGAGAAAAATGAAAATATAAAATACCAAAGATTATGTAATGCAACAAAAGCAGTGTAAAGATGAAATTTCACACCAAAAATACCTATTTCAGGTAACAAGAAAAGTCTCAAACAACCTAACGTCATACCTCAAGGAGCTGGGGGGAGAGGGGAAAGCCTAAAGATAGTAAAAGGAACAAAATAACAAAGATCAGAGCAGAGATAAATAGAGACTAAAAAACAATCATCATCCTATCTAATAAAAGAGTAATATGCAAATTGACTGTACCTTTGCTACACCCACCAGCCACGCCCACCAGCCAATCAGGAGCAGGGGCAGGGCCAAGGCATGCGTAAGGCGGCCAGCAAGTGCGGAGGGGGGTGGGCCCCCGGGGCATGGCGTTCACGGGCAGCCGGGGCCCAGGCAAGCTGGCGAGCACGCGAGGTCGGGGGCGGGACCGAGGCAGGCGGGGGGTGAGACCGAGATGTGAGCGAGGCGGGGAGGCACGCAAGGCAGGGGCCGGGGCCACCAAGGGGCCCACATGCGAGGCTGCTGAGTGCAGGGTGCCCCTCGGGGCTGGGCGGTCACTGCCGGGGCTAAGGCCAGGGCTGTGGGGGGCAGGGCTGAGGTGTCTGGCGAATGCAGGGGCCCCTGGGGCCAGGCGGTCGCTGGGCTGTCACCAGTGGCTGGGGATAAGATCCGGACCAGGGGCAGGGCGGGGCTGAGGCAGCCGGGACAGAGCCAGCCATTGGCCCCATTGCAGGGTGATGGCTGGGTGCCCAAGGCCTAAAGCCTTGCCCAAAGCTTTAAGCTTTGGGCAGGCTGGGGGTGAGCTGTCAGTAGGACATCCCCTGAGGGCTCCCAGTATGTGTGAGGGGGTAGGTTGGGCTGAGGGATCACCCACCCCCAGTGCACAAATTTCATGCACCGGGCCCCTAGTACCTAATAATAGACAAACATGTAAATTGACCATCCCTCTGCTACACCCACAGCCAATCAGAATGAGTATGCAAATTAACTGAACAAAGATGGAGGTTAATTTGCATACATAGGTGCCCAGAAGCCTGGGTCCTGGGAACTTTCTCAGCACCCAGGTCACTCTGGGTCCTGAGCAACCTGGGTCCTGAGCAACCTGGGAAGGGCCTGAGCCATGGGCGGGGGCAGAGCCAGATGATCAGGTGATCTGAGGGAGCTGAGGGGGGTCTCCTTCCCAGGCCCCAAGCCCCGGCCAGAAGCTTGGGGCCTGGGCAGGGGTGGAGTCAGTAATTGGAGGGAGCTGGGGGTCCCCTGTCCAAATTTTGTGCACCAGGCCTCTAGTATATCATAAGATGTGGTCAGCAAACTGTGTCTCACAAGCCACATGAGGCTCTTTGGCCTCTTCCACAAAGTAACATGGCTAGGGCAAGTCTATTTTGAAGAAGTGGCATTAGAAGAAGTTTAAGTTTTTAAATATTGGCTCTCAAAAGAAATTTCAATCATTGTACTATTGATATTTGGTTCTATTGACTAATGAGTTTGCTGACCACTATCATAAGACAACTGTAAATAATTACACACAAAAATTGGACAACTTAGAAGAAATGGATAAATTCCTAGAAACATACAACCTTCTAAGACTGAATCATGAAGAAACAGAAAACCTGAATAGATCTATTACTATTAAGGAGAGTAAGTCAGTAATTAAAAATATCCGACAAACAAAAGCCCAGGACCAGAAAACTTCACTGGTAAATTACATCAAACATTCTAAGAAAAATTAATATTAGTCCTTCTCAAACTTTTCCAAAAAGAAAGAAGGGAAGTGAACTCTTCACAATCCATTTTATAAGGGCTGGATTATCTGCCAGATACCAAAACCAGACAAAAATGCCACACACACACAAAAATTATAGGCCAATATCCCTGATGAACACATATGTAAAAATCCTCAACAAAATATCCACAAATCAGTCAGTGTGATACACCACATTAACAAAATGAAAAACAAAAATCACATGATCATTTTAACAGATGCAGAAAAAGCATCTGACAAAATTCAACATCCCTTTATGATAACAACTCTCAATGGAGCACAGAGGGAATGTACCTCAACATAATAAAGGTCACACATGATAAGACCACAGCCAACATCATTCTCAGTGGTAAAAAGCTGAAAGTTTTACCTAAGATCAAAATCAGACAAGATGACCACTGTCACCACTTTTATTAATACTAGAAGCCCGGCACATGAAATCCATGCCTCGATACGGTCCCTAGGCCTGGCCTGTGATCAGGGCCATCTTCCCCAACTGCCTGTAGACAGCCTGCCCCACGCTGCCACCCTCCCCGGTTCCCCATTTGCCATTGTGCCGATGGCTGGGGGAAGGGACCAAGAGGTCGGCTGTTCCCACCCGCTCACTGGACCTGCCCACGCAGAGGGTGGCCATCAGGCGATTGGAGCCTGCTGGCCGGGGAAAGGGACCAAGAGATGACTAGTGCACCTCATAGTGATTCGTCCAGCAGTTGTTCTGGTCATTCTGCCATTAGGGTCAATTTGCATATTACCCTTTTATTAGGCAGGAGGATAGCATTGAAAGTCCTAGCCAGAGCAAACCTATCTAATAAAAGAATAATATGCAAATTGACCGTACCTCTGCTACACTACCAGCCAATCAAGAGCAGGGGGTTTGACCAGCAGACAGGGGACCTGGCCAGCAGACAGGGGGTGTGGCCAGCGGACAGGAGGCAAGGCCAGCAGGGGTGTGACCATAGTGCCTTGGAAGCAAGCATGCGATAAGCTCTGCCCGCACGGTACTTAAGGGCCAGCAAGATCCCTCCTTTCAGTTACGGTGACTGAGTTGTGTCCTTTCACGGTGACCTTGGGATGGTTAGGGAAATTTGATGCCATGGAGGCTCGCATGTTGGTTGCTCTGATAGTTAGGCTGTGACTGAGCTGTGGGGTTTACCTGTCGCGTGGGACATGTAAATGAGCACCCAGGGCACCTTGGGTAATGAGCGCCAGGCACGAGGCAGGGCTGTGAGCCAAGCAGCAGTTTGGGTCCACGCCCCCAGCTCAGCACCTACAACAGGGAGCTGGCTGCTGCCCTCTGGAGCATGTGGATATCCTGGTGGCCACCACTGTGTGAGGCCCAGGGGTCCCTGCATGCACCCCACCCAGCGCCCACGATGAGGCTGGCTGCTGGCATCCAGGGGCCTTGGGAGACAGGGATGTTACTGCCCTGCCCCCAACCACTTGCGCGTGCTCTGGCCCCAAGTGGCAGTTTGGGGTCAGGCCCCCAGCCCAGCACCCACAATGGGGGTGAGTGGGCTGGCTGCCAGTCTCTGGGCTATGTGGAGACCCCGGTGGCCACCACCGGTTGAAGAAAGTTCACAGTCCTCTTGAGTAGTGCAGTAATTGAACCAGAAGAAGACATCGACTGCGGGGAGCACAAAGAATGCTGGGAAATGTAGTTTCCAGACAGGTGGCAGACACAAGGGGCGTGGCCAGCAGGATGGGAGGCAAGGCTGGTGAGGCCTGTGAGGGTGTGGCCGCGGTGCAGCATGCACTCCCCAGGCCGGCGCCCCGCGGAGCGGCGGGGGAGGGGGAGCGCTGCGGGTCGGTTGGTGGCGGCACCGACAGCAGCACAGCGTGCATGCACTCCCCAGGCGGGGGCCCCACAGAGGGGTGGGATGACTGCAGGAGGTCCGCCTGGGGCTGCGGGGCATGCTGTCTGTGGGGTGTGCTGTCGGAGAGACACCCACCTGCTGGGTTGGCATGCCCCTCCCCCCCCCCCCCCCCCCCAGTTCTGGATGCATTTCTCTGCTACTTCAGTCTCCACGACCTCGTGCCGGTGTCAGTGGCAGTGTGTGCAAGTCCAGTAAGGTCATCCTTTCCCCAAGCACCACACACACTCCATGGCTCCCTGCCTCCTCGGGCCAGCATCGGATCCAGAAGCCTTCCAACCACAGCACCCACCAGCCAGGCGGAGCTGCAGCATCTCTAGTTTCTCGGCTCATGCCCTCTCCCCAGGAGGCTGGGGAGAACATATTTGGCAAAGTTCTTTAAGCCATGGCAGTCAGAGTAGTGGGACTCAGCCAGGCAGGTACATAGAGGGGCGAGGGGCCCTTTCCAGCCCTGGGGTTAGGCAGCATGCCCTGTGGTGCTGAGTGCCTGTGGGTGCCTATGGCTGCAGCCGGCCTGAGTGAAGCTGGCCCAGTTCCTGGGTGCCTATAGATGGCCAGAGGGAGGGAAGCATGGGTCCCAGGTGTGGGGCAAGGCAGAGGCAGTTAAGAGCAATTAGGCCAGCAGGGGAGCACTTAGGGGAGATCAGGCAGGTAGGCAGAGGTGGTTAGGGGTGATCAGGCAGACAGAGGTGGTTAGTGGTGATCACACAGGCAGGCAGAGGGGTTAGGGGCAACCAGTCAAACAGGCCATGGGCAGTTAGGAGCCAGTGTTCCTAGATTGCTAGAGGGATGTCCTACTGCCAACAGTCAGACATCTCTGACTGCCAACAGTCAGACATCCCCGAAGGGGTCCCTGATTGGAAAGGGTGCAGGCTGGGCTGAGGGAACGCCCTGCCATACACGAATTTCTTGCACTGGGCCACTAATTAGGCAATAAAAAGAAATACTAGTAAAAGGCATCCAAATTAGAGTTGAAAAAGAAAAACTGTCACTATTTGCAGATTAAATGAAATTATATATAAAAAATCCTAAAGACTCCATCAAAAACCTGTTAGAACTAAAAAACAAAATTCAGTAAAGTTTCAGGAAACAATATCAATATACAAAAGTCATTTGTGTGTCTATATACTAATAACAAACTACGATAAAAAGAAATTAAGAAAATCATCTAATTTACAATTGCATTAAAAAGAATAAAATACTGATCATTGGAGAACCAAGATGGCAGCATAGGTAAAACACCTATCTTGCCGTCATACACAGCAATTTTAAAACTACAACTTAACAAAAGAACAAACACCTTCCAGAATCACCAGAAAGCTGGGCAAGTGAAAATTCCACAAATAAAAGTGAAGCTAAGACACTGTGACTCGGAGGAGTGGCAGCAGACAGCGTTGAAGATTTGCACGGAGAGAGGTTTGGAGCGCGCGCCAGCGGAGAGGGCGGGCGGCTGAAAAGCGGCCAATTTTCTTGAACGGGGAGACAAAGACATCCTGCTGGACTGATTCTCCAGCTCTGGGGGAAGTCCAGGGAACCCACTATCACACGGGGTGAAAACTGGACAGTGGGAGGGCACGCCGAAGCTCGGGTGCTAAAGGGGTCTGCTGGCTTGTGGAGAAGGCAGCTTGCTCGAACAGCTCAGCTGCGTGACCGCGCAGCGCTCTCTGGGACTCGCTCTCTCATTCGGAAAACCATCAGACTGCTTTGTTTTACGACCCTGGGTGAGACATTGGGTGTGCAGACTCATTTGGGGAGAGTCTGAATTCCCCGGCAACCGCTGGAGCTTGGTAGCGGCTCTCTCTCAGAGATGCTGGCAGCCACTGCCCCCACACAGAGTCCCTGGGGCCGCATAGGGCAGAGCTGACGCAGTCTGCTTGGCCCGGAGACTCCGCCCATCCAACCTGAGCACAGCTGAACTTCACAGAGAATTGGCCTGGAGGTCAACTCCTCCAAGTGCTAACAACGATTAACCTGAGCTTAACTTCAGCAAGACAGTGCAACCCATATCCACCTCAGGTAACTGGGGAGGTTGAGCCACTGACCCTTGTAGGAAGTCTACCACACAAAGCTAATTGACCAACTCAGGGAAGCAGCCACCATGCAGAGACATGAAAAGAAATCAGATGTGAAAGAAATGGAGGGAAAAAAACGACTGGACATGGAATTCAAAACCACAGTTATAGGGCTTCTCAAGAGGCTCCAACAAAAGGTTGAGACCTATAAGGAAATAAGCAAGACTGCAAAGGAAATGAATGAGTCCTACAAGGAAATGAACGAGACCCTCAAGGATATGA
This sequence comes from Antrozous pallidus, assembly GCA_027563665.1. Classification (NCBI taxonomy): domain Eukaryota; kingdom Metazoa; phylum Chordata; class Mammalia; order Chiroptera; family Vespertilionidae; genus Antrozous; species Antrozous pallidus. Next base: position 10,263,293 of record CM050519.1, read on the forward strand.
ACGAGACCTGCAAGGAAATGATCAAGACCAACGTGGAAATGATCAAGACCAACGTGGAAATGAATGAGTCCTACAAGGAAATGAACGAGACCCTCAAGGATATGAAGGAGACTCTCAAGGATATGAAAAAGGATCAACCAGAAATTAAGCATACACTGACTGAAATAAAAAATATTATACAAAAACCTAAAAGTGCTCTGGAGCACCCCAAGAACCAAGTTCAAGATTTGAAATACAAAGAGGTAAAATCCACTCAGCTGAAAAAGCAAGAAACCAAAAGAATCCAAAAAATTGAAGATAGTGTAAGGGGCCTCTGGGACAACCTCAAACATACCAACATCCGAATTATAGGGGTGCCAGAAAAAGAGAGAGAGCAAGACAATGAAAACCTATTTGAAGAAATAGTGACTGAAAACTTCCCACACCTGGTGAAAGAAATTGACTTAGGAGTCCAAGAAGCGCACCGAACCCCAATATATAGGAACCCTAAGAGGACCACACCAAGGCACATCATAATTAAAATGCCAAGAGCAAAAGACAAAGAGACAATATTAAAAGCAGCAAGAGAAAAACAGTTAGTTACCTATAAGGGAGCACCCATACGATTATCAGCAGATTTCTCAACAGAAACGATGCAGGCCAGACGGGAGTGGCAAGAAAGATTCAAAGTGATGAATAGCAAGAATCTACAACCAAGATTACTCTATCCAGCAAAGCTATCATGCAGAATTGAAGGTCAGATAAAGTGCTTCACAGATAAGAAAAAGCTAAAGGAGTTCATCACCACCAGACCAATATTATATGAAATGCTGAAAGATATTCTTTAAGAAGAGGAAGAAAAAAAAGATAAAAGTGTAAATTATGAACAACAAATACACATCTATCAACAAATGAATCTAAAAATCAAGTGAATGAATAAGCTGATGAACAGGATAAACTGGTGAATGTAACAGAATCACGGACATAGAGAGGGAATGGACTGACAACTCTTGGGGAGAAAGGGGATGTGGGAAGTGCAGCAAGAGACTGGACAAAAATCATGCAACTATGGGCAAGCACAGTGGAGGGGGGTGAGGGCGGAGGGTGGGATGGGTACCAGGTGGAGGGGAACTATAGGGGGAAAAAAGGGAAAATGTAATTAATAAACTGAACAACAAAGATTAAAAAAAAAGAAAAATAATAAATATGAAGAAAAAAAAGAATAAAATACCTAGGAATAAATTTAACCAAGGGGATGAAAGTACTATACACTGAAAAGTATAGAAATTGATTAGAAAAAAAGGTGAGGAAGATACGAATAAATGGAAAGATATTCAATGCTCATGGATCGAGAGAATTTAATATTAAAATCTCAATACTCCTCAAAACAATCTACAGATTCAACGCATTCCCTATCAAAATTCCAATGGCATTTTCCGTAAAAACGGAACAAACGTTCCTAAAATGTGTATGGAATCATAAAAGAACCCAAATAACCAAAGCAATCTTGAAAAAACAAACAACAAAGCTGGAGCCATAACACTTCCCTGATTTCAAACTACATTACAGAGGTAGCGTAATCAAAATAGCATGACATTGGCAGCAAAACAGACATCTGGTCAAGGGAACAGAATAGACACCCCAGAAATACACCCACACATATGTTGTCAATTAATTCATGATCAGAAGCCAAGAATTTAGAATAAGGAAAGGACAGTCTCTTCAATAGGTGATGCTGAGCCCTTAGCCCAGGTGGTTCAGTGCTAGAACGCTGGCCCATGGACTGAAGGGTTGCACTTGATTCTGGGTTGTGGGTCAGGGTGCATGCAGGAGGCAACTGATGTGTCTCTCACATAGATGTATCTCTCTCTCTCCCTTCCTCCCACTTTCCTCCTTTCCTTTCTCTTATCCCCCCCTCCCTCCCTTCCACTCTCTGAAAATTAATGGGAAAAATATCCTTGGTGGTGCTGACAGAACTGACACATACATACAAATGAATAAAATTTGACTACTATCTTACATCATTCTAAAAAATTAACACAAATTGGATTAAAAACATGAATGTAAGACAGGAAAACATTAAACTCCTCAAAAAAAGCAAAGGTGTTTAGAAGCTCTTTGACATCAGTAGTGGAAATACTTTTAATCTGACACCAAAAGCAAGGACAACAAAAGCAAAAATAAACAACAGAAGTAAATGGAACTAAAAAGCTTCTGCTGAGCGTATGAAACTATCAACAAATGAAAAAAGGCAATCTACTCAATAAGAGAAAATATTTGCAAATTATATCTCATAAAGGGTTAATATTAAAAATATATAAATAATTCAATTTTCAAAAACACAAATTTAAAAATGAACAGATTTGAATAGACATTTTTTCCAAAGACATACAAATGGCCAACAGGTACAACATCATTAGTCTTCAGGGAAATGCAAATCAAGACCACAATTAAATATCATCTCACACCAGTTAGAATGACTACTACCAAAAAGACATTAAATAACCAGTGTTGGCAAGGATGTGGAGAAAAGGGAACACTGTTGATGGGAATGTAAATTGGTGCAGCTATTATGAATAATAATATGGAAGTTCCTCAAAAAATTAAAAATTGAGCTACTACATGATCCAGTAATTCCACTGCTGGGAATTTATAGAAAAACACTACTTGAAGTGATACCTGCACCCCCATGCTTATTGCAGCATTATTTATAATACTGGTAGTTAAAATATAGAAACATAAATGTCCATTGATGGATGAATAACAAAGAAACTGTAAGATTATATATATAAATTACAATGGAGTATTATTCAGCCATTAAAATGAATAAAATCTTGCCATTGCAACCTTAAAATCATTACATTAAGTGAAATGCCAGAAAATAGAGTATGATTTCTCTTATATATTTTCTTTTTTAATTTAAACTTTTAGATACAGAGAACAAACCAGAGGAAATGGAAGGTATTGGGTGAACTTTTTTTAATTAAAAAAAAATCATATATTCAATTGGCTGTTCAGCAACTTCACTTTTCTCTTCTCTAACTTACGTTTGATTGCTTTCTTATGTATACAAATTTATCCTATCCTAGTTTTATAAAAAATATTCAACCCCATAAGTTGAACTGGGATTGCTAGCATTTTTCTATCACTTTTCCATTTACAAAGTACTTTCATTAATATACATGTATATATAGCACAAAGTACTAGGTGTCCCAGTTATAATAATGCAGATTTTTTCAATAGATGGAGTTACACATATGTTGATATATATGCTATTTGTTATGTATGCTATTTTGTTTTATTGACAATAAGCTTCAAAACTTCATATGGCAAATTTTCCGAAGGTTTTACATTATAGATATTTTTTACACTTAAAAATGTTGAATTTCCTGTCTCTTCCCCCCCCCCCCCAAAAAAAGAGAGCATTTGTGGGAAGTTTTAATTCATTTCTGTATTTTTAAGAAAAGTGCTGCTGAATACTTTGGGAAGCTTATGGTGAACATGCTCCCTCTCAAGATACTTGTGAACACTGGTTTAAATGCTTTAAACGTGATGATTTCAATGTGAAAGACAAAGAATGTCCATATCAACCGAAAAACTTTCAAGACCAACAATTACAAGCATTATTGGATGAAGATGCATGTCAAACTCAAAAACAACTTGCAGAAAGATTAAACATTGCTCAGCAAACAAATTTCTGATTGTTTACAAGCAATGGGAAAGATTTTAAAAGAAGGAAAATGGATGCCACATCAACTGAACGAAAGACAAATGAAAAACCGAAAAGTCATCAGTAAAATGTTGCTTCAAGTGCACAAAAGAAAGTCTTTTTTGCATCGAATTGTGATGGCGATGAAAAGTGGATTTACTTTGAGAATCCCAAATGCACAAAATCATGGATTGATCCAGGTCAACCAGCAAGATCGACTGCAAGGCCAAATCACTTCAGAAAGAAGACAATGCTCTGTGTTTGGTGGGATTGGGAAGATGTGGTGTATTATGAGCTTCTAAAACAAGGTGAAACCGTTAATACTGATCATTACCGGCAACAAATAATAAATTTGAACCACGCTTTGATCGTGAAATGACCAGAATATGCCAGAAGACATGGCAAAGTAATTTTGTTTCATGATTATGCACCATCACACACTTCAAAACCAGTTAAAGACACGTTAAAAGATCTTGCCTGGGAAGTATTAACCCACCCGCTGCATTCACCAGACCTTGCTCTTTCAGAGTACCACTTGTTCTGATTGATGGCACATGCACTTTCTGCTTTTGTAACATATGAAGAAGTGGAAAATTGGGTCTCTGAATAGTTTGCCTCAAAACAAGAAAAGTTCTATTGGGACCGTATCTACAAATTACTTGAAAGATGGGGAAATGTGTAGCTAGCGACGGACATTACTTTGAACAAAGCACTTTTGATGTTTCTTTTGAAATTATCGTGTTTTCTTTGATGACAAAATCCACCATTATTAACCAGTACACCTAGTATATATGTGACTCTACAGTAAATGCTTGCATTGTACAGATGAGGAAATTAAGACTCAGTGAGGAAAAGTGAAAACAACTATATTCTAGAAAGCATGAAGGAAATACTGAAAGATTTAGCGTCTGCCTTGACTTGATTGAAGAAAAATTACTTTAAAAAGAATTAAAAGTCAACACAAACCTATACATATCATGAGGCAAATTAATGTTTACATAGACAATACAGTACAGAAAATATCTTTCACTTGTTTAAATAAAAAGGAATAGGTTTAAATCTATATAAATCTAATACACTGTATCATAAGAAATCTCCATTTGTTAATAAATTATATCCTTAAATATTCTGTATCTTATTAGTTTTATAGAAAGACTTCTGCAGTAATCACTGTAAATGTTATTTAAAAATTGTTAACTTAAACAAAAACCTGTTTAACCTACCTCTATCAAAACTGACCCATAGAAAAGCATTTAAACAAAAATATACCACGTACAATACCTGTCTATAGGATCAGCCTGCAGAGTTTTATCATGATCCAGAAATAATCTTGCATCTAGATCTTTGTTTTTAAGGTAAATTTCTTCATATTGTTTAGAGAGACTTTCCACCTCAAAAGAAAACAATTCTAATGATTATCCTTTCATGTCATTACATCTCTCAATACACAGAAGATTAAAGAATGTTTATACAATACACTTAATTTTACTACATACACACTGAGTTCACATGCAATATAAATAAGGCATATGTACAAGTAAAGGAAACTGCAAATTTTCAATTCTAATTTTAAACATATTTTATGCATGCACCCCATTCATTAGAATTTTATGTAGACAAGATTCATCAATGCCCAAATCAATACTGAGATGGAACTGTAAGATAAAAATAAGTATTATTATAACCACTTAACTGCCAAGATCCTCCAAACATCCCATACATTTTCACTTTTAATCTACTACACTTATCAATATAAAATGAAGTCTTTTTCAAATACTGTAACAAATCCTCTTGACTATATATTCTTCCCATCTTTTCTAAATCTTTTAATTTCACTCCAACTTCCTTCAGTTAAGTATGTTAGGCAAGAGTATTTGCTCAATTAATTAGACCAATTAATACTTTTGCATGATTTATTCCCACTCTTAGACACTTTTTCAATTGCTGGAATCTGCAATTCTTTTATCAGTTCTGCTTCATAATTTTAAATCATAATTTAAAAATTAATACGCGACAAATAACTATTTGACATGCCTTCTGTGTGCCTTTTAAGGCAAAAGTGTTTCCAACCTGAGGGCACGAAAATCGCATTCTAAAAGGAGTGGAAGAAGAAATGCAGTTAAGTATAAACTTTTTGTCTGCATAAATTTTTAGGTACAACAATCATTAATGTTTAAGTTTAATAAGGGTTACTGCCCTAGTTTAGTGAAACACTAATTATCAGTCATTTATTGGCAGCTATGAGTACTATATACTATATACAAATATTGGGGAAAATGTCAAATTTATCTTAAGATTTCTATTAAAATTATAATCCTGTCTTGTAGAAAAATTACTATAAGTGTTCAACGTTTTTTAGAGTTGTGAACAGCATATTTTTTTATAACAAGATTCAGTAATACAACATTCGGCCCCTTTTGGCCTCTCTTCTGCCCTGTAACCCTATCTTAACTAGTTGGAGTTCACTGACGTATATCACTGTGCCTTTGAATCTGTAATTTCCAACCCTTGGAAATGCTATTTTTCATAAAGCTTGCTCAGCTCAGAAATGACAACAGTCCAAACAATTTTCCACAAAACCTATCTGCTCCACTTTGGATTAGGCTGACCTCCTCCAAAATATTAAAACACCCTGTGTATACTCCTATCAGACTCTTAGAGACTCCTGTAATGTTCTATTTATTTGTCTATGTCCCACTTGCAACTACAAGTTAAATCTCTGCATCAATGATATCTAGCAAAATGCTTGGCACATACTAAGCACTCAATAAAGTTGAATGAATGAATGGATGAATGAATGAATGATTTCAGGGACTACCTACTAGTTCAGGCCACAGAATCAGCAGTCTAGCTATCTGATTTCACATCTTTTGGTCTTAGTGACTAATGCTAGCTGCTTTTAAAATACTGCTTTATCACTGAGTACTTGTTTTTCATCCTTTATCTGAAGCACCCTTTTCTCCACATATTTTACCTTAATACCTAAGTTCTCAGTTGTTCTGTTCTCATTGAAGAGCAAAATATTTGAGGCAAAATGTGAAAAAAACAAGCAAACGGACAGATGGTACACCATTAAGGTAAAATATTTCTGCAATATAATCACAGTCATTTCAACCAAATTTATTTTCAGTTACGTAGTTTTTAAAACATACTCAAAAGAGATGCTCTGCAATACCGTGATGGCAATAAAGTTAATGGCATTAATTATGGATCCTATGCACGAAGATGTGAACTAAAGCAAATTAGAGTCAAATGTGGTTGTATATATTTAGTTATATTTATTATATGTGCTGCCCAGGCGAGCACTATATTTAAATATTGGTGAAATTTAGAAATTCAAAAGTCTACACTTAGATTTTTAAAATATTTTAGTATGAATCAATTTCTAGTTTAAATTTCAAAATACTGATTATTTACATATTTTAATACATGTTAAAAAGGTTCTGTTTCTATGTAAAGTTGGTTCATCACAATTCTTAGATTCCTTTTCCTGAGCAAGAAGTATTTAATATACAGTAAAGTGATCTTAAGAAATTTAGACAACTATTCCCCACTCCCAAAAGTTCCGAAAACACATCAACATTTTATTAAGTTCTCTTTCAAATTACCTCTGGAAGTCCATTTGAAGCTACAATTCCAAGAGAATTCATAAAAGGTATAAAATTTTTGAAATAAACATTTTTCACCTGAAAAAGATAAAGGTACATGACCATTAAAATTTTTAAAAATTAATCTCCATCACTATCACTAGAATGAAAGTATTATTGACATTTTGATCAATAACTTATATTCAACCTAATGTGACATTTATTTATAATTAATTTAATTATTTACCTTTAAAATTATGTGAGGCAGGTTTCAGGTCCTAAAATGAAGGTGGAGGTGGAGTTTTTAATGAAATGGGATTTACAAGAAGAAAAGCCATTGAAACCCATTTCAGTATTCCACATTACAAATGATAAAAAGATGGGAGGCTCAAAAAAATTAATCACCTTGACCAAGATTACACAGCTAGGAAGTGGCAGAGCTGGAATTTAAACCTAATGTGCCTAACAGCAAAGCCACAACTCGTTTCACTTCTGCACTGCCTCTGGTTTGTCCCCAAAGTAGAGTTTCGTCCACTTCACACACGCCATCTAATACCTAGCTTACAGAATATTAAGTCAATTATTTTAGCATAAATTTGGGAAAATAACCTGCTTTTGTAACAAAATAATTTCACATACAAAAATAATACCCAATAATTGAATTCAAAACCAAAATAAAATGTTTTGTGGAATTATACAAATTCATGCAAAAGCATCCTGTTTTTAATAAGGAAAATAAAGACAGTACTCAAAAAAACCTGAAGTTATATTCCTAGCTATTCTAGACTTGCAATGTGTTGTGGAATTTTAAATAACTTACTTTCCTTCATTTAACTTCCTTTTACAACTTTGAAGTCTACATTTACTAAGCTGAAAATGATTTAATATCAGTTCCTGACTTCTACTTCATAAATAAGTTGTAAGAATTAAGCTCCTGTTAAACTTACTAGCTTTGTTTTCTAATTAATTCCCACTTAACTAGAATATTTAAAAGGTGGGTAGTTCACTAACTAATAATTATATAACTAACCAATATATAACCAATAAATGCTGTGTAAATAACCAAGTGTCGATTAGTTAATGTCAATTATCACCAAAGATTTTAATTACCTATACTCTAAAAAGCATTACTATAATGATTCAAAGAATAAAAAAGTAAAAAAAATGATTTACTCCTGATTTTAAAAATAAAATTTTACAAGTAGTTCTGAAACTCAGAGAATAACTAACAACTAGGAATTAGAAAATGGACTGAGTAGCAGACTGGAGGAAAAAATATATATATGTCAACTACATTTGTTAGCTTATTAGCAAAGATAATTTGTGATTCTAGGAAAGTATATAAACTCATATATATACACACATATATACACAAACATATATATACATAAAGTTGATATATCTGTATCTATATGTCTATATCTATTATTTATCGAAATTAACAAAAGCCACAGTGCTAAAAACTCAGATATCATTCCAACACTTACAAAACCCCATTTCTTCCTAGAGTTCACAGAGAAATTTCAAAGTGCAGCATTTCATATAGCTCTCTGATGGTAGTGAATTGTGGACAATATAACAATGATTGTATGAGAGAAACAGCATGGTACAGTGACAGGAGCACTGACAGCAAAATGTCCCAGAGTCTAGACTGTTAGTAATTAGCTCAGTCTCTAGAAGCTTATTTACTCATTACAAAAAGGAGGCAGAGTATATTATTTATGAGTCCTTCCAATGCCAACATTCCAGATTCTATGAATAAGATAAGCAATTCCTGGGTATTTATGTGTACTCTCTACCAACCATTATCCTCTGATGTAATATTTAGAAAGACAGTAATTGTAGAAGTCTGAACAGAAATTTAATGCTGGTATCACTTATCACTAAACCAAAAACACTAGGGCTTTCTTAGCAGGGTATTTTAAAACATTAAGGGTATCATAATCACAGAGGAATCAAAAAATAAATACATTTGAAAACTACTGCCTTAATGATTCACATTTCTGTGATTCCAGTGTGAGGAAGCTACTCTTTAAAATCAAAGTAGCTGAACATGAAAATTAAATTTTTGCTAAACATTTTGCTATTGCAAAAGGGTTAGCACTAATTACAAAAAGCAATGTCATTACAAAAGAAGTATATACTGTTAGAAAGAACTTACATCTAAATCTACTTTAACTACTTTAAAGAAATCATGAAGTCAAATTACCTCATCTATATTACATTCATGTTCTTTACAGAGAACTTCAATAATTCTTGTATCATTTTCTAGTTGTTTTGCTATCCGTGCACTCCTGTTCTGACCTCGCCTTGGTGTTCGAGGTGAACCATTAATAGGTAATACAGCTGTTTCTGTAAAAATGGTAAATTAGATCAGAACAATTACAAATTCCACTGTATAAAATAATGAAATATTTTAAATATAACTAGGAAGGTCAGAAATAATCTGGTAACATTATGCTACTTTTAATTATTAGGCTTCCTTTAAAGGCTAATAGTTTTATCTATTTATTGCATATCTATTATAAATTATGTACTAAAACAGTTTTGCCATGTTCCTATTCTTTTCTGCCCCCAACTAGTTTAAAAAGAAACTAAAATACTTAAAGCTAAATATTAGGAAGGCAAGGGGAAATAGCAAACTTATAAAGTAATTCTAAATTATCCTACTCAGTCTGCAAGGGGAAAAAATGTTTTCTGTCTTTTAAAGTATCTTAAAAATAATAAGCAACTACTTATGGGTTCAATTTCAAGATCGAATATAAAAATAAATAAATTTTAAAATTTTTAGCAAATACCATAGTAAATTATGATGCTTTCAAAAGTATATACATATCACAATGTGACACTAAATTGTGATTTCTTGAAATCTTTATATGTAGATTTTTAAATTTTTTTATTTTATTTTATTTTATTTTATTGATTTTTTACAGAGAGGAAGGGCGAGGGAAAGTCAGAAACATCGATGAGATAGAAATATGGATTAGCTTCCTCTTGCACACCCAACACCGGGGATGTGTCCGCAACCAAGATACATGCCCTTGACCAGAATCGAACCTGGGACCTTTCAGTCCACAGGCTGATGCTCTATCCACTGAGCCAAACCGGTTTAGGCTATAGATTTTTTTTAAACTCCCTAAATTATTTTGAGCATTTCCAATTTAAACTGAATGTGGATTCAGCTATTACAAAAATTACAGATGATTATGTATAAAAAGTATTAACTGCCTCCAGGCCCAACCAACAATTTACAAGAAATCAAGAGTTGAGAAGAATATGTTACACCAAACCACAGGATGCAATTGTAAAAAATTAAACATGGGAAGATCAACAGGATTTAATATATAAATTGCAAGGGGGGGGGAAAAGAGAGAAGGATAAAGGAGGGACTTTTTTTAAAGTCTTAAAAGCATATAAATCAACTGCAAAGTATAATCTCATGTAGATTCTTATCTAGTCAACCTGTAAAATTTTTAAAATTACTTTTATAAGACAAATGAAAATATGAACACTTACTAAATATTTGATGGTAGTAAGAGATCACTATTAATTCATTTTTTAGGTGTGATATAATGGTACTGTCATTATGTTTTTAAAAAGTCTTTATCTTCTAGAAATACTAAAATTTATAAGGATGAATTGTATGTAGAAATGTGCTTCAAAATAATATAGCTGGTAGAGCTGGACAGTGAAGGTAGGAAATAAATAAATGAAGGCTTATTATATTACTGTCTACTTTTGTATTCATTTGATATTCTCAATAAAAAGATAATTTAAAGTATATTATGCTAAGTCAATTCAATAACTCATCCTGGCTTCTCTTTAACCTATCACTTAAAGAATTAAATGTGCATTGAAATGATCCCCCCAAAAAACAAAGCCTATCAACCTAAAGTAACATGCTAACTGAAGTTACTAATATTAGAACATTGAAAATATTGCGGAAAATATATTTATTCTTTCCTATTTTTTCTCTCTCTGTTTTACATATGTTTTCTCCTAAATAACTGCCCTGTTTGTCAAACCATATCCAACAAATTTTCAAAAATCTGCTTCAGACTCATTTTCCCATGAAGTACTGTTCACACAGATTAATAAGGCTTCAGCTTTTCAGCCACTCAAAGACACTTTGAGACTTCTATATTTTGATCTATCCTACATTATTTTAGTATTATTAATAGTTTCATCATTTTAGGAGCCAAGAAATCAGGTCAGCCTTAGTTAATTTTACATGTTTCTGTAGTATAATAATTTTGAAATCCTATTCATGATGCCACCAGAGAAAGCAATTCTATTCTATGACAATATACTTATCTTTGCTTAATGATATCTAATTAATTAGCAACAGTTAGTTTTAATTAAATACATTTCCCATCTCATCACCCACTGAAATAGACCAATACACTTCATATAACAAAAAAGAATTAGTTACATGATCATTACAGCACTCAATAATAAAAATGTAATCTGTTCCTATAGAATGGACAACTCTTTCCCATGCAGTTTCAATTATATCTATGCCTTGTCCCTTGATTTGCTTGTTATTGGGAATGCCCTCCCTACAACTTACCAAAATACTCAAATCTTAAGTACTTTTTCACCTCCTTTATATGGCCATCCTTGCTCTTCCTCAGCTGGGAAAACTTTCTCATCTGCTGAACTTCCATAGTATTTGTATTTTGGCCCAGACCACTTTCTCCATATACTCTAATTACTTGCTTACTTATCTTATCCCTCCTGCATAAACTACTTGAGGACACAGTCCACGTCTGATTTATTTATTATCATAGCCTAGGGTCTAAAACCACTTTTTGGATGTATCAGACATTAACAAACAACTACTGAATGATGAAGTAGGAGAAGCACAAAATATTTAAAATACTTACTATATGGTTCTTTGAGCAATGCAGGAGGTGAGAGTTTGATAAAATAGTCAAGGACACATAGCATTAACTGAAATGAGATCACCAGGTCATCTTCCACTTGTAATATTTCCCCTGAATATAAAAAAGATTCACATTTTAAAGTAAAATTAGACATTGATATATTTTTTATTGTTTTTAGGGAAAGAGAGAAACATTGATATGACAGAGATACATCGATCAGTTGCCTCCAGCCCAGAAGAGGGATCAAATCCACAACCTAGGTATGTGCCCTGACCAGGAATCAAACTCACAACCTAGAGTGTGCTCAGGACTACACTCTAACCAACTGAGCCACACTGCCTAGGGCAAGATTAAGACCCTTAAGTCAGGAAAATTGTCAGTATGGATGTATCCACATACTCATTTATTCAACAGTCATTACAGGGCATGTTAAAGATTATTTTTTTTATAAAAACTCAGTCAGATTTGATATATACATATGTATATACATATATATATATATATATATATATATATAAAGTTATGAAATTATAAAGTAAATTTTATGAGAATTTTAAGTTCAGATATTATTATTATTATTCAGTCCTTATGTCTAAATTACTTTGTTTTTTTGCTTTTTAAAACTTCCAGTTTTGGTAAGAATGTATTCTGAAAATAATTTTGAAGTATGATATATGATAATCTTTAATTCTACTTATTTATGAATCCTCATATATTTTCGCTTTTAAACCCCACCCAAAATAGCTATACTAACAAAAGCAGATGTCTTTGTAAGTCCATCCAGACGTCCATTCGGACAAAGCCACAGCGGCTGCAAGGGCCTAGGGCCGTGGCTCAGGCAGCCACTGCAACTGCAAGGGCCTGGGCTCAGGCAGCTGTGGAGGCCGGCAGTGGCAGCAGCAGTGGGGAGATGGGGGCGGCACCTTCGCCTGATTGGCCAAGTTGCCTCCTACACAGGGAGGCCAGACTGTGGCTTAGGCTGGGGGTGAGGCAGAGGCAGTTAGGGGTGATCAGGCAGGCGAGCGGTTAGGAGCCAGTGGTCCTGTATTACAGGAGGGACGTCTGACGGCCGGTTTAGGACCAGTCTCCACAACTGACAGTAGGACATCCCCTGAGGGGTCTCAGATTGGAGAGGGTTCAGGCCAGGTTGAGAGACCCCCACCACATGCACACATTTTGTGCACCAGTCGTCTAGTTATAATAATAAAAGCCATTAAGAAAAGCTAAATTAGAGTATAATTGTGAAGTCACCTGTAATTATTTAGCACAAAATTCTAAAAGTTAACACAATAACTATACAAATACAGAACTGTGAAGAAATAAATACATATAATAAATACCTGAGAAAAAATTATACAGCAATATAAAATACACAAATCATGATCAAATATAGCTATAATATTTGATTATGGCTCTTTGTTGTACATTGTTTTTAAAAGAGAAGTTTGAAGAGGAACCAAGATGGTGGCATAGGTAAACACCTGTTCTTGTTACCTCTTACAAACACATCAAAATTACAAATAAAAGTCAGAACAACTATCATCCAGAATTGTGGAAAGCTGGCTAAGTGGAAGTTGTACAACTAAAGAGGTAAAGAAGAAAGCACACTGAGACAGGTAGGAGGTGCGGAGGCATGGAATGGGCTGGCACCCAGTTGTGCTGCTTTTTTAAACGGTAAGGAGATACAAACTCCCACTTGCTCTGACCTCCAGTTCTGAGTGAGACTCGGGAGTGACCCAGACATATACGGCGAGAAACTGGACTGTCTGGCATCGGGATAGGAACGCGAAGGCGGCTTTCTTCCAGATGGAGGTACATGCAGTGGTCATTGTTCCTGAGATAGGACCTTTCCAGTACAAGGCTGAATGGCAGCCATTGCTGTTTGCTCCACATGGTGATTCCCTGAGACCTCGCCCCATCCAATTTACAACCCCACCCAAGCTGTGTGCAGGGGCTTTTACATATGAATGGCCTGTCCTTTCTCAGTCTAAAACATGTCAAACAGGCAGCAGCTGGGTCAGGGAGCCCCAAAGCAATCAATCTGGCAGCAGCAGCCTGCCTTGCTACACAGCTGGACCTCATCTGGGTACTTTCAAACACAATACAAAGAAGGGGAATCTGCAGATCTCTCTGTAGCTCCTACTGGGCAACCCCTGGCAGTGAATGACTTTGCACCTCCTTGGAGATCCAAGAGCCAGTGTACACAGTAGTCAGTGTGAAACCATACCAGATTAAAACTCTTCACATCCACAAGTGACACACTCAAGGGGCAGATTCAGTGAGCACCAAAGCCCCACTGAAGCAATTCCTGCCCCATAAGGGTGTCTCCTGCACAGCAGCTCTTCCATTGTGGACACAGCTGGTACTCACAGCCAAATGGCCTGGAAGTCGATTCCTCCCAGTGGTAACAATAGCAATCAAGACTTAACTACAACAAGACTGTGCATACAGCCCACAAAGGGGTGTACCAGGAGTGTCCACTTCAGGTGACTGGGGAGGCTGAGATACTGAGCCCTATAGGTCACCTACCACACAAGGCCATTCAAGGAGGCTTAGCAGCTACCCAGTACATAGAAACAAACACAGGAAAGCAGCCAAAATGCAGAGACAAAGAAACATGTCACAAATAAAAGAAATGAATAAAAGCAAAATACTGGATACAGAGTTCAAAACCACAGTTATAAGATTACTCAAGAATATTCTAGAAACCTCTGAGGAACTTAGTGAGACCTTCAAGGATCTTAGTGAAAAAAGACCATTCATAAATTAAGCATACACTGAGTGAAATAAGGAATTATATACAGAGATTCAACAGTAAACTAGAGGATCCCAAGAATCAAGTCAAAGATTTGAAATACAAAGAAGCAAAAACCACCCAACCATAAGAGCAAAAACTAAAAGAAAAAAGAATCTAAAAATATGAAGATATGAAGAAGGAGCCTCTGGGACAACTTCAAGTGTACCAACATCTGAATTACGGGGTGCCAGAAGAAGACAGAGAACAAAATATTGAAAAACCTATCTGAAGAAATAATGACAGAAAACTTCCCCAACCTGGTGAAAGAAATAGACTTACAAGTCCAAGAAGCACAGAGAACCCCAAACAAAAGGAATCCAAAGAGGACCACACCAAGACACATCATAATTAAAATTCCAAGAGCAAAAGACAAAGAGAGAATATTAAAAGCAGCAAGAGAAAAACAGTTAGTTACCTACAAGGGAACACCCATACAATTGTCAGCTGATTTCTCAACAGAAACTATGCAGGCCAGACGGGAGTGACAAGAAATATTCAAAGTGATGAATAACAAGAACCTACAACCAATATTACTCTACCCAGAAAAGTTATCATTTAGAATTGAAGGTCAGATAAAGGGCTTCAGAGACAAGAAGAAGCTAGAGGAGTTCAGCACCACCAAACCAGTATTATATGAAACTAGAGGTCTAGTGCATGAAATTGGTGCATGCCCGGCATGTCCCTCAGCCCAACCTGCACACTCTCCAATCTGGGAGCCCTCAGGGAATGTCCTACTAATGGCTTAGGCCTGCTCTCCATGGTTCTCTGCTCTCTGCAAGGCCTGCCTGCTCCATACCACGGCAATGGGCTAGCAGGCCCTACTGGCCACACTTGCCTCGTCCCTCGTTGCTGCAGCAATGGCCAACCAGGCCCTGCTGGGTGCTGCCTGTGGGCCCGCTCACCTGCTCACAGATTGCTGCGGCTACAGCCAAGCAGGCCCTGCTGTCTATTGTCAAGCTGCGTGGCCACCCTTGAGCCACCAGTCCAGCCCTGCCTGGCTCCCTAGGCCCTGCCTCCCTCTCCGAGCCTCGGCAGTGTATGACAAGGCCGCCCCCAGTGTAGGTGCATGGAGGCTCCTGCCACCCCAACCCCGACTCTGCGTGTGCAACCTCTTCCTGTCTGGTCAATCTGTTACGACATCCCAATTAATTAGCATATTTCTCTATTATACATATGGATGCTGAAGGTTTTTCTTTAAGAAGAGGAGGAAGAAGAAAAAGGTAAAGATAAAAAATTATGAACAACAAAGTGACAACAAATACTTATCTATCAACAAGTAAATCTAAAAATCAAATGAATAAAATATCTGATGAACAGAACAAACTGGTGAAGGTAATAGAATCAGGAGCATGGAAAAAGAGTGGACTGACAATTCTCAGGGGGAAAGTGGTATGGGGGTGCAGGAAGAGACTGGACAAAGAGCTTACACCTACGGACAAGGACAGTGGCGGCGGGGGGGGGTGAGGGCCTGGGATGGGGTGGCAACCAGATGGAGGGGAACTATGGGGGAAAAAGAGGAACATCTGTAATAATCTGAACAATAAAGACTAAAAGAAAAGAGAGAGAAGTTTGGCTCACTTTCTATTTCTCATATAAGACTGATAAACCATTAATAACCCCAACAAAACCCGGCCAGTGTGCCTCACTGGTTTGAGCACTGACCTATGAATCAGGAGGTCATGATTCAGTTCCCAGGTTGTGGCTTGATCCCCAGTAGGGGGCATTCAGGAGGCAGCCAATCAATAATTCTCTCTTATCACTGATGTTTCTATTTCTCTCTCTCCATCTCTCTTCCTCTCTGAAATCAATAAAAATATATTTTTTAAAAACAATATCAACAAATACTGATGGTGTAGAAACCATGAGAAATAAGTAACCCTGGATCAGGTAGGTTTTGCTAGATCCATAGGAATGGTACAAAAATATGTTTGTAATAATATATTTAAAAAGTTATTTAAAAATACCATAGAGGTAAAGAATGATATGAAATAATTCTAGTTAAAAATAGTAGATTGAAGTAAAATAAAAAGAATTTCTCTCCTCCAATTGTATATAATCAAAGGCTAATATGCAAATCAATTGGACAACTGAGCCACCAGTCACTATGATGTGAATTGACCACCAGGGAGCAGACACTCAACAAAGAATATAGGAGCTGCCCCCTGGTGGTCAGTGCACTCCCACAGAGGAACACAACTTAGCCAGAAGCCGAGCTCATGGCTGGTGAGCACAGCAGTAGTAGTGGGACGCTCTCCTGCCTCCATGGCAGCACTAAGGACTCCTCGGGGGTTTTGGACTGAGAAAAAGCGCAGGCCAGGCTGAGGGAACCCTCCACCGCCAGTGCACGAATGTCATGCACCGGGCCTCTAGTATCTAATAAAAGAAAAGAAACAAATATACCGGTTAAGTGCTAGCACCAACAGCAAATTTGAGACACTAACACCGAAAGTATTATCTCTTTTCTCTTCTTACTTGGAGAAAGTGGAAATTGTTGATGAGAAAATGGAGGAAAGTAAACAACTATAGCTAACTTTCTGACAAAGATTCCAGATAAGAAAACAATTTGAATCTCAATACAACCCTGTTATGGAAAATAGGATATAACTGCCACCAGAAGTGTTGTTTTATTATTTATTCTAACAAAACTCTCCAAACATCAAAGACATGTAGCGCAGCTCTATCCAGTTTGACCCAACCTGCAGACTGATGGGTCCCGGGTTCGATTATGGTCAAGGGCACATTCCCAGGTTGCAGGCTCAATCCCTTGTGGGAAGCATGCAGGAGACAGCCTATCAATGATTCTCTCTCATCATTGATGCTTCAATCTCTCTCTCTCTCTCTCTCTCCCTCTCTTTCTTCCTCTCTCTCTCTCTCTCTCTCTCTCCCCCTCCCTCCCTCCCTCTCTCCCTCTATCTGAAATCAATAAAATAATTTTTTAAAAGACATAGCATTCCAGATGAACTCTCCACTTTCTCTCCCTCTGACTAAAAATCTAAAACAAAACAAAACAAAACAAAACAAAAAACCCTGCTCTCATAGCCTTTTGGAGGAACACAAATCATAGATAAAATGCAAAGTGAGTAAAGGTAAATTTATTCACACCACATCAAAGAAAACAGAAAATCAGGTCAGGTTTGCCACATGGGGGGGAAGCACAGAGATTATGCAAACATATTACAGAAAAGAAGAAATGTAATCACAACAGAGAAGGGGAGGAAATCAGATAGAAACCCAATCTGAAAGATAATTTATCAGAAGAAAATGTCCTGAGTCCTTGAACTAACTTAAAAAACACATTTTATAAAAACAAGGAGCTGCCGAGACCGGTTTGGCTCAGTGGATAGAGCGTCGGACTGCGGACTGAAGGGTCCCAGGTTCGATTCCGGCAAGGGCATGTACCTTGGCTGCGGGCACATCCCCAGTAGGGGGCGTGCAAGAGGCAGCTGATCGATGTCTCTCTCATCGATGTTTCTGACCTTCTATCCCTCTCCCTTCCACTCTGTAAAAAACCAATAAAATATATTTAAAAAAACAAGGAGCTAAACAACCTAAGAAAAATCTGAGAACCAAATAACAGCATTACAAACATAGTTTAGCTCAAAACAGAAGGCTTGACATAAAAATATTCAATACATAAGAAAAACACCATCTGAGGATCCTCAGAGGGAGGGGTGGGAGTGGAGGAGGGAAGAAATCAACTGAAGTACTAGTATATGCATATATGCATAAGCCATGGACATAGACAATAGTGGGGTGAAGGCCTGGGGAAGGGACAGGAGTGGGGAAGAGGGGACATCAATGGGGGAGAATGGGCTACTCCTGTAATACTTTAAACAATAAAGATAAATTTTGAAAAAAGAAAAACACTGACTGGAAGACATGACTCTGTGGTTGAGCATCGACCTATGAACTAGAAGGTTCACAGCATGTATGGGAGGCAACAGATAAATGTTTCTCTCTCACATGGATGTTTCTCTCTCTAAAATCAATAAACAGGGAGTAAAGAGGAGAAATGGAAGATACGTGTAATACTATCAATAATAATTTTTTTAAATCAATAACAATTTCCTCAGTAAGAATTTCAAAAAAAGATCATATAGATTTTGAGTGTGCATTTCCATGATATATGTTCTGTATATTGCAGTATGTGCCCAGTACTCAAAGTCATATCATCTTCACCATATATTCGGCCAACTTTAACCTTTATTATCCCTCTACCCACTTCCCTCTGGTAGCCACCATACTGTTATCTGTGTCCATGGCTTTCAGTTTTATATTCCACTATACAAGATGAATAAAATCATATGGTTCTTAGCTTTAGCTCACTTAATTTTATTTAGCATAACATTCTCAAGGTCCATCCAAGTGGTCACAAATGGCAATATTTTATCTTCTGTATGGGCTAAGTAGTATTCCATTGTATATATTTACATCTTTTTATCCAACTATCTTTTGAAGGACCGTTGAGTTTTTTCCATTTCTTGGCCACCTTGTTGGAACTGCTGAAGGACAGTTGAGTTTTTTCCATTTCTTAGTCCCTTGTTGGAGCTGTTGTTTGAAAATATCTTCTCTCAGTTGGTCGGTTGCCTTTTTGTTTTGTTGGTGGTTTCTTTTGCTGTGTAATATTATCAATAGTATTGAAGCTTTCTAGGTTGATATAGTCCCATTCATTTATTTTTGCCTTTAATTTCCTTCCCTTCAGGGTCAAATCCATAAAATGTCCTTTAAAACCAAGGTTCTATGGGAGGTGGATGCTGGGGGAGATCTACCGAAGGACTTGTATGCATGCGTATGAGCATAACCAATGAATGAAAGACACTGGGGCAGGAGGGGGGCAGGTGGGGACATGTGCTGGGGGGTAAGGGAGGCTGGGGGGAGGATATTGGGGGGGGGAGGAAAATATAAGTACTACTATTAAATATAAGTTATATTGTAAATAAAATAAATAAAAATAAATAAATAATTTTAAAAATGCAATTACTAAAACAAAAAAATAAAAAAATAAAACCAAGGTTCTAAGTTTAGTACCAATGTTTTCTTCTATGTAATTTATTGTTTCATATCTTATATTTAGGTCTTTGATCCATTTTAGTTTTTGTGCTTGATGACACACTGTAGTCTAGTTTAATTCTTTTGCATATGACTTTTCCTAGCACTATTTATTGAAGAGGCTTTCTTTCCTCGATAGTATGCTTTTGGCTCCTTTGTCAAAAATTATTTGCCCAGATACATGTGGTTTTATTTCTGGTTCTCAATTCTTTTTAATTGGTCTGAGTATAAGATTTTTTGGCCCATACCATGCTGCTTTGATCAGTGTTGCTCTGTAGTATTTGAAGTCAGGTAGTATGATACCTCCAGCTTCATTATTTTTTTCCTCAGGATTTTTCAGTTATTTGGGTTCTTCTGTCATTCCATACAAATCTGATATTTTGTTCTATTTGTTTAAAAAATGTCATTGGGATTTTTATGTGTATTACATTGCTTTGAAAAAACCCATAATTTTAATGATGATTAATTTTGGATGGGTTTGGGGTAACTTTTCCATTTTTCTTTGCATTTTGTTGTATTATTTGGATTATTTTTAGTAAGTACACATCATTTTTATGAAATCAATAAGATTATTCTTTAAAAATTAGAAAGAAAAGAGGAGTGGATATTAGAAATGAAATGCGATATTTCCAATGTTGCTTCAATATTAGAATTACAAGGACTTGATAATAGTTAACAAGTCACAGAAAGAATTGTGGTTAATAGGGAGAGGGGGGAGGCAACATTAAATTGAATAAAACTTTAGCTTAGTCCAAAAGTTTAATCAATTATTACATAATGTAATGTAATAATGTAACAAACATAAAGACTTTACCTTTAGCTAGTAAAAACGTGATCCAAGAAACTTTTAGCACCAACACAGAATTTATTTCAGTGGATAACCTAGTAAGCAATCAGAAAGGGGAAAAAAAATTTTTAGTATAGCTTTCTAACTATACCTGATTCCCTCCCACACATACTTTTTTAAATGCAGAGTTGATTACATATTAGAATACAGTCTAATTTAAATGCACAATTTTCACATGAGCTTACTACTTTGTCTCAGTTAATGATTATACTAAGGTAATATTGTGCCCATAGTAATAAACATTTCATTTAAACAATTTAATTACACACAGGAAATAGTATACTATACTGTACTCAGTTTCTAGTCACTTAATAGTTTTCTGTTGTTTTCTACTGAAAATCAACATAGTAAGCAGAAAAACAGAACTTTGGGTTATTCTAGTTCACCAATTCATTCACTTGTTGGAATTAACAAGTGAAATTAATAATGAACAGAGTTAATCCTATCTAATAAAAGAGTAATACCCAAATTGACCACAACTCCAATACGCCCACAAACCACACCCATAAACCACGCCCACCAGCCAATCAGGAGCAAATAAACCCCAACCAAGATGGATGCGCCCACTGAGAGCAGGAGGGAGGCTTGGGTTTCCCTGGCAAGGGAGGAAGCCAAGCTTTCCACCTGCCCTTGCCGGCCTAGGCCTCCACTCAATGCTACAAAGTTTCAATTATAGAAGATATATCCCAACAAAATAGTAACAGCCATGAAGCTGGAGAGAGCAGAGGCTAGGGTTGCACGGAGATGGAGGAAGCCAAGCTTCTGCAGCCCTAGTGCCTAGGGCTGCATTCTAGGCTACAAAGTTTCAATTACAGAATACAAATAAACCCAAGTAGAAATGGCTGTCACCAAGGAGCGAGCAGAAGGCTTGGCTCTGCTGCAGGCTACAAAGTTTCAATTGTACAACATAAATTAATCCCAGATCCCAGGGCCTCCACTTGGGTCACTGGGGGGCATAGCCAGCCTGCAAACCACCACAGGCCCCTTCACCCAGGCTGCCCCACTCCAAAGGAGCTCCCACCCTGATCCGGGACACTCTTCAGGGCAAACCAGCTGGCCCCCACCCATGCACCAGGCCTCTATCCTATCTAATAAAAGAGTAATACGCAGATTGACCATCACTCCAACACACAAGAGGGCTGCCCCCATGTGGTCAAAGATCCTGCCCCCATGTAGACACAAGATAACAATCACAAGATGGCCAGAGGGGAGGGCAGTTGGGAGGGACCAGGCCTACAAGGGAGGGCAGTTGGGGGCGATCAAGCCTGCAGGGGAGGGCAGTTAGGGATGACCATGTTGGCAGAGGAGGGAAGCTGGGGGCAAACAGGCTGGCAGGGGAGCAGTTAGACATCACTTAGGCTGACAGGGTAGTGGTTAGCAGGTGATCAGGTTGGCAGGCAGAAGCGGTTAGGGGCAATCAGGGAGGCAAGCAGGTGAGCAGTTTGGAGCCAGCTGTCCTGGATTGTGAGAAGAATGTCCGACTGCCCGTTTTGGCCCAATCCTACCAGGATCGGGCCTAAACTGGCAGTTGGATATCCCTCGAGGGGTCTCAGATTGGAGAGGGTGCAGTCTGGGCTGAGGGACACTCTCACCCCCCATGCATGAATATCATGCACTGGGCCTCTAGTAAATATATAACTTTCCTTTATATTAATCATCTTTAATACTACTACCTGAATGGGGCAGAAAATTTCATATACTACTCATTCTTTTTCCATAGAAAAACTCTATAGAGATCTTACATGGCTATACTGTTGGAACATATGTTATAGGTAAAAAATAATTTGGAAGTTTTAATATAGGTGTTCATACTTACTTTTTACACAAAAATTATGTGCCTGACCTTGGCCAGGTAGCTCAGTTGGTTGGAGCATGATCCAGTACACCAAAAGGTGCAGGTTCAATTCTAAGTCATGGTGCATATCTAGATTGTAGTTTTGACCCCCTAATCAGGGCATGTATGGGAGACAACCAATCGATGTTTCTCTTTAACACTGATGTTTCTATCTATCTATCTATCTATCTATCTATCTATTTATCTATCTCCTCTCTTCCTCTCTCTCTAAAATCAATAAAAATATATCCTAGGGTGAGGATTCAAAAAAAAATGTGCCTGTAATGGAACCTCAATAAAGATTTAGTCAATGAACGTGCAGTTTTCTCAGAGTTCATGATTCATTGCACTGAAACAACTTCCACTTTATTAGTTCCCCTGTATAGTAAAAGGTAAGCATTTCATATGATTTTTCTTTATGAGAAGATAAATAATCTGCGGGGCTTAGAATTATAACCTTACTTTATGAAGAAGCATGCTATAATCAATCAAACTAACCCTGACATTATCAACATATTTGAGATCACTCCAGAAAGATCTTTCTTTAAAAAAAAAAAAAAGTGGAAAAAAAAAACCCATGCATTGAACTACTTACAAACTGCTTGGTTGCGTCAAATATATAAGTTCACATGTCCTAAAAGGAAAAAAATAATTATATTAACATTGTGGCTTTTTATGAAGTTACTTTCTAATATTTTTCATAATTTAAAAATTGATTTCATCAGGTTTTATTAATCTTATTTAAGAAGTATATGTTTTAAAAACAAAAAAATCATAGCATTATAAAAAAAGGTATATTTTTCCATCTATGGCATTTCACACACGTCATAGTAATATCTAATTACAAAAGGATTGGACTGCATATGTGCCTTTGTAACTCATATGTATATTTATAATTGAATCTTGATCTTGTTAGAATCCCAGATCAGGTCATAAAAACCTATTTAATGAATAGCCTCACTAAAATAACACAATTGAAAAGTACAATAAAACCTACTTTTTTAGGACAATGACTTCCAGAATGGCAAAATAAGGATCTTCATTGAACTGTTTCCATTATAATAACTATAACTTGTGAAAATTATTTATTCAAAAACTTTTAAAATCTCTGGAAATTTTCCTAAGGTTATATAAAGCAAAAATAGAAACTTCTCTACAAGAAAATTTACTAAATCTTGGTAAGCACAATGATAGTCTGTGGAATTTAAAGAAAAACTCACTTTTTCCTCCTCTCTATCCCAGCATCACAAAGCTCTAACATGGGCAGGTGCTGCCAAGACACAAGGTTCCCTCTCTCCTGAACTCCCAGCCTGGGACTATCTTTCTGGGAAGTGCAAGATACCAGCATTTTTCATATGCCATGCAAGACAAGTGAGAGGTCTGGGGCTCCCTTCCTCCCCAGTCATAGGACAAAAAATCCAGGAAGAGCAGATCAAGATTACTGGGGCCCTGACTTCCCTTACTCCAGTTAGCTGATAAGACAGAGGCTCCAACCAATAAAGGCAATCTGAGAAGGGATTATATGGCCCCTTCTTAGCACCCCACTCTTAAAACAGAGGTGTCACTCAAAAAAGTGGACACTAGACCCATTCTTATCTCCTGAGTAGTGGCACGAAAGTATTGTCCAGGGGAGATATAGGCCTTAAGGACAAAGATATCTGAAGCTCTCTCCAAGGGAATTAACTTCAATTAATATCAAATAAAGAGACATAAGTCATTGGAACAGAGTGTGGAAATAATCAAGGCTAAAAGCCCTAATGAAAACAATGGAGATGTTGGTAGTAAGCAAGTAAGAGAAAGCTGGTAGTTATATGAGAGCAACAACCTAAATCCTAGACCACCTAAGAGAGAACCAGAGGGAAAGCTAGGAAAAGCTCTCCTGAGGTTAGAACAAACCTCAAGACCAGACTCAGAGATTACTCTTGCAAAGGGAGCCAAATTTAAAGGAATAAGACCAATACCACTGTAACTAACCTAATTATTAATAACAGGAAAGGAGCAAAGGGAAGGCCAGACATTATAAGCATTCTTCCCTTAACAAAGGCCATTGGCCAGAATGTGTGTGGCCACTGCAAACTCCAGATGATTTGAAATATTTAATCCCCTAAACAAAGGAATTCACCCTCTTGTGCTTTCAGGTCCCTTCGGACTCTTGTTACTTATGGAGCGCTCTCCAGCATTCTCCCATATAGCCCACAGCCATGTGGACTCACACACACAATGGACTACTGGACTGCAACTTGCCTGATGCTGTATTGGACCTGGCTCCAACATGGAAACAAAACTCTGGACATCGGCTTTGCTTCTAGCTTTACTGAAACCCCAGCTATACTTCTATGACTGAACTAAGGGAAAGGGAACCTTAGAAATCCAGGAATGTAATTCCATCAAAATAAAGCTTTCTCATATATCTCATCCACTGATGAGGGCCTCCAAAAATTCTTATTCCTATAGCCCCAATAACCCCACTACCCCAAGAACACCACTTCCACCAATACCCAGGGCATTGTCAAAAAATAAAACAATCAGTTAGTAATTAGTGGAAAGTAAAAGCTAGATGCAATAACAACCAAGGCAGGTAGGTTAACAGAGAGAACAGAGGAGACTGTGGCTACATGGAGGAGCCCATGGCTACATGGAGGAGCAATATCACAAGCTATACACACTGGGATAAATAGTCTTCATTGAACTATTACAGCTAGGTCACCAGATAAACAAGAAAAGAATAATTAACAGCAAGCCTCAGGATTGAGGAGAATCTATCCAGAGTTACCAAAATGTTATAAAAAATGCCAGTTTGCAAAAATAAGTATGAAAGTGTGAACTCTACATAAGGAAAAAAGCAGGCAACAGAAACTGCATTTAAAAAATCCAGGTGTCAGACTTAACAAAGACTTCAAAGCTGCTTTTATAAATATGTTTGAAGAACTAAATAAAAGCAGGCTTAAAGGAGAAAGAAATATATGCTGACAATGTCCCATCCTACAGAAAATACTAATAAAGAGACATAAGTTTTTTTTAAATAACCAAGTGGAAATTTGAGTTGAAAGGCACAATAACCTAAATGAGAGATTCACTAGAGGAACTCAACAATAGATCCGAGATGGCAGAAGAATCGCTAAATTTGAAGAGAGTTAAAGAGATTAAGTTTGAAGAACAAAGAGAAAAAGACAAAATGAAAAGATTCACAGAAATGGGGGACACCAAAAAAATCCCAATATACAGAGTAATGGGAGTATCCGGAAGGGAGGAGTAGAGAGAGGGAAAGCAGAAATAATATTTAAAGAAGTAATGGCTGAAATTTTCCCAAATCTGATTTTTTTAAAAAAACACACAACAACATTATTCCATATATCCAAGAAAAAAAAATTCCAAGTAGGATGAATATAAAGAGATCTACAACCAGATGCATCAAAGTAAAAACGATAGAAGACAAAGAGAAAATCTTGAAAGCAGCCATAGAAAACTGTTCCAACATTAATGACTATCTTCTCATTAGAAATAATGACCATCAGAAGGCAGTGAAATTACATATTCAAAGTGCTGAAGGAGGATGCAACCAAGATGGCGGCATAGGTAAACACCTATTGTGCTGCCCCGCACAACAATTCCAAAACTACAACATAACAACAAGACAAACATCATCCAGAATCACCGGAAAGCTGGCCGAGTGAAAACCCCACAAATAAAAGTGAAAGTGGGACACTGAGACTCAGAGGAGCGGCGGGGCGCAGCCTTGAAGATATGCGCAGAATCAGAGGTTAGGAGCCATGGCCACGCGCACAGGCTGTAGGGCTGGCAGCAGCAATCCAGGCTGGATTTCTCCAATGGGGAGGGCGGAGATGTCCCACTGCATGGATTCCCCAGTGCCAGGCGAGATCCGAGACCGGGTATGGACCCTAAAAGCCAGGCACGGCAGAGGCCTCCTAGTCTGAGGAGAATCCGGGTTGCCTGGAACCGCAGTTTGCACATGTAAAGTGTGCGACAGCACAGATGTGCGACTTGCTCCCTGGCGACTTGCCCCCTGGTCCCGGAGACCACTGGACTGCTTTCTTTAACAACCCTGGGTGAGACTTTGGGTGTGTAGACTCATTTGGGGAGAGGCAGAGTTGTCTGGCAAGGGGTAGAGACTAACGGCTTTCTCTTGGAGGTGCCTGCAACCATTACCACCCAACAGAGACCCGCACGCCACATAGGACGTAGCTGACGCTAACGCTGCATGCTCAGCTCAGGGACTCCGCCCATCCAACCTGAACACAATCTCTCTTCACAGCCAATTGGCCTGGAGGTCAAACCCTCCTAGGGCTAACAACAACAAGCTGTGTTTAAATTCAAAAATACTGTACAACCCATAAGGATTGCAGGAAGAGGACCCACCTCAGGTCACTGGGGAGGCTGAGCCATTGTCCCTTAGAGGACATCTACCACATAAAGCAGCCACCATGCAGAGACGTGGAAAGAAATCAGGTGTGAAAGAAATGGAGGAAAAAAAGACGACTAGACATAGAGTTCAAAACCACGGTTATAAGGCTCTTCAAGAGGCTCCTAGAAAAGGCCAATAAACTTAATGAGAACTACGAGGAAATGAACAAGACCAACAAGGAAATGAACAAGACTTACGAGGAAATGAATGAGACCTACAAGAAAATGAATGAGACTTACAAGGAAATGAATGAGACCTACAAGGAAATGAAGAAGACCTACGAGGATATGAACGAGACCCTCAAGGACATGAAAAAGGACCAACCAAAAATCAAGCATACACTGACAGAAATAAAAAATATTACACGAAGTCCTAAAAGCAGTCCAGAGGGCCACAAGAACCAAGTCAAAGATTTGAAATACAAAGAGGCAAAATCCACGCGGCTGGAAAAGCAAGAAACAAAAAGAATCCAGATAACTGAAGATAGCGCAACGGGCCTCTGGGACAACCTCAAGCATGTCAACATCTGAATTATGGGGGTGCCAGAAAAAGAGAGAGAGCAAGGTAATGAAAACCTACTTTAAGAAATAGTGACTGAAAACTTCCCCCACCTGGTGAAAGAAACTGACTGAAAAACCCAAGAAGTACACAGAACCCCAAAATATAGGAATCTAAAGAGGACCACACCAAGACACATTATAATTAAAATGCCAAGAGCAAAAGATAAAGTGAGAATATTAAAAGCAGCAAGAGAAAAACAGTTAGTTACCTATAAGGGAGCACCCATATGATTGTCAGCAGATTTCTCAACAGAAACGATGCAGGCCAGACGGGAATGGCAAGAAATATTCAAAGTAATGAACAGCAAGAATCTACAACCAAGATTACTCTACCCAGCAAAGCTATCATTCAGAATTGAAGGTCAGATAAAGTGCTTCGCACATAAGAAAAAGCTAAAGGAGTTCACCACCACCAAACCAATGTTATATGAAATGCTGAAAGATATTCATTAAGAAGAGGAAGAAGAAAAAGGTAAAAATATAAATCATGAACACAAATACACATCTATCAACAAATGCATATAAAAATCAAGTGAATTAATAATCTGATGAACAGGATAAACTGGTGAATATAACAGAATCATGGACATAGAGAAGGAATGGACTGACAATTTTTGGGGAGAAAAGGGGTGTGGGAAGTACAGAGGGTTCCGCAGGCCTCGGAAGGGTGGGCTCTGGCCAGCAGTCCTGCAGTGGTGGTTGTCCCTGGAGGACTGGTGGGGGGCAGGGAGTTGGGGGGGAGCAGTAGGAGGGTGGCGAGGCCGAATGGAGATTAACTGTCAAACCTTCCAGCTTGGCACCTTTCTTCCAATTGTACATGGCTGGCCAAAACCGGTTTGGCTCAGTGGATTCGGACTGAAAGGTCCCAGGTGCAATTCCAGCCAAGGGCATGTATCTTGATTACGGGCACATCCCCAGTAGGGGGTGTGCAGGAGGCAGCTGATTGATGTTTCTCTCCCATCGATGTTTCTGACTTTCTATCCCTCTCCCTTCCTCTCTGTAAAAAATCAATAAAATATATATTTTTAAAAATTGTACATGGCTGTTTCGAAGCTATACCTGCTCAGGGCAGGGCTCCAATCTCCTGGAGCGGGGTGGGGGCCGGGCCAGGGCAGAACCAGGCAGGCTAGGAGGGCGGGTTTAGCCACACCCTCAGTGAGGTTCAGCAAGCTTCAGCTGCAGAGACCAATGCTACCATATTACAATTAAACACCAGGAGCAAGAAAAATTTCTTCAAAAACCCCTAGGCCACCCAAGCCAGTTTTGCTCTGTGGTTATAGCATAAGCTTGCAGACCAAAAGGTCTCGGGTTTGATTCCAAGTCAAAGGCACATACCTTGGTTCCAGGTTCAATCCCCAGCCCCTCATGCAGGAGACAACCAATTGATGTCTCTCTCTCACATCTCTCTCTCTCTCCTCCCTCTCCCCTCTCTCTCTCTCTCTTCTCTCTCTCTCTCTCTCTCTCTCTCTCTCTCTCTCTCTCTTTCCCTCCCTCCCTCTCTTCCTCTTTCCCTCCCCCTGCTTCTCCCTTCCACTCTTTCTGAAAATCAATGGGGAAAATATCCTTAGGTGAGGATTTTTTTAAAAACTGTAGGGCCAATCCTTCAGTTTTCTTTCCACTTTTCTCATTCACCAACACACCTCTGAAGTTGGGCTGACATACCAACCAAAAAGAAAAGGAAAAATAGAAAAATCCCTTTGAGAAGATGTTTCTTTTCAACTCTTATCTCCATACTCATTCTCTCCCTTAATAAGGACACATCTTTTTTCCCTTCTCCTCTTACAACTGCTTATTTAGCTAAAACATTAACTTTCATTCTTTTACCCAAATAAAATGAGCCCCAAAATGAACATAGTAATAGGCACATGCCAAATTAAGGATGTAATACTAGGAGTGCAGACTTGGATGAAAAGTACTAGCATATTAAAAACTTAACCTAAGTTTATCTGAATTTCATCTTTTTCCTAGTTGAACAAGTCTTCTAAACCACCATTGGGAATACAATCATGGCTTGGCAGTATAGATTACATATACCTTCCATCACCAATATGTTTTCTCTTTCTGAATTAAATTACATCATTAAGAAGAAGTTTAAATTCAGGTCACTCTTCCACTCAAAACTAAACTATAAATCTTCTCACAGAGAAGGCTAAAGTGGGAACTAAGCTTAAAGTTTGGTAAAACAAATGGAAACCTGAAAACATAAAAAAACAATTAATTTTGGAGGAAACATTCAGAATGCATATAATTGGATAAATTAAAAAGCAAAGAATTAATAAGAAAACTTATAGCAAAGGAACAAGTCTAAGGGATAATACCTAATAACTTTGCCTGGCTGGTGTGGCTCAGTGGTTGAGCACTGACCTATGAACCAGGAGGTCACAGTTCTATTCCTGGTCAGGGCACATGCCCATGTTTTGGGCTCGATCCCCAGGAAGGGGCATGCAGGAGAAGGCCAATCAATGATTCTCATCATTGATGCTTCTATTTTTCTCTCCTTCTCCCTTCCTCTCTTAAATTAATAAAAATAAATTTTTAAAAAGATAACTAATAACTTTACTAAATATATAATAGTTTCCAGATGGAATCTAGCCGTGAAAAATGATATAAAAAAAGGATATAATCCTAATAAAATTTTTACTTTACCTTTCTAATTTGCTGTAGAGTGCACACAATACATTATACTTCTTCAACAGTCTTGACATAGCATTATCAACTTTGGTACTGGTATCAATTTCTTTTAGTAAGTAAAAAAATTTATAGACACTACAAAGGAAAGAATAGAAAAAAGTGAATCACAATTTTAAAATTTTATTTTATTTCATTTTCAAAGCATAGACATTTCAATTCAAAATATTATTAGCTCTATATCAAATCACTTATATCCTTTAGAAGGAATTACATTTTTATTTTCCTAGAATTTGAAGAGAAAAATAATCCACTAATCTTCAACGTACACCCTTATATCTATATACCTATGCCTACATCTATTTATCATTAAGGATATAAAAAAAGGATAATAAAAGACATACATAAATACATATTTATTTCCATTATCTATCTATATGTTTTTAAAACTGTAACTTCACATTTATTTATCCAATTCCAACATAAACTCAATTGTTTCATTTCATGTTTATAACTCTTCATTGACAGTGAGAAAGCACAGAATTCATTTATCTTTAATTTATTGACTCAGTCTTCCTGTATGTAACCACCCTGCATCTCCAAAGCTCCCCCACATGGGTACTCTTCTCTCCTGTTCCAACTGACTTCCATTCACTCCTGGACCGCCCTCAAGGGCAGCCACCAGACCCATTCATAGGCTGTCCAGCAGCTGAAGTTACAGGTTTCCTTCCGAAAAAAAGGGCTGGAGTACTCAGACAGTTATTTGAGAACTGGAAAAATAGAAATTTCAGCTATCAGCAAAGGGCACAAAGCCCAAAAGGTTATTAAAGTTCCTTTAATATAGAAGGGATTAGGGCAGCCATGACACACTATGTGGAGAATCCAAAATAGGAGTGGAGAAATGATATGGAGTAGATGACCAGATTGTTACTTAGAAAAGAGAGTGGAGCAAATGTGTGGATACATCCAGGGAAAAAAAGAAATCACCCTTAGAATAGCATTTATTCAAGAACCACTCAGTTTCGGTTTTAATGAGATATATGGCATTACCTATTCAAGGAGCACCATGAAAACCATGAACTGTGAATACAAAGCCTTCTTTTTCTAGGGTTAACTTATGTGACTGTCTTCCTTCTGCGGCCCTCCTCTGAAGGAAAAAGGAGGCAGGGTAGACAGGCAGGCAGGCTGGCAGGCCGGCATAAAAAGCCATAATTAAAGACACATGGATTTGTTGGTAACTACATATTCTCTAGACCAGTGGTCAGCAAACCGAGGTTTGCAAGCCACATGCAGCTCTTTGGCCCCTTGAGTGTGGCTCTCCCACAAAATACCATGGCCTGGGCAAGTCTATTTTGAAGAAGTGGCGTTAGAAGTTTACGTTTAAAAAACTGGTCTCTCAAAAGAAATGTCAATCATTGTACTGCTGGTATTTGGCTCTGCTGACTAGTGAGTTTGCCGACCGCTGCTCTAGACCAGTGCTCCATGAGCAGACACTGGCCTGTAAAGCGTTTGCTGCCAGAGAGAGAGAGAGAGAGAGAGACAGAGAGAGAGAGAGACCACAATTAAACACCTGTACACAAATTAAAAGTGAGCATGTTATGGCAATTAGACACTAATTTTATACCTGCTGAATCTTATAATAAAAAGTTTAGTTCTATGTCTACTATGATTTTGTCGTTTCATTTTTTTTATACTACATTTTAAAAAAATATCAGTCCGTGACATACTGGAAAAAAAAACAACTATCCTTCACCAGAGCACATTTAAGATACCACTGTCCAGATAACATTCCTAGATAGTTACCAGAACAGTGAAAGTTGCATAAGAAAAAAGTGTACCAAATACATTACTATATTTATGACGTGCCCAAGTTATAAGTCAGGTTGCTCTGTGAATACTCAACAAAACGGGTTTAGGAAAAGCTTTGCCAGGAAAATTATTTCATTTTATAGATAAAAGATGTAATAGCCTTTCTCTGTCATATTTATTTAATGGTCTATGAATATAATACTACATTGCAATCATCTGTTTACTTTTATCTGCCCCACTGAATTGAGTTTCTTGAGGTGGGAAATTATTTCTCACCTTTATATCATTAGAACCTAACAGAGTATTATATTACCTAATAGTTGTCCAAGTTTTCTTTCTTTCCTTTTTTTTTGGGGGGGGGGGGGTACAGCAGCTAATGGGGAACGGCAGGTAATGGAGAACAGGGCTACAGAAAAAGAGATTAAGACCCCATCATTGCCTAAGATGTTACAGGTATTGAGTATGAACTACAGTAGACCATCAATTATGTAGACCTTGATTTAATGCATTTCAGATTTTAAATTTCTGGTCCATATGCTACATGTGGGAATTAACACTCTGGTT
The DNA here is from genome assembly GCA_027563665.1 of Antrozous pallidus. Lineage (NCBI taxonomy): Eukaryota > Metazoa > Chordata > Mammalia > Chiroptera > Vespertilionidae > Antrozous > Antrozous pallidus. Next base: position 10,295,965 of record CM050519.1, read on the forward strand.
AATTTTAAAATGCTGTTAGTCAAGATGTGCTTATAATTAAATTAACATTTTAGCAAATAGGCCATATGTTGGAAAAAACACTGGTAACTCCGTCAACGTAAATAAATCTGTATTATAAAAGGCCAGTGGCGTAAAGCCAGAACGACCAAATGGCAGGTCACCAGGAGTGCACGGAGCACCTCTCAGTCCCAGGAGCCACTTGCGGTGGCAGGGCGGGGCTGCGGTGCGGTGGCAGGGCGGGGCTGCGGTTCGTGGCTCACCCGCAGCAAGGCGGGGCTTGCAGCTTGTACGGCCCAGTGGAGCTGGCAGGGCACCGACCCAGGGGCTCCTGGCTCGCTCGCAGCAGCCTACTGGCGCACAGCAAGTCTGGGGTCCTGCTGGCGCAGCTGGTCTGGGTCTCTCGCAGTTTTGCGCACTGGTCCTCTAGCATTATATGTCTACAGCTATAGTCTACATATCAGAGCTCGTAAGCAATATTTGGGAGTGATCAGCGTGTGATCACACCACAGAGTATGCAGCAGGTAATTGGTTCTCCTGTCAAATGGCTTGACTTTCTGCAGCAGTTTTAACAAGTTAGGGCAATGTTCGTTCCCACATGCACTAAGCCAAGCCCTAGCCTTGTGCTTTGTTTATTCATGTGACTCATGAGTGCATGGATTTACTGAACCTATTGAGTATAAATTTTAAATTACACTGATATATATACAGAAAACTTTTCATACATACTTAATTTTAATTATACAAAATGTGTCTACATAAGTAAAATAGGTAAACTAATTTGTCAATTTAACATATGCATTTGGAAAACCTACTTTATTATATAACGGACTTTGGGCCTTAACCCTTTGCCCAAATTAGCCCATTATATCGAGTTTTTACTGTATTTACATCTCTATTCATCATAAGTTACTTAATTCTCCTAATTCTCTGAAGTAGCTAATAATTTTCACTTCACAGATGAGGAACTTGAGACTAAAGGCTCAGAAGTCTGCTCCAAGTAATATAGCTAATAAAAACAACAGAGCCCAGATTTATATCCAATTTATCCATATTATTTATAATCTTCTGAAGCCGCTAAGTCATTTGCTGAATGGATAAATTGATGTACAAATTTACTTACATATTTTGATTACTTTTAAGCTACATAAAAACTACTTTGATTTAGCAATTTTATTTAATAAAGTTAAACTGAAAGGTCTAAGAGGGAAACCAATTCTAATTCACTAGGTCAGCGATTTTCAACCTTTTTCATCAGATATAAACTAATTACTAAAATTCTGTGGCACACCAAAAAATATGGTTTTTGATGATCTGACAAAAAAGTAGGTATAATTATGATTCATTCACTTTACTTGACAATTTAAGGCAAAGAAAGTCAATGCCCCTGACTAAATACTAGTAGTCATGTTACTGCATGTTTTAAAAATTCTTGTGGCACACATTGAAAATCACTGCAATAGGTTAAATATGATTATACCAGGCCTATGTTTCCACATTTTATATAGAGGTAATAAGAAAAAGTATTACCCCCCAAAAAAGAAACAATTTAATGTATCTCATTTAAATAAAACACCAATTTTACTTAATTTTAGATGATTTTACCCAACAGCTACAATTAAGAAAGTTTAAAGACAGTGAGAGACATGATGATAATTTTGCCAAGACACAAACTGATACATTTTTAAGAAGGTGCAGCATAAATACACTTTCACTAAGGCCTTCATGAGAGAATGATAGTTCACTAATTGACCTAAGTCCTTTATGTTTCATTTACTAATGTTTATTAAGAGGAAAGTTCAGATGTAATTTTCTTTAACAGTAAAGGTGATATTGTTGAAATTTTTTTACCTGGTTTCTATATTTTTCTGCAGCTCAGTAAAAGTAAATGGCATCTCTTCTAGGTCAACTGCTGCAATAAAAATACAGATGCCCCATAGTTCCTTTTTATTCTGAATATAACTTTCCTGAAAACAAACAAAAAGAAAAAATTCAAATACTTCATTAAATCATCCACAACTGAATACTATATTAAATTTGTATTATATGTAATTTTTTATTCAACATAATAAAATAGTATTTAAACCATTATGATGGCATATACTTGAGAGCATTGAATTCTACACTAATAACAAACACATTTTATAATGTAAGACAAAAGAAATACCAGATAGATTTTTTAAAAAGTTAAGTTACAACTTACAGTGGAAAATTTAGGGGTCAGTCAGTTCTTTGAAGTTCATTTTTCAATAATCCAACTTCATCAAAGCCAAGTTAAAAAATTTCAGAGTTCAGAAATTTTAAAAATAAATTGTTTAAAAAACAAGCTCATGCCCTAGTTGGTTTTGCTCAATGGACAGAGCATCGGCCTGCAGACTGAAGGGTCCCAGGTTCAATTCGGGTTCCCGGTTCGATTTCAGTCAAGGGCATGTGGCTGAGTTGCAGGCTCAATCCCCCATTGGGGTCATGTGGGAGGAAGTCTTTCAATGATATTCTCATTGATGTTTCTATCTCTCCCTCTACCTTCCTCTCTGAAATCAATAAAAATATATTTTAAAAATAAATAAAACCCACTTTCTAATTTGATTGTCCTCTTTTTGTTTTAATTCACCCATTATTTTAGCAATCTACTGATTTATGTATATTTTAACTTTGTGAAATTCATATCTCTGATCCATATTTGCTTTCTTACAAACCAAGAATTGTAATGCATACCTTACTTTGTAAGTAATTAAATGAAATTAATGTCTTAGCATAATGTCTGGCATATAATTAGTACTCAATTAGTGATGGCTTTCATTATCAGAATATTTTTCATCATTAGAATACACACTTTTTTCCATAAAAATGTATATCACTGTCTACATAAGTTCATTTTTATTGGTAAAATTTGGATTAAATTGAAAACAAAAGGAATATTAAATTATCTGATGTTCTATTATTAAACAACTGTAACTATTTGCTTAGTCTTAATTGGAGATTACAATAAGGCTGAAAAGAATGTGATGCAATTTTCATTGTTTTGAAATCTCAATTATATAAAAGCTTTAGGAAAAGAATTGTTTTAGACCATCAAATTTATGCACAATAAAAAGCTTATCAGTATTTGATTTTATACTTTTCATTAATTTTATCTACTTTGGAAATAATATCTTAAAATTAATATTACAACTATACACCAACTACAATGTTTAAATAAAAAGGACTGACAATGTCACCCAGCTGGTGTGGTTCAGTTGCTGAGCACTGACCCATAAACCAAAAGGTTCGGTGCCCAGTCAGGGCACATGCCCAGATTGCAGGCTCGATCCCTCGTAAGGGGAGCGCAGGAGGAAGCCGACTGATGTTTAACATCGATGTTCCTATCTCTCTATCCCTCTCCCTTCCTTTCTCTAAATCAATAAAAACATTTTTTTAAAAAAGACCAACAATATCAAGGATATATAACAATGGAACATTCATATATTGCTAGTGAACATGTAAAATGATATAACCATTTTGGGAAACACAAAAGTTAAATATATACTTTTCATACACTTAGCAATTCTACTCCTAGATATTTATACAAAGAAAAATGAAAACTTTGTATAAAATATTAACAGCAATTTCATTCATAAAAACAAAAAACTGGAAATAACTCAGTATCCAGAAACAGGTGAAAATATAAATTATAGTATGTCCACACAATGGAATTAGTCAATATTAAAAAGAAAATACTAATAAATACAACAAATCTCAATAGACAAATCTCAGAATTATTACACTAAGAAAAATAAGCCAGATGTAAATGGGTTCATACTGCACATTGAGTATGGGTAAAACTAATTCTTAATGTCACAAAGCAGATCAGTTGCTGCCTGGGGACAAAAGTAAGGGTGTTGGGAATAACTAAAAAGGAGAATGAGAAAACTTTCTAATCATAAATTTCTATATCTTAATGGTGGTACATAGATAGTTAAGTACATTTGTTAAAATTTATTAAACTGTTCACTTAAAAGTGGTTAATTTTAATATTTGTAAATTATACCTCAATAAATTAGACTTTGAAATTACACTTACTATTTCTGAAACTGATTATACAAAGTTGCTTAACGTTGTAATTACTAAAAGTATATTATCTATAACTAGAGGCCTGGTACACAAAATTCATGCATGGAGAGTGTCCCTCAGCCCAGCCTGCACCCTCTCCAATCTGGGACCCCTCGAGGGATGTGCAACTGCCCGTTTAGGCCCAATCCTGGCAGGATCAGGCCTAAATGGGCAAAAATCCTTCTCACAATCCAAGACTGCTGGCTCCAAACTGCTCACCTGCCTGCCTCCCTGATTGCCCCTAACTGCTTCTGCCTGCCAGCCTGATCACCCCCTAACCATTACCCTGCCAGCATAATTGATGTCTAACTGCTCCCCTGCCAGCCTGTTTTCCCCCAACTTCCCTCCTCTGCCAACATGGTCACCCCTAACTGCCCTCCCCTGTAGGCTTGATCACCCCCAACTGCCCTCCCTTGCAGGCCTAGTGCCTATCAACTGTCCTCCCCTGCTGGCCTGATGGCCCACAACTATCCTCCCTTGCAGGCCTGGAATCTCCCAACGGCCCTCCCATGCAGGCCATCTTGTGATGGCCATCTTGTGTCCACATGGGGGCAGAATATTTTACCACATGAGGGCAGCCTTCTTGTGTGTTGGAATGATGGTCAATCTGTGTATTACTCTTTTATTAGATAGGATAGAGGCCTGGTGCATGGGCGGGGGGGGGGGGGGGGGGGACCGGCTGGTTTGCCCTGAAGGATGTTCTGGATCAGGGTGGGGGTTCCCTTGGGGCATGGGGTGGCCTGGGCGAGGGGCCTGTGGTGGTTTGCAGGCTGGCCATGCCCCCCAGCGACCCAAGTGGAGGCAATGGGATCTGGGATTAATTTATGTTCTACAATTGAAACTTTGTAGCCTGAAGCGGAGCCAAGACTTCAGCTCGTGCCATGGTGACAGCCAATTCTATAGCCTAGAGTGGAAGCCTAGGCACTAGGGCTGCAGAAGCTTGGCTTACTCCATCACCCTGGCAACCCTCGCCTCTGCTTTCTTCAGCTCTGTAGCTGCCGCCATTTCTGTTGGGATATATCTTCTATAATTGAAACTTTGTAGCACTGAGTGGAGGCCTAGGCCTGCAATGGCAGGCAGTAAGCTTGTCTTCCTCCCTTGCCAGGGAAACCCAAGCCTCCCTCCTGCTCTCAGTGGCTGCAACCATCTTGGTTGGGGTTTATGTGCATAATTTGCTCCTGATTGGCTGGTGGGCATGTCTGTGGGCATGGCTTGACCAGAGGTACAGTCAGTTTGCATATTGCTCTTTTATTATTAGACTAGGGACCCAGTGCATGAAATTCGTGCACTGGGGATAGGTGATCCCTCAACCCAACCTGCCCCCTCTCACATACTGGAATCCCTCAGGGGATGTCCAACTGATGGCTGACACCCAGCCTGTCCAACTGATGGCTGGGCACCCAGCCATTGCACTGCTCAGCTCAGCACCAGCTGCCTGCGACCACCCGGCCTCGGGGGCTGGGCGCTCACCGCTACTTCCGCTCACAGTGCCCCTGGGGGGGGGGGGGCAGGCGCTCCCTGCTGCCACCACCACCACCACCGCTGCTGTTGCTGCCGCCGCTTCCCCTCACAGTGCCCGGGGGCTGACCTGCCATTTTAGCTCCACCCAGGCACTCACACTACTTGGCCCCGCCCCCATTCCTGATTGGCTGGTAGCAGAGCCAATCAGGAGCCAAGGTACAGTCAAATTTGCATGCTTCTCTTTTATTATATAGGATAGGATAATAAAAATATAATATGCTAATTAAACCAGACAGCCAAATAATCTTCCAGATGTCATTCCAGACATCCTTCCAGATGACCTTCTGGACAAAGCAGTGGCAGCTGGGGCTGAGGCAGAGGCAGAGGCGATTAGGGGCGATCAGGCAGGCATGTGAGTGATTAGGGGCAATCAGGCAGGCAGGCAGGCAGAGGTGGTTAGTGGTGTTCAGGCAGGCTGGTGAGCAGTTAGGTATGATCAGGCAGGCAGGTGAGCTGTTAAGAACCAGGGAGTCTCCGATTGCAAGAGGGATGTCCAACTACTGATTCCAGTCCTAAACCACAGTCGGACATCCCTCGAGAGATCCAGGATTACGAGAGGGTGCAGGCCAAGCTGAGGACCCCACCCCCTCTCCATGCACGAATTCTGTGCACCAGGCTTCTAGTATTTTAATAAATGAGTGAACAACTTTTGTATATGTGCTTATATTAATTCTAGAGGCCCAGTGCACAAAATTCATGCATGGGTAGGTTCTCTAGGCCGGCTGGCGATTAGGGCTGATCAGGAACTTCATGCTGTCTACTGGCCACAGCCTCCATTCCCCAGCTGCTGGCAACCTGCCAGGGCCTTCCTTCATTCTGCACCATCCCCTGGTGGTCAGCACACATCATAGTAAGCAGTTTCCCGGTCAAACTCCCTTGGGGACAATCTGCATATTAGGCTTTTATATATATATACACTAGTGGCCTGGTGCACAAAATTCATACACGGAGGGGGGGTTCCCTTAGCCCAGCCTGCACCCTCTCCAATCAGGGACCCCTTCGGGAATGTCTGACTGTTGGCACTCTGGCTGTTGGCAGTCAGACATCCCTCTCGCAATCTAGGACCACTGGATCCTAACTGCTCACTGGCCTGCCTGCCTGATCGCCCCTAACCACCTCTGCCTGCCTGATCACCCCTAACCACCTCTGCCTGCCTGATCACTCCTAGCCACTTCTGCCTGCCTAATCACTCCTAGCCACTTCTGCCTGCCTGATCGCCTCTAAATGCTCCCTTACCAGCCTGATTGCCCCTAAGTGCTCCCCTGCTGGCCTGATTGCCCCTAATTGCCTCTGCCTTATCCCATACCTGGGACCCAGGCTTCCCTCCATCTGGCCAGCTATAGGTACCCAGGATCTGGGCCAACTTCACTCAGGCCGGCCAGGCACCCAGGACCACAGAACATGCGGCTTGTCCCTCTCCTGGGCCACAGGCGCAAGTGCAGCTGCTCGCGCCCAGGACTGCGAGGCAGGCAGCTTGTCCCTCTCCTGGGCCAGAGAGGCAGGCACAGCTGTTGGCATCTGGGATGGTGGAGTGGGTGGCTTGTTCCTCTCACAGTCCGTAGCCTGTCTGGTCCCCATTCCTCTCTCCCCAGTGCTGAGTGTCTGAGCTGTTATGGCATGATGGCATGAAGGTGTGATGACTATTTGCATATTAGCTCTTCATTATATAGGATTTTAACTTGTCACAGTACATCTTCAAGTGGATATTTTACCACTTCACATCTTGTATAGAAACTTCACTGTAGCAAAATTTCATTTTTCCCAGGCAATCTTTGTGCTATTGTTGCCATGTATTTTACTTACACAGATGTTATAAAACTGACATTACATTATTATTTGTTTAGTTAATTATCTTTAAGTATATTTAAATAATAAGAAACTTCTATTATATTTTTTCCTATGCATATGCTGTCTTTGGTGTTTTCTATTTCTTGGTATAGGTCATTATCTGTATCTGGCAAAACTTTATTTCTGCTTGCAGGACTTCTTTTAACATTTCTTACACTACAAATCTGCTGGTGATTAAAAAAAACTCAATCTTTTATACATAAAAATATTTTTAAGTATTTCTAAAATAGTTGAAATATATCTTGACTATTTTAAACTATTTTAAAAATATTTATACTCAGTCTAGAATTATAAATTGAGAGGATTCCCCCCCTTGTGAGTACTTTAATGATGTTGCTCTACTATCTTCTCCCTTACACTGTTTCTGATGAGAAGTCTTTTGTAATCTTTATGTTTATTCCTGTGTATAGTGTCTCTTTTCTTCTGACGACAGCCCGCCCGTCCCAGCACCCGATCATCACAGGGCCTCGCCATCGCTGGCTGGCCCCACCCACAGCCCACCCGGCCTAACCCAGGGAGAGGCCCTTTCCAGACCTGGACCTGGGCACCCGGCCATCACAGGGCCCTGCGGTCAGGCCCTGCCATCGCTGGCTGGCCCCACCTATAGCCCTGTCCAGCCTAACCCAGGGCCATCACCTGTGATTGGCTGGTGGGCGTGGCTTATTTGGTGTAGCGAAGGTACAGTCAATTTGCATATTACTCTTTTATTAGATAGGATGATCAATTTCTCAGTAACTACTGAGACATAAAAGGTGGTTTGTCTCTATAGTAAATAACTTCCCAAATGCTAGGCTTTTTAACTTTTTATGCTTAGTTCTTATGTTGTTTTTTATTTGCTTCTTTGCTGTAAGGCCTGTTGAACCTAACTGCTCTCAATGTGTCAGTTGTCAACAACTTCAGTCTTTTTTTTAATTATTTTAAAAGTTGGGAAATGAAGTAACTAAAGCTGTAAAAATACAATATGTTCTTCATTCATTTTTTAAGAGCAAATTTTATTAGGATATAGGCCATACAATTCAGCACAAATTCATTTGAAATAATAAAATGCTCAAGTGAAATGTTATATAAATAGGTTCTGATTTTTAAGGGCCTGATGAATTTTCCAATGAGCAAAATGTATGAACTTTATAAAACTTTTTGCTCCTGCTATTGTTCTAGTCACATTCCAGTTAACTCTGTATTTAGATAAAATGCCTTTTCTTCTTCATAAATATACCTAGGGAAGAAAACTAAATATTTCTTCTAAACTTTTTTCTGTTAAATAATATTTTAATCATCTATTTGACTTAGTAGTTTAGAGGGAACCAGATTACGTGTGAGATCAACATTATAAAACTGGATGACTCATTCACCCACAAATATTTTTGTGTACTTATGCAAAGAAAATGACCAGTTTCCTACTAGGAAAGTCCTGAAAGTAAAATTTCTCGATTAAAGTACTCAAGACTGTGTGTGTATATGTATATGTTATATGTTAAATTAATTATATAAAATTTTATATGTAAAAATATATAAAATATGAAAAAAGCTTGCATTTTGATTATCACCAGTAACATCCATTTTGATGTTATACCTGGATGCCACCAAGATTTGTGAGAAGGTAAGAATTTACAAAGTCATGAAGATTAGAATCAACTACAAATTCTACTTTATAATCATTTTTCTCACTTTTTAAAACAGCAGACTTTAGTAGGACACACCAAAAACAATTTAACAGTCATTTGATATAGTAAATGCCTAAACGAAAATCATCAGTGTAACCACCAAATTCACAATCATTTAAAAATCATATATTTACCTTCATATGTTTCTTTGCACCTTCTAATTTGTTTTTTTTTTAATATCTTCCAAAACTTTAGATCTCTAATAATTTTTCAAGAAATATTCATTATGGCCCAACCAGGTTGGCTCAGTAACTGAACATGGACCTATGAACCAGGAGGTCACGGTTCAACTCCTGGCCCGGGCACATGCCTGGGTTGTGGGCTCAATCCTAGTGTAGGGCGTGCCAGAGGCAGCCAATCAATCATTCTCTCTCATCATTGATGTTTCTATCTCTCGCTCCCTCTCCTTCTCTGAAATCAATAAAAATATATTTTTAAAAAATAAATATTCACTGTCTTTGGATCTGTTTTTGTTCATCAGTTTATGTTGTTCATTATATCCCATAAATGAGTGAGACCATGTGATACTTATCTTTCTCTGACTGGCTTACTTTATATCAGACCATCAAAACCTCACAGAGAAGGTAGGGGAGGGTGGGGGTAAGGGGAAGAGATCAACCAAAGGACTTGTATGCATGCAAATAAGCCTAATCAATGGACACAGGGGGGTGAGGGCATGAGTTGGGGGAGGGTAGGGAGTAATGGAGGAATAAGGAAACATATGTAACACCTTAATCAATAAAGGAATTTTAAAAAACACTTCTAAAATATAAATAAATAAAATAAAAAGAAATATTCATTATGCAACTATCATAGTTATGACTTTGGACACACAGTGATGAAAATCACAGAAACAAAAACAATCTTCCTAGGACTTACACTCTTATTATTTTCATGAAGGGCATGGATTTCGGTTCAACAGTTTGCATATATACTCTAGGAGTATAACTGTGGGTGACTTGCTTAAATATAATCAAACCTCAGTTTCTGCTAAAGTGAGGATGGCATTAATAGTGTCCAGTTATAGCATCACAATGAAAACTAACAGTGAGGATGCTCTTAAATAATCAGCATAGTACTTAGCATAGTACCCACAGAATCAGTTAACTATCAGCAGCAGCAAAACTATTTCCAGTGAATCGAGCACTCATTGCACTACTATACCAACTCTGTCTCAACACTATCCACTAGCTGACCTTCTTACCTTCTCTATACAATAAATATCCATTCCTAGGAATACTAGAATTTTACAGTTTTGTTTCATTTTGCTTTAAGAAAAAGGGATTGTTTTATCCTTAATCCCTGGCAACCACTGACCTGATTTTAATTCCTTTCCCAGAATGTGATACAAATGGACTTATATAGTCTACTAGAGGCCCAGTGCACGAAATTTGTGTGGTGGTGGAGGGTGTCCCCTAGCCCAGCCTGCACCCTCTCCAATCTGGGACCCGTCAAGGGATGTCTGACTGCTCGTTTAGGCCCGATCCTGGTAGGATTGTTCAGATTAAGAAATTAAAGACTAGAAAGTTTATTGTTCTATTTTTTAAAGATAATTCTCATCAGACTGCTATATGATATTCCTAACATTTTCATTACTGAAATACTTAATCTCATTACCTCACCAAGAGTTTGGTATTCAATTGCTATACTATTCTGTACTCTTGATTTCTATTATATTGAGAAGATTAAAGAATCACAATACTTACGGCCAAAACATTCTTCTCCACATCAAGTAATTTATAATTACCCTGTCTTCCAGTCTTCCTCAAAACTTCTTCAACCTAAGTTTCTCTTGTCTTCTGACTTTGACAAATTGACATTTTCTTCCACTCTCAAATTAACAATTCTAATCCCTCTCTACCTCCCACATTGCCTCTCATCTCCTTTAAAACAGTTTATTAATTCCTCTCTCTCTGTCTTTTTTAATTTCTCCAACAGTTTTCTTCTTAAACTTCTTTCCCTTTCATCACAAATAAGCTTGTATCACCTTAAAAAAAAATCTATCCTCTATCCATGGACATTATCAAGCTAATGTCCTCACTATACAGATAAACTTTTCACTATTCACATAACACACACTTACCACATATACTCTCACAATTTACACATAATGCATTCACTAAACACATAATACTCTCACTATACAAGCACTATTCTACTAAGGCTATTCTCGCAGCTTTCAAAGATCTCTGAAAGAAAGAATAAAACTGTTACTATTTACAGATGACATACTATGTATAGAAAAACCAAAAGAATCTATCAAAAATTGACAGAATTAATAAAAGAATTCAGTAAAGTAGCCAGATACAAAATTAATATTCAGAAATCAGTCACATTTCTATACATTAGTAATGAGCAGAAGAAACAATTGTATATATGATTACATAAAAAAGAATAAAATACCTAGAATTAAACTTAACTAAGGAGATGAAAGATTGTACTCTGAAAACTATAAGTCAGTAAAGAAACTAAAAAAGACACAAATAAATAGAAGGGCATACCTTCTATTTAAAAGTATAAAATTTGAAAGTATAAATACTGTTGTTTAATCTTCATCTGAGGATTTGTTTTTCCATTGATTTTTAGAGAGAGTGGGAAGAAGAGACGGGGGAGAGACACACACACACACACACACACACACACACACACACACACATCGATCAGTTGCCTCCCTACACTCTCCCAGACCTGGGCCAGGATCAGGCCTGCAACCAGGTATACGTCTTGACCAGGTATCAAACCCAGACCCGTAGGTCCGTAGACCAACCCTCTAACTACTGAGAAAACCAGCCAGGGTAGGACTAATACTGTTAAAATGTCCATACTACACAAATCAACTTACAGATTCAATGCAATTCCTATCAAAATACCAATGTCATTCTACTCAGAACTAGAACAACTAATCCTAAAATTTATATGGAACCACAAAAGACACCGAATAGCCAATTTTGTTTCTTCTTGAGAAAGAAGAAACAAAATTGAACATATCACACTCCTTGATCCCAAACTATACTACAAAGTTATATTAAAACTAGAGGCCCCATGCACGAAATTCATGCACTGGGGGATGGGGTGCCCAGCTGCACCCTCTCCAATCTGGGACCCCTCAAGGGATGTCTGACTGCCCATTTAGGCCCGTCTCTGGTAGGATCGGGCCTAAATGGGCAATCGGACATCCTTCTCACAATCCAGGACTGCTAGCTCCAAACTGCTCACCTGCCTGCCCCCCTGATTACCCATAACCGCTTCTGCCTGCCAGCCTGATCACCTGATAACCACTACCCAGCCAGCCTAATTGATGTCTAACTGCTCCCCTGCCAGCCTGTTTGCCCCCAACTGCCTTCCCTTGCAGGCCTGGTCCCTCCCAACTTCCCTCCCCTGCTGGCCTGATGGCCCACAACTGCCCTCCCTTGCAGGACTTGAACCTCTCACTGTCCTTCCCTGCTGGCCATCTTGTGTCCATATGGGGGCAGGATCTTTGACCACATAGGGGCAGCCTTCTCGTGTGTTGGAGTGATGGTCAATCTGTGTATTACTCTTTTATTAGATAGGATAGCATGGTACCGGCACAAAACAGGCACTTCAGATCAATAGAATAGAACAGAGTCACGTGAAATGGGCCGGAAATAAACCCTTGCTTATATGGTCAATTAATCTATGAAAAAGAAGATAAAAATATACACCAGAGTATTAACAATCTCTTCAACTAGTGATACTGGGAAAACTAGACAGATAAACCAGTATGCAACAGAACAAAAAAGAAACTAGACCACTGTCTTATGCCATATACAAAAATAAACTCAAAATGTGTTAAATATTTAAATGTAAAGACTGAAACCATAAGACTCCTAGAAGAAAACATAGGAAGTAAACTACTGACATCAGTCTGAAAAATATATTTTTGGATACATCCCCTAGACTCTGTTTTGTTGAAGGTTTCCTTCATTGTGCAAAAGGTTTTTAGTTTGATATAGTCCTATTTGTTTATTTTTGCTTTTATTTCCCTTGCTCTAGGGCAATGGTTTTCAACCTTTTTAATGCCATGACCCTTTAATACAGTTCATGTTGTGGTGACCCCAATCATAAAAATTATTTTCATTGCTACTTCATAACTGTAATTTTGCTACTGTTAATGAATCGTAATGTAAATATCTGTGTTTTCCGATGGTCTTAGGCAACCCTGCTAGCGGTTTTCAACCTGTGGGTTGTGACCCACAGGTTGAGAACAACTGCCCTAGAGCAAGGGAAACAAAAGCAAAAATAAACAAATAAAACTATATCAAACTAAAAACCTTTTGTATAATGAAGGAAACCTTCAACAAAACATAAAAGACTACTATATGGGAGAATACATTCACAAGTGATATCCTATATAATAAAAGCCTAATATGCTAAGTGACCAACCATTTGTTCAACCGTTCAACCAGTCGCTATGATGCACACTGATCACCAGGGGGCAGATGGTCCGACCAATAGGTTAGCTTGCTACTAGGGTCCAGCTGATCAGGACTTAGTGAGACAAACTGGACATGCCCTGGAGCCCTCCTACAGTCCCTCCCTGGCTGGCTGGCCCCGATCGGGACTGGGTGAAATGGGCCGGACATGCCCTTGAGCCCTACTGTGGTCCCTCCCAGGCCCCCATGGTGCACCAGTCAGGTCCCTTGGTCTGGCCTGCACCCTCTCGCAATCTGGGACCCCTCAGAGGATGTCTGAGAGCCCGTTTCAGCCTGATCCTTGCAGGCCATACCAAGGGACTCCAGCGATGCACGAAACTATGCACCAAGCCTCTAGTATCCAGGAAGGGATCAATATTCAAAATATATAAAAAATGTATACAACTTAATAAAAAATAAACAATCCAATAGAAAAATGGGCAGAGAACATTAAAAAAACAACAACACTTAACTTCAAAAAAGACATGGAAGACCAGAAAAGATGTTCAACATCACTAATTATCAGGGGAACGCAAACCAATACCAAAGTGAGACAGCACCTCACTTCAGTCAGAATGGTTACGATCAATAAATCAATAAGAATATGTGTTGACAAGGATATGGAGAAAAGGGAACCTTTGTGCACTGTTGGTGAGACTGTAAACTAGTACAGCCTCCACAGAATTCCTCAAAAACTAAAAATAGATATACCTGACCTAACAATTCCACTTCTGGTGATATATCCAAAGAAAACAACACTAATCTGAAAATTTTCACCCTTACATACACTGCAGCAATACTTACAATAGGCAAGATATGGAAGCCACCTAGGTGATTTTAATATATAAAACGGAATATTATACTGCAATAAAAAATTAAAATCAACATTTTCGACAACACAGATAGATCTAGAAGGTATTATGCTAAGTGAAATAAGACAGAAAAAGATAAATTACCATATGGTTTCACTTATATGTGAAATAAACAAAACAAAATAAAATAAAAACATAGAAACAAAGAGATGTTTACCAAAAGGATGGGGACAGGGAGAATGAGTGAAAAAAGGGAAGGGAAATATAGTCAATAATATTGTGATAACTTTACTCAGTGACAGATGATTACTAAAAGTAGCAGGGTGATCACATTGTATACAAAGCTTGAATCTCAACACCTGAAACTAATAAACCAATATAATTTGTACACCAAAAATACTTACATTTTTTAAAGTGTTATTTCAGAAAAATATCTTTATCTTTTTAAGTTGAATGACCTTTTCTGGTTTCATCCAAGAAGACTTCTATGTAGCATCCTGACACCCTTGCAGTAAAAGTTTTTTTCCTTAGATTTGAAAATACTACAACATCCTCATTCTCTTTTCTTCCTCTCACAACTTCTTCAGTGTTTCCTAACTCCTAGGACGCTTGCCCACCACCTTTCTCTTTTCCTTAGCAATCTCATCCACTCCCATAGCATCCCCATCACCTCCACATAGATTATTCATACATCTTGTCCTGCTTTCCAGCCAGCCCTAATTGTTCTCTCAAGATCCAGGCTTCCTTTTCTGATGGCAATTTAAGATCTAAAATCTATAACTGATGTGTCTTCTTGAAAAAGTAAATGAGAATTATGAAAAGGACTCAGAACAGCATCTTAAAAAATGTTTTTTTAAATTTAATAAATCTTTAGTGTTCAGATAATTACAATTGTTCCTCCTTTTTAGCACCATAGCTCCCTCCACCTGGTATCGACCCTACCCCTCCCCTTTACTTCCTCCGCCACAGTCCTCATCCTAGGTGTACGATTTTTGTCCAGTCTCTTCCCACACCCCCCACACCCCTTTCCCCCT
Organism: Antrozous pallidus; assembly: GCA_027563665.1. NCBI lineage: Eukaryota > Metazoa > Chordata > Mammalia > Chiroptera > Vespertilionidae > Antrozous > Antrozous pallidus. The sequence goes on from CM050519.1 coordinate 10,311,363, forward strand.
GAGAATTGTCAATCCACTCCCTTTCTATGCCCCTGATTCTATTATATTCACCAGTTTATTCTGTTCATCAGATTTTTAATTCACTTGATTTTTAGATTCACTTGTTGATAGATACGTATTTGTTGTTCATAATTTTTATCTTTACCTTTTTCTTCTTCTTCCTCTTCTTAAAGAATACCTTTCAGCATTTCATATAATCCTGGTTTGGTGGTGATGAACTCCTTTAGCTTTTTCTTATGTGTGAAATTCTTTATCTGACCTTCAATTCTGAATGATAGCTTTGCTGGATAGAGTAATCTTGATGGTAGATTCTTGCTATTCATCACTTTGAATATTTATTGCCACTCCCATCTGGCCTGCATCGTTTCTGTTGAGAAATCAGCTGACAATTATATGAGTGCTCCCTTGTATGTAACTGTTTTTCTCTTGCTGCTTTTAATATTCTCTCTTTATCTTTTGCTCTTGGCATTTTAATTATGATGTATCTTGGTGTGGTCCTCTTTGGATTCCTTTTGTTTGGGGTTCTGTGCGCTTCCTGGACTTTTAGTCTATTTCTTTTACCAGGTGGGGTAAGATTTCTGTCACTATTTCTTCAAATAGGTTTTCAGTATCTTACTCTCTCTCTTCTTCTGGCACACCCATAATTCGGATGTTGTTGTGCTTGAGGTTGTCCCAGAGGCTCCTTACGCTATCTTCAATTTTTTGGATTCTTTTTGCTTTTTGCTTTTCCAGCTGAGTGTTTTCTGCTTCTTTGTAATTCAAATCTTTGACTTGATTCTTGGGGTCCTCTGCTGTTTAGTCTGCTGTTAGGTCTCCGTATAATATTTTTTATTTCAGTCAGTGTATGTTTAATTTCTAGTTGGTCCTTTTTCATATTCTCGAGTTTCTTGTTAAATTAATTGGCCTTTTCTAGGAAACTCTTGAAAAATCTTATAATCGTGGTTTTGAACTCTATATCCAGTCATTTGTTTTCCTCTATTTCTTTCAATTGTGATGTTTCCTTGTCTCTGCATTTTCGCTGCTTCCGAGTTGGTTGAATAGCTTTGTGTGGTAGGTGTCCTCTAGGGGACCATGGCCCAGCCTCCCCAGTTACCTGAGGTGGATACTCATGCTGCACCGCTTTATGGATTGCACTGTCTTGTTGTAGTTAAGCCTAGATTGTTGTTGGTATCACTGGGAAGGGTTGACCTCCAGGCCAGTTGACTGTGAGGATTAGCTGTGTCTACGCTGGGAGAGCATCTGTGCTCAGCTTGGATGGGGCGGGGTCTCAGGGCTGAGCAGTCAGCCTTGGTTTCCCGTCAGCCCCACCCTAAGCGGCGCCTGTGTCTCGGTGTCCCACGGCAATGGCTGCACACACCTCTGAGAGAAAGCTGCCCTCAGTTTTGCCCGCTGTCAGACAGTCCAGTTTATCCCCGAATGAGTCCAGATACCCAAAGTCTCACCTAGAACTAGAATACAGTGCAGTTGGAAGGTTTTGTTTTCCTCCCGAATGAGAGAGCCAGCCACGTGCTCAGGTGCGCGCCCTCTCCACGAGCTTGCGCGTCTCTGCAGCTCTCCTGATTCTCAGTGTGCTTCCTCCTGACAGTCCAGTTTCACCACGTATGAGTCTGGGTTCTCGGAGACTTGCCCAGAACTGGAGTTCAGCACAGTGGGGAGACTTTGTCTCCTGCCCCATTTGAAAAAACTTGCCATGTATTCAGCCACCTGTCCTTTCCGCTCGTGTGCATCTCTGCGTGCGTCTCTGCACCTCTGTCCTCCACACCTCCTCTGAGTCTCAGTGTCCTTTTATTTTTCCTTCTAGTTGTAGAATTTCCACATCTAGTGGTTCTGTATGATGTCTGTTTTGTCTTTTAGTTGTAGTTTTGAAATTGTTGTGCGAGGCAGCAGTATAGGTATTTACTTGTGCCACAATCTGGGTTCCTCTCAAAAATTGTTAAAGCAGAAGAAAAGTAGTTCTTTTTACCCAGCCAAAAGAATCACCAAAAAGAAACAGTAAAACATAGAGAGAGGAAAAAATGAACAAAGGATAAGAAAATGTATTTTACAATAGAAAAAAAGTACTTTCCAAAAGTACTTAGAAAATACTGAATTTCAAAACAGTGTCAATGAAGGACATTTTGTTATATGCATCAAAATCATAATGAGTTTAGTTTATATAAAAAAAACTTACAAAATGAAAATAGGAGAGTTGAGTCAAGATTTAATATGACAATATTCAAAGAATTACTCATAATAGCAAAACAGGGGGGAAAGCCTAAATATTTTCTATCTAATAAAAGAGAATATGCAAATTCAATGTAACTCCGCTACACCTAAAAGCCACACACACCATCCAATCAAGAGCAAATATGCAAATAATCCAACCAGAATGGCTGTGGGCCACAGAGAACAGGAGGGAGGCTTGGGTTTCCCTGGCAATGGTGGTAGCCAAGCTTTTCCCTGCCCTTGCTGGCTCAGGCTCCATTCAATGCTACAAAGTTTCAATTATAGAAGAAAATGATGGCAGCCACAGAGCTGGAGAGAGCAGGAAGCTTGAGTTGCACTCAAACATAGAGGAAGTTAAGCTTTCCACCTGCCCTGGCTGGCCGAAGCCTCTGCTTAAGGCTACAAAGTTTCAATTATACAAGGCAAATAAATCCAGTAGAAATGGCTGCCACCAGGGAGCGAGCAGAAGGTTTGGCTTGCTCTAGGCTACAAAGTTACAATTGTAGAAGAAAACTAAATCCCAGATACCAGAGCCTCTGCTTGGGTGGCCAGGGGGTGTGGCCACCTGCAAACCACCACAGGCCCCTCACCCAGGCCACCACACGCCCCAAGGGAGCCCCCACCCTGATCCGGGACATCCTTCAGGACAAACCAGCTGGCCCCCACCCATGCACCAGGCCCCTATCCTATCTAATAAAAGAGTAATATGCATATTGACCATCACTCCAATACCCAAGAGGGCTATCCCCATTTGGTCAAAGATCCTGCCCCTATGGCCACCACAAGATGACCAGCAGGACAGGGCAGTTGGGAGGGACCAGGCCTGCAAGGGAGAGCAGTTGGGGTTGATCAAGCCTTCAGGGGAGAGCAGTTAGGGGCAGCCAGGCCTGCAGAGAAGGGAAGTTGGGAGTGACCAGGCCTGCAGGGAAGGGCAGTTGGAGGGGGGACCCAGGCCTGCAAGGGAGGGCAAATAAGCTGGCAGGGGTACAATTAGGCATCAATCAGGCTGGCAGGGGAATAGTTAGAGGGTGATCAGGCAGGCAGAAAGAAGCAGTTAGGGGCAATCAGGAAGGCAGGCAGATGAACAGTTGGGAGCCAGCAGTCCTGGACTGTGACAGGGATGTCCGACTGCCCGTTTAGGCCCGATCCTGGTAGGGGTCCCAGATTGGAGCAGGTTCAGGCTGGGCTGAGGGACACTCCCTCCTCTCCCCGGTGCACAATTTCATGCACTGGGCCTCTAGTCCTACCTAATAAAAGAGTAATATGCAAATTTGGCCATACCTTCGCCACACCCACAAGCCATGCCCACCAACCAATTAGGAACAAATTATGCAAATAAACCCCAACCAAGATGGCTGCCACCACTGAGAGCAGGAGGAAGGCTTGGGTTTCCCCAGCAAGAGAGGAAGCCAAGCTTTCTGCCTGCCTAGGCCTCCACTCAATGTTACAAAGTTTCAATTATAAAAGATAGAAATGGCGGCAGCCACTGAGCTGGAGAGAACAGAGGCTTGGGTTTCCCTGGCAACAGAGCAAGCCAAGCTTTCAGTCTGCCATTGCTGGCCTAGGCCTCCACTCTAGGCTACAAAGTTTCAAACAGAAATGGCTGCTGCCTCGGAGTGAGCTGAAGGCTTGGCTCCGCTCCAGGCTACAAAGTTTCAATTATAGACATAGATTAATCCCAGGTCCCAGGGCCTCTGCTTGGGTTGCTGGGGAACGTGCCCAGCCTGCAAACCTCCACAAACCCCTCACCCAGGCTGCCCCTCACCCCAAGGGAACCCCCACCCTGATCTGGGACACTCTTCAGGGCAAACCAGCTGGCCCTGTCCCATGCACCAGGCCTCTATCCTATCTAATAAAAGAGCAATTTGCAGATTGACTATCATTCCAACACACAAGAGGGCTGCCTCCATGTGGTCAAAGATCCTGCCCCCAGCCGAGACCAGTTTGGCTCAGTGGATAGAGCTTCAGCCTGTGGACTGAAAGGTCCTGGGTTCAATTGCAGTCAAAGGCATATACCTGGGCTGCGGGCATATCTCCAGTAGGGGGTGTGCAAGAGGCAGCTGATCAATGTTTCTCTCTCATTGATGTTTCTGACTTTCTATCCCACTCTCTGCCTCTCTGTAAAAAATCAATAAAATATATTTAAAAAAAAAAGATCCTGCCCCCATGTGGACACAAGATGGCCAGCGGGGGGGGGGGGGGGGGGTCCGTTGGGAGGTCCAGGCCTGCAAGGGAGGGCAGTTGGGGGTGATCAGGTCTGCAAGGGAGGGCAGTTGGGGGCAATTAAGCCTGCAGGGGAGGGCAGTTAGGGGTGACTAGACCAGCAGAAGAGGGAAGTTGGGGGCAAACAGGCTGGCAGGGGAGCAGTTAGACATCAATCAGGCTGGCAGGGTAGTGGTTAGGGAGTGATCAGGCTGACAGGCAGAAGCGGTTAGGGGCAATCAGGGAGGCAGGCAGGTGAGCAGTTTGGAGCCAGCAGTCCTGGATTGTAAGAAGGATGTCCGATTGCCTGTTTAGGCCCGATCCTAAGATCAGCCCTAGACGGTCAGTGGGACATCGTTCGAGGGGACCCATATTGGATAGGGTGCAGGCTGGGCTAAGGGACAGCCCCCAACCCCCATGTGCACAAAACTCATGCACCGGGCCTCTAGTTTTAAAATAGTTAGACCAGCCAGTGGTGGTTAGTGGTCGAGCATCAACTAAGGAACCAAGGGGGTTATTAGTTTGATTCCTGGTCAGGGCACATGCCTGGGTTGTAGGCTTGATTCCCAATAAGTGGAGTGCAGAAGGGAGGTCAATAGGGGGAGTGCAGGAGGCAGTCGATCGATGATGTTCTTCACTCATCAATGTTTCCATCTCTCTATCCCTCTCCCTTCTTCTCCCCATCAAAATCAATAATAACATATTTTTAAAAATAAAAACAAAATAATTTTATGAATTAAGATAGAACTATATCATGGTATAATATAAAATCCTTAAGATAGTTAAAAGATTATTAAACCATGAAAAAATACCAAGGATATCTTAGGAAAAAACAATACCACCAGAATACAAAGTTCTGTGTTTGTTTTTATTACAATTTTGTGAAAAATTTAAAAAGGGAAGTAAAAAAAATATCAAATGTCAATTATCTCTAGGTGGTAAAATTACAAATGATTTTCATTTTCTTCATTAATCTTAACTATATTTTCCAAATTACCTACAATTACAGAATAGGAGAAAAAGTAAGTCAACTTTAAAAAGTACTAAATTTATATAAAGGAAGAAAAATAAAGAATACTCTTGAGAAAAATCTTTAAAATATTTAAATTTTAATTAGATATAGCATTATAGTTTAAATAAAAATCAACATTTGAAGAGGCTACCTCTAAGCTATCATTTAGTTTAGCTCACTTGAACTACCCTAATGATAAACCCTAATTAGTAAAGACTTGTACTTGCTTTTCTACAATCCACTAATTTATAAAAGAGCTCCACCAAGTGGTGACATAAATCATCTTGGAAACATCAGAAAAATTGGCATCAGAAAATCAGGTTATCTTACTATTCACGCTATAAGTTAACTAGCATGAATTTAACTTGAAATTTTAAAAGTTAAAACCACTAGTCTCAAATCTTCACATTTTAAAATATTCACCACCACCAAGATAAAAATAAGCCATTAGGAATATGCTCTCTATCTCATCATATATCCTTACACTTGATTCCTAAAACTGTCATGAGTGATTAGAAATAAAAAGTTAAATATATTTCAAGAATGTATAAGAGGAATATAAGGAGTAAAACTGCCTTTCTCTTCTATTCCTGTTGTTCCCCCTCACTATATTTTATATGTAGGAACAAAAGGGATAAAATGCTAGTATGCCAAAAAATTCCCCTTTCACTTGTATAATATTAGCTGATAGCAGTTAATGTTAAGGACATTCTTTGAGGTGCTCAGAAAAATTAAAAAGCAAGAGTAGCGTAGCCAAGAAGAGGAATGCAAAAGCTAACCTTGTACTCATCACATTTTTTAATACTACATGCAGGGATAAACACCAGCTGAATCAGCCATCCAGTTACACAAAGGCTTTGTGGGGAGAGAGTTGACTCTACTCCCAGAAAAATATATAACTGGCAAGTTCAGATTTACCTAGCCTTTGGCCCAAGACATGAGCACCTTGAACTTCCTCCCTTAACAACTACAGAGCTCAGTGGATAGGCCTATCTAAGCAATTAACTCACTTTCTCACTTATCCATATCTCAATTAGACCATAAGTATCTTGTAGGCAGCAAAATTATATCTAATTCACTGCACTAAATTTATATTAAATGTGTATGGGGGCAGTTTTAAAAAAAGGCAGTAGCAATGGTCACATGCCAATATAGGACAGAATGTCTCCCTCCAACCCCCTTTAAATATACTTAGAGAAATAAGCAGCATTGAATCAATCACCAGTACAAAATGTAAGGCAAGACTGTTGGCTAGCTCCCATTCATACAGTGGTAACAAAATAGTGGTATGAGAAATAGTAACTCATACAAAGAAATAATAATTCCATTTTCTAAAGAGTTAATATAAAACTAATTTGGAACTTAGTTTCTAATGAAGCTCTCTGCTTAGTTTATAGAATAAAGGCCCAAAGATAATCCACCCAAGAAGATATAACCATATAGGAGAAAAAAACTGCCACCATACTCAAACAACCTTTAACTAAATGGCTTGTTTGTCAAAAAGCTACAAACCTGATGTCTAACACTCTTAGAAACAAGGTGGAAAAAACACTGAGGAGAGAGGTCAATTTCTACAGCTCATATTCCATTATGTGAATAAATGCTATCTTCTAAAATTTGCATGTCAAATCCTACAAGTATAACACACTCTGCTTGAAAAAAAGGAAATATCACCAATAAATGAGTTAACATTAGAATGAAAGAGTCCTGTGGTTTGGGAGTTTCCAGGGCTGCAAGTCATAAAATGATAACCTTTGGCAAATTTTCCAATATTAAAAAAAAAAACTTAATAGAACCCATATGTTTATCTATAATAATAAAAGGGTAATATGCTAATTAGACCAGACATTTTCTGGACATCCATCCTGACAAAGCTGGGGGCATCAGCAGCCTGCAAACGGCCATCAGCCCTCACCCAGGCCACCCCACCCCCAGTGGGGACCCTCACCCCTATGGGGGCATTGCCAGCCTGCAAACGGCCATCAGCCCTCACCCAGGCCGGCCACACCCCACAGCAAAGACCCCCCCCTCCCCACTCTGATAGGAGTGTGGCCAGTTTGCAAGCAGCCCTCAGCCAATCACCCAGGCTGGCTACATCCCCAGTCAGGACCCTCACCCCGAAAAGGGGCATGGCCAGCCTGCAAACCACCCTGGCCCCTTGCCCAGGCCGACCCTGCCCCCCAGGCTGGGTCTCCCCCACCCCAATCGGGGGTATGGCTAGCCTATAAACTGCCCCAGGCCCCTCACCCAGGCTGGCCCTGCCACCCAAGAAGAACCCATCCTGATCCGAGACCCCCTTCAGGGCAGACCAACTAGCCCCCACCCATGCACCAGGCCACTATTCTATACTAATAAAAAGGTAATATGCTAATTAGACCAGGTGCACTTCCAGACAAAACCATGGTGGCGGGGCCAAGGCAGAAGCGGTTAGGGGTGATCAGGGTGGCAGGGGAGAGCAGTTAGGGCGACTAGGCTGGCAGGGGAAAGCAGTTAGAGATTAGGCTGGCAGGCAGGCAAGCAGTTAGGAGCCAACAGTCCTGGATTGCAAGAGGGATGTCCGACTGCAGGTTTAGGCCCCATACTGCAGGCCTAAACCAGCAGTTGGACATGCCCCGAGAGGTCCCAGATTGGAGAGGATGCAGACCTGGCTGAGTGACACCCGCTCCATGCATGAATTTCATGCACCGGGCCTCTAGTTTTTAATAAAGCCCCTGCTTCTAAAATAGCAAGTGCTTTTCCTCTTTTTCAAAATTCACTGCAGCATTTATCTTTATGTTGATTAAAAACACTGGCTGTAGCCGAAACCAGTTTGGCTCAGTGGATAGAGCATCGGCCTGTGGACTGAAAGGTCCCAGGTTCAATTCTGGTCAAGGGCATGTACCTTGGCTGCGGGTACATCCCCAGTAGGGGGTGTGCAGGAGGCAGGTGATCGATGTTTCTCTCTCATCGATGTTTCTGACTTTGTATCCCTCTCCCTTCTTCTCTGTAAAAAATCAATAAAATATATATATTTTTTTTTAAAAAACACTAGCTATCACCTTGCTATGCCCTGAATAAAACTAGGAAAAATAATTCTTTTTTAAAACTAAATTTATCAGATGACACTCGGTAATAAGATTATACAAGTTTAATAAAAAATAATTCTTAATAAACAAAGTTTGATAGAGTTTCTGAAACAGACTCAATGTCAAAGAAAACTAATAAAGGGTATTTGATGGTTTCTGAGAGCAATACAATTCTGATTCAACTTACCTTAAAAAATACTTTGCAGAGTTAGAAAATAAAGATACATATAAGAGGTAAATTAAAATAGGAACAAGAATAGGAATATTTTTTTAAAAGATTCCATTGAAAAGTTTTCTGAAATATCTAGGTCTCAGATAAACCTAATTATCGGTATATAGTTGAATATGTATCAGAAACCACTACAAATCTGAACATCAAAATTATGACTATCAGGCTCCTAAAATTATAATGCATACTAGAGGTCCTGTGCATGAATTCGTGCACCAGTGGGGTCCATGAGCCAGGCTTGTGGGACCGGGTTGAAACCGGCTCTCTGACATCCCAGATTGCGAGAGCCAGGGAGGAAGGCAGGAGGGCTCCAGGGCATGTCCAGCCCATCTCGCTCAGTCTCAGTCAGCTGGGCCCCAGCAGCAAGCTAACCTACCAGTCAGAGCATCTGCCCCCTGGTGGTCAGTGCATGTCAGAGTGACTGGTTGACCAGTTAACTGTCTGCCCCCTAGTGGTGAATGCATGTTACAGTGAGCAGTTGAGTGGCCTTAGCATATCATTAGCATATTATGCTTTGATTGGTTGAATAGATGACTAGACAACTGGATACTTAGCATATTAGGATAATCCTATCTAATAAAAAAGTAACATGCAAATGTGACCATACCTTGGCTCCTGACTGGCTATGCTACCAGCCAATCAGGAGCGGGGGGCAGGGCCAAGTGGCCCTGGGGGCAGAGACAAAGCTGCGGTGGTGGTGGCGACGAGCGCCTGGCCCCCAGGCTCAGAGATGAGGCGGAGGCGGTAGTGGCGGCCGTGGTGGCAAGTGCCCGCCCTTGGGGGCAGAGACGAGGCGGTGGCGGTGTGGCACTCCAGCCAGAGCAGAGAAGACGAAGACGGAAGGCTCTGGCTGGAGTGAAGCCTCCAGCAGCCAAAGCAAAAATGGAATGCAACAGCCAGAGGGAAGGTCTGGGTCCCAGGTCCCAGGGGAAAACTGGTCCTGGCAGCCAGGGGAAGGAAAGCCTATTGCATGAATCTTCATGCAACGGGCCTCTAGTAATGCAATAAACTCCAAGCAGAATGAAATCAAAGAGACACATATCAAGAGACATTATAATTAAGCTATCAAAAAATAAAAAAAGAATTCTGAAAGCAGCAAGAAAGAAATCCATCATCACATACAAGAGATCTTCAATAAGATTATCAACTCATTAGAAACTCTGAAGGCCAGGAGGCAGTGGACTGATACACTAAAAGTGCTAAAAGAAAACAACCTGTCAGCCAAGATCGCTATAACCAGCAGAACTGCCTTTCAAAAATGAGGGAAAGCCCTGACAGTTTTGCTCAGTGGTTACAGCATCAGCCAAAGGGTCATAAGTTTGATTCCAGTCAAGAGCACACTTCAGTTGCAGGTCCGATTCCCCAACCCAGCCTAGAATTATACAGGAGGCAACCAATCAATGTGTCCCTCTCATGTCGACACCTCTCTCTCTTTTCCCCTGTCCTTCCCTCCCACTCTCTCTAAAAAAATCAATGACAAAAATATCCAGTGATTTTTTTTAATATATTTTATTGATTTTATACAGAGCAGAAGGGAGAGGGATAGAAAGTCAGAAACATCGATGAGAGAGAGACATCGATCAGCTGCCTCTTGCACGCCCCCTACTGGGGATGTGCCCGCAGCCAAGGTACATGCCCTTGCCGGAATCGAACCCGGGACCCTTCAGTCCGCAGTCCGACGCTCTATCCACTGAGCCAAACCGGTCTCGGCTCCAGTGATTTTTTTTTTAATATTGAGGGGAAAATAGAGTCAAAGAGGCAGAAGTTGAGGAAGTTCATTACAATGTGACATGCCTGTAAGCAATGTTTCTAAATGGAGTCCTACAGGCTGAAGTGAAAGGGCAAAGTCAGGAACTCAAAGTCGTATGAAAAAATAAAAATCTCAGTAAAAGTAAGTGGGCAATTATAGAAGTTATTATTATTGTAATAATGGTGTGTAAATCCACTTTTTGTTTTCTACTTAATTTAAGAGACTAAGATATTAAAAATCATTAGCTTATGATTTTGGACTCATAATGTAAAAAGATATAATTCTATGACATTCACAACCAAAAGGGTTGGGGACCGAGCTGTTGAAAGAGCTCTGTTATTGAAGTTAAGCTGAAATAAATTGAAATTAGACTGTTATAACTTTAAGATGTTAAATGTAATTCCCACAGTATACAAAACAACCCCCCCCCCAAAAAAAACACACCAAGTGACTAAAAATATATACCAAGGGAAATAGGAAATAAATTTAAATATTTCACTACAAACACCAACTAAATACAAAAGAATTATTGAAAATAGAAAATCAAAAGAGAAAAATCAATGAAACCAAAAGCTCATTCTTCAATCAATAAAATCAATAAGCCTGTAAGTCAGATTAACACCAACAAAAAAAGGCAAACTACTCATATCGGAATGAAAGAGAGGATATCAAACTACAGCCAAATCCAGCCTACCCATTTTTATAAATTAATTTTTATTGAAATACAGCCACACTTATCCATTTGCATTTTGTCTAGGATTGTTTTCATACCACAATGATAGGTAGAGCTGCATAGCCTAAAACATTTATTAGCTGTCCCTTATAGCAAAAGTTTACCACCTCCTGAGCTAGAGCAAAGATTAAGCATATTAAGTTCAAAGAAATACATTTTTAAAACACCGAAGTTGAACTTCCAGAGATTAAAACTAAAATAAAATAAGAATCTGAGATGAAAAGTATGCTGAATGAGGTTAGGGCAAATTAGACTGTTGCAAAAGGAAAAATAGCTGAACTTAAAGACAAAGCAAAAGTAATTATCCAAATGAAATGCACAGCAAAGAAAACCAGAAACCAAAAACTAAACTAAGGACCAATGACTGTGAAAAAACTTCAAGTAATTCAATATATGTATAATTAAAGACCTCGAAGGAAAGGAAAGAAAGGGAAAAGACCGAAAAAAAATTTTTTTAAATACGTAATGGCCAAATTTTTCCAAACTTGATGAAAATTATAAACCTACAAATTCAAGAAGCATAATGAACCTCACTCAAGGCATGAAAATCCAGTAAGAAGAGATCATAAAATATGACAAATTGCAGACAGAGGACCAGGATAAAGATGGCAGCATGTTTCTCTGTGGAAACAATGCAAGCTAGAACATGGAGAAACAACATCTTAAAGTACTGAGTGGGGGAATGTCAATCTAAAATACTTTAATCAGTAAAAATATCTTTCAGAAAATAAAGCACAATAAAGATTTGGAAACAGCCTAAGTGCCCATCAGCCGATGAGTGGATTAAAAACTGTGGTACATCTACACAATGGAATACTATGCTACTGTAAAAAAAGGAGTTCTGACCATTTGCAATAGTATAGATGGAACTGGAGAGAATTATGCTAAGTGAAATAAGCCAGTCAGAGAAAGATAAATATTCACATGATCTCACTCATTTATGGAATATAATGAACAACATAAACTGATTAACAAAAATAGATCCAGAGACAGAGAAACATGGATCAGACCATCAAACCTCAAAGGGAAGGTAGGAGAGGGTGGGGATAAAGGGAAGGGATCAAACAAAGGACTTGTATGCATGCATATAAGCCTAACCAATGGACACAGACACCATGGGGGTGAGGGCATGAGTAGGGGATGGGAGAGAATGGGAGGGTAATGGGGGAATAAGGACACATATGTAACACCTTAATCATTAAAGAAATTTTAAAAAGCCCTCACCAGTTTGGCTCAGGGATAGAGCGTTGGCCTGCAGACTGAAAGGCAATAGGTTCAATTCTGCTCAAGGGGATGTGCCTTGGTTGCTGGCACATCCCCAGCAGGGGGCGTGCAGGAGGCAGCTGATCCATGTTTCTCTCTCATTGATGTTCCTCTCTCACTGATGTTTCTCTATTATTGATATTTCTAACTCTCCCTCTCCCTTCCTCTCTGTAAAAAAAAAAAAAATCAATAAAACATATTTTTAAAACTTTTTTTAAAAAGAAAGCAAAATAGCCGAGACCGGTTTGGCTCAGTGGATAGAGCGTCGGACTGCGGACTGAAGGGTCCCGGGTTCGATTCCGGCAAGGGCATGTACCTTGGCTACGGGCACATCCCCAGTAGGGGTGTGCAAGAGGCAGCTGATCGATGTCTCTCTCTCTCATCGATGTTTCTGACTTTCTATCCCTCTACCTTCTGCTCTGTAAAAAATCAATAAAATATTTAAAAAAAAAAAAAGAAAGAAAGCAAAATAAAGACTATTTCAGAAATGTAAATGCTGACAGAAATCATCATCAGACACGCACTATAAAAAATGTTAAGAAAAATCCTTCGGCCGGAAACCAGTTTGGCTCAGTGGATAGAGTATTGGCCTGTGGACTGAAGGGTCCCAGGTTCGATTCCAGTCAAGGGCATGTACCTTGGTTGCGGGTACATCCCCAGTAGGTGGTGTGCAAGGGGCAGCTGATCGATGTTTCTGACTTTGTCTCCCTCTCCCTTCCTCTCTGTAAAAAAAAATCAATAAAATATATTTTTAAAAAAGAAAAATCCTTCAAGGCTGGCTTGTATAATGGCTTAGTGGTTGAACATCAACCTATGAACCAGAAGGTCATGGTTTGATTCCTGGTATCGGCATATGTTCATGTTGCAGGCTCAATACCCAGTGTGAAATGTGCAGGAGGCAATGGATCGATGCTTCTCTCTCTCTCTCTCATTGTTGTTTCTTTCTCTCCCTCTCTCTCCCTCTCTCTCCCTCTCCCAACCAAATGCATACAAGTCCTTTGGTTGATCTCTCACCACCTCCCTTCCCTTACTCCCCTGTGAAGTTTGATGGTCTGTTAGATGGTATTCTGTCTCTAGATCTATATTTGTTCATCAATTTATGTTGTTCTTTATATTCCACAAATGAGTGAGATCATGTGATATTTATCTCTGACTGGCTTATTTCACTTAGCATAATGCTCTCCAGGTACATCCATGCTATTGTGAATGGCAAAAGTTGTTTCTTTTTTATAGCAGTGTAGTATTTCTTTGTGTAGACATACTACAGGTGTTTAATCCACTCATCTGCTGATGAGCACTTAGGGGCGGAGTCTCAAATCTTAGCTATTGTAAAATATGCTGTTATGAACATAGGGGTGCGTATGTACTTTCTGATTAGTTAAGAAACCCACTTTAAACATTAAGACACAAATAGGTTAAAAAGACTAAAAAACAGGCATGTATATCAAATATCTATCAAAAGAAAGTTCACAGGAGAAATCAAGACGGCAGCATAGGTAGGTAAACACCTAAACTGCTGCCTCGCACAACAATTTCAAAACTACAACTAAAAGACAAAATAGACATCATCCAGAACCACAGGAAAGTTGGCTGAGTGGAACTTCTACAACTAGAAGGAAAGAGAAAAGCACATGGAGGATCTTGTTCCTTGGTTGCAGGCACATCCCCAGTAGAGGGTGTGCAAGGGACAGCTGATCGATGTTTCTGACTTTCTCTCCCTTCTCCATTCCTCTCTGTAAAAAAATCAATAACATATATTTTTAAAAAAAGAAAAATCCTTCAAGGCTGGCTAGTGTAATGGCTTAGTGGTGGAACATCGACCTATGTTCAGGAGCTGCAAAAGGCTGAGATACAGAGACACACATGTGGAGAGGAAGGGCAGCTGAGTGCCTGGCTGGCTTTCTCTGGCAGGAAGGAGACAAAAGCTCCTGACTGCACTGAACCCCAGTTCCGGGTGAGACCCTGAGGACCCAGGCCCATATGGGGGGAATATGGACTGCCAGGCGGGAACTCAGGGGAGCTGCAAAAGGCAGTGGTCTACAGGCATGCTCGCGAGAGCGTGCAGAGAGGACTGATTGCTGAGTGTGCCACTGGCTTTCTCTAGCTGGAGGGAAATGGAAGAGCCTGACTGCGCTGAACTCCAGTTCTGGGTGAGAATCTGGGAATCCAGAATCATTGGGAGAGAAACTGGACTATCTGACAGCGGGCAAAATTCAAGGGCGGCTTTCTATCAGAGGTGCTTGCAGTGATTACCGAGGGAGACTGAGACCCATGGGACTCATAGGGCAGGGCTGACGGGAAGCCAAGGCTGTTGGCTCCGCCCTGAGACTCCGCCCCACCCAAGCTGAGCACAGAGGCTTTTGTAATTTTGCAAGTCTTGTCTCAAAAGGCTGTCTCCATCACAGAAGACAGAGCTGATCCTCACAGCCAACTGGCCTGAAGACCAGTTCCTCCCAGTGATACCAATAACAATCAAGACTTAACTACAATAAGGCTGTACACACAGTCCACAAAGGGGTGCACCAAGAGTGTCCACCTCAGGTAACTGGGGAGGCCAACCCACTGGGCCATTTAGGACACCTAGCACACAAAGCTACCCTACCTACTCAGGTTGCAGCCTCAGGTCCCCTGGCCTGGTACTGGGGTTGGGGGCATGGCCTGAAGTTCCCTGTCAAGCCCCACCTGGTGGGGGGCATGGCCTGAGCTCCCCAGGCCTGATGCTGAGGCCAGGGAAGCAGCCTGAGATCCCCTAGCCCAGTACTAGGATGGGAAGCGCACCTTGAGGTCCCCCGTCAAGCTCCGTAGGGAGGGCGTGGCATCAGGTCCCCTAGCCTGGCACTAGAGCGAGGATCTGGCCTGAGGTCCCCCAGCCTGATGCCATGGGAGGGAAAACTGCCTGAGGTCCCCTGTCACGCCCCACAGGGGCAGGAGAGGGCATAACCTCAGGTCCCTGCTGATTGCTTGTTAAGGCTCCTTATGGGAACTTGGCTCAGCTGTGGGTGCAGCCATCTTTGTGATGGAGTGATGGCAATTAGCATATTCCCTCTTTATTAGATAGGATGCTGAAAGAGATTCTTTAAGAATAAGAAGAAAAAGGTAAAGGTAAAAATTATGAACAACAAATACATATCAACAAGTGAATCTAAAAATCAAGTGAATTAACAATCTGATGAACAGAATAAACTGGTGAATATAAAAGAATCAGCGGCACAGAAAGGGAGTGGTCTGACAATTCTCAGGGGGAAGGGAGTGTGGGGGGTGCGGGAAGAGACTGGACAAAAATCGTACACCTATGGATGAGAGGGGTGGTAAAGGCAGAGGGTGGGGTGGGAACTGGGTGGAGGGGAGCTATGGGGGGGATAAAAGGAGAAACAATTGTAATAATCTGAACAATATTTATTAAATTTTTAAAAAGAAAGCTCACATGTCTTTACTGATATTGAAAATAGTATATTTCTGAGGAAAGAACATTATGGGAAATAAAGATGGACATTTCATTATATACTACATTAATATATGATATATATGAGACATATTAATAACCAAGTGTATTAAGACAATATTAAGGTATAATAATAAAGGAACATTATTAAGATAATATTAAGGTATTATAATAAAAGAACATTATAAACAATTTTATGCCAATAAATTTAACAACATAGATGAAATGGACAAATTTCTTGAAATTTCTATTGAAGAAATTGTATTTGTAGTTAGAAACCTTTCCATAAAAAAAACTCCAGGCTGATATGACTTCAACAAACATTTAAGAGAGAAATAACATCAATTTTACAAAAACTCTAACAAAAAATAGATGAGAAAAAACTATTCCCCAATTCGTTCAATGAGGCAGCATTATTTTGTCACCAAACAAGACAAAAATTGGGGTGGAGGGAACAATTTTGAAAAATCAAGTGTGCCGAAACCGGTTTGCCTCAGGGGACAGAGCATCGGCCTAAGGACTGAAAGGTCCCAGGTTCAATTCCGGTCAAGGGCACATACCATGGTTGTGGGCACATCCCCAGTGGAAGGTGTACCAGAGGCAGCTAATCAATGTTTCTCTCTCATTGATGTTTCTAACTCTCTATCCCTCTCCCTTCCTTTCTGTAAAAAATCAATTACATTTTTTTTTTTTTTAAATCAAGTGCTGACGAGGATGTGGAGAAAAGGGAACACTAACTAATTCACTGCTGGTGGAAATGCAGACTGGGATAGCCACTATGGAAAATAGTATGGAGTTTCCTAAAAAAATTTAAAATGTAACTTCCATTGGACCCAGGGATCCCACTTCTGGAAATATGTCTTACAAACCCCAAAACACCAATCAGAAAAAAAAATGCACCCTTATGTCCATAGCAGTGTTTTCTTATAATAATTAAGATTTGGAAACACCCCAAGTGCCCATCAGTAGACGAATGGATAAAAAAGCTGTGGGACATTTACACAACGGAGCAGTAAAAAAGAGGGATCTCATCCTTTGCAACAGAATGAATGGCTCAGTGGTTGAACTTCGACCTCTGATCCAGGAGGTCAATGTTTGATTCCCAGTCAGGGCACATGCCCAGGTTATGGGCTCAATCCCCAGTAGGGGGCGTTCTGGAGGCAGCTGATCAATGATTCCCTTTCATCACTGATGTTTCATCTCTCTCTCCCTCTCCCTCCCTAAAATCAATAAAAATATATTAAAAATAAATAAAATAATAAAATAAAATAAAAATTCAATTATTTTAGCATGGCCATTGTGGTTCACTGGTTGAGCATCGACCTATCAGCCAAAGGTCACAGTCTGAACCCCGATCAAGTCACATGCCTGGGTTGCAGGCTCAGTCCCCAGCGGGGTGGCATGCAAGAGACAACCGATCAATTTTCTCTCTCTCTCTCCTTTCCCTTCTTCTCTGAAATCAATAAAAATATTTTTTTAAAAATTCAACTATTTTAACTGATTAAGTTCTCCTAAAAATTTTAATAATTCTTAAATCAAATTACTCTGCTTGTAATACTTAATATAGACACCCCTTTGCATTAACTAGTAAGTGCTTTGTGTGCATATATTTATTAAATTTATTAAATATAGGAATTAATTACAAGATCCAGAAATTATTACTTGTCCCTTTTACAGATGAGAAAACTGAGGCTCGGAGATTTTAGGTAACTTGTTCAAGAACATGGAGCTAGAAAATGGTAGATCTGATACTTGAGTCAGCCTAGTCTGACAACAAATTCTTGCTCTTTGCCCATCCTCTATTCCAGCGATTTTCAACTCAAGAACCGAAATAATTTTTAAAACATGTTAGGGGCACTGACCTCCTATAGACTGTAAAAAAATAAAGAATAAGAGCCAACACAACAATAACTGTCCAGTGTGAATTAATCAATATTATACCTATTTACTGGTCATATCAGCAAAAAATATATTTTTTGGTGTGCCGCAGAACTTTAGTAACTAGTTTATGTATGCCAAGAGATGAAAAAGATTGAAAATCACTGCTCTATTTCAATAAACATCATCTTCTTTCGGTTGCCAAAAAGAGTTCCCTGTAATACCACATTCCTTTTCTTGTTTCAAAGACAGCTAATTGCAACTCAATAGCTACTTCAAAAACAGGTTCATTTTGTTATTACACTTACTTCTCAGCACACCCACGGTCACATTCTCTCTTAGAAATTATTGCATAAGTGTAGGTGAAGTTCTCAGACCAACCCTCAAAAACTTAAGTCATCAATATTTCTAGGTTAAAGTGTGGTGAATTTTAACAGGACAATACATCATCATTCTCCCCCCCACCCCCCAAAAAAGTACCCAAAATCCCAAAGATAATATGAAATGCCTTCTTATCTTCCTCCAGTATACAACTAGAAATGGTTTCACATGTTTTAGACCCCATCATGAACTCTATTAGGAAATGAGATTTAAACTATTCTGGTTCTCATGGAGGCAAGGACAAAGCCAGGAGGGGAGCAGGGTAGGATAAGAAAGTAGTAACATTTATTGGTATATGTATTCAAGTCTAAAGCCCAAGAAGGCCTGTTACTATTACTATACTATTACTGCTATAGTTGCACTGAACTAACTAGAAACCTATGTACAATACTGCACTGCTTGCAAAGAGATTTAGAACACAAACCACTTATAAATTGAGACTATCTATATTCACTAATTCTCTCTATAATCAGCTACTTGTTCCCAACTCTCTGAAAACTAAAAGCCTAAGTTTTATGAAAGAGAGAGAAGTGAAGCAGCTCTGATTCCTTTTAACTGCATATGCATAAAAACAGCTTTGTAGATGAGGTATCCAAATCAATCGTTATACATTTGATGTCTTGGGATTATAATACCAAAATCATTCATCCATGATACTGCAATATTCCTTTTTTTTAGTAAGGATTTCTAGAATATGTTTAGATCTTTGAAATCATGGGATGTATCTTTTTTATTACTAGAAAAGAGGCCCAATGCACGAAATTCGTGCAAGAGCAGGCCTTCCTTCCCCTGGCTGCCAGCACCAGCTTCCCTCTGATACCCTGGAAGCCCCAGCTTCATCCAGAAGAAGGTCTGCTGAGAACTAAAATCAACAGTAATTAATATAAATGCAAGAAGTCCAGTCAGAAGGCTGAATTGGGCTCTTGGATATTCAAGGGGTGAATATTTGCATTTTATTACCTACTGCTGACTCAATGGCTTAAAGCAAACTCCCCCAACCTGATACTATTTACTAAACATCACCATTGATATGTCTGTTTGCATTCCTAAAAGGCAATTGTGTATTCTAGTAAATAAAAGCAGATGGGAATGGAGACTCAGTGGAACTTGGCTACTACAGCTAAACTTTCCCTGGCTTCCCCCATAATTTCCAAATTTATATTTCTTGTCTTGTGTATTAATTTGCACGTCAGCCCTTTCTCCAAGCCTTTGAACCCAAGGCCACACTGGCAGAGGCTTCACATTTGGGGCCTTGAACTGGGACTTGGAGAAAAAGAATTTGCCAGAGTGGAAAAAGAAATCACCAGACCCAGTGTTGTAAGATGAAACTGCGTGCAAAACTCTTATAGCTGTAGAAGCACAAGGATCTATGGATGCTTGAGTAATTTCTATTGTTTCAGCCAGGTCATAATGAGGCAGAACTTGTCGAAAGGGGAGAGAGTTTCTTGTAGACTTTTGGCGTGCTGGCTAAAGGATAAGGGAGTTGTGTCGGAAGATATTCTTTTACAGTTTCTACAGATTATTACCCTATATAATAAAAGAGAAACATGCAAATTTGACCGTACTTTCGCTCCTGATTGGCTATGCTACCAGCCAATCAGGAGCGGGGGCAGAGCCAAGTGGCGTGAGCGCTGGGCCCCATGGGTGGAGATGAAATGGCGGTGGCGGCAAGTGCCCAGCCCCGGGCGCTGTGAGGGGAAGCAGTGGCAGCAGCAGCAGCAGCGGTGGTGGGGCAGCAGGGAGCAACTGGCCCATGGGCACTGTGAGAGGAAGTGGCAGCGAGCGCCCAGTCCCCGGGGCCGGGAGGTCGCAGGCAACGGGGGCTGAGCTGAGCAGGTTGATGGCTTTAGGCCTTGGACAGGCTGGTGGTGAGCCATCAGTTGGACATCCCCTGAGGGCTCCCAGTATGTGAGAGGGGGCAGGTTGGGTTGAGGAACCACCCACCGCCAGTGCATGAATTTCATGCACCAGGCCCCTAGTAGAATATAATCCACTGTTTTCTGATGAGGGTACATTGGATATTGAATGTTGAGAAAGAATAGGTCAGAACTTGAAAGAAGCTCAGTAGCAGGGAGAAAATTTGCCTCCAAATCGTTTCTCCTTGTGGGAAATAGTATCACACTTGCTAGAGCCTTCCAGAGAAGAAAGACCTCCTCCGTTTGCACTCTCCACTCCTAAAGAGAAGCAGAAAGATAACTTGGAGGAGTGGCCTTAATGTCCTGATTCTGAAACATTTAAATCGCAACTATCCGAAAAAGATTAAAGGACATGACGATGGAGGACAAACTTGCTTTTCCTGTTATAAGGTAGCTAATCCACAATTCCCAAATCAAATAATAAGAAAGCATGAAAGATGTGGCTTTAAAAAGGTAAAGGCCTTGCGTGATAGCGTAATACAGAATGGCACAAATGCTCCATTTACTGGAGAAATTATAACTAACATTTCTGATGAATTCCTAGCTCCTTATGATTGGTATTCTCTGGCCCGTGCAACTCTGGAGGGAGGAGATTATTTGCTATGGAAAGGAGAATTTTTAGAGAAATGTCAAGAACAAGCTACTTCAAATCTCACAGAATGTTCAAATAACTTTTGAGATGTTTGCAGGACAGGGGCAATTTAGCGACGTCCAAAATCAGCTCTTCTACATCCAACAAGCATATGAGTCTGGTGGACTTTACCAGCAAAAGGGGAACCTGAAGGAATCTTTTAGTAAGTGCATGCAGGGGCCTACTGAATCATTCTCTGATTTTGTAGCTCACTTCACTCGAGCAGTGAAATGGCAGATTCAACATGAGACAGCAGGAGAGAGACATTTGACTCAGCAATTAGCTTATGAAAATGCCAATGCTGATTATAAGAAATGTCTAACACCTCTAAGAAAAAATAGTACCATTACAGAAATGATTCGAGCATGTGGAGTCATACATTTTTCAGGCAAGCTTACCCACTGCTGCAATCACAACAAGAAACAAATCATGTTTCAATTGTGGACAGCAAGGATGTTTTAAAAAGGAACGAAGCAACAAAAAGGACACAAGGTGATATTCAGGGAGAAAGCATGAGCATTCCACCTCCCAACTCATGTAATACAGGTCTATGTCCCAGATATCAGAAGGGGAATCATTGGGCCAATTAGTGTAGATCTAAATTTCAAAGAAATGGCCAGCCATTAAATCAAGACATAGGAAATGGCCAGCCGCAGGAAAATGGTCAAAGGGGCTCCCCTCAGCCCCATTATTAAATAAGGGGAAGTTCCACCCTGCCAGGACTACAGTAGATTCCCTCCTCTGAGTCACTCCAGAAATAAATGCTAGCTTTGATCTTAATAGCTCAATAACAATCACCCTGACCCCCAATATGGCTAAACAAGTTGTACAGGAATTTGGGGACATGTGCCACCAGGAATATCAGGTTTAGCACTAGGAAAAAGTGAAAATACGCTAAAAGGACTGCTTTTCCTGGAGTCACAGTTTCAGACTATATGGAAGAAATCAAAGTAATTTTAGAATGTAAACATATTATGCAAATTATTCCAGGACAAAGAATTGCTCAGATCCTGCTTTTACCTTATAGTCAGCAAGGTGAGGTTATAAATAGGAAGAAAGGGACACAGGATTTGGAAGCTCAGGTATATACTGGATGCAGGAAATTAGCAAGACCCGTCCTATGATTAATCTAATACAGGGAAAACTGCTTAAAGGTTTAGAAGACACTGGAACAGATGTTCGTGTTATCAGTCAAGAACTCTGGCCTCCAGGTTGGCCCATGGTAGGAGCTATGGGCGCTATCACAGGTGTTGGAATTCCTGGTAACACACGACGCAGTGCTGCAGTGTTAAAGTGGCAAGACGAGGAAGGAAAAACAGGATGGTTTCAGCCCTATATAGTCTCTGGAATTGCAGTCAATTTATGGGGCCAAGATGTTTTAAAAGGTTTACAAGCTTGTATTATTACCTGCAAGGGACAACTGTTAATAACTCAGATGAGATATCAAGCTGTTCAAGGTTTAGGAAAAGATAATCAGGAGATTAAAGAACCATTCAGGCCAAAAGAAACACAGGAAAACAAGGATTAGAATATCAGCCTCTTTAGGAAGGGTCACTGCTCAATCTCCTCACCCCCATGCTGAGCCTATACAATGGAAAGATGATAGACGTACATGGGTGGGTCAGTGGCCATTAACCAAGGAGACATTAAGTCATATTCATGAATTAATACAGGAACAAGTAGAGGCTGGTCATATAGGACTGTCCAATAGTCCTTGGAATATTCTTATATTTACAATCCCTAAAAAGGCACTAGGAAATGGCAATTGTTACATAATCTTAGAGTCATTAACGCTACTATGCATACCATGGGAACTTTACAGCCTGGACTCTTGCGCCTACACAAATCCCTTTAGACTGGTCTCTTACAGAAGTAGATCTTAGGATTATTTCTTCACCATTCCCCTGGCATCGCAAGATATGCAAAGATTTGCCTTTTTAGTGCCATCTATTAATAATACAGGGCCTATGAAAAGATATCAATGGAAAGTTTTGCCTCAAGGAATGGCCAACAGCTCTACTTTATGTCAAAATATGTAGCTCAAGCTATTCAGTCTTTAAGAGACAAATATTCCCAGTGTTATATTGTCCATTACATGGATGACTTGTCCCTAGCGAGTCCATGGGAAGAATAGACTTCAGCAATGTTTTCTCAATTAAAAAAGGAACTTCCTAAATGGGGCTTTAAAACTGCTCCAGAAAAAGTACAGAAAAAAAGCCTTTCAAATATCTAGGTACCATAATTGAAAACCAATATGTTAGGCCTCAAAAAGTAGAAATATGAAAAAATTGCCTTAAAACCTTAAATTATTTTCAAAAATTATTAGAGGACATTAATTGGTTAAGACTTTATCTAAAAATCTCCACAGGAGAAATGACAAATTTATTTAATATACTTAGAAGTGACTCTAATCTTTCCTTTCTCCAAGTATTGACAGATGAAGCTAGAAAGGAGTTACAAAGAATTGAGCAGGCAATCTCCTTAGCCCAAGTGGCACGAGTACTGCCTGAATTGCCTTTATTGGAACAGATTAATCCTACTGCAAATAGTCCCACTGGAGTCATCTTCCAAAATAAAAACTCTCTTGCTATTTCTCAATGGGTCCACCTAGGACCATGGTTGGCAAGCCGTGGCTTGCGAGCCACATGCGACTCTTTGGCCCCTTGAGTGTGGCTCTTCCACAAAATACCACGGCCTGGCGAGTCTATTTTGAAGAAGTGGCATTAGAAAAAGTTTAAGTTTTAAAATTTTGACTCTCAAAAGAAATTTCAATCATTGTACTGTTGATATTTTGCTCTGTTGACTAATGAGTTTGCCAACCACTGGCTTAGGACATCAGTCCTCTAAAACTGCAGCTACATATACAGAACTAATTGCTCAGTTGATATTTCAACTTAAAAAGTGCTGCAGATGGCTTAGAGTAGAGGAAATCCAATGTATTTACCATACCCTCACTGGAAGCGATTAGAAATGTTATTTCAGACTGATTTAAATTGGCACATTGGACTGAGTGGATATTCGGGGAAACTTAATTGTCACCTACTAAAAGACAAATTATTATAATTTCTATATCATACTCCTATTATTATACCAAAAAATAGTAGGCAGGAACCTATTCCTGGAGCATTAACTGATGAACCATCAAATGGCAAAGCTGCTTATCCTACAATGAATTCAGACAAGAGTCATTCAAACTACTCATACTTCTATACAAATAATTGAGTTGGAAGTTATTAATACTGCATTACAGGATTTTCAAGAGCCTCTTAATATTATCTATGACTTTTCTTATGCTGCGGGTTTATTAAATAGGATTGAAACTGCTCATTTGAAATGGCTCAGTGACCAAAGTTTTACTATTTAATATATTTTATTGATTTTTTTACAGAGAGGAAGGGAGAGGGATAGAAAGTCAGAAACATCGATGAGAGAGAGACATCGATCAGCTGCCTCTTGCACACTTCCTACCGGGATTGTGCCCACAGCCAAGGTACATGCCCTTGACTGGAATCAAACCTGGGACCTTCCAGTCCGCAGGCTGATGCTCTATCCATTGAGCCAAACCGGTTTCGGCCAAAGTTTTACTATTTAAACAAGCTCAGCAGATTTTACCACAGCGACAATATCCTTTTTATATCATTCACATCAGGGCCCACATTTTATTACCTGGCCCATTGGCAAAAGGAAATGCACATGCTGATGAATTGGTTGCTTTATTAAAATAGGCCTCAGAATCTCATCAGCCTGTCAACATGTTATATGGACAATTCTCAATCTCTCGACAGCTGGCAAAACAGATTATTAGAGAACGCCCCATTTGCATGTTACATCTACCTCAATGGCCTAACACAGTAGTCAACTCTAAAGGTTTGTTAAGGGACCATATCTGGCAAATGGATGTGACATATTACACTTCCTTTGGATGCCTTGGGGCACTGCATGTCTCTGTAGACACCTTTTCAAAAGTCCTATGGGCTACTGCATCTACAAGGGAAATGGCAAAACAGGTTATTAATCATTGCCCAGCTGCTTTTGCCATCATGGGAATTCCAAAAAATTATTAAAACTGATAATGGGTCTGCTTGCACAAGCTGTCATTTCCAGCAATTTTTTAAAATGTGGAAAATTCAGCACATTACAGGAATACAATATAATTCCCAGGGACAGGCCATTATTGAGTGACAGCATCAGGGGCTAAAATCCCCAGTTTTAAAACTAAAAGAGGGGATGACATTATGGAGAAATCACCTATGGGTAGGCTGCACCAAGCCTTAATTATTTTAAAATTTTTCACTTGTGATGCTGATGGCAAGACACCTATGGAGTTATACTGATGTCAGGATAAAACAAACAAACAAAAAAATGGTCTAGTTAAATGGAAAGATCCTGAATCTGGTTTATGGAAGGGACCTGATTCATTGCTGACATTTGGTTGAGGATATGCTTGTATATTTCCAGAAAATTTCTCCAAATCTGTGTGGATTCCTACAAGAAATGTTAAAATGCAACAAGAATCCAAGAGAGGAACTAGCCAGATTAATGAGGACCTTGTGCCTGGAGTAATACCTTGCAGCTGCAGACAATCGGCTACCCCAGCTACATACAGCAGCAGCCCCAGGCAACACACTGAAAATAAGGAGTGGAAGAAGAACACGGTGGATGATGAACAGCCCAGAGATGACTTAGGGAGTGATACAGAAGATGGTCCAGAAAGCTGAGCGAATTTGTGAGGAGACCAGAAACCCAAGAATGCCGGAAAATGTCTTTCTTGCCATGCTGCCAGTAATTTCACCAAGGGCTAATTGGGATGTCCTCCGTGGGTAAAATACCTGGGGTGGACTGACCTCCCACCTCATAAATATATAGGCAAAGTATAATTACACTGGTGTCCCCAACCCAGCTTCCATTTTTTATATGGCACAAGAATCAAACTACTGCTCCTTTGTGTGTAGAATTAAATTTTTTGGCTAGCATTGACACCAAAGGAGGGGGAAGTGAAAACCTAAATACAATTATTATCAATGCTTCCTTCTGGGAAAGGCAAAGAGAATTTAACATTACTAAGATCTCTCCTGACTAAACCATTATGTAAAAAGTCTTATGAATGGCACCCACCAGCAGCAAACTTAAAAATGTTTTTTTCTTTTGTGGATTGAAGCTCTATGGGTCTGCATACAGTAATATTAATGGAAATCAGCTGCTGCATTTGCACCAGTAAAATGATATAGTTTAAAATGATAACTTCAATGAAAAATCACCTTCTTGGTGCTTAAAGTAAAAATAACACCACCCTTCATATTTTGGAAATTCAGCAGCATACTGTATAATTATCCCAAGCAAACTTACAAACTAATTCCTTAGCTGTCTGGCAGCAATTTAAAGAAAGAATTTACTCCTTTTAACTGGATCTCATTACTTTTGCCATTTAGCATAACCACTATCGCCTGTCTCATTCTTGTTCTTGTTTAACTTTAGTCTGCAGATGAGGAATAAGTCTTAAAAGAATCTGAGCTCTGCAAGTGGCACATCAGCATCTATTAAGAAATTAAAGAGGGGGAAATGCTGAGAACCAAGATCAACAGTAATTAATATAAATGCAAGAAGTCCGGTCAGAATTGGACTCTTGGATATTCACAGGGTGAATATTTGCATTTTATCACCTACTGCTGACTCAATGGCCTAAAGCAAGCTCCCCCAACCTGATAATCTTACTATTCACTAAACATTACCATTGACATGTCTGTTTGCATTCCTAAAAGGCAATTGTGTACTCTAGTAAACTAGAGACCCAGTGCACAAAATTCGTGCACTCGAGGGGGAAGGTCCCTCAGCCTAGCATTTATTCTCTCGCAGTCCCAGAGCCCTCCAGAAATGTCCAACTGATGGCCTAGGCCCCACAAGAGTGGGCCTAAGCTGGCATTCAGACATCCTTAGCACTGCTGTGGAGGCAGGAGAGGCTCCCACCACTGCTGCATTCACCAACCATGAACCTGGCTTCGTGGGAGCGCACTGACCACCTAGGGGAAGCTCCTGCGTTGAGTGTCTGCCCCCTGGTGGGCAGTGTACATCATAGCGACCGGTCATTCCACAGTTCAGTCGATTTGCATATTAGCCTTTTATGATCCAATCTAATAAAAGAATAATATGCAAATTGACTGTACCTCTTATCAAGCCATGCCCACAAGCCACGCCCACAAGCCAATCAGGAGCAAATAAACTCCAACCAAGAAGGCTGTGGCCACTGAGAGCAGGAGGGAGGCTTGGATTTCCCAAGCAATGAAAGAAGCCAAGCTTTCCGCCTGTCCTTGCTGGCCTAGGCCTCCACTCAATGCTACAAAGTTTCAATGATAGAAGATAAATCCAACAGAAATCCAACAGAAATGGCGGCAGCCACAAAGCTGGAGACAGCAGAGGCTAGGGTTGCGCGGGTGATGGAGGAAGCCAAGCTTCTGCAGCCCAAGCACCTAAGCCTCCACTCTAGGCTAGAAAGTTTCAATTATAGAATTTAAATAAACCCAAACAGAAATGGCTGTCGCCACGGCATGAGCAGAGGTTTGGCTCCGCTCCAAGCTACAAAGTTTCAATTGTAGAACATAAATTAATCCCATATGCCAGGGCCTCTCCTTGGGTCACTGGGGGCGTGGCCAGCCTGCAAACTACCACTGGCCCTCACCCAGTCCACCCCATGCCCCAAAGGAACCCCCACCCTGATCTGGGACACTCTTCAGGGCAAACCAGCTGGCCCCCACCCATGGACCAGGCCTCTATCCTATCTAATTTGCAGATTGACCATCACTCCAACACACAAGAGGGCTGCCCCCATGTGGTCAAAGATCCTGCCCCCATGTGGACACAAGAAGGCCACCACAAGATGGCCAGCAGAGGAAGGCAGTTGGGAGGGACCAGGCCTGCAAGGGAGGGCAGTTGGGGGTGATCAAGCCTGCAGGGGAGGGCTGTTAGGGTGATCAGGCCAGCAGAGGAGGGAAGTTGGGGGCAAATAGCCTGGCAGGGGAGCAATCAGATATCAATTAGGCTGGCAGGGTAGTGGTTATGGGGTGATCAGGCTGGCAGGCAGAAGCGGTTAGGGGCAATCAGGGAGGCAAGCAGGTGAGCAGTTTGGAGCCAGCATTCCTGATTGTGAGAAGGAT
This sequence comes from Antrozous pallidus, assembly GCA_027563665.1. Lineage (NCBI taxonomy): Eukaryota > Metazoa > Chordata > Mammalia > Chiroptera > Vespertilionidae > Antrozous > Antrozous pallidus. The sequence continues at coordinate 10,339,218 of CM050519.1, forward strand.
GTCCAACTGCTTGTTTAGGCCCGATCCAATTAGGCCAATTGGGATCGGGCCTAAACAGGCAGTTGGACATCCCTCGAGGGGTCCCAGACTGGAGAAGGTGCAGGCTGGGCTGAGCGACATTCTCTGCTTCCTGTGCACATATTTCATGCACTGGGCCTCTAGTATAAGATAAAAGCAGATTGGAACAGAGACTCAGTGGAACTTGGCTAATACAGCTAAGCTTTCCCTGGCTTCCCCCATGATTTCCAAATTTATATTTCTTGTCTTGTGTATTAATTTGCGGGTCAGCCCTTTCTCCAAGCCTTTGAACCCAGACCACGCTGGCTGTGGCTTCACAGATGTCCAGTCTAATTAGCATAATATGCTTTTATTATTATAGATATTATAGATTGAGTGCTTGTATTCTCCCTAAATTCATAGCTGAAACTAAATGCCCAACATGATGGTATTTGGAGGTAGGGCCTTTAGGCGGTGATTAAGTCATAAAGGCAGAGCTCTCCTGAATGGGATGAGTGCTCTTATAAAAAAGGCTAGAGAAAGCTCCCACCCTTTCTACCATTTAAGGTCAGTGGTAAGAATTATGAGTCAGGAAGTGGGCCCTCAATGGACACAGAATCCACCAGCACCATGATCTTGGACTTCCCAGTCTCTAGAATTGTAAGAAATAATTATCTGTTGTTTATAAGCTACACAGCCTATAGTTTTTCACTATAGTACCCAGAGTAGACTAAGACAGCAGAGATTTTCTTTTCTCTGTATTCATCTGATCAGTAAAAAGAGACATGTATTCTAATACAACTGGAGGTCCGGTGCACAAAATTAGTGCACTAAGGGGGTGTCCCTCAGCCCAGCCTGTATCCTCTCGCAGTCCGAAAGCCCTTGGTGGATGTCCGACAGTGGCTTAGGCCCACTCCCTGGGGGTAGTGGGCCTAAGCCGTCAGTTGGACATCCTTAGCACTGCCATGGAGGTGGGAGAGGCTCCCAACACTGCTGTGGCGCTGGCCAGCTGTGAGCCTGGCTTCTGGCTAAGCAGTGCTCTCCTTGTGGGACCAGGCCAAAAACGGCTCTCCAACAATCCCAAGAGGTCTCAGATTGCAAGAGGGCACAGGCCAGGCTGAGTGACTCCACCAGTGCACAATCAGGGCCAGGGAGAGACGCAGGAGGTTGGCCAGCTGGGGAGTGACCACAGGAGAGCTCCCGGGCATGTCAAGTCTGTCTCACTCAGCTGGCCCATCTGGCTCATCCAGCCAGACCCCAGCAGCAAACTAACCTACTGGTCAGAGCATCTGGCCCCAGTGGTCAGTGCATGTCATAGTGAGCAGTTGAGTGGCCTTAGCATATCATTAGCATATTACACTTTGATTTGTTGAATGGCCGGCCAGTCAACCAGACACTTTGCATAACAGACTTTTATTATATAGGATTATATAGGATAGGATGCTGATGAGACATAAATTCATTAAAAGTGACTGGAGTGCAATTCAGCAATAATTATCAAGAGTTTTTAAATGTTCATAGCTTTTGACTCAGTAATTCAACTCATAAAAATTGACTAATAATCAGGGATTCATTCATTAATTTATATAACAAATTATCAAGGACTTATTTTGTGGCAAGCATTATTCTTATGAATAAGAAAGGACAGTTATCTCATTATTCTATATAGCAAAATAATTAGGGGGAAAATGTGTCTAATAATAGTAAGAATTAAAAAATTAAAATGCACCTAATGAGTAAAATATATTTCCACTGAAAATTACATTATCGTATTTCAAAAATATATTTAATAACAAGTAAATGCTCATGATATTAAGGAAAACATTTAAAGCAAAATACAAAAGTATAAATAACTATATATAACTACTAGAGGCCCGATGCATGAAATTTGAAATTTGTACATGGGGGGCGGGGGGGTGTCCCTCAGGCCAGCCTGCATCCTCTCCAATCTGGAACTGCTGGCCCCCCAACCACTTGCCTGTCTGCCTTCCTGATTGCCCCTAACTGCTTCAGCCTGCCAGCCTGATCACCCACTAACCACTACCCTGCCAACTTGATTGACACCTATCTGCTCCCCTGCTGGCCTGATTGCCCCTAACTGCCCTCCTTGCAGGCCTGGTCCCTCCCATCTGCCCTCCCCTGCTGGCCATCTTGTGGTGGCCATCTTGTGTCCACATAGGAACAGCCATCTTGTGTGTTGGAGTGATGGTCAATTTGCATACCTCTTTATTAGATAGAACTAGAGGCCCAGTGCACGAAATTCATGCACGAGGGGTGGGGGAGGTCCCTCAGCCCAGCCTGCACCCTCCAATCTGGGACCCCTCGAGGAATGTCCAACTGCCCTGGTAGGATCAGGCCTAAGTGGGCAGTTGGATATCCTTCTCACAATCCAGGACTGCTGGCTCCAAACTGCTTGCCTGCCTGGCTCCCTGATTGCCCCTAACCGCTTCTGCCTGCCAGCCTGATCACCCACTAACCACTACCCTGCCTCCCTTGCAGGCCTGGTCCCTCCCAACTGCCCTTTCCTGCTGGCCATCTTGTGGTGGCTATCTTGTGTTCACATGGGGGCAGGATCTTTGACCACATGGGGGCAGCCCTCTTAAGTGTTGGAGTGATGGTCAATCTGCATATTACTCTTTTATTAGATAGGACAGGTAGGATCCCAAATCTTTGTTTTAGATCTTACTAGCCAGGGACCTTGGTCAAGTTAGTTGACCTTACTCTACTTCAGTGTCTTAAGCTATAAAATAAAGATTCACATAATACATGTAAAATAAGGATTTTATATTTCACATCCCAAAGGATTGCTAAATCAGTAACTTACAAAGTGCTTAAAATATTTCCCCAGTACATATAAAGCACTAATAATTATTTTCAAATATTATATGCAAAGAAAAAAATAGAACATATCAAAATATTATCAAAGATTCTGAATTCTAATAAAAGTAATTCTAAGACTTACAAGAAATTTGAACAGTCCCTAGATAATAGAAGATATTAAAAATTATTTTTAAGGTATGGCTTTGTTTTTAAAAAGTCTTTATATTATAGGGAAGTTTTTATAAATGAAATATATCTAAGATTGGCTTTAAAGTACTTTGGTGGGGGGTTATGTGGACTTTTTTAAATTGCCTCTGGGTAGTAGAGTTATTACTAGCTTTTCTTTTTTTTGAATTTTTCTATTTTCTAAATTTTCTACAGTGGTCCAAAAATGTATTTTTAAGATGATAAAAATGCATTAAAAAATTTAGGCAAATTCTTACCAATACTCCATCTGCAGAGGAAACTTTCTCCCAAGTTAACCAAGCTCTTTCTCTGACATGATCTGGTATCTTCAATTTTTGACATAATGCAGTAAAATCAGGTTCTTCGGTTTCTTCAAACTCAAGCCTACCAAATAAAGATATACATTTAATAGGCACAAAATCATAACTTAAACTAAGTAAGTAAACATTTGTTTTGATGGTTTTCAAATAATAGCACTATTCTGAAAAGTTAGAATCACTAAATACTTTAAGATCTTATTTATCTTTACAGGATAAATTTATCTTTGAAAAATTTACACTTAGAATTTATGGTTATCTTTTCCAGTCTTTCCAAAATAAGGATACTATACAGTGAAAAATGTTTGCTAGCCTGGGGAATCACTTACACTTCAGAGCAGCAAAATAGTTTGTGAAGGAAAGTAAGTAAAATAGCTAAAGCTGTTTGGGGAAACTGGGATAACAATAACAGCAAGAAGAGAAAAACCCATTATTACAGAACAAAATTCACCACCAGTGACTTAGTTAAAATATAGTCTATAATTACCAATCTTTCATATGTAATCTTCCTGCTGGCATTTCTTACACAATGATTAATTTGACATAAATTATTCTTTCTGGATAATTCCTTTTTATTCATTTAATGCCTATTTGACATCTAATAATAATATTATGAGGAATAGCTAATAACTTTTGAATATTAACAGTATGTATAATAATGTATAATGTCCATATAATAATATGAGAAATAGCTAGTAATTTTTGAGTATTTACTATGACCCAGTGTAAAGTAGCTTAGATGCATGGTTTTCCTAAATCCCCAAATTAGCCCTATTAGGTAAGTTCTTTTATTATCCTTATTTTACAGATAAATACCAAATCAGAGAAGTTAAAGCACTCACCTGGGATGACAGCCAGTAAGTGGGAACCTTGACAAAAACCCAATAATCTAACTTCATAATTTATGTCCTTGACTATTTTTCCAGACTGTCAACCCTCTCTCAAAACGTAATTGACTTTTGGTTATCTCAACAATAAAGATAGCATGCTGTTACTAGTGAGAGTTTCCCTTCCAATTACATCATTTTAGGCCAGAGATAATGCTCCAGAAATAAGATCTCAACTGTCCAGGTAGAAATGGACTCTGTAACTGGAAGTCCAGTTGGACTGGGACCTGCCTAAGTTTCTTGGCCTCAGTTTGCCAGTCAAGTGGCTCTATCCTTGCTAAGCAGTTAAGTCTCCAGAGTTCGACTGCCCATGCTTAAGAAACCTCCTGTGGATACGGATAATAAAGGGGAAATTATTGTACCCAAACCATACTATTTTTGTATGGTTTTGACTTACAGGATAATTTAATAATCCCATCGTTTAAGGTACATAAAAGTGTTAGGAAAAAAAGGTTTTTAAAAAACAAAGTGCAGATGATGACCAGAGTTTCACTATTTCTGGCTGCCGTACAATGACAGAGAATGCTTCCGCAGCTCTGCGCACAGCATGGCACACCTCGCTGAGTCCTTACTGCCGTTTCCGAAGGGAAACTTCCAAGTCCTGGATACAACGGAGTTTAAGCATAAATTAGTATCTTCTCCCAGAACATCCTTACTTTAAAAAAAAAAAACACAAAAACTTTTAATATACTTATGAGGCAGTCTATTTAAATATATGACTTTTTAGTAGTCTTTCACAAGCCATGCCCAGAAGCCCGTGCCCATCTTTCGCAGCCTGGCCTGAACTCGCTCGGTGTCCGGGAGCTGGAGGAAGAGGCCGCGGCGATGGAGCGGGGAGACGGGCGGCCGGAGTCCCGTTCCCCCGCGATGGGGATGTGGCCGTAAGAATAAAGACAATTATACCCCTCCCGTCTTAGCTTCTTAACCACAGAGGATCGCAATCCAGAAAAATAAGATGCTGCTGAAAAGAATAAACATCTCCGTCGTGTTCCACTGCGCTAGTGTATCATGACACCGGGACTTTCTTCAATTTAAAGTCCGCTCACGGGAGCACAAGGACACCAATTTCCTACCCAAACAAAGGGGGCGGGGATGGGGGGCGACAGGACCCTGGCTGGCGCCAAGCCCAAAGGCAAAGCGTCAAAAATAACGAAGCCGACCAACGCGAAACCAGAAAGAAAAAGTTTAGAGACTTGGCACTGAGGCGAGCCCTGCACAGAGCTTTCGGTCCTCCGGCCGCCGCTGTGGCTCTGCATCCCCGCGCCCTGGAAGCACCGGCTGAGAGACCCGCCCCGCACCTCAGCCCGGCGCCCCGGACCGCCGACACCCGGACCCGCGCCTTCCGCCCAATGGCGGCTCCGCTGCGGGCGGGCTCTCCCGGAGGCTGCCGCCGCCGCCCGCGGGAAAACCTTCCCAACGGCTGCCTCCCCGGGGACACCGCAGAGAGCCGCTCGGCCCCGCGGGCTGCAAATCCCCGCCGGAGAGAGACCCTGCGCCAGACGCCGGTCTCTCGGTGTTGTCTTCGGGTGACTTTTCCCCGCCCCGTCTGACGGGGCCTCGACGCCGCCCGCCGCCGGCGAGCCCGAGCCCCGCGGAGGAAAGGCGGCACCTGTCACTTCGCTCAGGGCCGGGAGCCCCACCCGCCGGGCACCTGTCAAGCGGGAGCCACACTCCTCCGGCGGCTCTGCCCTCGCTCGCGAATCCACACCCCTGTCACCCGCCCCCCCGGCGCCGCGCCGCGGCGGGGGGCTCCGAGGGACGCGCCTCCCGCGGGCCGGCCCCGGGCAAAGGCGCACCCCTGCCGGGCACCGCGGCGCCGACGCCGACGCAGCCTGTGGGCGCCCTTCCCGCGCGCCGGCCGTCGCGGCGGCTCTGCTCGCTCACCTGGCCAGAGGCAGGTCCTCGGGGCCGCTGTCCTGTTCGGGGTCCTCCTCGGGAGGGGGCGGCGGCGGCGCCGGGGGCGCGGCGGCTGCGGCGGCGGCTCTCCGGGGGGTTTTCGGCGGCATGACGCCCTGCCAGGGCCGGAGCCCGCGGGCGGTGAGGGCTGCCGGGCAGGGAGGACGCGCGCACGCCGGGCACGCCCCGGCCTCTGCCGACTCCCGTTACGAAAATAACGCGAATGTCCCCTGAGGAAAACCGACCGGCCCTCCCCCGCCCGGCAACCGAGCGCCGCGTCCAACCGCGGGAAAACGTCACTTCCGCCCGCGGCGTCACGTCCGCGAGGCTCAGGGCCCGCCGGCGAGTGGAGGGCGCCCGGGCGCCGGGTGGCGCGCGGGGTGGGGGCGCGAGGCCGGGCGGGCTGGGCACGGAGCCCGGGCCGGCGCCCCGGCGTCTTTCCCGAGGCTGCGGCCGCCGCCCGAACCTGTCTCTGCCCGAAACGCTCCCCTCCAGGCACGGGTGCCGGTAACGGGGCATTGCGCAGTCTGGTGGGTGAGATGGGGCCCCTGTTCATCTGTGGGTGGATCAAGGGGTGCGGCTCAGGCCCGGCAGTATCAGGCGTTTGCACCCTCAGCGAGCACGCCCAGCCTTCCCTCCCGCTCAGCGCGGAGCGGAGCCGGGGGGGGCCCAACAAGCATTGCCCGAACCCGGAATGGGAGCTGGACTCTGCCGTCACGGGGAGATACAAATTGTAGGGTCACTTGTTTGGGAAGAGAGGAGGACTGTGGGTAAAGAGCAGATTTCAGTGTAATTAATGTTTTAATGTTTTGTTTTTCTGTTTTTGCTTTGTTTTTAATTATTGATTAAGGTATTACCTATGTGTCCTTATTCCCCCATTCCCCCCCCCCACACCGCCCATTCATGCCTCCACCCCACTGTTGTCTGTGTCTGTTGATTAGGCTTATAGGCATGCCTGTAAGTTTAATGTTTTAATGCCTCTAACTTAATCAGAAGACATCTTAACATGTTTTCTTGGTCTTTACTTGTAGTAATAAATTGTCTAGTGGTTTACAGGAGGCACCTAGAACATCTTCAAGGCAACAGTGGCAGTTGAATACTAGTAGAATTTTGCCAGGGAGAAGTAACATTTAAGGAGGGCTTACTGTTGATAATGGGGGAAATTAAATGGAATAAGCATTGCTCAGAGAGTCACTTAAAATAGAAGCTATTAGGGAAGTGGGGCCCATCCACATCTCTTGTTTCAGTTCTTAGAGCAGCTATTAAGTTTCTGCACTCAGCTCAAGGCCCAGCCATAAATATCCTGTAACAATCATTGCTACAAGGATGAATATGCTTTACTTCATCATAGGAAGTAATTTTTTTTTGCCTTCCTACAGCTTATCCTTCCTATATAATAAAAGAGAAACATGCACATTTGACCGTACCTTGGCTCCTGATTGGCTATGCTACCAGCCAATCAGGAGCAGGGGCAGAGCCAAGTGGCACAACCACGGGCCCTGGGTGTGGAGATGAAAGGGTGGAGGCGGCAAGCGCCCAGCTCCTGGGCACTGTTCGGGGAGGTGGTGGTGGTGGTGATGGTGGCGGCAGCGGCAGCAGTGGCAGGGAGCGCCTGGTCCCCAGGCCCTGTGAGCGGAAGTGGCGGCGAACACCTGGGTTGCGTAGTCGCACGCAGTTGGGGCTTAGCTGAGCACGGCGATGGCTGGGTTCCCAAGGCCTAAAGCTTTAGCCCTTGGGCAGGCTGGGGGTGAGCCATCAGTTGGACATCCCCTGAGGGCTCCCAGTATGTGAGAGGGGGCAGGTTGGGTTGAGGGGCCACCCACTCCCAGTGCATGAATTTCGTGCACCGGGCCCCTAGTCCTATATAATAAAAGCCTAATATGCAAATGGACTGAACGGTGGAACTACCCAATGCTATGATGCCCACTGACCACCAGGGGGCAGATGCTGAAGGCAGAAGTTGCCCCCAACCCACAGGCCCCAGGCCAGCCAAGGCCAGTGCCCACCCTCCATCTCCAGTCGTCCCACAGATCAGCCCTGATTGCCCACCAGGCCTAGGGACGCTGCCAGTGCAAGAATTTCGTGCATGGGGCCTCTAGTATTATATATTGAAACTAATCCCTGTACTTACCCAGCAATACTTCATTTGCATGAAAGAATTATATTTTGTGGGTTTTGCCTTTATAAATCCTGTCTTCCTTTGTTCTCTTCAGAGCAGTTTGGATTGCTATCTAAATATGGCTCTCAGTTTCTAATTCTTTTTTTAAGACTCCCCAAACAAACTTTTAATTTGTTTTATAACCTCAAATCTTTATTGGTTAACATTAAGTTATGCTGGTAATTTTACATAATTATCTTAGTCCTCAAAAACAATTATTTTAAATAAGTAGTGTGTAGTATTATTCTACTTTGCATGTGAAGAAACAGGCTCAAAGGAGTTCATCAATTTTCCCAGTGTTCCAGAGCTGATGGGTGGCAGAGAATTTGAACCCAGGTATATCTGACTGCTTATCCATTACATTGTGCTGATAAAGAAAACAGCGAGGAGAGAGAAGCAGCATGTGCAAAGGCACAAACACATCAGAGAAGAGTTTGCTGGAACTACCACCATCAAACATTAGCTCGCTTCCTTCTCTTGGTCTTATAGTGATAAATTGTCTAGTTTGAGTACATGTTGTTTTTTTCTCTTTGGCAGATGCTGTGGATTGCCCCTCCAGAACTTCTCAACTAAAGTCCAATAAACAAAATACAGTTGTGCTCTGATGTGAATCTCCTTATCCTTGGAAAAGCTGAGCAGGGCTGAGGCAGCAGGAGTCTTCAGGCAAGACATGGCTGCAAACTTGGGTTTATCCCAGTGAGTGGTATGATGGATTACCATTTTCTGTGTATACCAGAACATATGCCAGAATATACAAAGAGCTGGCAGTCCAGGTATATTTGTAAGCCAGCTGTATCAGCCAGAGTTCAGAAACCCTCTCTTGGAGGCCAAACGTTTGTCAAGAGGTAGAGTCCATGACCAGCTCCAACTACAGAGAGAAGATACCATCAAAGTGGTGATCCTGTTTAATCCTATTCACCTTGCCCAGGAGTAGTGTAGGCAGGAATTCAGGATGAAATTTTGGGTTTTGCTAGATCAAAGATAGTCCACTGGAAGCCTGCTAAAATGAGATACAAGCATGACACAATTCTTCTACTTCTTAACTACTATGAGGATGTTATCCATGCAATTGCTGCAGCATTGTGACCTAAGACACCTGACTTGAGGATAAAGCAGAAATATTAGGAATGGCACAGTAGGAATATTTAAAAAATGAGTCCTCAGTGACATAACTGAGCCTCTAACTTAACCAGAAAACATCATAACATGATTTTTCTCTAATGAGCTCCTTCAAGATAGAGACCAAATCATTTTTATAGCCTTAGTACGTAGCCCAGTGTTGGGCACACAGTAAATTTTTACTTGTTAAAAAGTGGAGAGGGCAGGAGAGCATAAAAAAGTTTTGGGAGCTGAAGTAAACTCTTCATATATAGGTATGAGTTGCTTTATTAAACCCAGTTTGTTAACATCTGGATGTACCACAATTATGTTAAGTCAAAGAGAGATTCCTCAATTTACAAAGGTATGTAAATTAGTTTAATTGTTTCTCATTACATTTAAATCTTTTTGCACAACTCAGGAAAAATTAAGTCAATCAAAATCCTTATCTTCTGTTGCACTACCAGAGAAGCATTAGACATTTTGCAGATTCTTAAAAGAAGCTTCCCCTGATCTTCCCACACCTCCATAGTAGTTTTAAGATTGCCATGAAGTTCAAGTGAAGATCTTTCTTAGATTTTCTGTCTGGAGATAGAACTTTTCCAGCTGGGCGTGCCTTCAATGACATTACAATATTTTTTTTAGTCTTCCTTTGACTTTTTTTGCACTCATAAGCTTCCATACTGTTTACAATCTAGCTTTTTGAAAGGGAAGGCCCCATATGTTCCATCTCCTTCCTCAGCCTACTAGTGCCTGCTTCTTTTCTACCAGCAACACCACTCCAGCACTCCACTGAAATCACTTTTTCAAAGGTCACTGATGTCCTAATTGTCAACTCATGGATTCTTTTTTGTCCTCGGCCTATTGAACTTTTCTGGCACTTAACACAGTTGACCACTTCCTCTTTCTTAATACTTGCCTCCTCTTCCACAAACCTCTGGTGTCCTTGTTTTCCTCCTCCCGTTTGCTACTGCATAAACTCCTCCACCAGTTCTTCTCCCAGTCTCCACAGCACACATTCCCTAAAGCAGCATTACACAAAGTGGTCCTTGGACCAGTGCCAGTTTGCACACTGTTTTTGTGTTTGTTCTACCAGGAGATGAGTACAGAAATTAAGAGTAAATGCTTAGCAGCATTTTTTTTTTTTTTTAGCAATTTAACATTTCATCAATATCCAAACTCCTGATCGTTGGACAGCTCTCATTAAACAGCGTATAGCACAGTACAGGTGTTCTCCAACTTGTGTGGTGAGTTGAAGGTAGTATGGCAATGTCTTTGTCATGTGCAGTAGGACCACATTATTTCAAGGTTAATTTGTCAACTATAACCCCAAAGTAAGTTAAAATGTATGTTTATTTCTGTAATATTATTTTTATAGTCATTTGAATTTTTAATCAAGCTTGTTTTTGAAAAGTATAGCTACATTGGGGAAGTAAAATTTGTGTCATTTGTTTTTAACCCTAAATTATATATGGTGAAATAAGCCTTATTGTCCCATTTTGTCAAGAAAAGACACACACATCAGTAGCGAGTTAGTAATGAAAGTAGTAAACCAAATAATCACCAGAGAAATGATCCCAAGGAATTAAAGACATAAGTGTTAGGACTGATTTTACTCAGAAGTATATTTGAGTTCATACCCATAACTCATAGTATAGTACTAAAACCACAAACTGACAAATGAAGCAATAAAGCCATCAAACTTGAATGGCATCTATATACTGCATATATAAAAGCCTACGTGGCCAAATGACCGGTCAGCCTGTCACTCTGATATGCACTGACCACCAGGAACTGCCCCCTGGTCGTCAGTGTATCCCGCTCAGCTGACAGGCGCCAAACATTGGGCTCATGGCTGGCAAGCGGAACTGCAGTGGCGCAAGCCTCTCCCGCTCCGCAGCAGCACCTACTGGGAGGCAGCAGGTGCAGCGGGGCCAGGATGAGTGGGAGCAGAGTGGCCCCTCTTATTTCACCGACTCTCTTGCACTGATACCTCTCCCTGAATTCAGTCCTTTGGCCAAAGGAGGTTCTCTAGGACCAGGCTTGATTCCCCCACTAAACTACTTTTTAAATTTATTTTCCAAAAGTATCACTTAGAAAAACCAGAAATTAAAAAGTTTTTTTAAAGGTAGCTTGAGGCAGCAGTAGCCCAGACTCAGGCTCCTCCCCAGCTGCCTGCCACTTCACACACTACTATATCATTCGGGGGATGTCGGGCCAAAACCGGCAGCCCAACACCCCCAAGGAGTCCTGGATTGCAAGCATGTGCAAACCAGGCTGAGGGACCCCACTGATGCATGAATTCATGCACCAGGCCTCTAGTTTACATATGAAATATAGATAAACCAATTTTGAATTTGATAAAACATTTTGGATTTTTATTTTTCATGAATATAAACTACACACAAGAAGTTCATGGGTATAAAATCTATTTCTCCCATTGGAAGATAATTTAAATGTAGCTATAACTTAATAGGATAAATTTTGGGATTGGCTACAGATAAAGAGTTGAAAATGAATTGTTTGCTTCATTTTTGGATAAAAATTAAAAATGAATATCCTGAGCTGGCTGAAATAACATTAAAATCTTTTCTTCCATTTCCTTAAACATACCTTTGAGAGACTGGTTTCTTCTGCTATGAGTGTTGTGAAATAACACAGAAGCAGTTTAGATATATTACATTATTTTCTGCTAGTAGCATTGTCCCCAATCCAACCTAAATTAGATATTTTAATAAGCAAAAGGCACATTCATTTGTCATGTTAAAACTTTAAATATTGACAAACCTAAAATACTAAATGTTGTTATAGCATTTAATGTTGGGAAATTGCTAATTTATTACCAAACTTTGTTTAGTTGTTATGACTGTGAAATCATAAAAAATTAAGGGTGTATTAGCAATCCTCTATTAATCATCTACATGTGCACTTTCAGTGAACAAAGTGCAATTTTGTACTTTTTTTATTCTGGTATCTTTTATTCTAATTGTTTTCTGAAATATAGTTTTATGTCTGTTTAAAATACTTAAAAATATGAGCTTGTATGTGATGTGACTTCATTTGATTTTTCTAGTACTTTATAAATTTTTATTTTCCAAAAGTATCAATTCATGAAAAATCAGAAATTAAAAAGTCTCTTTAAAGGTAGTGTGAGGCAGCAGTAGCCTAGTACAGTGGTCGGCAAACTCATTAGTCAACACAGCCAGATTGAAATTTCTTTTGAGAGCCAAATTTTTTAAACTCAAACTTCTTCTAACATCACTTCTTCAAAATAGACTCCCCCAGGCAGTGATATTTTGTGGAAGAGCCACACTCAAGGGGCCAACGAGCCACATGGGGCTCACAAGTCACAGTTTGCCGACCCCTGGCCTAGAAGATCCTCAACTTTCTTCTTGCTCTATTTAACTTACCTTGCATGATTTAAATTACCTCCCATATCTGTACGCTCTTAGATTCTTTCAGGATTTAAGAAACCTGCTCAGTTTACCTGAATTATTCAGGGTTAATGCTTAGTTTAAGGGGGGAAAGTGAAGAAGACAACAAAAAGAGTCCCTTCTACTACACTTGGGCTCCTCCTTCCTGCCCCTGTGAATGGTATTTTTGTTCATCTCTTTATGTCATTCTTCTGCCACAGCGACCTTCTCCCCATCCCACCAATTCACACTCTTCTGGAGAGGGAATGATTGATTCCCCCACTAAACGGCAATTTACATTAGCAGCACAAGGTAACAACTTGCAGGGTCCAGTGCAAAATGAAAATGCGGAACTCCTTTTTCAAAAATTATTGAGATATTTCAAGATGGTGACATCAGGACATTAACTCAAGCATAAAACCCTTTTTAATGTATTGCTCACATGCCCTAAAGCTAACTCTACCCATGAGGATAGATCTATATCTGTTCTGCTAACTATAGTATCTCCATCTCTAGCATGTGCCCATGGCACTGAGCAATCAGTTAGACTTGATACCGAAGGATAGCTACTTTTGGTATTACACTGTTCTTCTCTTTCCCTGTCCACTCCCATTTGTCTTAATTCCTATTTCTCTCAAATTGCATCGAGCTATATTTTCTGGAGAAACCAAGTTAAAAGATGGTACCAGGAATGTCCTGCAGACAGGATGGGATATTGGAGGTGAGAGCCCAGAGTGATAAAGACCCCTAACATAGTAATTTATGTAGTAACAGAGGCCACACGGCATATCATAATTGCTAAGGCTTCACACCTGTGTCCACTGGGCTGCAGTGCAGGTAGAAGGTGGGGCATTGGAAAGTGTATTGGCTATAATACTTGAACAATATGGGGACAATAATTTTAAGGATTGTGGATGGGATGGATTCTGTTTATGGAAGTGTATGCCTTGCAAGAGAAAATGATACCTTAGAAAGCCAACTGTCACTTCAAAGCACACTAAGAATGTCAGAGGTCTTCTGTTGGCAGGTGTTTTTCTGTGTTTTTTTTTAACAAGTCTGTGATTTCCTGTAGAAATTTGACATTGCTGTGACATCCAAGCACATGATCAGAAGACTCATCTCCTTGAACAGTATAGATAGATCACAACCTGGACTGGTCTAAAACAGATTTAAAAAACTGGTCCTTCACTACAGATAGCTTGACAAGCATTAATCTAGAGTACTTTCCCCTTTGTATTCACCAGGACAGAAGACAGTAGAGTTGAAATAGCCCTGTGGCTAAAAAGTAAATGTGTACTCCTATCTTTTTTAATTTCTGAATTTATCTTGCCACAAACCAGTAACCACAAGTTAACCAATATCAGTCTATAGACTATACTAAATGGCCTAGTAAATGGCCTAGTAAAACAAATACATGTCAAAGAATGGAGCATAGAATCCTTTATAATAAAAGGGTAATATGCAAATCAACCAAACTGCAGAATGACTGGTCGCTATGACGCACAGTGACCATCAGGGGGCAGATGCTCAATGCAGGAGCTGCCCCTGGTGGTCAGTGCGCCCCTACAGGGGGACCGCTGCTCAGCCACAAGTCAGGCTGAGGGCAGGCAAGTACAGCTGCAATGGCAGGAGCCTCTCCCACCTTCGAGGCATTGCTAAGGATGTCTGATCGCTCCCCCTCCAGAGGAAGCAGACCTAAATCATCAGACATCCCTCAAGGGTTCCCAGACTGAAAGGGTGCAGGCTGGGCTGAGGCACCACTCCCTCCTGTGCACAAATGTCGTGCACTTGGGCCTCTAGTCTAAAATAATCCAAGAGCTTGCCACATTGATGAAGTTTAGGATTCCAATATTCTGGGAATGTTAGGAATATCACTGATGTAAAGAACAAGTCGTTGCACCTCTCACTTCCTGCCAGTAATAGAGAGATTTATCACGTAGTGGATTTTGAGGGCAGTATATATTATCTTTGGGAATATAAATTAAACTCTTTCTTCAGATGATTTAAAAGCTTTTGTTTGCAAGTGGATGCCAAAATTAGAGACACCTCAAAATCATGTCCAGGCTTCAGCACAAGGTGCCCTGCTACTTGAGCAGTATAATCCACCAAGTCCAATGGTATGAGATGTATTTGTGGTGGATAAGCAATCTATAGAGTCTCTGGCAAGTCCCAGTAGGAAGTATACTCTGAGGTTTTAGAGCAACACAGTGCCTTCTGCAAGAGTGAATTATCTCTATTTGAAAAATCACTGGCCCAAGTGGAACTCAGTGCCTGATTTTGACGACCATAAGGTGCCTAAACAATAGGAGTAGCCCATCATGAGCTGATTATTATCCATTGAGTTGTAAGTTATTGCCACTGGCAGGCACAGCATCCATCTATTGTACAACGGATATGGTACCTTCAGGATCAGGCCCATACAGGGACCAACTTTTGGTATTACACTGGACCAACAAGGCATGAGTGAACTGAGTGAAGAAATAATCCAAACTCTTATTTCTCCAACTCTCTCCCACTGATACCTCTCCCTGAATTCAATGCTTTGGCCAACAGAGGTTCTCTAGGACCGACTGATGGAGGAGGAAAAACCTCTAACCTAGATTACATATGGGTGGGTAGAAAATATGGGTACTATTAAAAATACATTGCTGATGCCTCAAATTACAGTGATGATGGAAATCCTCCCTTGAGCAGATTTGTGAGCAGTAACTTGATTGTTTACTTCTTAGGAAGAATAAGTGGCTTGAGATATGAATATACATGAGCTTCTTGGCTTGGTTGGGACCCGGGGGGGAAAAGATTGGAATATTGGGGATAGTTTGGTCTGGAAACAGAAGATGAATGGACCTATGGGAGTGAGAATAAAGCATTTCGATCTTGTGTCTGATGTTAATTCTCACCAAAGAGCATCAATCACAGAGGAGATTCTCTGGTATCAGGTGAATGAAATAACTTGTCTTGTGGTGTTAGCTAGCACAAAGATCCCAGAAATAGAAAAGTCATGGTGGCAGTGATGAAAGTCTTACAAGGGCCCAAAAATATGGACTCCTTCTCACCAATTCTGATCTATCCACATTGATGTTTACTGCTGTTGCTTAATACCCAACTTGCCATTTGAGTTGGCATTACTCTTGGAAAAGACCAATCAGCCACTTGATGGCAGCTTGATCACACTGCATTTCTTATACAATGGAGGGCAGTGATTTATGCTCATCAGAACTGGTATCTAATCTGGTCATGAATTTGCCTTTCTTGCCCTCAGAGCTTCTGCCAGGACCACTATGCAAGAATTTATAGGGCAGCAGCAGCTGCCCTATATCTAAATCCAGCCTAGCACTAGGAATGCTCAGGGCCTACTCAAGAATGCAAATAATCCTTTCCACTAATATTTATAGGGTAAACTAAGATTGTAGTTAGAGTATTAAATTTGACAGTAAAACAGAAATCAAGTTTTCAGATTAATTTTAATTGGCCAATTGAAATAAGTGAATACTTAAGAAAATTTAATTGTACTGGACAAAAAGCTGTTCCTAAAATATTAACTAAAATTTATATTGGTAGTTCATCTCATGGTAAAACTGCTTAATATGCAATGAACCTAAAGCAGTCATATTTTTGTGCAAAAATTAAAATTTAAAGTTACCAAGACTGCATTATAAAATTTCCAAAAGCCTCCATTAATTGAAAAAACGGAGGATAGTAGGGTAATATGTAAGAAAAAATATCCTCTAAATAAATTACATTGAGGAAATTTTTAGTTCAGAAAATTTCCATTTGTAATGCTAACAGCAAGACATCCATGAAAAACACACATAATGTCAAAATAAGCCAAAGGAAAATCTTTTGGGCAAAAATAAAAAGGATCCCAAGTCAAATTTATAGAGAAGATTCCTTTATTAACTTTCGGTTGAGAATATGTTTGTATCATATTAGAAAAAAAACTCCAAGACCATATGGGTTTCAGAACAGAGGAATTGACAGGTCTGCTCCAATCACGAAGACAAAAGAAGAAACAGTCCAGAGATGGAAGACGCTGATTACGCCTTGCCATGCTAGCAGTCAGCAGCTATGCATCTCTGTAGGTTGCCTAGAACCAAACCAGAGAGGATGGGACCTGCATTGCCAGTTATAATTGCTGCCATGTACCCATAATGAACTATTTGATATTGAAACTGGGACTCAGAACTGTTGGACATTGAAACTGAGACTCAAACATTTTTTGTTCTTATATGTTTACTAGAGGCCCGGTACACAAAATTTGTGCATGGGGAGTGGGGGAGGGGAATGTCCCTTAGCCCAGTCTGCACCCACTCCAATCTGGGAGCCCTCGAGGGATGTCTGGTCACCCCTAACCGCCCTCCCCTAACAGGACCGGGCCCAAACGGGCAGTCGGACATCCTTCTCACAATCCAGGAATGCTGGCTCTAAATTGCTCACCTGCCTGCCTCCCTGATTGCCCCTAACTGCTTCTGCCTGCCAGCCTGATCATCCCCAAACCACTACCCTAATTGATCTCTAACTGTTCCCCTGCCAGCCTGTTTTGCCCCCAACTTCCCTCCTCTGCTGGTCTGGTCACCCCTAACTGCCCTCCCCTGAAGGCTTGATTGCCCCCAACTGCCCTCCCTTGCAGGCCTGATCCTTCCCAACTGCCCTCCCCTGCTAGCCTGATCGCCCACAACTGCCCTTCCTTGCAGGGCCTGGAACCTCCCAATGGCCCTCCCCTGCTGGCCATCTTGTGGTGGCCATCTTGTGTTCACATGAGGGCAGGAACTTTGACCACATGGGGGCAGCCCTCTTGTGTGTTGGAGTGATGGTCAATCTGCAAATTACTCTTTTATTAGATAGGATAGAGGCCTGGTGCATGGGTGGGAGCCAGCTGGTTTGCCCTGAAGAGTGTCCCAGATCAGGGTGGGAGTCCCCTTGAGGTGAGGGGTGGCCTGGGCGAGGGGCCTTTGGATGTTTGCAGGCTGGCCGCACCCACTGACTACCCAAGCAGAGGTCCTGGAATCTGGGATTAATCTATGTCTATAATTGAAACTTTGCAGCCTGGAGCGGAGCCAAGCCTTCTGCTTGCTCTGTGGCCACAGCCATTTATGTTTGAAACTTTGTAGCCTAGAGTGGAGGCCTAGGCCAGCAATGGCAGACTGAAAGCTTGGCTTCCTCCGTTGCCAGGAAAACCCAAGCCTCTGTTCTCTCCAGCTCAGTGGCTGCCACCATTTCTGTATCTTTTATAATTGAAACTAGAATTGAGTGGAGGCCTGGCAGGCAGAAAGCTTGGCTTCCACTGTTGCCAGGGAAACACAAGCCTTCCTCCTGCTCTCAGTGACAGCAGCCATCTTGGTTGGGGTTTATTTACATAATCGCCTCCTGATTGGCTGGTGGGTGTGGCTTGTGGGTGTGGTGAAGATACAGTCAAATTTGCATATTACTCTTTTATTAGATAGGATTTCTAGTATGCAGATGCAAGATTTTTTTTTAAAGAAAATGAAAGGATGGGGGGAATTAGATACGGAGGCAAAGAAGCATTGAATAGAGGTCAAACTACAGTGGGAAGGCAGGGAGGTTGCAGGGGCGGGGCTGTAAGAGATCAACTGAAGGACTTGTATGTATGAGTATAAGCATAACCAATGGATACAAGACACTGGGGTGGGGGGGCAGTTGAGGGCATGTACTGAGGCGTAGAGAAGGCTGGAGGGAGGTCAATGGGGGAAAAAAATGAGACATGTGTACTATTATCTGTAATTCTTTAAACATTAAAAATATATATTAAAAAAGAATTTATAGAAGCCTGGTCTACTGACATAGTTTCTTAGACCAAATGATCCATTTATGACAAAAGAGGAGAAACAATGAATACATGATCTAAGGCCCCTGTGGTCTTATGTAACTCATCTGTATTAGTTAGATCTTATTGCATAACAAGATGCTCTAGACTTAGTCCACAGTTGGGCACTGTCCTCCAAAATACAGTATATGCACTGAACCAACAGCTAATATGTGATACTATGACTAGGACGTAAGGGTGAAAGGAATAAAGAGTGGCGGTAGGATTAGCCCCTTGTAGTGGATGAAGGTTGGTACTCCACTTAAATCTCTTTTTCTTACTGGCACCTTCATCCTCCAACTGCTGTGAATGTTGACTGAGAATTGTCCTCAGCCAAATGGGAGCTGCCTCATCTATGAGTTCTATCTCCATTCCTGACCCTGCCCCATCACTGCTGACAGATCTTGGCCCATAATTGACTGACAGAAGGATATTGAAGGGTTAAGGCAAGAAAGAGGAAGATTATTAATTAAGGTCTTGGTGCCTTGTTTTATTACCTTTGTGCCTTTTCAGAGATTGTGGCTGGACACCATCTTGAACAGGACTACGACAAAATGGATTTGTTCCTTCCTCCTTAGGAAAGAAGTGAAGAAATGATCACACAAAACTGGATGCCCCTATTGTATGTATGCAGTATTGGGGTGAATATAATGGAAAGACATGAGTGAAATTAATGGTGCAAGAAATGGATTTTATCGAACACTTCTTATGTACTCAGATGCTCTTGGCCTCACTGGCTCCACATGAGCCACTTGTATTATACCAGCCAAGACTGTGGCAGCCAACTCCTGGTGGGCTATACTGCTATGGCAACAGACTGTATAGAAGCACAACTCAATGGTGGCTCACATTATACCCAAATAATATCTCGTCATCTCCTGCCCTGGAGCGTTTCTGTTGGCAATAAGGAATGAGACAATGCAGGACCTGATAGTGCCTGCATGTACAACCAAAAAATGTGGGGGGTTTAATGTTCATGAAAAAAAACTTTGATAAGGGAATCTAGCAGATAAATTCTATGTCTTCCAAGAAGTTTCTTCTGAGATTAGGGTTACTTATATTGCCTCTTGAAAGATGCTCACATGAGACTGAGACTGAGTTGCATTTAATACTGAGTGGTGGCAAATTCATAGAAGAATTAATGAAGTGCATTTGCATGTAGAAAAAGGCCTCAAAGGATAACCAACAATATGCAGGCAGGTGTTTCTCTTAATTTTAATTTTATACAATAAATTTAGATTTGTGCAATTCTATGTCTGATGTTTTTTTGTTTTTTTAATGTATTTTATTGATTCTTTTTAATGTATTTTATTGATTTTTCACAGAGAGGAAGGAAGAGGGATAGAAAATCAGAAACACTGATGAGAGAGAAACATCGATCAGCTGCCTCTTGCACACCCCCTGCTGGGGATGTGCCCACAGCCACGGTACATGCCCTTGACCGGAATCGAACCTGGGACCCTTCAGTCCGCAGGCTGATGCTCTATCCACTGAGCCAAACCGGTTTTGGCTGTCTGATGTTTTTAATAAGAAAAAACTATATAATTTTTCATTAAAAATATATACAATCACTATTGTGAGGTTCTCACATATAATAAAGTTATATAGAATTAATTCATCAGATGTGCCTATTATAACTACTACTAGAGGCCCAGTGCACAAATTTGTGCACATTGAAAGAAAATTAATTAGAGTAAATATTTTAATATCGCTATTTGCCCTTTCTCTGTAATAGAAGTGTCAACCAAATTCATGATCGACAATGACAGATCAAAACACACCCATGCAATTGGCACCAGTAGGAACTTTATACATAGAGGCCTGGTGCATGAAATTTGTGCACAGGGGGCTGGGAATGTCCCTTAGCCCAGACTGCACCCTCTCCAATCTGAGACCCCTATCTGGATCGGGCCTAAACGGGCAGTCAGACATTCTTCTCACAATCCAGGACTGCTGGCCCTAAATTGCTCACCTGCCTGCCAGCCTGATCACCCCTTAACCACTACCCTGCCAGCCTAATTGATGTCTAACTGCTCCCCTGCCAGCCTGTTTGCCCCCAACTTCCCTCCTCTGCTGGCCTGGTCACCCCTAACTGTCCTCCCCTACAGGCTTGATTGCCCCCAACTGTCCTCCCTTGCAGGCCTGGTCCCTCCCAACTGCCCTCTCCTGCTGGCCTGATCGCCCACAACCGCCTTCCCTTGCAGGACCTGGAACCTCCCAATGGCCCTCCGCTGCTGGCCATCTTGTGGTGCCATATTGGTGTCCACATAGGGGCAGGATCTTTGACCACATGGGGGCAGCCCTCTTGTGTGTTGGAGTGATGGTCAATCTGCAAATTACTCTTTTATTAGATAGGATAGAGGCCTGGTGCATGGGTGGGGGCCAAACTGGTTTGTCCTGAAGAGTGTCCCAGATCAGGGTGAAGGTTTCCTTGGGGTGAGGGGCACCGTGGGCAAGGGGCCTGTGGAGGTTCGCAGGCTGGCCATGCCCCCCAGTTACCCAAGTGGAGGCCCTGGGATATGGGATTAATTTCTGTCTACAATTGAAACTTTGTAGCCTGGATCAAAGCCAAGCCTTCTGCTTGCTCAATGACAGGTAGCCATTTGTTTGAATTTTGTAGCCTAGAGTGGAAGCCTAGGCTGGCAATGGCAGATGGAAAGCTTGGCTTCCTCTGTTGCCAGGGAAACCCAAGACTCTGTTCTCTCCAGCTCAGTGGCTACCACCGTTTCTGTATCTTTTGTAGTTGAAACTTTTTAGCATTGAGTGGAAGCCTAGGCCTACAATGACAGGCAGAAAGCTTGGCTTCCTCTGTTGCTGGGGAAACCCAAGCCTTCCTCCCGCTCTCAGTGGTGGCAGCCATCTTGGTTGGGGTATATTTGCATAATCGGCTCCTGATTGGCTGGTGGGTGTGGCTGAGGGCATGGCTTGTGGGTGTGATGAAGGTACGGTCAAATTTCCATATTACTATTTTATTAGATAGGACAGATAAACTTGCTTAATTAGACCTGCTTTCTGATTTAGCCAAACTTTTTCCAACCCAGGTAAACATCGCAACTTCTCTTTCAGGTAATTGTCAGAAACACAGCAGTAAATATCAAGATGAAGCAGATTATTGTTGGAGAACATTCGGGAGAACAAAAGGTGAAATATTTAACTATAGCAGTGTTTGACTATATTCTGAACAGTGAGAAAACCTGAGTCATTTTCAAATTCCACCATTCTTTTCAGTCGTGTCAAGTTTCTAAACTTCTAAATCTCCATTTTCTGGTTAATGAAAAGAAAATAGGATTCCACTAAGTCTCCTATCTACCTACTCCAGGACTTCTATGAGGATCAAATGAGATGAGGCAGGTGAAAATGCTTCACAGACATTTGGTTAAAGTGTAACATGTTTGCACCTGGCTATAAAGCAAGTCATGTTCCTGGGTTGAAGAAACCCCAAGCTAATCACTAGGGAAAAGACATTGGACGTTGCTACATGACATCATTACCTGGCACCCACAGCAACCATCTCAGGGTTGGGCTGGGCTGTGGGCTGCATTTTGTGCCATGGGCTGTTGGCAGCATTGTTTGCAATTTGGTGGGCTGTCACTCCAGGGTGGTGGCAAGAACTGTACATCTGTGGGGGGAAGCCAAGTGTTGCTTTGTTGGCGCCAGGTCCACAGTGCTATTTCTTTGTAAATGGCCAGTGTGCATTATGGCAGCTCCTGCATTGAACATTTGCCCCCTGGTGGTCAGTGCACATCATAGTGACTGGTTGGATGGTTGGAGGGACACTTAGCATATTAGCCTTTTATATATAGAGCTAGCAATCAAACTCCAAACAAACGAAAGAAGGTGTAATTAAAAAGCAAATGCTAAAAAAAAAAAAAAAAAGCAAATACTAGCCCTAGCTGGTTTGGCTCAGTGGATAGAGCATCAGACTGTGAACTGAAGGGTCCTGGGTTCAATTCCAGCCCAGAGCACCTGCTTGTGTTGCAGGCTCAATTCCCAGTTGGGGATGTGCAGAAGGCAGCTGATCAATGGTTCTCATCATTGATGCTTCTATCTGTCTCTCCCTCTCCATTCCTCTTTGAAATCAATGAAAATATTTTTTAAAAAGCAAACACTAACCATAAGAAAGTTATAGTGCCTATTTTAACATGAAAAAAGTAGGTTTTAGAACAAGGAGTTTTACCAGAGATGTAAAGAATATTTCATATTGATAAAAGTGTCAATCAGAAAAAATACAGCAATTTTAAATAGCTATGTATCAAATAAGATAGCTTCAAAATTCATAATGCCAGAATGCACAGAACTAATGGGAAAAATAGACAAATCCCCAATTATAGTAAAATATTTACAATACTCCTTTTGAAGAAATTGATAGGACAGCTACAGCAAAATAATTGAGAATTTTCCAGATTTTCTTGTTCTCTAATTTCAATCTGGTAATTTTAATAAAAACACAGTTTGTTTTCAATCATTTGAAATTTATTCAGACTTGTTTAATGGCCTAGTCCGTGGTCTATCTTGATGAATGTTCTGTGTGACTTTAAAAAGATGAATATTCTACAGTTTTTGCATGTAGTATTCTATAAATTTCAATTAGGTTAATTTTTATATACAGTGTGAGATAGGGATTGAGGCTCATTTTTTTCATATAAATATTCAGTTGTTTCAGTACTGTTTGAAAAAAAAGACATTCCTTCCTCATTAGATTGCCTTGCTATTTTTGTCAAATCAATTTATTTTTATTAGTGTGAATTATTACTAGACTATTTTATTCTGTTTATCTGTTGTCTATCCTTACATGAATACAGCAATGTAATTCCTGAAATTAAGTAACATTAGCCATTCAACTTGTTTATACTTTTCCAATTTTTTTGTATTCTTGGTCTTTTTTATTTTTATATGCATTTTAGAATCAGCTTAGATTTTCTATAAAAAGACTGCTGTTATTTTTATTATAATCATTAATCCATAATTATAGTATATTTATCAATTTATTTAGTTGTTTTTTAAAAATATTTTTTATTGATTTTAAAGTGGTAGGGAGAGGGAGAGAGAGATAGAAACATCAATGATGAGAGAGAATCAATGATGAGAGAGAATCATTGATCATCTGCCTCCTACACACCCCTCACTGGCGATTGAGCGACATTCTGGAAATGTGCCCTGATCTGGAACCAAACCATGACCTACTGGTTCCTAGGTTAACACTCAACCACTGAGCACCCACAGCTGAGCTAGTCTTTCTATTTTTATTTTATTTTTTAATAAACCTTTATTGTTCAATTATTACAATTGTTCCCTCTTTTTCCCCATGGCTCCCCTCCACCCAGTTCCCACCCCACCCTTTGCCCTTACCTCACCCCACTGCCCTCATCCATAGTGCTTTTTGTCCAGTCTCTTCCAGCATCCCCCACACTCCTTTCCCCCAAAAAATTGTCAGTCCACTCCCTTTCTATGCCCCTGATTCTATTATATTCACTAGTTTATTCTATTCATCAGATTTTTTATTCATTTGATTTTTAGATTCACTTGTTGATAGATATGTATTTGTTGCTCATAATTTTTATCTTTACCTTTTTCTTCTTCCTCTTCTTAAAGAATAGCTTTCAGTATTTCATGTAATACTGGTTTGGTGGTGATGAACTCCTTTAGCTTTTTCTTATCTGTGAAGCTCTTTATCTGACCTTCAATTCTGAATGATAGCTTTGCTGGGTAGAGTAATCTTGGTTGTAGGTTCTTGCTATTAATCACTTTGAATATTTCTTGTCACTCCCATCAGGCCTGCATCGTTTCTGTTGAGAAATCCACTGACAATCATATGGGTGCTCCCTTGTAGGTAACTAACTGTTTTTGTCTTGCTGCTTTTAATATTCTCTCTTTGTCTTTTGCTCTTGGCACTTTAATTATGATGTGTCTTGGTGTGGTCCTCTTTGGATTTCTGTTGTTTGGGGTTCTGTGTGCTTTCTGGACTTGTAAGTCTATTTCTTTCGCCAGGTGGGGGAAGTTTTCTGTCATTATTTCTTCAAATAGATTTTTATTATCTTGCTCTCTCTCTTCTTCTGACACCCCCATAATTCAGATGTTGGTACACTTGAAGTTGTCCTGGGGGATCCTTACACTATCGTCATATTTTTGGATTCTTTTTTCTTTTTGCTTTTCCGGTGTTTTTTGCTTCTTTGTATTTTCAATACTTGTGATCTGTTTCTTTGTCTCTGCATTTTGGCTGCTTCCCTGAGTTGATAGAGTGGCTTTGTGTGCTATATATCCTATAGGGCCCAGTAGCTCAGCCTTCCCAGTTACCTGAGGTGGACACTGTTGGTGCACCCCTTTGTGCACTGTGTGCACAGTCTTGTTGTGGTTAAGCCTTGAATGTTGTTGGTATCACTGGGAGGAATTGATCCCCAGGCCAATTGGCTGTGAGGATCATCTGTGTCTACACTGAGAGAATTTCTTTGCTGGAGACACCCTTATGAGACAAGACTTTCAAAAGATTCTATGCTCAAGTTGGATGCAGCAGTCTCTCAGGGCTGAGCAGACAGCAATGGCTTCACGTTCACCCTGCACTAAGATGCCCCTGGGTTTCAGTGTCTCATGGTAATCGCTGCAAGCACCTCTGAGAGAAAGCCACCCTCGAGTTCTGCCTGCTGCCAGACAGTCCAGTTTCTCCTCGAATGAGTCTGAAACTGGAGGTCAGAGCAGTAGGGAGCTTTTGTATCCCTCCTGATTGAGAAAGCCAGCTGTATAATCTGTTGCCTCTCCATGCATGTGTCTTCGTACCTCTGCCTTCTGCAGTTCCTCTGAGTCTCAGTATGCTCTTCTCTTTCCTGACAGTTCAGTTTCTCCCCAAATGAATCTGGGTCCCCAGAGTCTGGCCTGAAACTGGAGTTCAGAGCAGTTGGGTGCTTTTGTCTGGCTCCCAATTGAGAAAGCCAGCCGCGCACTCAGTTGCCACCCATCTCTCCATGTGTGTCTCCATATCTCTCCCCCTGAAGCTACTCTGAGTCTCAGTGTGCTTTTCTCTTTTCTTCTAGTTGTAGAATTTCCACTCAGCCAGCCTTCCTGTGGTTCTGGATGGTGTCATTTTAGTTGTAGTTGGGCATAGCAGCCATCTTGGTTTCTCCTGAAAATTTTCTTTGAATTATATTTTGTAGTCTTTACTGTATAAATCTTACCTATGAGTTGTCAAATGTATCCCCTAAGTATTTTAATTTTTATGTAAATTCTATCTAGTTTATTTTCTATTTGGTTGTAGATAGTACAGTTAACTCTTGATCAATGCAGGGATTTGTGACCATCTGTGCAGTCAAAAATCCATATGTAACTTTGACTCCCCAAAAACTTAATTACTAATAACTACTGTTGACCAGAAGCCTTACTGATAACATAAACAGTTGATTAGCACACATTTTGTTACGTTATATGTATTATATACAGTATTCTTACAATAAAATAATACAGAGAAAAGAAAAATAGATAAATTATAAGGAAGTTATAAGGATGAGAAAATATTTATTTAAAAACCCCATGTATAAGTGGACACCAGGGATTCAAACCTATGTTTAAGGTTCAACTATATATTAAAAATACAATTGGCTTTATATATTGATCTTCTGTACTGCAGCCTTGCTAAATTCACTTACACATCTATGTACATCATAATATTTCATTAACATAAAGACAGTTTTGCCAGGCTGGTGTGATTTGGTAGTTGAGCGTCAACCCATGAATCAGGAGGTCACAGTTCAAATTCCAATTCGGGCACATGCCTGGGTTGCAGACTCAATCCTTAGTAGGGGGACATGCAGGAGGCAGCAGATTGATGATTCTCTCTTATCATTCATTGACTACAGGCCCGGTGCATGAAATTCGTGCACTAGGGGTGGGTGGTCCCTCAGTCCAACCTGCCCCCTCTCACATACTGGGAGCCCTTAGGGGATGTCCAACTGTTGGCTCACCCCCGGCCTGCCTGAAGCTTTAGGCCTTGGGCACCCAGCCATCTCCCTGCTCAGCTCAGCCTCAGCTGCCTGTGACCACTCGGCCTCAGGGGCTGGGTGCTCACCACCACTTCTGCTCACAGCACCCGGGGGCTGTGGTGCTCCCATGCCACCGCCACTGCCTCGCCACTTCCGCACTCAGCACCCGGGGGCCAGGTGCTCGCCACCACCACCGCTTCATCTCCATCACCAGGGCCCAGCCCTTGTGTTGCTCGGCCCTGCCCCCTGCTCCTGATTGGCTGGTAGCGTAGCGGAGGTACAGTCAATTTTCATGTTACTCTTTTATTAGATAGGATGTTTCTTTGTCTCTGTCCCTCATCCATCCTCTCTCTGAAATCAATAAAAACCTTTATTTTTATAAAAGAAGTTTTACTTATCCCTTTCTATTATTTATGACTTTCATTTCATTTTCTTGCTTTACTGCACTTAACTAGGTCTTCAGGTACAATATTAAACAGAAGTGGTGAGAGTGGATATACTTTCTTTATACCTGAATCTATTGAGAATCTAATACATTTTTTTCTTTAGTCTGTTGGTATAGTGAATGACATTGACTGATTTTTTGAGAAGTATTTTGAAGGACATATGATTATATTACTACAATATTTACCCTTTTAAAGAGTACAATTCAGTGGCTTTTGGTATTTTCACAGAATTGTGCAACCATTGCCACTATAAAATTCAAGAGCATTATTTTCTTTCCAAAAAGAATCCTTCTACCCACTAGCAGTTTACATTCTTTCTTCTTCTTTTTTTTTAAAATATATTTTATTGATTTTTTACAGAGCAGAAGGGAGAGGGATAGAAAGTCAGAAACATCGATGAGAGAGACATCGATCAGCCGCCTCTTGCACGCCCCCTACTGGGGACGTGCCCGCAGCCAAGGTACATGCCCTTGCCGGAATCGAACCCGGGACCCTTCAGTCCACAGTCCGACGCTCTATCCACTGAGCCAAACCGGTCTTGGCTACATTCTTTCTTCTTTTGCTCTGGCAACTACTAATCTACTTTCTATATCTATGTATTTGTCTATTTCAGATATTCCATATAAATTGATCATAAAACATATTTTCAAGGATCATTCATATTGCAGCATAAATCAGTATTCATCCCTTTATATGGCTGAATAATATTCCACTATATAGAAATACCACATTTTGTTTATCCATTCTTTAGTTGATGGACATTTAGTTGTTTCCAGCATTAGAAATAATGCTGCAATGAACATTCATGTACAAGGTTTGTGTGGATATATGTTTTCAATTATTTGTTTATATGCTTACTAGAGGCCTGATGCACAAAATTTGTGCATGGAGGGGAGGATTCCTCAGCCCAGTGTGCACCCTTTCCAATTGGGGATACCTTGGGAGATGTCTGACTGCCAGTTTAGGCCCGATCCCTGTGGTCAGACAAGCCTCTCACAATCTGGGACTGCTGGCTCCTAACTGCTCACCTGCCAGCCTATCTGATCAGCCCTAACTGCCCTACCCTGCCACCCTGTTGCCCCTAATTGCCTCTGCCTGCCTGCCTGATCTCCCCTAACTGCCTTCCCCTGCCAGCCTGGTTGCTCCTTTAACTGCTCTCCCCTCCTGGCCTGGTTGCCTTTAACTGCCATCCTCTGCTGGCCAATTTGGTTCTGATTGGTCAATTTCTATTCCAGTCAGCATCAAAAGCTCTGCCTCGTAGGCAACCATTGGCTCCCCACAGCACCCAGATTTGGTTCTGATTGGTCAATTCTTATGCCAGTCAGCATCTCTAGGCCCATCAACGGGACCTGATCAGAAAGGCAGGGCTGATCAGCAGACCTAGTTGTGACCTAGAGAGAAATGGAGGTGCAGCTTCTGGCCAGACTGGGAGATAAAGCAAGAGGCAAGTACTGATCAAAAGCTACCACAGAGGCAACAGATCAGTCTCTGCTTCTCTCTTCAGGCCTCTCTCTGGCCCAGATTTGCAGCCCCCTCAGCAGTCAGTGCTGAGACACCATACCTGCAGCGAAAGCAGTTAGCCATAGCAACCCAGCATTGACTGCAGGACTGACTTCCAATTGGTTGAGCCTCAGTCCTTACTGGTTGTTATGAACCATGGTTTTTAAGATGAGTGGAATTTGTTAAAATTTTTTGAGAAATTGCCAAACAGTTTTCCAGAGTGGCTGCACCATTTTAC
Source organism: Antrozous pallidus (assembly GCA_027563665.1). Classification (NCBI taxonomy): domain Eukaryota; kingdom Metazoa; phylum Chordata; class Mammalia; order Chiroptera; family Vespertilionidae; genus Antrozous; species Antrozous pallidus. Next base: position 10,367,965 of record CM050519.1, read on the forward strand.
ATTTCTACCAGGGATATATGAGGGTTCCATTTTCTCTACATTGTCTTCAACATTTGCCATTGACTATTTTTTTTTATTTAATCATCCTAGTGGTTATGAAATGGTATCTTGTTATGGTTTTGATTTGTATTTTCCTAAGGACAAATGATGCTAAAAATCTTTTCATGAACTTATTATTCCATTTGCTTATCTTCTTTGGAGAAACGTCTATGCAAATGTTTTGCTCATGTTAAAATTGGGTTATTTGTCTTTTTACTGTTGAATTGTAAGTGTTCTTTATGTGTTGTAGATAAAAGTCTCTTAACAGATATATAATTTGCAAATATATTTTCCCATTCTATGAATTGTCTTGATTGTGTCCCTTAAAGCACAAATGTTTAATTTCAATTGAACCCAATTTATCTATTTTTTATTTCCTAGACCAGTAGTCAGCAAACTGTGGCTCACGAGCCACATGCGGCTCTTTGGCCCCTTGAGTGTGGCTCTTCCACAAAATACCATGGCTTGGGTGAGTCTGTTTTGAAGAAGTGGCATTAGAAGAAGTTTAAGTTTAAAAAATTTGGCTCTCAAAAGAAATTTCAATCATTGAGCTGTTAATATTTGGCTCTGTTGGCTAGTGAGTTTGTTGACCACTGTCCTAGACCAAGCAGACCTAATCTATTATGAAAGAAACTAGAGGCATGGTGCATGAAAATTCATGCACTGGAGGGGGATCCCTCAGCCCAGACTGCCCCTCTCACAGTCCAGGAGCCCTCAGGGGCGGGAGGTCACCCGACGATCAGAGGAAGGCAATGCCCCCATCACACCTCTGCTACTGTCACTGCCAGAAGTGCAAGCCTTAGCTGGCTCTGGTTACCTGAGCCTTGGGTAGCCCTGGACAGCTGGGCAGCCAACATCCGAGGTTTGCCTGCACCTTGGGCCAGCCCTAGGCCTATTGAGGGACCATCCTGCTGGGGGGATAGGCTATGGGAGGTTGGCCAGCAGGGTGGGGGGGGGGGGGGCGTTGGCTGGCCAGGGGGACGAAGTCACAGGAGGTTGACTGTAGGAGTGCACTGACCAACAGAAGGCAGTTCCTGCATTGAGCATCTGCCTCCTAGTGGTCAGTGCACATCATAGCAACTGGTCAACTGGTTGTGGTTGTTCTGGTTGTTCGGTCATAATGGCCACTTAGGCTTTTATATTTAGAGATTTTGCAAAGTGTCCCCTTGGGAGTTCTACTGGAACACCAGGAGTTTGATCGCTCGCTATGAGTGTGCTGACCACCAGAGGGCGGTGTGGAATGAAGGAAGACCCTGAATGACAACCACCAGCCAAGGAAGGAAGGCCCTGGTATGCAGCCAGAAGAGGAGGCCTGATCACCCCTGATTGCCAGCCAGGCCTAAGAACCCTACCCATGTATGAATTGTGTGCACCAGGCCTCTAGTATAATTATATTTAGTATAAATTTGGCATAGATTCTAAATATATTTAAGGTAAATTCTAGAGCTAACATGAAGAAAGTAACTCAAAAATAGTGAAAATTATAGTAATTAAAATATTACATCAGAAAATATCCACTGAATGTAAATGAAAGCAGTATAGAAAGAATAAAGGAAGAAAAATGCATGAGGCATATAAAAAACAAAAATAAGATGGCTGGTGTAAATGAAATTATATAATAACACTATTATATGTGAATAGACTAAAAAATTTACAAGCAGCTTGGCAGACTGAATAAAAATTAAGGTTCTTGTACTGTCTATAAGACACTTTAAATCAAGATACTAATAGGGAAATGTAAAAAATGAGATATGTCATGCAAACAACAACCATACGAGAGCTGGAGTGGATAGATTAATTTCAGACAAAAGTGACTTTAACCAAAATTATTCACTATTTGTCGAAAGAGGACTTCATCATATCAATATATTAGGAAGCTATAATAAGTATAAACATGTATGCTCCTAACAACAGAGCCCCAAAATGCATGAAAAAAAAACTGACATAATTAAAGTGACAAGTAATCAACTCAGTAATAATAGTTGGGATTTTAATACCCCAATTTCAAGGTGGATAAAACAATTAGATAAAAGATCAGCATGAAAATAAATGAAGAAATCTATAAATCAAGAACAAATGATGTTTTAACAGACTTTCATAAACACTTCATGCAATAACAGAATGCATATTCTTCTCAAGTACACCTGGAACATTCTCTAGAACAGACCATATGCTAGCCCATAACACAAGAACAATAAATTTAGAATGATTGAAATTATACAAAGTAATTCTCTAGTCAGTCTGGAATGAAATCCATATAGAAATCTATATAGAAAAAAATTTGGAGTATTAAAATACATAAAAAATTTAGATGACCAGTCAAAGAAGAAATAATAATAATAATTAGAAAATACTTCAAAATGAATGAAATACAACATACCAAAATGAATGAAATACAACATACCAAAATTTGTGGGATGCAGTAAAAGCTGTGACTAGAGGGAAATTCATAGCTATAAATATCTATATAAAGGAAGAAAGATCTCAAATCAAAACCTAAAATTTCACCTACATACATTGTAAAAAGAGAGCCAACTAAACCTAAAACAAGCATTAGCCTTAAAGAAAATTTGTGTAAAAACCATAATGAGATATCACCAGGATAGATGTAGTAAAAAAGTCAGATAATAAGTATAAGGAGAATGTGGAGAAATTGGAACCCACATATAATGCTGGTGGGAAAACAGTCTGGCAGTTCCTCCAAAGTTAAACATAGTTAGTTGCCCTATGGCTTAGCAATTCTACTCTTAGGTATAAACCCAAGGAAAATTTAAATATATGTTCATGCAAAAACTTGTATACAAATATTCATAATAGTATTTATACTAATAAAAGGGTAATATTCAAATTAGTCAGGATGCCCTCACAATAATGACCAAACAGCAGGCTGCGTGGGGTGACAAGTCCAGCAGGGGGGTTAGTGAGGAACAACCAAATAACTGAAGAGCAGGCTGTGTGGGGCAACCAGGCCAGCAGAGGGGGTCAGTGAGGGGTGACCAGGCTGACAGGAGGGGCATTTGGGGGTGACAAGGCCAGCAGGTGGGGCAGTTGGGGGTTACCAAGTCAGCACAGAGGGGAAGTGAAGGGTGACCAGGCTGGTGAGAGGGACAGTTGGGGGCAATTAGGACAGCAGAGGGGGGCATTTGGGGGTGACCAGGCTGTGGGTGGGGGCAGTTGCAGGGGACCAGGCTAGCAGGGAGGCAGTGCGGGGCAACCAGGCCCGCAGGGGGACAACTGGGGGCGACTAGCTTGGCAGGGAGGCAGTTATGGCAACCAGGCCAGCAGGGGGCCAGTTAGGGGTGATCAGGCTGGCAGAAGGGCAGTTATGTGCCTGCAGTCCTGGATTGTGAGAGGAATATCCAAGTGCCAGTTTAGGCCTGATCCCTGGCAGTTGGCTATCCCCCGAGGGGTCCCAGATTGGAGAGGGTGCAGGCTGGGCTGAGGGGAACCCCCCCTCCCGTGCATGAATTTAATGCACCGGGCCTCTAGTTATTCATAATAGGCAAAGATGAAAACAACCCAATGTCCATCAACTGATGAATGAATAAAGTGTGGTATAACCATAGCATGGAATATAACTTGGTGATAATAAATGAAGTGTTAAAACATGCTGCAACATTATGCTAAGTGAAAAATGTCAGGCAAACATTACATACTATATGATTCAATTTATGTAAAATATCTAGGTTAGGCAAATCTGCTGAGATAAAAGTAGATTAGCATTTGCCTAATGTTGAAAGAGCAGTTTTAGGAAAATGGGGACTGTCTGCTAACATGTACAGGCTTCCTTTTTGGGTAATAAAATTGTTTTAAAATTGTGGAAATGATTGCACAACTCAGAATGTGCTAAAAACCATTAAATTTTATACTTGAAATGTGTGAATTGTATGATATATGAATTATATCTCAACAAAGCTATTACATCAAAGTTAGATAAGCCTGGCAATTTAACTGTACATTCCAAGTGAGATATGCTTTAGAAAGGGGAACTGAGAAAATATTTTGTTCACTGTTTCTAATAACCATTGTTTTTTTTTTTTTGCTGTACCAATAATCATTGTTAATGGTAAAGTTGCTATTTGTTATGTTGAAGCTTGTGTGTGTACTGTGAGACTAAAATAAAGTATGAGAAAAGGTATTACAGATATAAAATCAATTAAGTAAAATTTCTATACTGGCAGTATCAGGATATAGCCTATCTAATAAAAGAGTAACATGCAAATGTGACTGTACTTTGGCTCCTGATTGGCTATGCTACCAGCCAATCTGAGCAATGGGCGGGGTCGAGAGGCGTGAGCTCCAAGCCCCAGGAGCGGAGACAAAGTGATGAAGGCATCAAGCGCCCGGCCCTGGGCATGGAGACCAAGCAGTGGCAACGCCGGCGAACCACAGCTGCGTCTAACTGAGAACCCACCCCCACCCCCACACAGAGAATGAGGCAGTGGTGACGAGAACCCACCACAGCTGAGGTGAGTTCTAACTGAGGCCCCTGCATTGCTAATGTTTTACGAGTAACTTCAGCTGAACACCAGCAAAAACGGAAGGCAACCGCCAGAGGGAAAGCCCCAAGTCCCAGCTTTAGCATTCCAGCTGTGGAAACTGACAGCAGGTAGGAGGAAGTCCCACCCCCACAGAATCTGTCCAAATCAGCTATTGGCCACACTGCTGAAAGGCCTGTCAAGACTGTCATTCTCCTCTATCTCAGAATGTGGCAATAGAGAGGTGGGATTATGCCCAAATAAAAACTGTTGATACATCAGAGCTCTGTAGCAGAAAGGTGCCGATGTCTGAAGATGCAACAGAAAATGTCTGAAGAGCAACGTGCATCTGATCTTAAAGAAGAGCAGCTACTGGAAAAATGTTGCTCTGAAGCTGAAAAACACTGGCATCTTTGACAGGAAATGTCTAAAGAAAAACATGCCTTTGAAGTTGAAAGAAGGCAGTAGCGAAGACAGAATATGTCTAAAGAACAGTCATCAACAACTACTAGCAATAATGGTAGGAACTGCCTTCTCAGTGAAAATGGAGTACGTGAGGATGCAATTCTTGAACATGGTTGTGGTGAAATGACTGTTAGATGTGAATGTTGCCTATCACTAAATTTCTCTGATGAAAAACCATCTGATGGGAAATTTACTCAATGTTGTAGCAAAGGGAAAGTCTGTCCAAATGATATACATTTTCCAGATTACCCGCTATATTTAAAAAGATTAATGACAAAGATTCTGACAGTAAAAATTTCATGGAAAAAATTTGATCTGCAAATAGTTCTTTTGTTTTTGCTTCCATGGGTGCAAATGTTGCATCGCCATCAGGGTATGGGCCATACTGTTTTAGAATATATGGACAAGTTTATCATCGTACTGGAACTTTACATCCTTCTGATGGTGTTTCTCGGAAGTTTGCTCAACTCTATATTTTGGATACAGCCAAAGCTACACGTAAAAGATTAGCAATACCACCAAATCAGGCCTGCTCAGAAAGACTCATGATCAATATCAACAACCTTATGCATGAAATAAATGAATTAACAAAATCGTACAAGATGCTACATGAGGTAGAAAAGGAAGCCCGATCTGAAGCAGCAACAAAAGGTATAGCTCCCATGGAAGTAACTATGGCAATTAAATATGATCATAATAGTGACCCAGGTAGATATAATTCTCCCCATGTAACCAAGATTGCTGTCATATTCAGAAACGAAGATGGAGAACCTCCTTTTGAAAGGGACTTGCTCATTCATTGTAAACCAGATCCCAATAATCCAAATGCCACTAAAGTGAAATGAATCAGTATCTTTTTCCTACATTAGATGCAATGACATATCCTACTCTTTTTCCACATGGTGAAAAAGGTTGGGGAACAGATATTGCATTAAGATTCAGGGACAACAGTGTACTTAACAATAATACTAGACAAAATGTAAGAACACGAGTCACCCAAATGCAGTATTATGGATTTCATCTCTCTGTGAGGGACATGTGCAATCCTATTTTAAATGCAGGAAAATTAACTCAACAGTTTATTGTAGATTCATATTGTTGTTATATCATTTTGTTATTATTTATTTATTAATGAAACTATGTATTATTTGCATATACATTGTACTCATTACCTTTTATCTCTCACACTTTTATTGTAGAGAAGGGTCAAATAGCACTATTAAAATATTTCCTCTAATTAATACCCTTTTAATGTGCACAAATTTCGTGCACTGGGCCACTAGTATAATAATAAAAGCCTGATATGCTAAGTGTCTGACCAACCACTTGACCAGTCGCTGTGATATGCACTGACCACTAGGGGGCAGACTCTCCCTCTGATGGGTTAGCTAACTGCTGGGGTCCGGCCCATTGGGACTGGGCAAGACTGGCAGGAAACACCTAGAGCCCTCCTGTAGTCCCTCCCTGGCTCTGATCATGCACCAGTGAGGTCCCTTGGCTTGGCCTGCACCCTCTCGCAATCCGGGACCCCTCAGGGGATGTCAGAGAGCTGGTTTCGGCCTGATCCCTGCAGGCCAGGCTGAGGGACATCACTGGTACACAAATCCGTGCACTTGACCTCTAGTGTATATATATATGACATATATATACACATATGGCATATGTATGTATACATATACATATATATGATTAGTCCACTGAAAAGGTCTAGAAATAATGGCCAACACAGTAGCAATGAGTACCTCTTATACCACAAGTTTGTCAAATCTAAATATCATTTCTTAGTAAATGGAATCAGGGCTCCTCAGAAACTGCCAAATCCTGCTAAGTAGAAAAAATGTTAAAACAAGCCTGAAACAGTTTGTCATTCCAAAAAGCAAGAAGGCTATCAAAGATTAACATGATTGTTTCAACAGAATTTGAGTTAAATTGGAGAAGGTCCCATGCAAAAAGATGGGATAATTCAAACACAAATAAGATTAATAACTAAGATGAATTCAAGTACACTAAACATTTTTTCATAATAAATTCATGATGTGTTTTAAAATAAAACTGAAAAAGATACTGCATTTGTCAATATATACTAGGGAAACAACACATTTTGAAAATGGTTAAATTAAAGAATCAAGTATTTATCCTTTTTTAATCCTTTTTGTTGGAAGTATTACATATGTCAACTTTTTCCCCCAATGAACACTTCTGGCCCACCCATATCGCTTGCCCTACAGCTATATTACCCTATTGTCTGTGTCCATGGGTTATGCTTATAGACATACAAGCTCTTTGATTGATCTCATCCAACCACCTATCCACCTTCCTTCTGAAGTTTGACAGTCTGTTCCATGCTTCTGTCTCTAAATCTATTTTGTTCATCAGTTAATTTTGTTCATTAGATTCCAATATGAGTGAGATCGTGTAATACTTATCCTTCTCTAACTGGCTTATTTCACTTGGTATAATACTCTCCAGGTCTCTCCATGCTGTCTCAAAGGTAAGAGATCCTTCTTTTTTTACTGCTGCATAGTGTTCCGTGATGTAAAACAGCTCTTTTTATCCACTCTATCTATTCATAGGCACTTGGGCTGTTTCTAAATCTTGACTATTGTAAATTGTGCTGCTATGCATAAGGGTGCATAATTCCTTCTGATTAGTATTTTGGGTTTCTTAGGATATATTCCTAGAAATGAAATCACTGAGTCAAATGTCAGTTCCATATTTAATTTTTTGAGGAAATGCCATACTATTCTCCACAGTGGCTGTACCAGTCTGCATTCCCACCAGCAGTGATGGAGGATTCCATTTTCTCCACATCCTCGCCAGCACTTGTCATTTGTTGATTTGTTGATGATAGCCATTCTAACAGATGTAAAGTGATATCTCACTGTCATTTGAATTTACATCTCTCTGATGACCAGTGACTTTGAGCATTTTTCATATGTTTCTTGGCCATATTTATGTGCACTTTGGGGAAGTGTTTATTCAGGTCCTCTGCCCATTTTTTAATTGGATTGTTTGTCTTTTTTGTTGTTGTTGTTAAGTTGTATGAGTTACTTATATATTTTGGATATTAACCCTTTATCATATACATCATTGCCAAATATGTTCTCCCATTGAGTGGGATCCATTTTCATTTTGTTGATAGTTTCTTTTGCTTTGCAGAAACTTTTTATTTTTATGTAGTCCCATATGTTTATTTTCTCCTTAATTTCTCTTGCCCTAAGACAATGGTCAGCCAACTCATTAGTCAACAGAGCCAAATATCAACAGTACAATGATTGAAATTTCTTTTGAGAGCCAATTTTCTTAAATTTCTTTTAATGCCACTTTTTCAAAATAGACTCGCCCAGTCTGTGGTATTTTGTAGAAGAGCCACACTCAAAGGGCCAAAGAGCCGCATGTAGCTTGCGAGCCACAGTTTGCTGACCACTGCGGCCTAAGAGATGTATCCATAAGCATATTACTGTGAGAGATGTCTGATTTTTTTTCTGCCTATGGTTTCCTTTAGGATTTTTATGGTTTCATGATTGACATTTATGTCATTTATCCATTTTGAGTTTATTTTTGCATATGGTGTAAGTTGGTGGTCTAGTTTCATTTTTTTGCATGTATCTGTCAAATTTTCCTATACCATTTATTGAAGAGACTGTCTTTATGCCATTGTTTACTTTTGCCTCTTTTGTCAAATTTTGAGTGTTATTGCTTGGGTCAGTTTCCGGGGCCCCTGCTCTGGTCCATTGATCTATATATGCCTATTGTGCCAATAGCAGGCTGTTTTGATTACAGCAACTTTGTAGTATAACTTGATATCTGGTATCCTGATCCATCCAACTTTGTTCTGCTTTCTCAAGATGCTGTGGATATTTGGATCCTTTTTTGGTTCCATATAAGTTTTTGGAGTATTTGTTCTAGATCTGTGAAATATACTGTTGGTATTTTAATAGGATTGCATTGAATCTATAGATTACTTTGGGTAATATGGACATTTTAATGATGTTAATTCTACCAAACAATCCATGAACATCATATATTCCTCTACTTGTTTATATTCCCCACCCCTCTCTTTCTCTCTCTCTCTAACTTCCTTAGTTTTCTGAGTGTAAGTCTTTTGCCTCTTGGCTAAGTTTATTCCTTAAGTATGTTAATTTTCTTTTTCTTTTTTAAATATATTTTATTGATTTTTTACAGAGCGGAAGGGAGAGCGATAGAAAGTCAGAAACATCGATGAGAGAGAGAGACATCTATCAGCAGCCTCCTGCATGCCCCCCACCGGAGATGCGCCCGCAGCCAAGGCACATGCCCTTGCCAGAATCGAACCCGGGACCCCTCAGTCTGCAGTCTAACGCTCCATCCACCGAGCCAAACCAGTCTCGGCTTAAGTATGTTAATTTTCACTGCAATGGTAAATAGGATTGTTTTTTTAGTTGCTCTTTCTGAAAATTCATTATTGGTGTACAAAAATCCCACCAATTTATGAGTATTAATTTTGTATCCTGCTACATTGCTAAATTCACATATTTAATCTAGTAGTTTTTTTGGTGGAGTCTTTAGGGTTTTCATCTGCAAATGATGAGCATTTTGCTTCCTCCTTTTCAATTTGATGCCTTTTATGTTTTCTTCTTGTCTGATCATTGTGGCTAGGACTTTCAGTACTATGTTGAATAAGAGTGGTGAAAGCAGGCCTCTCTCTCTTGTTCCCATTCTTAAGGGAAATGGTTTTAGTTTTTACCCATTGAGTATTATGCTGGCTATAAGTTTGTCATATATAGCCTTTATTATGTTGAGGAATGATACCTCTATTCCCACTTTGCTTATAGTTTTTTCTAAAAAAAAATGGGTGTTGGACTTTGTCAAATGCTTTTCTGGATATGATTATATGGGTGTTTTGTCTTTCAATTTATTTATGTGATATATCATGTTTTATCTTTTTTCTCTTGGTTTCATTGATCTTTTGCATCACTTTTTTAGTATCCATGACATTTAATTTTTGCTTTAATATTTATTATTTCCTTCTTTCTACTTACTCTGGACCTTTCTTGTTGTTTTCTTTTTAGTTCTTTAAGATGCTGGGTTAAATAGTTTATTATTAACTAGAGGCCTGGTGCATGAAATTTATGCACAGAGGTGTGTGTCCCTCAGCCCAGCATCCACCCTCTCCAAGCTGAGGCCCCTCAAGGGATGTACAACTGCTTGTTTAATCCCGATCCAAGTAGGACCAGGCCTAAAAGGGCAGTCGGACATCCCTCTCACAATCCAGAACTGCTGGCTCCCAATTGCCTGCCTGGCTGCTTTCCTGATTGCCCTTAACTACTTCTGCCTGCCAGCCTGATTACCCCTTAACCACTCCCCTGCTAGCCTGATTGATGCCTAATTGCTCCCCTGCTAGCCTGTTCGCCCCTAACTGCCCTCCCCTGCAGGCATAGGTCCCCCTCCATTGCCCTTCCCTGCAGGCCCGGTTGCCCCCAACTGCCCTCCCTTGCAGGCCTGGTCCCTCTCAGCTTCCCTGCCTTCTGGCCTGATCACCCACAACTGCCTTCCCTTGTAGACCTGGTCCCTCCCAACTGCCCTCCCCTGCTGGCCATTTTGTGGTGGCCATCTTGTGTCCACATGGGGGCAGGACCTTTGACCACATGGGGGCAGCCATCTTGTGTGTTGAAGTGATGGTCAGTTTGCATATTACTCTTTTATTAGACAGGATTTTTCTTATTTTTTGAGGTAAGCCTATAGTGCTATGAACTTCCCTCTCAGGAATGCTTTTACTATATCCTAAAAGTTTGGGGTTGTTGTGTGTTCATTTTCATTTATTTCTAAGAATTTTCTTATTTATTTATTGATCTTATTTGTAACCCATTCATTATTTAATAACATGCTATTAATGTCCATGTGCTGGTAAGTTTTTGGATGTTTTTACTGTAGTTGATTTCTAGTTTCATTCCAATGTGAGCTGAGAAAATACTTAATATGATTTCAATCTTCTTGTAGATAATTGTTTTATACCCTAACATATGGTCTATCTTTGTGAATGATCATGTGCACTGAGAAGAATGTATAGTCTGCAGCTTTGGGATTGAAATGTTGTATAAATGTGAATTAGATTCATTAGATTCAGTGAGCCATTCAGAAAAACTGTTTCCTTGTTAATTGTTTGTCTTGACCATCTATCCAGTAAAGTCATCAGGGTGTTAAAGTTCCCTACTATGATTATATTGTTACCAATCTCTCCTTTAAAGTCCTCTAGAAATGTATTTATATATTTAGGTGTTCCTATATTTGTTTTATGTATGTTTACTAGGGTTGTTGGATCGATCACTTTAGTATTATGTAGTGACGTTCATTGTCTCTTTTTAGGGCCTTCATTTTGAAGTCTATTTTGTCAGATATGGGTATCGGTTTTTGTTTGTTTGTTTCCATTTGCATGAAACAAAATTCCAGCCCTTAGCTATCATCTGTGTGAGTGTTTTATTCTGAGGAGTATCTCTTGTAGACAGCACACAGTATATATATATATATATATTGAAAGCCCAGTGCATGAATTTGTGCATGGGTGGGGTCCCAGCCTGCCCTCTGGTGGAACTCCTGGTCAAGGGGACAATTTGCATGTTAGTCTTTTATTATATAAGATATACACTGAGTGGCCAGATTATTATGCATTCAGAGATCAAAATAATCTGGCCACTCAGTGTATATTTGTGTTATGTTTTTATTTCTATGTCTTTTTATTGAGCATTTAATCCATTTACACTTAAGATTATTATTGATAGGTACTTATTTATTGCCATTTTATTCTTTATGCCTATGTTTCTCTCTCTATGTATTTCTTCTTCACATCGCAGTCCCTTTAGCATTTCTTGCAGTGCTGGTTTGGTAGTAATAAAGCCCATTAGCATGTTTTGGTCTGAGAAATACTTTATTTCACAATCTATTTTGAATCACAGCCTTGCTGCATATAGTAATCTTCGTTTCAGGTCCTTGCTTTTCATTACTTTGAATATTTCATGCCATTTTCTTCTGGCCTATAGAATTTCTGATGAGAAATCAGCTGACAGCCTTATGGGAGCTTCCTTGTCAGTAACAATTGCTTTTCTCTTGCTGCCTTTAAGGTTCTTTCTTTGTCTTTAATTTTTGGCATTTTAATTATGAGGTGTCTGGGTGTGGGCCTATTTGGGTTCTTCTTGCTTGGGACTTTCTGTGTCTCTGTCTTCTTTCACCAGGTTAAGGAGGTTTCCTGCCATTATTTTTTCAAATGGGTTCTCTATCCCTTGTTCACTTTCTTATCCTTATAGTACTCCTATGATGTGAATATTATTGTTTCATGTGATCCCACAGCTCCCTAAAGCTGTCCGTGTGTGTGTGTGTGTGTGTGTGTGTGTGTGTGTGTGTGTGCATTAGTATATTTTTATTGATTTCAGAGAGGAAGGGAAAGGAAGAGAGCAACAGAAACATCCATGATGAGAGAGAATCATTGATCTGCTGCCTCCGGCACACACCCTACTTGGGATTGAGCCTGCAACCCAGGTATGTGTTGTTGACTAGAATTTAACCTAGGAACCTTCAGTTAAGAGCCAATGCTCTATTCACTGAGCCAAACCAGTGAGGGCTGTCCTGTTTTTCTTTTTGGTTCTCTGATGAGTGATTTTTTTTTTACCCTCTCTTCTAGTTAACTGATCTGGTCCTTGGTGTCCCCTAATCTGCTATATATTCCTTCCAATGTCTTCTTTATTAATGCTATGTCATTCTTAATTTCCAACTGGTCTTTTTTTTAGTTTTTATATCTTTTCTCATGCTTTTGAGCATCCTTACCATCATTATTCTGAACTCCATAGCTGATAAATTTCTTATCTCCATTTCATTAGGTCTTCTTCTGGAAGATTCTCTTGTTCTTTTTTCCATGGTTTTTTTTTTTTTGTCTCCCCATTTTTTTTCTTCCTGTTTGGAGTATGTCTAAGTATTAGGTAGACCTAATATGCCTTTCAACTTCTGGTGCAGGACAATGTCAGATGCTTTTTGTAATTGAGTACCCTCTTTGGAGCTACCAGCAATCCACAGCTTGTAGCTTCCTCTACTGGGGCTGGGTACCTTTGGAAAGGACCAAAATGTGCACCAAGGTTTGTTTTTTCTGGCCTCGGACTCAGAAGAGGATCAAGCAAAGACTCAAAGCCTCCAGAAATCCACCTCTGTCTGCAGTTTGATTGTTATTCAGTCTTGATTAGCCTCAAACTACTGACTTCAAAGTGGGGTGAGAAGTTTTACAACAGGGTAGGGCAATTGCTTCCCCTCCGGGCAAAAGCTGCTTGGATGGTAAAGGTCTTCCCTAGAAAGATGGCTTCTGCAATATGAGGAAATGATTCAGCACAGAAAACTGAGTTCTAACCCAAGAGCTCCTAACCTTGGATTCTGCTTACACAGCTCTAGTCCAGTCTGCCATTCCTCTGCCAGATCCCACAGTGTGTTGGCCCTTTAAAAGGGTGTGTGCCTTTCCTGAAGTCTCTCCCTGGCTGATATTAAACGTGCTGCTTTTCACAGCCAAATGTTATGTGAGCAAACCTCTCAGTTCTGCTGCTCTGGGCTGGGTTTAGCACCTCAAGAGTTATCAGTGGGAATTCTCTTCAGCTGAGATATCCCTCTGGAACTTCAGCTGCTGTCTGTGGGAGCCCAGCCAAATCTTTCATGGTTCCATCCACACTTCCTACCATTCTCGCTACAGGCTCCACTTTTTGTCCTTTGTTATCAGAGTTCTCTCCAGCTAGGTGATTATTCAGAATGGCTATTCTGTTTTTCAGTTGTAATTCCAGTTTGATCCTGGGACAGTATTAGAGTAGCTTCCACTTACTCTGCTGCCATTTTGGAAATCTCTAGCTTATTTTTCATATATAAACACTAAGTTAAGGTAGTTAATTAGCTGCTAATGATAAGTTTTCCTATACAGAATTTTTCTAATAAGTAAGTGATGAGAGAATGAAAAATTAGAATATCACTTTTTTGTAACCCTTATGAATGAACAAATCCATTCAAGTAATTATTGTTCAGTGGTTGTTAACATTGCATCAACAAAAGAAAAAAATCTCAGCTATTATGTGCTTCTTGATATGCCTATATAACCTATGAAATATTGAGCCAGAATCTAATAATGCCTTTAGAGCTAGCTACCAGTTTACAGGAAATTCAGGGAAGAGAAACAGAGAACTGTTGAATGAAAACAACAGCCTACATCACTACATCAACAAAACTCATTTGCAATACAAACAACCCATTTTTTCAACAGGAAAAAATGTGCAAGGAAAGATTAGAAGGGGACAGACAAAGGAGACAAAGAAGAAAGGAAGGAATCTATAGATCGAAAGAAATTTAAAGCTAGCCTTACAAAGACTAACATTATCAAGTGTTGGTGAGGATGTGAAGCACTGAGATCTCTCATACACAGTTGTTGGGAGTCCAAATCAAAGGAATCACTTTTCAATCATCTAGTAAAGTTGAAGGAACATATCCCATGACCCAGGAATTCTAATCCAAAGTATTTACCCTTTTTAAATCTTTGTACTTGAGTACCAGGAGACATGGAAGCATATGCTCAGAGTAGATGTATTCCACAAATTCAAATTCCCAAATTAATAACAATTAAACTTCACAATTAAGTGAATTTGTAAAAACCTGCTAATTACTCATGCAATAAAATACTATGCAATAGTACAATAAATTAACTACAGCTCTGTGTAACATAAATGCCACTTGAAAACATTGTTGGTAAAAGTAGCCAGACATCAAAAACACAATGTATGGATTCATTTCTATAAATTTCAGTAACAGATAAAATCAAGCAGTGGTGTCCATAGATGTATATTTATGTAGAGAAATTTTAAAGAAAAGCAAAAAGTGAATTACCATAAAAGTAGAGGCAGAATTACTTTGAAAAGAACTGCAGTTGCAAAGTGTTATGCAGAGGGCTCCAGAAGCTAACAATGTTTTATTTCTTGACCTGATATAGGTTTACTTTATATAAAAATATTAAACTATTCATTATGGTTAATATACTTTTCTATATGTGTTGTAGTTTGCAATAAAGAGTATTAAAATGTCAAAAACTGTCTGCAGAAAAAATATAACCTTACAAAAAGGACAGATTTAAGTCATACTTTACATGCTATATGAAAATTAACTAAAAGTTGACAAAAGACTTAAACATAAGAGCTAAAACTCTTAAAAGAAAAGATAGAAAAAATGCTTTGTGACATTAGATTTGACAATGATATCTTGAATATGACACTAAAAATACAGGCAACAAAAGCAAAAATAGGTGAATTGGACTACATCAAAATTTAAAACTTCTGTATATCTAAAGTCACAATGAACAGAGTCAAAAGATAACCCATGAAATGGGAGAAAATATTTGCAAATAACATATATGACAAAGAGTTAATATTTATAATATACTAGAGGCCCAGTGCACAAAATTTATGCACAGGGTGGTGGTGTCCCTCAGCCAGCCTGCACCCTCTCCAATCTGAGACCCCTTGGGGGATGTATGACTGCCTGTTTAAGCCCGAACCGGCAGCCGGACATCCCTCTCACAATCTGGGACCACTGACTCCTAACCACTTGCCTGCCTGCCTGATTGCCCCTGACCACTTCTGCCTGCCAGCCTGATTGCCTCCAACTGCCCTCCCCTGCCAGCCTGATCACTCACAACTGCCCACCCCTGCCAGCCTAATCACTCACAACTGCTCCCCTGCCAGCTTGATGGCCCACAACTGCCCTCTTCTGCCACGACACACCTCCTACTCCGGGGCCCGCCTCTTCCTCATGAGACAGCAGAGACACCAGGACCAGCTTCCTCTGCACCACAAGCAGCCACAGGACTCCCAGGCCTCATGCACAGAGTAGCCACTGGGCCCTGCCTCTGCTGTACATGTGGCCATCTTGTGGCAGCCATTTTGTGGTGGCTAACTTGTGACGACACTGCATGTGAGGGCACGAAGACCTCCTAGGTTTTTATTAGTATGATAAGGAACTAAAAATTATGAACAATAAACAAATGATCTGATTAATTTCTTTTAAAGGGCAAAGGACTTCAACAGAAATTTCTCCAAAGGAAATATATAAATGGAGAACAAGCACATGAAAAGATGCTCATCATTAGCCATTAGAGAAATGCACACCAAAACCACAATGAGATAGCACTCCTACACCTATTAGGATGATTACTATTAAGAAACAAAATAAAAACTAGAAAATAAGTGTTTGCAAAGATATGACAATATTGGAGCCTTTTATGCACTGTTGGTGGGAATGTGAAATAGTGTAGCCATTAAGAAAATGAGTATGGTGGTTCTTAAAAAGAAAAAAAGAAAAACCACAAGAATTGAATTACTGTTTGATCTAATCATTCCACATCTGGATATATATCCAAAATAATTGAAAGCAAGGTCTCAAAAAGATATTTGTGCCCTCATGTTATGAGAAGGAGTATGCACAATAGCCAAGAGGTGGAAGCAACCCAAGTATAAATCAATAGATAAAGAATATGTGGAATAAATACACAATAAAATATTATTCAGCCTTAAAAGTAATAGAAGTATGGGAGAACTAAGATGGCGGCAAAGGTAAAACACCTATCTTGCCGTCATAATCAGCAATTTTAATACTACAACTTAACGAAAGAACAAACACCTTCCAGAATCACCAGAAAGCCCGCCGAGTGAAAATTCCACAAATAAAAGTGAAAATAAGACACTGTGACTTGGAGGAGCGGCGGCGAACAGAGTTGAAAGATTCGCGCGGTGAGAGGTTTGGAGTGCGCACCACGGAGAGGGCAGGCGGCTTAAAACCGGCCAGTTTTCTCGAACGGGGAGACAAAGGCGTCCCACTGGACTGACTCTCCAGCTCTGGGCGAAGTCCAGAGAACCCACTATCACACGGGGTGAAAACTGGACAGTGGGAGGGCACCCCGAAGCTCGGGTGCTGCCGGGTCTCCCGGCTTGTGGAGAAGGCAGCTTGCGCGAGAACAGCTCAGCTGCATGACGGCGCAGAGAGCGCACCGCGACTTGTCTCTCATTGAGAAAACCGTCAGACTGCTTTGTTTTATGACCCTGGGTGAGACATTGCACATGCAGACTCATTTTGGGAGAGTCTGAATTCCCTGGCAGCCGGTGGAGCTCGGTAGCGGCTCTCTCTCAGAGGTGCTGGCAGTCATTGCCCCCAGAACAGAGTCCCCGGGGCCGCATAGGACAGAGCTAACACTGTGCTTGGCCCGGAGACTCCGCCCACCCAACCTGAGCAGAGCTGAGCTTCACAGACAATTGGCCTGGAGGTCAACCCTCCAAGTGCTAACAACGATTAACTGAGCTTAACTTCAGCAAGACTGTGCAGCCCATATCCACCTCAGGTAACCGGGGAGGCTGAGCCACTATCCCTAGTAGGAAGTCTACCACACAAAGCTAATTGACCAACTCAGGGAAGCAGCCACCATGCAGCAACATGGAAAGAAATCAGATGTGAAAGAAATGGAGGGAAAAAAACGACTGGACATGGAATTCAAAACCACGGTTATAGGGTTTTTCAAGAGGCTCGAACAAAAGATCAAGGCCTATAAGGAAATAAGCAACACCACAAAGGAAATGAATGAGTCCTACAAGGAAATGAAAGAGACCCTCAAGGATATAAAGGAGACTCTCAAGGATATGAAAAAGGACCAACCAGAAATTAAGCATACACTGACTGAAACAAAAAATATTATACAAAGACCTAAAAGGGCTCTGGAGCACCCCAAGAACCAAGTTAAAGATTTGAAATACAAAGAGGTAAAATCCAGTCAGCTGAAAAAGCAAGAAACCAAAAGAATCCAAAAAATTGAAGATAGTGTAAGGCGCCTCTGGAACAACCTCAAGCATACCAACATCCGAATTATAGGGGTGCCAGAAAAAGCGAGAGGCCAAGACAATGAAAACCTATTTGAAGAAATAGTGACTGAAAACTTCCCACACCTGGTGAAAGAAATTGACTTAGGAGTCCAAGAAGTGCACCGAACCCCAATATATAGAAACCCTAAGAGGACCACACCAAGGCACATCATAATTAAAATGCCAAGAGCAAAAGTCAAAGAGAGAATATTAAAATCAGCAAGAGAAAACAGATGGTTACCTATAAGGGAGCACCCATACAATTGTCAGCGGATTTCTCAACAGAAACGATGCAGGCCAGATGGGAGTGGCAAGAAATATTCAAAGTGATGAACAGCAAGAATCTACAACCAAGATTACTCTATCCAGCAAAGCTATCATGCAGAATTGAAGGTCAGATGAAGTGCTTCGCAGATAAGAAAAAGCTAAAGGAGTTCATCACCACCAAACCAACATTATATGAAATGCTGAAAGATATTCTTTAAGAAGAGGAAGAAGAAAAAGGTAAAGATGAAAATTATGAACAACAAATACACATCTATCAACAAATGAACATAAAAATCAAGTGAATTGATAGGCTGTTGAACAGGATAGACTGGTGAATATAACAGAGACATGGACATAGAGAGGGAATGGCCTGACAATTCTTGGGGAGAAAAGGTTTGTGGGAAGTGCAGCAAGAGACTGGACAAAAATCTTGCAACAATGGGAGAGGACAGTGGGGAGGGGGAGGTGAAGGTGGAGGGTGGGATAGGTACAGGGTGGAGGGGAGCTATAGGGGGATAAAAAGAGGAAACAATGTAATTAATAAACTGAACAATAAAGATAAGAAAAAGTAATAGAAGTATAACACATGCAACAACATGGATGAATCTTGAGAGCATTATGCTAAGTACAATAACCCAGTCACAAAAAGACAAAGACTGTCTGATTGCACTTATATGAGGTGCCTAGTCAAATTCATAGAGAAAGTAGAATAGTGATTCCCAAGCATCTAGAGAATGGGGGAGTGGGGAGTTGTTTAATGGATATAGAGTTCAGTTTTGCAAGATGAAGAGTTTTGGAGATAGATGTTGATAATTGTACAACAATGTCAATGTACTTAACACTACTGAACCGTACACTTATAAATAGTGAAGACAGTAAATTTTAAGTTATGTATATTGTACCACAATTAAAAATACCAAGTTTTTATTTGAATTGATTTAAGAAATACTCAATTGTAATGCATGAATCTTATCTGAATATTGACTCAGACATACAAACTTAAAGGAACACAAAAATATTTATGAGACAGTTCAGGAAATTTTAATATGTGTCTTAAATTAAATTATTATGGACTTTCTTTTTGTTGTGATATGGTATTGCAGGTGTTGTTCTTAAAATAATGAGGTCCTGTCTTTTAGAGATAAATAGTATATTTATAGATACAATGATTTGATGTCTGGAATTTGCTTGAGAAGATTGGAGCACAGTAGATTGACTATGAGCTGATAATTATTGAAGTTACTTGGTGGTTACATCAGAGTTCCTTTTCCCTCATTATGTATTTCAGTGTGAATGGTATCTGATAGTATTCTTTACTACTGGATATTCAAATGGGAGTGATACTACATTTATCCTAATTTATTCTCCCCACAATGATATGCTTGTTTTCAACCTTGTCTAGAAAATCTGTTGCCTTCTTTTAAGAACCTTGGGACTAAGTAGTTCTCTCCATTCCAACTGCGTAGAAGCCAGAAAAAAATAGCTATATACCACATGGTACCACCAGTCCCTGTACACAGTCCAGAAATATAATTAGAAAATAAGTAACTAATGCCCATGTCTGTCTGCTGAAGGATAGCCTGTAAGCCTCAAATCAAAGTGTCAAAAAATGGTGGACTGATAATTGCCCTGCAAACAGGACAGCACTGGAGACACTGAGACTTTTTTTTTTTTTTAGGTTAAATTTATCCATGAAGGAAACAGAAAGGCAATGTTTATACAAATAGTAGGAAACTGGTTGCTAAGTACATCATCCAACTTCTTCAAACCATTGTCCAAAGAGCTAGTCACTGAATAAACGATTAGCTATTTCCTATTATTTATTTCTTTTATATTTGCATTTTAAAGTGTAGCATGATAAAACAATTTTGCCTAAATTTCCTCTAATGAATTTTACGTATTTGTACTTTTCTATAATTAAGTATTTGTATTTTTATAAGTGTGATCAGTAATATTATAAACAAGTTTATCAAACTTCTACCTTTATTTTGGAATTAAAGTGCTGAATGGCTCTAAAAGGCACATTTATTTAAACTTTCCTACAGAGGATTAAAGAAACCCTAGAAAATATAATTATAGTTTTACTTAAAACTAGTGGCCCAGTGCATGAAATTTGTGCACATTAAAAGGGTATTAATTAAAGGAAATAATTTAATATTGCTATTTGCTCTTTCTCTATAATAGAAGTATCAGAGACTAAAGAAAATTAGTAAAATGTATATGAAAACCTTCCTCCTGTCAGAGTCTGGGGCGCACCACGGGACCCAGAGTCAAGTCCCCGCTCACTCACATGTGCCTCAAAATCATGTGAGACCCAGACCCAGCTGCCCCCCTCCCGCATTGGGGTAGATCCAGACCTGGCCAGTCCCACCCTTGTCAAGCCCCATAGGGCAGAGGGCATCCTCAGGTCCCCTGGGGGGCGTGGCCTGAGGGCCTCCATCAAGTTCCACCAGGTGGGAGACAAGACCTGAGATCCCCTGTCAAGCCCCTCTGAGTAGGGGGCGTGGCCTGAGATCCCCCGTCAAGCCCCACCAGGCAGAGGAGCACAGTCTCAGGTCCCCTGGCCCAGCACCGGGAGGGAGGTGCAGCCTCAGGTCCCCTGTCAATACCTACTGGAATGGGAGCGCAGACTCAGGTCCCCTGTGAAACCCCGCTGGGTGGGGACACAGCCTGAGGTGCCCTGTCAAGCCCAGTCAGGCAGGAGGGGCATAGCCTCAGGTCCCCTGGCCTGGTGCTGGGGCAGAGGGTATGGTCTAAGATCTCCCAGCCTGGTGCCGGGGTGGGGGTGCGGCTTGAGGTCTCCTGTCAAGCCCTGTTGGGTCGAGAGAAGAGTCTGAGGTCCCCTAACCCAGCACCAGGATGGGAAGCACATCTTGAAGTCCCCTGTCAAGCTCTGCCAGGTTGGGAGTATGGCCTCCAGTCCCCTGTCAAGCTGTACCAGGTGGGAGGCATGGCCTGAGGTCCCTCAGCCTGGAGCTGGGGCAGGGGGAGCAACCGGAGGTCCCCTATCCCAGCACCAGGATTGGAAGTACACTTTGAGGTCTCCCGTCAAGCCCCACTGGGTGGAGGACATGGCCTCAGGTCCCCTAGCCTGGTGCCAAGGCGGGGATCGAGGCCTGAGGCCCCCTGTCAAGCCCATCTGGATTTGGGGAGGGTGGTCTGCTGTCCTGCACGCGTGGCCTCCCATCCAGCTGCCATGATCACCTCACCCTCTCTGTGAGCAGGTATGCAGAGGGAAGGCTGGGCCAGGATAATTGGGAGGGGGTGATGGGGGCCAGCATCCTGGGTGAGCTGGGCCTCACAGCCTCTCTACTTCAGCTCCTAGCACCCCGGACCTAAGGAGTAGTGCTTTCACAGGTCCTGGCAGGCACTGGATGTGGTGATGCCTTAGAAACAGAAGAAGCCCCCTTTAACTCTGGCTGGAAGTGCGTTGGGAACTTATGGTGGGGGGAAGCAGCCCAACATCAGGGCTGAAATAAGACCTTGGGTAGCCTATGGAGGGGGCAAACCAATAGTAGAAGGCATCTTTGAAACCAAACATTCAAACGTACAGTGAATATTAGGTGATATTAAGGAATTACATTAACTTTTCAAGGTGGGACAATGACTGAATATTTACTTCTTTTTTAAAGATACTCATCAGAGGATATTTAAGTGGGAAACAACTTGCTTTGAAAGTATGGTGCTGTCCTGACCCAGCCCTCCCTGCACCTTTTATTAGATAGGATACTTGAGAGATGCTTTAAAATTCTTCAGCACAAATAACACTAATAAAATAGGAGGGAATAGATGAAATGAGAAAGACAAACTATTGCTAATTGTTGAAACTGAGTGATGGTTTCAAGAGAGCCACTAATGTTTCTACTTTAGTGTTTATGTTAGAAAAATTCCATAATGAAAAGTCAAAGATGCATGTGATCTTTAAAAACAAAAAGGTAGAGGTTGGTGGGCAATGTCTCTTCTGTTTCTGCTCTCTCCTTGTTGTACTCTGCCTGGTCCTCTGTTCTGATCACACACCTTGAGACCATACAATCTGTACATCTAGGAATGGCTCTGTGGGTTAATAATATTAAAAATGGCTATGTGGGTCATTGCCAAGAGATCTGGGATTTTAAACAATGATTGCAGGAAGGCCATGGCTTCTGAGTAAGGTATGACTCACAGAAGGGACCTTCCATTTTCTGGCTATTTGTGACATACAACATATCAACTTAAGCCCTAGCTGGTTTGGCTCAGTGGATAGAGCATTGGCCTGTGAACTGAAGGGTCCCAGGTTCGATTCTGGTGAAGGGTGCATGCCTGGGTTGTGAGCTCAATCCCCAGTAAGGCGCATGCAGAAGACAGCCATTCAATGATTCTCTCTCATCACCAATGTATTTCTCTCTCCCTCTTCCTTCCTATCTAAAATCAATGAAAATATAATTTAAAAAAATACAAAGTCTCTAATTGGTAGGAGTTGGTGTAACATGAGATTACTTATGGCCTTGTAATCAGTCCATTGTAAAAATTTTGATTTTCATTCTGAATAAAAATATTGAGATTTGAGCAGAGGAGTGACATGATGTCACTGAGATCTAGAAATGATCACTATCTGCTCTATTTAGAATAAGTTCTAGAGGCCAATAGAGAAGCAGAAAGACCAGTTAGGCCTTTGGACTAATCCAAGCAAGAGATGGTAACACCTTTGATTAGAATGTTAGCAACAGAGAGAGAAAGTAGCTGAATTCCTGATGATCTGTATTTTGAAGGTAGAGTGCACCAGATTTGCTGATAAATTTGATGTGAGGCTTATGAAAAAGAGGAATCAAGGATAATTTCACAATGTCAGCCTGAGAAACTGGGGAAAAAAAATAAAAGAGAGTTAAAGAAATCATGGGAAGCTTAGGTTTGAAGAGAAAATCAAGATTGGATTTGAATATGTTAAATCTGCTCTGCCTTCCTGGACAAGAAAAATGAGGATTTGAGAAGATAGCCACGTATATCTTATGGAGAATTTAAATGAGAAGGCATCCAAACTGCAGAAATTTATTTGAAGGGATAAGTTATATATCTAGCTTGGTTTTCAATTCTAAAACAATGGGAAATTAAAATGTGTAAGTTGCTTATATTGTTTATGATTATAAATTGAATCACAGTTAAATCATTAAACAAAGATTTTTTTAATGAGCTGTCCATAAAACATTGTACATGAATGTTCATAGCAACTTTATGCATAGTAGCCAAATATTAGAAACAACCAAAATATCCACATGCAGGAGAAATGATAAACAAATTGTGATATATTTAAAAAGTGATATATTACTCAGCAATTGCAAAGAAAGGAATCCATGCAACAACACAGAAGAATGGCAGAAATGTTGAGAGAAAAATGCCAGACTAAAATATTATACACTGTATTATTCCATTCAAACAAAGTGCAAGAACAGCCCCAAACAATTATAGTCATAAAAACCAAAAAGCAGTTGCAATAGAGGGAGGAAGTGTTGACTGGAAAAGGGACACAAGAAAATGTTCTGGGGTGATGAAAATGTTCCAATGATTGCTAACGTGGATGTATAAAATTGCCAAAATTCATTGAATGGAATATTTATGCGCATTTTATTGCAAATAAATTCTATCTTAAATACCACAACAAAACATGAGCCACTACTGAAAGAAGAATATACAGAAAAATCTCTGCTAAAAGTAATTAAGCTAATTGAGCGCAAAGTTTAGCTCCAAGTTTCCTGGCAATCAAGGCAAAAGGGAAACAAATGATTTAGTTCTATTATCTAATATCAGTATATATTAGGGGAGAAAATATTTTAACAGTAAATTTAAGTATATTTAGATAAGAAACACTAGATATTAGGTAACATATTCACTAGCACTTTCATAAAAGTTGAAGGAACATTTTTATGTTCTACAAAAGGAAACTTCAACTTTTATAAAGATTGAAGGCTCATTTTTATTTCTATCACTTCTCAACCAAAGCTAAGAGTCATGGTTCTCTGAAGACATTTCTGTGAGAAACTAAATGAAGTTATTCAAGGAGTTTTCTAGAGTGTCAGCTAGCTAGAGGAATAGAGAATTCTCACATTTCACAGGCTCACCTTTCTTGGCCATTTCAGTCGGGTTTGTGACAGGAGTTGGATATCAGATAATGAGGGGTTTACTAAAGTGTAATGTTCTCTGGAGTTGATTAAAACTAGATATGTGGGTTTAGCTACAAAATGTATATTTAACTAATGGTTTTGTCATAAGAAATGCTCTAAGAAACTGCCATATTCATGCCCAAATGGAAAACCATGCTTGGCTCTACTTAGTCGGGGGGTGAAAAGGAGGGTGGTTAATGGATACCTTGAGCCCTGGCATTATGAAAACTCAGATCTGAGTCTACTTTCATGCTTCCCAGCAGGGGTATAAATGACAAACTGTAACAGAGCAACACATTTTTATGTGTGCAGGACTTCCTACTTTTGAGACATTTAGCATCCTTGGCCCCACCCACTAAATACAAATTCTTGTGACAACCAAAATATTCACTCTACATTTAAAAACTTATACCACGCCTTTGTTAATCATTCAGTCTTAAAAGAATGTTGTTACCCTTTTGAATGTGGAAGAGCAACCAACTAGTCCAAACTTCCACTCTGTAAAGCATGCCAGAAGACATGAAATATATCATTCACTTCTGTGATATTAAAAATTCTTTAATATTGCCCCCATAAAAGATTTTATTTAGAATGGTGCTACATCTGCACCAGTGTCTGCCAGGATGAAATAGTCCCCAAGTAAAACCCTCACCAGATGAGTTGATCCACAAAATGTAGTTCATTCAACAAATATTCATTGAATTGTCTATTCAAATGCTGAAGATTTTTCTGCTAAAAAATACTTTGATTTTAATGAAGTTTATATTGAACTTTTTTTTTCTATCTACAGTTGACCAAGAAGTTATTCATTCAATGTTAAGGTCTATTATATGCCAGCTGGAATGGACACAATGGTAAGCGTTATTAACAGTGCAGCAATTTTCAACTTCTTCATTTCATGGCAAACATAAACTAATTATAAAATTCTGCAGCACACCAAAAAATATTTGACAAAAAAATAGGTATAATTTTGATTCATTCACACAGGATGGCTATTGATGTGTTGGCTTGTCATTTTTTCTTTTTTAACTTGACAATCTAAAAGAGGTCACTGCCCCTGACTAGTTACTTCATGTTTCAAAAAATATTGCAGCACACTCGTTGGAAATCACCAGTCTAGTGGAAGGTTTCAGGGAGACAGATGATAGAATTATGATGTCCTCTATGAGGAAACTTTTAATCTGAAAGATGAGTAAGAGTTAAAACTATATGCGTTTTTTTGTGCAGATGGGATAGGGGGAGAAAGAAAACTCTTTTGGGAGGGCCACCAGCTTATATGAAGGCCAAAACACAAAGAGGGTAGGATAAAAACAGAAAAGTATTTAAAGTCTACTGAGAGAAGAATGTTAGAGCTTGGAAGGAATTCAATTTTTTTCCCTAAGTGCAACAGAATCCCATTGTAGAATTTTGTAAAAGAAAGACATAATCAGATTTCTATTTAAGGCAATTTACTCAGATTCAGAGTGAATAAATTTTAGGAGAAAGCTAGCAGATTTTGGAAGATACATCCAGACACTTGGTTGGGAAATGTTTTATTATCCAGAACAGAGACAAGCTGTTACAGAGAGGAATGATTCAGTCGATGATGAGCTCCAACCAGGCGCTGGGCACTCTACTGAGAACACTGAGGAGTCTAGTGGGGGAAACAAATTTATCAAACAAGCAACAACGATGAAACATAAAACTTCAATTATATTCAATACCACAAAGGGGAAATGGTATGAAACTGTGAAACAAGAGGACCTTTCCTCATACTTCAGGAAAGGTTTCCCTGGAGGAAGGAAACCTGAACTAAATTCTGAAGATTGACTAGAAGCTATCTAAAAGGGCATAATGGATGAAGGGAGAACAGGATTTACCATAAAACTGTAAAATAGCAAGTGTGGCAGGATGCAAAGAGAAAAGTGATTTAAGATGAGGTTGGCGAGGTGGTTTAGTTTTAAGTCGTTTAGTGTTTATCATAAGAGCCAGCAGAAGCCCTGAAAATGTTTAATAGGAGATGTGATTAAGAAAATATCCAATTCATGTTTTGAAGATTATGGAATGCAAGTGTGAAGGACTGTAGGGGTGAAGTGGATATTGTAAAATGGGTTAAGCCATGATTGCTTAAGATTAGAAAGATGTTGGGAGGTAGAAGACATGGTGACTGTGAAGAGTATTTCTGGTTCTGTCTTCCTAAACATAATCCTATCACCTGACCAGAGAAAGGCATTTATCTTTTTATTCACTAGGTCAAGAACTAAGTCATCTAAAAATCACATCCAACTGTTAACAGTGGTCTACCTTGGAGAATGGGACTGAAGAGAATGGTAGAAAGAGGAAAGTCATTCATTTTTTATCAACTATTTGACTTTTATAACAATGTAAATATGTTTAAAATATGAATATAGAGATGCCATCAAATTATTTAAAACATCAGTTGCCTCCTGCACACCTCTACTGGGGATGTACCGACAACCAAGTACATTCCCTGGATCAGAATCAAACCTGGGACCCTTGAGTCCACAGGTCGATGCTCTACTCACTGAGCCAAACTGGTTAGGGCAAGAAAACACTTTCCTTATTAGGAAGTCAACTGAAAATGTACACCCTAGCGGGTATGGCTCAGGGGTTGGAGAGTTGACCAGTGCACAAAAGGCTGCAGGTTTGATTCCTGGTCAGGACACATACTAGGGGTTTGATCCCCGGTCAGGGCTATTTGGGAGGCAACAGATTGATGTTTCTCTCACACTGATGTTCCTCTCTCTTCTCTCTTCCTGCCTCAAAAAAAAAAAAAAAAAAGTATACCAATCCCCCCTCACCCACTCCCTCCCACCACATACAAAAACACCCGGGGTCAAACTGACACACTGGACAAGCTAGAAAAACTTTCTGTTCAGAGTGAAGCAGGACTGAGAGCTTTGAGGGAGGTCTACAAAAAGCAGTATTGGGAAAGAAAAAAATTGATAAATAAGTACTCAATCTAATGGAGATTTAAATTTTTATTAAATTTATTAAAAAATTATGAAAAAAGGTAGCCTAAAATTGGAGTGCCACAGTACCCTTTCTTAGCTTTGAGATGACTATCATCACGGTAATATAAATTCTGACGTCTGACTGAACTAAAATTTGCCCTGTAACTATATTGGGAGTATGAGATCAGGACCTATTTAAATGTGTATGTACATGCGTGTAGAGAGAAATGAATATATAAGGAATAAAAACCCTATTTGACTTAATAAAAGATAAATGATGCTTTGAAAGAGATATACTGGTTTCAAACATAAGGAGATTAGAAGTTGCCACTCTGCCCTAACAAGTAAAAAGTTGAACAAACTGGAAAATTAACAACTCTTCTTGGATCCATAAGAGAAGGGCAGATCTGGGGGCAAAAGGCTCAGAGAGACGGTCAAAGTACGGGGAGTCACCCCTTATTGAAGCAGAGACTCACAGGAGCAAAAACTTTCAAATTACAAAGAAAATAAAAATTAAATTGTTAATCCTAAAAGGCAGTGAGAACAAAAATAACCTTGGAGCAGTAGTGGGGAATGCCTGGCCCAGGGCCATATAAGGCCCATGAAATCATTTGGACTGGCCCCGCCAAGGTATTAGGAATGGGTCAATTAAATGTAGCTGATAATATTGTGTGGCCGGTGAATGATGTTATAAATATCCAAATGGTCCTTGGCAGAAAAAAGTTCCCCCACCCCTACTATACAGGAAGAAATATAAGAATTACATTCAACTTCTCCAAAACCATGCAAGCAAGAGAGTGACTGAAATCTGAAGTGTTAATTTAAAAACTCACCGACCTAGAATTCTGTATCCTGCAAAATTATCCTTCAAAAGCAAAGGGGAAAAAGGAGACATATGTAATACTTTAAACCATCAAAAATAAAAAAAAAGAGAAATACACTTTTCCAGATAAAACATGAAGAGCAACAATGTATTAAATTATGTATATATTTTGTGTATACATCGTAAGCTAGTAGATGTATTTTTTGAGTGATAGCAATGATACAAGGGACAGAAGGAAGTAATCAGGATTATGTTGTTATAAGGTACTCACTCTACCCATGAAGTGGTTAGTGTAAATTGAAAGTGGACTTGGATTAGTTGTAGATATATATTGTGAACTCTAGGAAAAACACTAAAAATATATTGTTTATTTCAATCCTCACCTGAGTATATGTTTTTATTTATTTCAGAGAGCGAGAAAGGGAAAGAGAAACTTCTTTGTGGAAAACACCAATCAACTGCCTCCCGACCGGGCCCTAACTGGGGATTGAACCAGCAATGCAGGTATGAGCCCTAATGGGGATCAAACCCACAATCTTTTGGTGTATGGGATGATGTTCCAACCACCAGGCCAGGGTACAAAAGTTTTTTTAAAAGTATAATTGATATACTAAGAAAAGACAAAAAAATAGAATATAGAATGCTTGATTAAAACCACAAAAGGCAGAAAAAGAGCAAAAGACAAAAATAGGAATAAAAAATAAGGGCAATAAATAGAAAATGATAATATTGTAGACAAGAATCCAACTATGTCAATAATTATTTTCAATGTCAATGTCATAAATGCACCAATTAAGACTGATTATCAGAATGACTCAAAACACAATCTAATTGCATGTTGTCTATAAGAAACCCACTTTAAATATAAAGACATATAGAAAAAATCAAGTGTATATACCAAAATAACGACAAACCTCAGAAAACAAGTGAGCTGATGGTAGGAAATACACAAATTCTTTTTTCCTTCTTTCTCCAAATCTACCAACAGTATGTTGCTAGTACAGTAATATTAGAGGCCTTGTGCACGAAACTTATGCACTGGAGAGAGGGTCCCTCAGCCCAGCCTGCACCCTCTCGTAGTCTGAGAGCCATTAGTCAGACATCCTTAGTGCTGCCACAGAGGCGGGAAGAGACTTCCGCCACCGGGTGCTGCTCTCACCAGTCAGCCCATCAGCCCAGCTCAGGGCTTTTGGCTGAGCAATGATCCTTCCATGGGAGCGCAGACCACCAAGGGGCAGCTCCTGCATGGAGTGTCTGCCTCCTGGTGGTCAATCCACATCATAGCGACCAGTCGTTCTGCTGTTTGATTTGCATATTAGCCTTTTATTATATAGGATTAGAGGCCCAGTGTATGGATTTGTGCACTGGTGGAGTCCCTTGGCCTGGTTTGCAGGGATTGGGTTGAAACCAGCTCTCTGACATCTCCCGAGGGGTCCTGGATTGCGAGAGGGTGCAAGCCAGGCCAAGGGACTCAACCAGTGCACAATTGGGGCTGGGGAAGGACCGCAGGAGGTTGGCTGGCCAGGGAGGGACTATAGGAGGCCTCCACGGTGTGTCCCGATTGGCTGGACCCCAGCAGCAAGCTAACCTACCGGTCGGAGCATCTACCCCCTGGTGGTCAGTGCATGTCATAGCGACTGGTCAAATGAACAATTAGACATTTAATATTTTAGGCTTTTATTATACAGGATAACATAGGTTATTAAACACACTCAAAATCTTCCTGTGATTTCTTTCGTGATCTTTCTTTTCTAGTTAATTTTATCATTCATTCACTCGTTTGTAATGTCCATTTATGGCAATGACAGTGCTATGTGCTCAGCAAACCATTTGGATTTTCTTCCTAACACATGTGACTACACTTTCCTATCTCCCTTACCATTGGCTGAGAATAGTTTGGTTGCGTACTGGCTGATGGAAATGGTAAGTGAGGTATGCCTGCCAGGCCTGACCATCAAACCCTTGCAGAATCTACCATTCTAGCTTGTCTCTTCCATGGCAAGTTTGGAGATTTAAAGCTGGCACCATCACAAAGTCTGGATCCCTGGGAATGTGGAGCCTGCCACACTGGAATATTATGAAGCTGCGATTGTTTATAGCAGTTCATCTATTCCAGTGGTCAGCAAACTCATTAGTCAACAGAGCCAAATATCAACAGTACAATGATTGAAATTTCTTTTGAGTGCCAAATTTTTTAAACTTAAACTTCTTCTAACATCACTTCTTCAAAATAGTCACTCAGGCGATGGTATTTTGTGGAAGAGCCACACTCAAGAGGCCAAAGAGCCGCCCGCATGTGGCTCTCGAGCCGCGGTTTGCCAACCACTGATTTATCCTAATATAGCATTACTATTATCAGTAGGAAAGAAAAACGACAATGCTCCTTCCAAAATACAAACCTTTAATAGTGAGCCCATGATCTACTGAAGTCCTCAGATGGCATGCATGAAGTGCATGAACTGGTCCCATGCACTTCACAATCAAAAATCTCATTGTCCCTTCTAAATGCTCCCTAAACTCTTGGACCTATTCTTCCCCATTAGAGTACTGATCACAGCTGTATTGTAATTAGTTTGTTACTCATCAGTCCCTTTCACTAGTTCGTGAGTGTCCAATGAGGCAGCAGCGGTCTTCTTCAGAGATGTATCCTCAAAGCTTAATGCTTCTTTCGTGCTGAGTATATAAAGGATGCTCTGAATGAATTAATGTGCTCTTCTATGTTCATAACTTCCTAAAATACCATGAAATGTTAGAGCCTGGAAGGTAGGGAAAAGCATTTTTCGTTTTATCAAAACATCCTCTTTTACAATAAAGACTCGACCTCTGAATAGCTGGCTGGCTGGCCGAAAGCGCTCACATTACTGAAATGAAACCCACAGCCAACAAGCAAACAACATCCTTTTGGACTAGAACCGGTTTCTAGGCCAAATCCTTTACGGGTTTGTGAAGCTTTAAAAATTCTGACTTCCTAAATTCAGAAATAATTTTTTCGTCTTGAAAATCTGCAACAAAACTATTCTTAAGTATTTTAAATGGTGGTGGATTCTGAATTAGTTCACATAGGAAGCAACCTTAGAGATTTAAAAATCATCACTACAGTTCGAAGCACTCCACTTGTGAGGAGACAGTATCAGAAAAGCACTGTATTTTATGTTTAGTAACAGCCCTTCCATTAAATACAAAAGAATTATTTTAAAATGTATTAAACAGCAACATTCAAATTTCAGTCTTAGCTATTACTTTAATAGTACTAAATAAGTATATAGTTATTCTAAAAGCTTATTTTAAAAGACCTATTTTACTCACTGCACATATAAAACTAGATTATTTTTAAAAGTTTCTTCCTTTACATGGAATATATCTTAAGATACAAATAACCAAATTGCTTTTGTCTTTATTATATGGGAAAAACAACACACAGGCCTTCAGTCAAATAATTTTGTGATATTTATGTTCCATTGCACATATATGAGTTATACAAATTAGTAACACAAGTTATTTCTCAAATTCCAGACATTTTCTAAAATATTATTACAGCAGATGGATATTAAAACACTGAGGTGGAAATTATACTCTAAAGAGTTAAATATGACACTGAAAATACTGCATATTTTAATTAGAGGAAAATTAAAGTGTGTGCTTAAATGCTCTAACAACTAAGTAGCAGGGCAACTAACAACTACAAATAAGTCACAATGGTCCATTTTACGTATGCATTTATATGACTATCCTTTAGATAATCACTCCTCTTGAAAATGCATAATTAAAACATAAAATCTCTCTACCTAAGATTTATGAAGTGTATTATGATTTATGACTTTATACAACTACTAAATCAAAGATAAAAGACACCACACTTGGTAAGAATAAGATATTTTTAAAGGAAATAGTTTTAATTGAATTAATGAGATGAAAAGATAGTGAAGCCCTGTTTGCTACTTACATGAAAGAAGATTTTAAAAAATAATCACTGCACAAAATACAAAGAGTATGGTTATGCTGTGAGATTAAGTTTTTCTGCATGTTTTTCTTGAATGTTCAAGAACAAATTAAAGTTTCCACGGCAAATTTGTTTTCAAAATGCCGAATTGTGATACAATCGCTGACTTCACGTTTCTGAATACCTGTTTGGAAGAGAAAAGTTGTTAAATTTTTGGTTCTTTAGTCATAAATATTCATATTAATCCACAGTTATTATTTAGACATATGAAAATATTCTACTCTATATTCCATTCTATAGCTTGATTTTTTTAACATTAAAGAAAATGATTTTCTCTCTTTTCTGAACTAAATGTCTTAACAGATCTTAGTAACAATAATAATGCCATATGTATAACTTAGAAATGTATCTTGATTGGTGGTGATTTGTTGAAACTTCAGACTTAAAAGAGAGAATCTCATTATATGCATACTCTGACCTTTAAACAAAATTATGAACCATTAAGATAATTTAAAAAATGTAAGAAATCAAGCAGCAGACGTCAGGTGAAGTAAGTAAAAATGCTAAGCAAAACCAGGAAAGCACTTTCACTGGGTGCTGCAGTTCTGAAGAAACCACCTTAGTTTCTGAATGTCACTTCTTGCTTTCCCACAGCTCTGACATATGTACTTTCTTTTATTTTTATAATGATCTTGAAAAAAAATGGGGAGGCACTGTTATCCTTATTTTTTAGGTGAGAAAACAAAGGTTCAATGATTTGGCAAAGCTGTATTATTCTTTTAATTCTTCGGCCAGATTTCTTTGTATTAACCTGACTGTGATTATCTTCAACAAGATGCAAAAGAGAAACAATGTGCTGAGAACCCAGATGCCTGGGCACACGCCTGGACAGGTCCTCTAGACTTCTTCTGCCGTGTGGCTGCACCAAACAGAATGGAACACTCGCCTGGGTGACTGCATGGAAGGAAACCTTCCAGCAGCTGAAGGCAATGAGATTTCACGTCCACCTATTCTCTCTCTCTAAAAAGATTGGATTTCGAGTTAAGATGATTCTTCAGAAATCTACAAATATTATATAGTGAATGAACAGAGTTCTATTTCTCATTCGTGGCGAACATATTAAATCTACCTTAACACAATGAAATGAAACAAAAACCTTCTCTGCCAGCACTTTAAAAAGTTACCTTTAATGGTATCTCTGCGTTGCAGTTTGTAAGTTTCCTTGTCATGGCACAGTCGATAAATAAAGAAACCCAGGTGGTCAATGTTTTCAATGCGGTCAGTGATAACCATGTGTTCATGAATTAGGTATGACTGAGGCAAATAGGTTCCAGCCTACATTTGGAAAAAAATAAATTACATGAATTATCTCAAGGCTTACACTGAACAGACAAGGAAAATAAACAAAACTCTTACAGATTATAGTTGCAACAGAGGCTGGCAAACTACTGCCCACCATCTGTTTTTATAAAGTTTTATTGAAAAACAGTCATGCCCACTTGTTTACATATTGTCCATGGCATCATAATTGAGTAGTTGTAACACAGATTTTATTTCTTAAAAGCCTTCTATTTATTCTCTAGCCCTTGAAAACTTAAGTATAATTTTAAAAGTTACATATTTAATTTCAAACTTAGAAGAAAAAAACAAGAAAAAAACCCCACGAGTCCTATTCCTCACAGCTGTATTGCCAGTAAAATGCGCTCCTTTAGGGCTAGTTTCTCAATAAGAAACTCCAAGATGCTATTGCAGCAGCATTAATAAGAAATATTTCACCAAAATTGTATACCTTTATGTTAATAAGTAACTCCAGTAGGTTTCTGGGTGGCATAACAATGGAAGTGTTCAGAGGAATCACATAGCACTTATCCAGGTTAAGATCTAAATAGGCCGTGAGTTTCTGGGAAGAAAAAGATACATTTTTTGTTAGATTAATATTTATAACTCAGACAATAGCTGAACTTTTAAAGAGTAATTTATACCATTAAAATAGGTTGGCTTTAGAATATGTAAATCACTTGTACTTCAATAAGTAAAGATTTTGCTGGGATAAGAATGGAAGTAGTAATGGGAGAAGAAAAATTATGCTATTAAGAAATAAAATTCTTTGAAATTTTTTTATTTATCGATTTATTGATTTTAGAGGAAAAAAGAGAGGAAAGAACAGAGAGAAAGAAACATCAATTTGCTGTTCCACTTAGTTGTGCATTCACTGGTTGATTCTTGCATGTGCCCTGACCTGGGATTGAACTGAAACCTTGGAGTATGAGGACAAAACTCTAACCAACAGAACAACCTGGTCAGGTTGGAAATAAAATTCTTATCAGGGGTTTGTTTCTATAACAAGCTATTAAAATTAATAGCAAATGACCTATAATCTGATTAAAAGATTTAGTTAATTCCCTTACTTATAAGCCCTAAATGCCCTACATTATCAATTGTAGATAAAAATGAACTCCTCTCCTATGTTATCTAGAATAGTATCTTATCCTATGTAATAAAAGGCTAATATGCAAATAGACCGAACACTGGAACAACCGTGTGCTGAACACCAGGGAACAGGGCAGGCGTCGGCAGCAGGCGGCAGAGTGTGGAACATGGCAGGTGTTGGCCGTGCCTGGATGGTGGATCAGGTGAACGGGGGCACCAGACCAAGTCATCAGGGTGAGCGTCTGGTGGTTACT
The DNA here is from genome assembly GCA_027563665.1 of Antrozous pallidus. Taxonomy (NCBI): domain Eukaryota; kingdom Metazoa; phylum Chordata; class Mammalia; order Chiroptera; family Vespertilionidae; genus Antrozous; species Antrozous pallidus. Next base: position 10,402,639 of record CM050519.1, read on the forward strand.
GAAAATTCTTTGCTCGGGTAAACTGGAGTCTAGCCAGACACTTGTACCTGCTGCCAGTGCCGGCACGGACACCGGCCACACTAGCACCTACTCCCACCCGCGGCCGGCACCAGCACCAATCAACCCTCAGGGCTTCACCTCCCCCTGCTCCTGAGGGGTGACTGGGGCCAGCAGCCACCTCGCGCCCACTGCCAGCACCGGCCCTGCTCACACCCACTGTTGGTGCCTGCTCACACCCACTGCTCCCAATCGCTCCGCACCATCAGTGGGTACGAGTGGCGCCAGCGCCGGCAGCGTGTGGGAGCAGCGGCGGTGGGAGCAGGGCCGCTGGCAAACAGGGATCAGGGGCCATGGTAGGAGGGGCCCGTCAGGAGCGCGGAGGATGGGCCGAGCATCCGCCCCAGTGCCCACCGCAACCTCCCGGCCCACAGTTCCTTTCAAGGTGCACGAATTTGTGCACTGGGCCCCTAGTTAATTAATATCCTTAGAGAATTGAGTAACAGTCAATTTAATGATTGTGTTCTTGTGGTTCAGGTGAAAAACTGGTTGAGAAAGACTTTCAACAGGATGGTTTTGAGGGTTAAAATGAGTTAACTAAATCATGTAAACATTTAGATTTTAAGAGCTCAGTAAGTGCTATTATTTACTATTTGCTTTGGATAAGGTTTATTACCTTGATGTAAGTAATTTTTTCAAATTGGCTTATAAATATTCAGCAGATATATTTTATCAGGGATAAAATGCAATGCCAATTTCAGTGATATGTCTACATATTCAAAATGGTAAATATATACTGATTTAATATCTACAGGTAATATGAGAACTTCTGAATCCTGGTTTGAAAGAACAAAAAATTCTTGGGACAAAAATTATTGGGGGAATTTAAATACCAACTAAATATTAAATAATATATTATGTTAATTTTCTTAGATGTGAAAATTATGTGGTTATGCAGATAATGTCCTCATTCTTAAGAGTCAAGTGTTAAAAGTGATATGATAAAAATGAAACATGTGATAAAATTTGACAGAAGTATGACAAAATTTTGTAACCACGTGGAGAATTTAGGATATTAATTGTATTTTTACTTCAACTTTTCTGTAATACTTAACAATTTTCAATAGTTGGGGGAAATGTAGAATGGGAACTTAAAAATAATTAATGAGCCCATCAAATGTTGACAGGTTTTACTTTGTAGGACAGAAGAAACCCAAGTTCAATTTTTTAAGTAAACAGTAACCTCTAAGTAGAATAAATCAGGAAATACGGAAAACCACAAAAAGCATAAATTAAAGGACTTGCACTCTTCTTACAGTTCAGGATACCTGGCTCACCTTGTTAAAGTCATGAACAATGTTGGCAGGATCACTATCTGCAAACTCTGGGACGGGCACACTGATGAATTCAACCTCATCTTCCTCAAAGATCTTAATATTTTCCTCGATTGTCTGGTAGCGAGCAGCGGGGGCGTCTGCAGAAGGCTCGTTTAAGATGACATCATCTTTGATGTACTTTATTCCACAATAGTACACGTCATCTGGCTGTGGAGGGTTTAAACACTATTTCAGTAATTCAGTAAGACAGGTTTTTAAATATAAGCATTACTTAAGCTACCAGACAGTTTAATTATAGAGCTAACACATTCTTTAAGATCAGGTTTTAAAGTACTGTAAAAAAAAGTTTCAAAAGGAGAAAAGCAGTCGATTTTCTCTTACTTTTTGTGGTCCACAGAAATAGAATATAAAGGCAATTATCTATCTGATGACAAGTACATTTGAAGAGACACACAGGCCTATTCCTACTTGTGGGCATTTTTTTAAAAATAAAAGAATATATTCAGAAATTAATGTTTTTTTCTGAAAAACCATACTTTTAAAACTTTTAATATGATTCACTGATTCAGTAATTTTTCTATTAGCCAGAAGAGGGGTAATTTTTCTGAAATTTCCAGTCTGATTTTTCCTTAAAATATATCACAATTAAATGGAAAATATTACATTACCGCAAGTCATTATAAAGACTGCAAAAAGTGCACATATATAATAAAAACTACAAGTATATAACAAAAAATTAACACATCAAATATATTTGGACAATAAAACTGCAAATGAGTTTTCCTTTATTAAATATATTTTTTATAAAAATTGTACTAAACAAGGTTGAATGGTATTTCAGTAATGTCTATTGATATGCCATCATCTTGAAAAATACAGAAAATGAACATGAAATTTATACATCTTCTGGCAGACTAATAAAATCTATTTGTTAACACTCTCTTTAAATTTTAATATTAAAACATTTGAGGTAGTCATAAAAGCTCATTTCCCAAGTTTACTTAAGAAAAAAATCAATAAACCTGAGTTATCACCCAGAAAAATGTACCACAAAACAGAGGGGGGATAATTACAATCAGAAGAGAAATCTGTCTTCACCCACTAGGATTACTATTAAGTACTTAAGTTCCAAATAACTTCCATCTTAAGTTACTTCAATATTATTGCTGAAGTCACACAATTCTCTAGAGAAAGTAATGACTGAGAAAGAGGCAGAGAGAAGACTCCCGTGTTTTCCTCTGTGTGTCTAAACGACTGTCGAAAGGCTGGGCAAACAAGTTTAGGGACTCAAACACAGCCTTAAAACAGGGCCACTGCTCTGGCTGAAGACAATAGTCTAAAGTGCGGGCTTAGAGCAAGTTAGGATCAATTTTCTAACACACATGGAAAAGGCAAAAATGGTCTTAGTATGTTTCCACTTACTTGAAGTGCGAAATATTTGTACAGGTATGCCCCTCCTAGAATGACACCTGCAAGCATGAATGCCAGCCCAAAGCACATGCACCAACACCAAGCTCTTCTCTGGCCAACTGGTACCACTTCATCTGGGTCCTAAAATACGAAAACAGACGATGGTCAATACCTTATCTCCTAGTCAAGATGGAAAGAAACCTTTATAAAACCTGTTTTATAAACTAAGAGACCAAGGAGTCAGGTCTCTAATCAAGATCAAAGTGTCGGTGCCAAAACTCATCATAACGCTCCTGGAGCTAAGAACCCGTTCCTTGGGAGAGCTGTCTTCTCGCTCTCAACACCTCGCCTGCTGTCCACAGCTCTACAGTAATAACATACTCTCTAATTTCTGTTTTCCGTGCACAACGTTGGTGATTAATATGTCTTCTAACACTTAAAAATTCAGAAAAGGTTACAACACAACTTTATCATGCAATAGTATGGTGCTGATCCTTGTATATTATACTAGAATATAATAGATTATTTGCAGTAGAAAAATAGCCTAGGAAAATTTTAAATAAAACCTTTCTAGGAAAGATTCAATTAAAAAATCAAACCTTTATAAAGTCAGAAGACATACCACTAGCATACAATTACTAGAATTTTTATTTTGACTCACTCAAGGAAATAATTTAGCATTTAGAATGTCATCTGGGTCAATTTCTGAGATACCCCTTTTGCCCTCCTAACTCAGTTCATCTACTCTGTCATTTCAGAGTAATAGCTAATTTCTTACTAGTATTTGTACCCAAGTTTCATATGCAAACAGCAGACAAAGGAGATTATCTGCTGGAATTACATTACTAATGGTTCAAAAAATAATATTGTCAACATTGCGTATGGTGTCAGGCGGGTATTGGAAATATTGGGGACACTTGACAAAGTTGTGACTGTCTAACCACCACGCTGAGAGGACATTCAACTGGGCCAGAGTAGGTATGCTTGTCGATGTACTGTATACTAACATAACAAGTGCACTGCAAGGGAGTACTATATAATGAGAATAAGACTAGAAGAATTTATTAAGTCATGTAAGATATTCCACACCCGTGAATAAAAAGTTATTAAGAATTCCATGAAGCTGTAAGGAAAAATGAAAATGAATGATAAAGTACAGTGTCTTGCTTGAGCCCTTAGGAGATAAGAATTCATTCCAAGCATAATTTTAAGATGGGGGAAGAGTGGAGGGATGGAAATAGTCATTTCTAAACATTTGGTACCAGCTGTTGAGACAGTCAAAAGTGTGTACAACACCCACTGTTTGGCAGGCTCTCTTTTCTAGTAGCACGTAAGTGAATAGCCAAAGAGCATGGGCTGACAATTATAAAAGAATACATAGCCCTATCAAATTAATGCCAAGTTTCCAGACCTTTTGGTATATCATTTTTTACTGGCCTGTAAACAATAATTTGAAGAATGTCTACTACAGTGGTTCCCAACCTTTTTTTGGCCATGCCCCACCTACAGCATCTCTAAAATCCTGATACTCTCCCCTCCCCCCAGACATATAATTCTTATTATTCAAAAAGTGAACTCTATTCACGTGGAGGAAGCCTAACAGGCCATTAACTTGGTCTAAACAAATGTTCAAAGAACCTGGCATCCGTGAAAGAGAAAAATAAAAAAAGGACAGTTCAAGTACCGAGGAAGAAATCACTAAGAAATGGTTAAGAAAATAATATGAAGTGATATGAAAAAAATAGCAAAGCTTCAAACACATAATAGATAACTGAAATGCACAAATATGTCACAATATATATTTATATACTGTATATGAGGCCCCTAGAATCGTAAGAAATAAAAAAAAATTCACTGATAATAACTCATTCTCAAATGCCCCCCTTAAAAAATCAAACTGCCCCCAGTTTGTGAACCACTGATCTACTATGTTCTAGGCACTGGTTTAGATAGCCTTTGTCAGGAAGAGATGAGACAAAATCAGTCTGGAAAATAATTACGCAAAGAGAACATAAATATGGCATGGGTTCTAACAAAGGACGTGGAGAGCACAGAAGAGATGATATTGTTTGGAGAAGACCACCCAAGGAAGAAACTAATACAATGAAATACTGAAGAACAGATATTCATTACTCACACAGAAAACAGAGTTAAGGGGCCAAAAAATGAATGAAATCATCAAGCTAACATGTTTCTTCAGCTCAGGAACAGGATTTGCTTCATAGCCAGTTGCAAACATTTCACACATTAACCAAATGTCTGTGAAGCATTTTCACCTGCCTCATCTCATTTGATCCTCACAGAAGTCCTGGAGTAGGTAGATAGGAAACTTAATGAAATCCTATTTTCTTTTCATTAGCCAGAAAACAGAGATTTAGAAAGTTTAGAAACTTGACCAGACTGAGAAAAAGTAAGAAATTGTGGACCTTGAAATGACTTCAGGTTTCTCACTGTGCAGAATATAGTCAAACACTGCTACAGTTAAATATTTCACCCTGTGTTCTCCCCCTGTGTGATCTACAATAGTCTTCTTCATGTCGATACTTATTGCTGTGTTGTTGACAATTACTAAAAGAGAAGTTGGGGTGTTTCACTGGGCTGGAAAAAGTTTAGCTACATCAGAAAGCAGATCTAATTAAGCAAGTTTATTCTATTCTACAGGCCCAGTGCACGAAATTCATGCACTGGAGGGGGGATCCCTCAGCCTGGCCTGCCCCCTCTCATAGTCCAGGAGCCCTCAGAGGTGGGAGGTGACCCAGCGATCAGGGGAAGGTGACACCCCATCACACCTCTACTGCTGCTACTGCCAGCAGCGCAAGCCTCAGCTAGCCCTGGTTACCTGAGCCTCAAGCAGCCCTGGGCAGCTGGGCAGCCACCTACTGAGGCTTGCTTGCCTGCACCTCAGGCCAGCCCCGGGCAGCTAGGGGGCTGAGGAGACTGGGGGACTCTGGAGGCAGGCGCGTGAAGCAGCCAGGCACCTGCCACCCTGGTGGGGATAAAGGGACTGGGCGCTGCCCTCTCTGAGGGCATGACAGTCAACTAGCATTTTCCCTCCTTATTGGCTCTGGGCGCTGCCCTCTTTCAGGGCGGGATAGAAATTAGCATATTCCTTCATTATTGGCTGTGGGCGCCATCTTTCCGACAGCATGAGGGTCAATTAGCATAATCTCTATGAGATAGGATATATAAAAGGCTAAGTTGACTCACACATGCGCAACACATATAAAGCTCTGGCTGGCGCCAGACATACGCATGTGTTTCGGTTTGGCACTGTTGATTGTGAATTTGGTTGACACTTCTATATATAGAAAGGGCAAACAGTGATATTAAAATATTTCTTCTAATTAATGTCCTTTCAATGTGCACAAATTCGTACACTGGGACACTACTAAGATTATAATGGAGCTGAAAAACTGCTATCAGCTAGTGATGTCAAAGCTGCTGTAATGCAATGTGTTACTCCTGCTTGTGGTGATACTGGTGTAAACAAATCTGTGCTGCCAGTTGTGTGAAAGTGTGGCACATATAATTACATAGTACATAATATTTTATAATGATAATAAACTACAATGTTGATGGTTTATGTATTTACTATAGTACTCTTTTTTTCACTTATCAAAAAAAAGTTTGCTGGCTCTAGCCAGCCTGGCTTAGTGGCTAGAACATTGGCAAGGGTTCAGGTTCGATCACCAGTGGGGCTGTGCAGGAGGTAGCCAGTCAATGATTCTCTCTCATCATAATGTTTCTCTCTCCCTCCCTCTTACTTCCTCTGTGGAATCAATAAAAATTTATTTTTTTTAAAGTCTGCTGTAAAACACTATGCCATGTTACAATGGAAACAGTCTCACATAACTCCTGTCCACTTCATCTTGCCACCTCATCTTAATTGCATCGTCTTCTCTTGTGCTTGATTTAATCTCTTCCTGTTTTGTACAATACATGCTGTACAGGCTTATATAGCCTAGGAGCAACAGGCTGTACCATATAACGTAGTTATGTATGTAGGAGGCTATACCATCTAAATTTGTGCAAGTATACTCTATAATGTTAATGCAATGGCAAAATTGCCTAACACATTTATCAATATGATCCCTGTCATTAGGCAGAACTGGTAGCTTACAGCCAACATTGGCACCCAGTTGGTTCTCAACAAATATTTGATGAGTGAATAAAATTTATCTTATTTTTAAAGCTTAATTAAAAAAATAACCCATATAAATTACATTAGCAGCCAGCATGATAATGATGCGGGTGGTGCAACATAAGAATTTGTGACATACAGTGGCTATTTAGCAAAGAACAGCAGCCCTAAGTATTTAGCCCAGTTCAACATTTATGAAGGGCCTGTTATTTGCAATGCACAGTGCTAGAACCTATGGGGAAATTCAAGTGTGATTAAGCCCTGACTCGTATCTTGATTAAGACATTGCTCATATCTTAAGCAATTCACAGCCAAAGTTAACTGTATGCACGACAAATGAATGGCATGCCATATTACAGTCTGTGTCATGGAGAAGAATTAAGGAATATACAAGATAGAAAAGTTTTAAACTAGCAATTTATTAAGTGTATTTTAAATACTTAATTTTTAACACTTGAAAGAGTAAGCTTAAAGAAAAAAAGCTACAGATAAAATTTAAAAAGAAAAACCCTACAACCCATCTCAAAATATGTATAAAATGCAATGGTCAAATTCCAATTCCCATTCGTAATAAAATATCTTTGCAAAAAAAGAATGATATTCTTTAACATAAATAAAGCTAGTCATCAAAAATCTGTATCAAACCTCACCCTTAATGGTGCAACTTCAGACTTTTAATTGAAAAATATGAGGAATGTCCACTAAAATTGATTTTTTGTTTCCTTTCAACATTTTACTAGAGATCCTCGCTAGTACACAAATCACAAGAACACAGATATAAATATTAGGAAAAGGAACACAAAACTCTCATGTGTAAATGATATAACTGTAGAAAATCTGAAAAAGTCAACTATTCAAACCAATGAAAAGTTCAGCAAGACTGCCAAAGATCAGTAATTAAAAATCAACTGAGTCATTCATAACTGTCCAAAAATAGAAACACAAACATCCATTAAATGATGGATAAATTGTGGTATATTTATTATGAATCAAAAACATTCAAGTGAAAGAAGCCAATGCAAAAGACTACTCATTGCATGATTCCATATTTATGAAAATTCCGGAAAAGGCAAAACTATAGTGACAAAAGCAAGTTAGTGGCTGCCATGGCCAAGGGCTGGTGAAGGAAGATCAAAAAGACATGAGGAAACCTTTCAGCCTAATGGAAATGTTTCACATCTTGATTGTTGTTGTGAATACAGTTACCACAAATTCAATTAAATGGTACACATAATATGGGTCAATTTTATTGCATGTAAATTATATTTCAATATGGGGAATGAGGGAAAAATCAACTGAAATCCTATATATATGGCAATAAAAATCTAACACCACCAAAAGCTGGAGAAAGTATAAAACAATGAGAATTGAAACCTTTCATAGAGTTGACAGAAGTTAGTACAATTGCTTTGGAGAATAACTTGGCAGCATCTAATAAAATTAAAGATACATATTCTATGACCAACAATTCCATTCCTAGGACTATAGCCTTGGATATCCTTTTGTGCACATACATAAAGGTAACTCCAATAACGGTTACTGTAGAATTGTTAATTAAATATTGGAAATAACCTAAATATCCATCAAGTGGATAATAAAGTATTACAGGTTCATATAATAATAGTTAAAAATGAAATCGCCTAGCATTGTTGACTTTAAGCTAAATCTCAGAAACATAATGCTGAACAAAAACACAAACCAGGTAATTTGCATAATACATAGAGTATATGTACCTATGACTTTAAAAATATAAGTGGCATTACAGATTCTTTGTTTTTGTATGCTTATTTAAACGATTTTTTTTTTATTAATCCTCAACTGAGGACATTTTTCCCATTGCTTTTTCAGACAGAGTGGGAAGGAGGAGGAAGAGACATCTATGGGAGAGACACACTGACTGCCTTCCACAGACGTCCTGACGGGGGCAGGGAGTGAACTCACAACCCAGGCACATGCCCTCGACCAAGAATCGAACCCGAGACCCTTAGGTGCGCAGGCTGGTGCTCTAGCCACTGAGCCACGCTGACCAGTGCTATGATTACTTCTTAATTAAAGAACAACAAAAAATCAACAAGAAAGAAAATCAGTAACTCATGAGCAAGAGCTTCTTCACTGGGGTATATCACCTGACCTAATTTAAAACAAACTGCAGACATAACTTCCCTATGTACTGCAATAAAACTGGTTCACCTTAAATCATGCTGCTCTCCCACAGGTGCTGTAAATTATCATTTCATTAATCTTTCTAAAACCTCAAGTTTTTACCCCAGTTTATAAATGAAGACACTGAAGCACACGCTGGCCTACAATCATTCAACAGCAGCTACAGAAAGACATGGCACTCAAAAGCATTCTGTCTTGCACTGACTAATTTCTAGTTCAAATAAATCTGATATGATAAAGTAAAACTGCTTAATTATATCTTAAGCAAAATGAAAGACAAATTCTGTTCTGACACTTCAATTAGTTAAGAATTAGGTCACCTTACTCATTTCCCTAAGGAGCTTCAGAAATGTGCTTCAGTTATAAGCTTAACTCAGATAAAATCCAAGGGTTTTCATGTAATTTTTATTCTGACCCCATACTAACAAAGCACTTCTATTTGAGCCTTCTTTTAAGGATGGATGAAAAAAAAATTTTTTTTCAAAGCTCTCAAAAATACTATTTTGCATTATTATAACAAATGAACAATGCTTTAAGAACCAAAGTACTAAAAAGAAAAATACCTGATAGGGTTAAAAATTATATTACATTAAAAAAAAAGAAAGAAAAAAGTGATGTCATAAACACTTCGGGTGTAAAAATGAGACAGAAATACAGAAAAGAACCAATATAATTTATTCAACTTAGAGTAACATGAGCTCCTGAACCTTAGAAGTAGATTGTTATTTAGAAATGCACGTTGTTAAACATTTGGTAGAGGTTCGGAGTCGACTGGGGTCATGCACTTATGACATGAGGCCATAATGTATCCCAAAAGATTTTATTCCAGGCACCTGTGTGCAGATGGGCGGAGTCCGACAAAATGGAGTCAGCAAAGAGAGCAAGGTCCTTAATTTTTGCTGACGTAAGGGTCCGGTTGTCCTTGGTTCCGTCCAGCGTCAGTCAGATGGCTAGTGCTTTTCTGGGCTATGCAGTGCTCAATGCTGCAAGCTTTCTGCAAGATGTCTGCTAAGCACAATAAGTTTGTCTCTGCCCCATTTTATTCTCTTTAACCCTTTCATGTGGTAATATGGATAAATATGGGGGTGCACAGGCCAGCTGCCCATAGATGTGTTGTTTGGCCTATGTACTGTTTTAAAAAAATACAGAGTTGCCAACATTTTAAAAAATCAGATTATTCAAATCTTTAAAAATGGATTTCTGATTAATGGTTTAGTTTTCTTGAATCCTTTCTCATCATTTTTGTCCCTCGTTGGGAACAAAACAAACAGAGTTCTTTTTTACATCACAGGGTTTTGAACCTTGATCTTCATTTCTAGCTAAGACTAGGGATACTCAATTTTATATTAAAAAAAAAAAAAAAAACAGTCTAAACCAGTTCCCCATATAAAGGATTTTGAGTTCTGGGTTTTAGAGACTAGGTTAATATTGGCAAAAAAGCACTTCTTTTAAATAACAGAACAGGCATTCTTTTACAAAGAACAATTCCAAACAGTTGGCATCAGCAAACAAAAAAATGGTGGCAGAGAAGAGCAGGGATTGGATAAGCCCAAAAAACCTCTGGTCCAAGGGCTATAGGAATCAAAGAGCTGTTCCAGACAGCTCCCAGTTTCCAGAAAAGATAAGACAGTGAGAAGGACAGGAGGCTACGTAAGTTATGACGTTCTAGAAAAGGCCAACTACAGGAACAGAAAACTGGGACAAGGGTGAGGCAGGAACGACTACAAAGTGATAGGAAGGAATTTATTTTCCTGGGGGGGTGGGGAGGTGTGTGTGATAAAAATATTCTGTGTATGACTATATACACTTTTCAAAATTACCAGAACTATATACCTAAAAGGCCCGAATTTTTCAGTATTCAATACTCCAGTAAACTCAAATTCCTATCCTTTCTCAACTTATGAGCAGCAAGGACAGGATTTTATGTATACGTGCTTTTTTTCCTAAGACCCAAATAAATAATACTAAAGAAGCTGAAAAAGGTAAAAAAGAGCAGAAAAATAAGATTGGTAGCAGACAAGAAAAGTCAAAATTTTAGAGGACAGGAAATAGCTGGACAAGTGGTATTTTAACTTCTCCATCTCAATTACTCCATCATAAATGTGGGTTATCCAGTAGGGCTGTTGTGGGGATTAAGTGAGAAAATATATAAAACATTTAAATCATTGTTTGGTATATAGTAAATAAGAAGTGCTTAATAAATGACAGCTGTCATTTCCTTCACCAGGTGATTTAGCTGGGAGAAATAAGCTGAAATAAAAATCTACTAAGGTTGAAGCAAATAAAAAGCAATCTACAATTGAAAAGGCCAATGACAAAAAGACATTACTAGACAACAAAATTAAATCCCTTTCCATCTCAATAAGAATTTTAAAATAAACAAACAAAAACATTGGTTATCATTTAAAACCTACTTTAAATATTCCAAAATGTTCTTTTAACTATAATCTTAGATTCACAAAAGTTATGTCGGAGATTGCTCCAATTTATTACTCTTAAGCTATAAGACAGCAAACATTTGTTTGCATTTTCGTATTCATTTAAATCAGTATTTGACTTTCAAACAACATTGCTCTAATCTCAACTAAGGTGACAAAGTCCACATGGGAAAGGCTGTGTCTGACACAGCAAAGGAAAGCAGTTTTTCAAGTGATTATCATTACATGAATAATAGTTATTATATTATTCTGTACTTAGAATAGGGGGAGATCTAAAAATGAGAAATAATCAAAATTACAATGTCTACAAAACACATTTCTTATTCATGAACATCCTTTACTGTTAAAAAATCCTCCAATATACAAGCTGCAATACAGGCACAAAAAGAAATTAAAATTTAAAGCCACTGTGAGAAATCTCTAAAATCTGAACCACATACTGACATTCTACATAATCAGCACAGGTCTAGGTTTAGAAAACAGGCCAGAAATAAAAAATCAGGCTGTAAACGCTTTTAGTGCTAGATCATAACTCACTCACTTTTATATCACCAGGAACAAAGCAGAATATTAATATATGAGTATGCACCTTAAAAATCTTTTATTCTTTTTCATATATATAAATTCACAATGGTGAGATTTAAAGGCAACGGGAAATCAAAAGGAAAGTGTAGACCAGTACTTCCAGGCAGGTTTATAAACAATGGTATTACATATGCTACTTATTGTGAACGGTAGCCTTTATCAGAAACAGATAAATTCGTCAAGATAGGTTTCCTCCGCCACTGGCTAAATCATGAGTTCATATTGTTCCTAATAAGAATGTCAACTGTCTTCCTGAAATTTTTAGTATGATAGGAATAATAATTTCTATAATTCATTATAACATTAAATGTTAAGTTAGAGGAGGAAAAGCAAATCTTTCTAGACTCATTTTTGTTTAAATCTTGGATTTTAATGTTGTTCAACAAAAGAATCACAGATTCATATTCAAATATTAGCAGTTCCATTTAAAATGCAGATTTTTTTATAAGAAAATTCCTAGGATATTCTACTAAAAGCATAAAGTAATTTAAATGTGGAAAGTTTACCTTCTGAGCAAGCTGAAAAATGTGAAAGTTAACACGAAATGACTACTAGGAAAATAAACCCCGTCCTCGAGACGGGGGACACTGGACTCTGCAGAGTGGAGGCAGAAAGTGCCGTGCGCCGTGCTCAGGGGTCAGGGTCACCCTGCGGGCTCCGTTCCCGGCCAAGGGCAAGCGTATGGGCTGCACGCTGGACCCCAGCCCCAGTCTGGGTGTGTGCAGGGGCAACCAATCCATGTCTCTCTCCATCGTTTCTCCTTTTCCGTTTCTCTCCTCTCCCCCTCCCTCTCTCACTACTTCTACTCTCTCTCAGAATCAATGGGGGAAAAATCCTGGTGTATTAACACATAAAATAAAATTGAAAGTGCTTTGAACCCTATGCCTAAGCATCAAATGCATCAACAATACTCAACAGTCATCTGGTCTTGTTCCCTCATTCCACCACTCCTGATACCAGGGTATTGTTTTCTTGTGAAAGCAGACACAGACATTTAATAGATTGTGATTAATTTGGTTTACATAATTGGTTGGTCTATCTCAGCTACTCTAAGTGCTTCTCAAATGTCGGGGACGCTTAGTAACTTACAAATTCCTAGTCTAGTGTCTGGCCATGCCAACAGGTGCCTCTGAATGTATGATCTGTTTAATTCTCAGAAAGAAAAACTTCCACAGGGAAGGACCATTAAAAGGCATTTAGTCCAATACATCATTTTACATTATATTTATAACTATAATGAAAGCCAGAAAAGTAAAATTATTTATGTACTCTATCATAGAACTAATAAGGCCTAAATAAATATCATCTGACTCCATATGCATCTTAGGGAAGAGGGAGCATAAAGCTATTAGGTCAACTTCCTACTGATTGACAGCTCAGGCAAATTAATTATGGTAACAGGTAAAGTGACATGACGTCACAATTGGATAATACTCTTATACAACGACAACAAAAACACAGCCTGAGCTTCTACAGAATTCTGCTATCATAATGGGTTTACCTCAATTAAACCACACACATAAGTGCTGTGTGTCAGATTTTTATTCCGTTCGTCAAATTACAAAGCATAGTAATAAAAAAGTATTAAAATCGTATGCACAGCTGAGACCGGTTTGACTCAGTGGTCAAGGGCATGTACCCTGCCTGTGGGCACATCCCCAGTAGGGGGCGTGCAAGAGGCAGCTGATCGATGTTTCTCATCGATGTTTCTGACTTTCTATCCCTCTCCCTTCTGCTCTGTAAAAAAATCAATAAAATATATTTTAAAAATAAATAAAAAAATAAAATAAAATGTTTGTAAGTGTTTTTTAAAAAAAATCGTATGCACAGAAGGAATAAAAACCACTAAAATAAAGAAAAATAGTTCAGGCACAACAGCTTATGTAAGCATGTCAAAATAAATGAAAAAAGCTATTAAGTACAAAATGAAACCTAAGTAAAGTTAAGAGTAATAAAGCCACAAAGCAAACCCATGAAGTTGGTGATGAGCTGTTGCTCTAAAGGAGACAGTTTTGGAGCCTTAAAGGGGAAGACCGGAATGCCTTCTCTCTCTCTCCAGGCAATCCTGTGTGACCTGAACACGGTAAGCGCCTCGTCAGTCCAGTGACTGACACTATACTTTCCCTCCAGAAGACAAAACAGGCTGGGAGCTTAACATGTTAAACCAGCGCTAATGATGCAGCTCTTTTCCATGATCTCATTAATTATCCTTGCGTCTACTTTCAATGTTTAAGGCATATTCTAATAAATCTTTACAAAGCTATCAAGATAGCAAAATTCAAAGTCCTACTGATTTCCAGTTAAATGTTTATCTTTACTTCTTCCTGAAAGCTGGGCAGAATAACAGTAAAAATAACAAACAGAATAAACCTTAATACAGAGAATAAAAATGAATGACAGCAGACAAACTATGTCAATAAAAATTTGAAAGTCGAAAGCACAAGGAAAAAATCTGTATCTGAAGCTTCTAGAGGGGAAAAAAAAAACAACAAAAAAAACCTGACCCTATATAAAGAACCAGGAATCAGAATGGCATCAGACCAGAAGATAAAATGCTGGATGGAAAATTACTGCTAATCTAGAATTTTATACCTAGATGATTTATTAATTAAATGTGAGGGATTAAGATTCTCAGACATGCATGGTTTCAAAATTATTGATCTTAGAATCATGAAACTACTGATTCAACATGGGATGTAGGCAAAGTTGATTCAAATCCAGGGCAGCAATTACCCTCAGGACATCTGCATAGCAACATGGCTGGAGTGGAACCAGGCTAGGTGATAAGTCTGAATAGTAAGTGGACTAGCACCAAGAAAACAGGAAACATGATCAAGCTACCTGATAAGTCTGTATATACAGAAAAGCAATTATACTGCTGTCAGAGAGTCTGAAGATGAATGAGCAATAAATACATAGAAAAATAAGCAATCTTCCCCTCTCAGTATAAGGAGCAATTATCAAATAATAAAAAGATTTTGTATGAGAAAGGTAGTATAAAATCATTCTATACTACTCAGATGTAAACAATGTTTATGTCAATTATAAAAGCAAAGAATATATATTTAACCATAAATTACTGTAACTATACTAGGAAAATAGATTAGGTGCAATATGTAAAAATAAATAGGAAAAGCTAAATATTCACTTTTTATTATTAGGAAGCCAGTAGGCAATACATATTGCAAACCCCCTCCCCCCCAAAAACAAAACAAAACAAAAACAGAAACCATGCAACAGTAGTATGTGCAAGTATTTAGCATTCTCCAAATGTGGTCCAGGGACACCCTTTCAGGGGATCTACCTATTAATCTATTCTTATAATAAAACTAAGACAATGTTTTCTTCATTATTCTCGGACTACTATACAGCGGTTTTCCAAAAGCTACGTGGATAATACCACAAAAGGCCAGCTGCAGAAGCTGATGTGAGAATCTAACTGCCTTCTATTGAGCTAAGTAAAGAATGCTGCAAAAATGGAAAACAGCCGAAACTGGTGTGGCTCAGTGGATAGAGCATCAGCCTGAGAACTGAAAGGCCCCAGGTTCGACTCCGGTAAAGAACATGTACCTTGGCTGCGGGTACATCCCCAGTAGGTGGTGTGCAGGAAGCAGCTGATTGATGTTCCTCTCTCCCTTTCTCTCTGTAAAAATTCAATTAAAAAAAGAAAGGAAAATAATGTTACTCTTAGCTTCTGAATGCTAAAGCAGCGATTTTTAAACCTTTTTCATCTCATGGCACACATAAACTAATTACTAAAATTCTGTGCACACAAAAAAAGGTATTATATTTTTTGTCAATCTGACAAAAATAAATGTAATTTTGAGTCATTCAGACCATATGGCTACTGTATTGGCTGTCGTTTTTAAAAATATATATTTCATTGATTTTTTATAGAGAGGAAGGAAGGATAGGGAGCCAGAAACATCGATTAGAGAGAAACACCAATCAGCTGCCTCCTACACACCTCCCACTGGAGATGTGCCCACAACCTAGGCATAGCACCAGCCCCTGACCGGAGTCGAACACGGGACCCTTCAGTCCAAGGGCCAATGCGCTGAGCCAAACCGGTTTGGGCTGGCTGTCACTTTTTTATTTGACAATCTAAGGCAGTGGTTTTCAACCTTTCTAATGCCACGACCCTTTAATAGTTCCTCATGTTGTGGCGACCTCCAACCATAAAATTATTTTTGCTGCTACTTCATAACTCTTAATTTTGCTATTGTTAGTGAATCATAATGTAAATATTTGTGTTTTCCGATGGTCTTAGGCTCTACAGCAGCCTAAGAGGAAAGGTGTCAGTACCCCTGACTAAGTAGAGTCAGGTATTGTATGTTTAAAAAGTCTCACAACATCCTGGTTGGAAATTGCTGTGCTGAAGGATTTTTATGTTGTAGGAATGCATCCTCTCCAGTTGGTGGGGTCTATGTGTGAAAAAGCAGCAATATCCTATATAATTAATAATCCTATATAATAAAAGGCTAACATGCAAACCAACCCAATGACAGAACGAGCGGTCATTGCACTGACCACCAGGGGGCAGACACTCAACGCAGGAGCTGCCCCCTGGTGGTCAGTGTGCTCCCCCTCAGCCAGAAGCTGGGCTCACACCTGGCAAGCACAGCAGTGGTGGCTGAAGACTCTGCACCTCTATAGCAGCACTAAGGATGTCTGACTGACAGCTGAAGCCCACTTGGCCTAGGCCAGTGATAGGCAAACTCATTAGTCAACAGAGCCAAATATCAACAGTACGACGACTGAAATTTCTTTTGAGAGCCAAATTAAAAAAAAAAAAACTTCTTCTAATGCCACTTCTTCAAAATAGACTCGCCCAGGCCGTGGTATTTTGTGGAAGAGCCACACTCAAGGGGCCAAAGAGCCGCATGTGGCCCTGTGAGCCGCAGTTTTGCTGACCACCGGCCTAAGCCGAAGCCGTCAGTCGGACATGCCCCGAGGGCTCCCTGACTGCGAGGGAACAGGCCCGGCTGAGGAACCCCTTCCCCACAATGCAGGACCTTTGTGCACCAGGCCTCTAGTTGTTATATAATTGACATATGAGGGAGAGTAATATTACAAAGCAAGAACTAAGGGAATAAAATGGGCAAAAGCACTAACTTTCAATAGTTGCAACAGGGTGTTGTTTTCACAACACTATGTAAGGTTGGTACCACCAACTGTATTTTACAAATGAGAAAACGAGCTTGGAAAAATTTCTGACTTGCCCAAATAAATATCCAGGTTACAGTATCATCATCTGCCAGTAGGACCTAACACTTCCTGAAAATGGCTTTAATCTGAGGCATTAATCTATAGAAACTGAGACAGAGTTGAAGTAACTTACCCAAAGTATCACAGTGGTAGAGGCAGGACTTACACTCTGAATAAAGCCTTGACAATATTTTCCTGAACTGTGGGACTGGGGCAAAAAGTAAACAATATTCTTTTAATTCTTCCCCCAACTATTTAAAAATGTAAAAATCATTCTTAGCTCAGGTGCCATATAAAAACAGGTAGCAGCAGACTATATTCGGGCCCATGGGCCACAATGTAACAGCACTGATCTCCTCTACAAAGGAAACTAGAACAGTTGTCCATATCAGGCATTCAATGTCTTTGCCTAAAATGCTTGTATGAATTAGTTAATATTTAACAATCAGATTTCAAATAAAAACCGATTTTAGTGCTTAAAAGTTACAAGGTTGAGAAACATTGGGTGCATATTGAAAACAAAGAATGTTCTAACTTGTTTACTATGCCAAAAGCCCAGCTCTGCTAATTTTCTTGGGCCCAGGAGGCATGCAGCTTGCCCTTTTTGCTTAATATGACTAGCATTACACTAGTTGAAACTGATGGGCCTGAAAAAATTTTTCTAGCATTAAAACAAAAGCAAGAAAAAATGGTATTTTCCTACAAAATCTTATGTAGTAGTATAAACAGAACAGAAATACTAGAAAGGTTGGCTAACAAAATAAATATTACGAAACGCAGATCTTAAATCAACTAGCTCTTAAAATCATTTTTCCCAGCATAAAGCTGAGTCTTCTTTTGGATGTCACCTTTTTGGCTCTCATGTTAAACTAGAGGCCTGGTGCACGAAATTTGTGCGGGGGGGGGGGGGGAGGGAGTGTGGGGGGGTGTTTCTCAGCCAGCCTGCATCCTCTTCAATCCGGGATTGGGCCTAAATTTATAGTCAAACATCCCTCTCAAAATCCAGGACCACTGGCTCCTACCTGCTCACCTGCCTGTCTGCCTGATCACCCCTAACTACCTCTGCTTCAACCCCTGCCACCATGGCTTGGTCCAGGAGGAGGATCGGATGACTGGAAGATGTCCAGTCAACCCAGTCTAATTAGCATGTTACGCTTTTATTACTATAAATGATTTTAAATATTATTATAATTATATTTAAAGAAAAAATAAGTTCAAGATTTAAACTTTATTTTTAACGCATTCTGCAAAAACACAGACTTAAATTTTTAAAAATGATTTTGGCATTAAAAGTTAAACATTCAAATATATAAAAATCCATCAAAACTATGCCAAAAAAGAATTATGCAAATATTCAAAACCTCAAAGTATTAAATATATAACACCATACTTAGTAGTAACTTCCCAAATAAGTTTCTAAGACATTTAACTTCAAAATGTTAGCATTTTTACTTCAACATTAATTTTTCTTCTGATATATTTTCATTAGCGCTAAATAATAAAATTACTGCTGGGAACTTCTCAGCATTAAAGTAAAAAAAATAAATGAGAAATCACAATATCCCTCTATCATGAAGAGTAATTTCCTCATTTCTGTAACTCAAGACTGAGATTCTTCTGCTTAAGAATATTCTTGATTTCTTCCCAAATAATAGAATTATAGAAATACTCCCTAAGTTAGTTTTACCTTTAATCAATGTAAGAGCACAAAAAAAATCTTCAATTGTTTAAAATAATTTTATTTATTCAATTGTTGGTAACACTTAGAAAGTACAACTTATTGTAGGTTTCCTAAAAACAGTTAAGAATATGTATCATAAGTACTGATTAAAGAGGATAATCACAATTACATGTTTTTTCAATGATTTTCTTAGGGTCATTATCTGTAATATAATTTCGAATGTTCAACTTTCAGCAGACTACCCTGTAAATGATTCTCATTGTTAAGCTTTGTACAAAGAACAAAAGAGAGCCAAGAAAATAACTCTACACATAATATAAACTTCTTGAAAATATAGCTCCAGTATTACTATTTTCTACATCGTATAACAAAAACCTCATTCAAGAAATTCAAAATTGTCAAGTCCTTTATTTAACAGATAGCAGTCGTGGCCTGAAGAAGAGCTTCGAGGGCAAAGTCCTTAACTTCTTCAGTGTAAGCACTAATTAAAAGTGCCAAAAAGTTTAGGAGAATAAATTCATCAATGTATCTGAGGAGAAATTTTTTTCTGGACCATTCTCTACTGATAACATAGACAAAGCAGTCCAAGCACCATTAGTAATAATGTGAATTCAGAAAGCATTTCCTGTTGAAAAAACAACATGCCTTTCGACCTCAGTTTTTAAGTTACGATTTGATAGCACTAAAAGAAAATGTCCCACTTGTAACATTACTACTACTTGTAACATTTTCAATGTACATTAAAAGCAAGTCAAACTTCAGCAATACAAAATGAAAACCTCTTAAGTTAAATTCTAAGTCAATTTAAAAATGCTTGAAACTGTGTTGTACAAGAGATATTTCTGTTCAAAAATATTTCTACTCACTTAAACCTTTGTCTTACATGACAGAGTTGAATTCCACAATGTCTTAAAAGCTTATGATTTTGCCAAGGATAGTATACCCGCTTGTCTAGTCAGGAGAAAATATGGTTAAGACGACACTGGGAATACCCCACGCAGGTAACTTGTCCTCGCAAGCTGGTCCCCTCTCTGCAGCAGCAGCATCCAATGTGTACACAGGAGGTCTTGCCAAGTTCCTTGGCACGCACAGAGCAAATAACTTATCCCAGTACTAAATCACTTCAGATATCAATACCCGCATGGAGAACCAAAATGTAATGCCTGCAAAGCTTTTACAGACTGATGTTTACAAACACTAGGTAATGATCTGCACGTGTCAAGGAGAACCAAGCTCCCAATCCCCACTGCAAAGATCAACACATTTCAGTAATGTCATCACATATTTTGTTCCTTCTTTCCTCTGCCCCCGCCACCACAAAAAAAAAAAAAATCAGAAAAACAAAGACCACCACCAAAAAAATACTAAATTACCAAACCCGCTAGCCCGTTTTAATGCAAACAGAAAATGCCAGTTAAGTGTCAAGAATAAGGGCCCAAACAGCCATTTATGACAGGTAACTCAGACCTCACTGGGTTTCTTCTTTCACTTTTTCTCAAGCTTCCATCCTGCCCCATCTTCTCCCCGACACAAACACTTGACTTTTAAAAACATCTCCCCCTAGCCAGTTTGGCTCAGTGGACAGAGCATCAGCCTCTGGACCGAAGGTCCTGGGTTCAATTCTGGTCAAGGCTCTCTACCCAGATTGCAGGCTCCTCCCCAGCCTGGCCCCTCGTCGGGGTTCTGCAGGAGGCAATCAATGGATGTGGTTCAATATTTCTTTCTTCCCCTCGCTCTAAAAAATCAATGGAAAAATACCCTCTGGTGAGGATTAAAAAATATATGTTTTAAGAACGTCTACAGCTCCAATGTACCAGAAGACACAATATGATTTATCAGCAAAATGCTGTATGAAATATCTTTGAAGCAAACATTAGCCTTTTCCAGGTTGGACACTGGGGAAAGGTGTTTCATAATTAAATGAGTTGTTGACAACTGTTGTTCTACAGCGGGAGTGGGGACGCGGGCCCCTGGGATGTATAAGGCCTGTGAAATCATTTGGTCTAGCCCTGCCAAGGCATTAGGGGTGAGCTAATTAAATGTTTGACCAAATATAGCAGGCTAGTTTTTAAGTTGATAATTTTGTATGGGCCATGAATGATATTATAAATATCCAAATGGCCCTTGGTAGAAAAAATGTCCCTTGCCCGTTCTACAGAGACATAACCCAAAATGAATATTTTATTTATTACATAATACCTCTATTCATCTCCTTTCTCTTTGACCTACTGCTACTTAATATGAGGAAGGAACATAACATGCGAAATACAGGAAGGATAACAGTCTGGTTAGGGTGAGGAGGTAGTCATTTTTTACAATGAAAACAATTTAATTCCTGCCAAATATAATTATATAGCCCTAGCATCTTCACGGAATTTTAAAACTGGAAGAGTCCTCATAAACCATTTGGTCTTACCCTGTTATCTTATCTTATTAAAATCTTAAACCCAAGTCCAAACAGTTAAGTAACGACAAAACTGAGATATCTGACTCATTACATCAAGTATTTTGACATTTGCACATCTACAACAAACGATTTTGCAAAGTTCAAAGTTACAGACACAAGTATACTTTCTGCCTGTAACATAAAACATGCATTTAATTTCAAATTCACCTGTTATTCAAACATAGGCAGTACTTTTTGCTCTTTCTACTCATCTAAGAGTTTTGTGCTAATTGGGACAGGCATAGGAAGGTGAAAATAGTTAAGAGGACATGTAGGAAAAGAAAAAAAATAGCAAAGCTGGTTGAGATTAAAAAAAAAATCAACAGACATGGCTACTGGAATTGACAGTTACTGAAAGACAAGATTGAAAAATGGGGCAATAAAACTGCTTCTGGGGATTCTCACCCTAAAGTGAGAAAAGAGCTAAAAAAAACTGCAAAAGATAAGAGCAGTGTAAAAGTACTGGAATGTGTATTACATAAGCCAGCTGACCGGAGTGATAGAATTCTTGAAGCATAAGGTAGCAGAATGTGGATTTTCAAATCAGAATCCCGGATGATATGAGAGCAAGTGTCCCTTAAGAGTACATTCTGAGAACCAGTTTTTGGGATCTCGTGTTCTAGGAGGGTTAAAGGTATTGCCAATTCTTGTTCAGGAGTTCTGGTCCATAGCTAGCTTTACTTGATCCTCTCAACCAGCCAGCCAGGGAAGGAAAGCCCCAGAAGGGGATTCTGTGTAGAACAGGGAGTCAAACTGGACGGCTATGTACAGTCCCCCCAAGGAGCCAGAGAGCATTATGTAATCACTGCCCCGGCGCTAAGATGAAGAGACAGTTCTTTCACAAATGTCTGTTATAAAATAAGCTTTTCATTTATCATTAAGTGCCTAGCTGATTATTAGGATTCTACTTTTCATGGAGAGCAGTATTTTGTCACTCGCTGAAGAAGTCTTTGAGCTTATAGCTAGAAAAAGAACTCGTCATTTTGTATCTGTCCATTCATCCATAACTGTGGTCACAAAGGAAGACTCTAGCCCTCACAGCTTAGTTCCAATATTTTTCTTTGGATATGGGAATCTGAGGAAATAGAAATGGAAAACAAAGCACAGAGCTATGAATGGTTACTTTTTTATAGCTGCTAGAACCAACAAATGTGAATATGGTGAAATAGTGAGAAATTCTGAGGCTCTAAAAACAGGGTCAACATTTCAGAAATGACAGTAAATGTTAAAAGTTGCATTTAAAGCTGCCCAGCAAATTAATTCTGATTTCTGTGCAGTTTCAAATCCTCTTCACTACAGGGGAACAGAGCAAAGCCGTCCGAAATGACATCATCTGATGCTCCCCTCCCCTTTTCTTAATGGGAGGAATCAGACTTGTTTATACAATTTAAAAAGACACACAACAGAATTGAAATCTAACTATCTATGTGTATTTGAGGCTGCTGTGACTGGGCACTTGGCTATCATCCATGTCAGGTACACCGAATGTTACACAAACACAGAGCTAGGATAACAATTTGCTACTGGAATGATGGTCTGTGCATTCCAAACATTTTACTGTAAGACCAAGCCTGTTTGCAATGGATTCAGAAAAACAATACCAATATCCAAACTTAATCCTTAGGGAATAAGTTCACTGTTCCTATTTCAAGTCAAGGCAGACATTTAAAATCAACCCTGACCTTTGTGTTTTTAACTAGAACATTTCCAAAAATAAGTACAGGCTAACATTTCTACATCCAGATTAAATTCCCAAACATTTTTACAGTATGTCAGTGGCCTATTTTTCAGTAACAACTTTCAGTAGACTATATTAAAAAAAATAACGCTTATTACGCATACCTGCACACAAATTGAGTTTTTTTTAAGTTAAAATTGAGTTTATTCCAGTGATAGTAAGTCTTGGAAAATGCTAACGGAAATTAGTACAATTACGATTTCACTCCCGATTTTACTCTGCACTGAACGAGGGGTTTTGTAAAATAAAGGAACATTTCATACGGGAGGCAGGGCAAAGTTTGCTGCCTTTGGTCTCCCTTAGCCCGAAGGCTCCTGTAAGAGCGGCGGCCGGTTCACACTCGGATCACACAGTAATCACCGACCTTCCCCGCAAGGTCTGGGCTGTAAAATCCGCGCCGGCGCCTCCCGAGCGCGCCGCTCGGCTTTCCCCCTCCCGGGCCCTCGCTCCCTCCGCCGACCCCATCCCGAAGTTCGCCGCCAGCACCGAAGGGCCGTGGGGAGCGGAGGCAGAGAAAATGCTTTTAAAATCCCGAGGCTCAGGGTGGATGGACCCGGTCCAAGAGCAGTTCGGCCTGGAAGCGAAAGCAGGAAGCACAGCGCCCCGGGCTGGCGGGGATGTCAGCCATTTTAGGCGCCCCGCTCCGGGGAGGGGTGCCCAACTCCAGTTGTTTTCGTGGCTCTGCCGGGCGCCGCGGCCTCCCGGGCGCAGGCACCCAGGCCCGGCCCGCGGCTGCACCGACCGCCGTGAGCTCGGCAGCTCGCCCCCCCGCCCCTCTCCGCCCCCCAGCCCCGGACCCGCGTCGGACACGGCTTCCTGCACACGCACTTTCTTACAAAGAAGCTGCGGCCAGACGAGGGGCGCAGCTCGAGAGAAAGGGGGAGCCCGGCTCGCTCGGCCCCGCGCAGCTCACCGGCCCAGCCCGGCCCGCCCGGCCCTCCGCCCTCGGACCTTGCAGTCCACCGCGACGGCGTCGGGGGGGATGATGAGCGCCTCCTCGCTGCTCTTGGGTTCGTCCTTTTTGGCCTCCTTCTGGGCCAGAGCCGAGTTGAACGTCACCTTCACCATGTCGGGGCCGGGGTGCCCACGGAGGGCGGCGGGCTGGACGCGCGGCTTACGGAGCTGAGCGGCACGGTCGGGTCGGCTCCGCAGCGGCCAGGCAGCTACTGCAGCGCGGCTCCCGCAGCCCCGCAGCTCCCGGGCGAGGGCGGAGCCCGCTCGCGCAGCCCCGGGGCGGGGCGTGGCCTGGCGGGAGGGCGTGGCCTGGAGGGGCGTGGCCTGCGCGGGCGGGGCGGGGCGGGGGCGGAGCTGGCTGGGAAGCGGCCGGAGCCGGGGGGCCGACCCCTTGCCAAGCCGGGCCCGGCCGGCTCCTGCAGGCCCCACGCGTGGTCGGCAGTGAAGGGAAGGGCGCTCCTGGGTGCGGACCCGGATTTTCTAGTTCTAAATGCGCTCCCAGCAGGTTTACCAGACTCAGTGCTGCAGTTCTGTAGGAAAACCGGGTGCACTTTCCTGGGTTCTCGTACAAATTACTAACCTCTGGCAGCACCGGGCCGACCCTTCCCGGCCTGCCGCCCCCGCTGCGAGTCTAAAGGCCGTGAAATGTTGGGGCGTGCACTGTTTCACTTGACTGTGGAACCAAGGGGCGCAGGAATGTTTAATGAGCTCTATCTTTGGGATCTGAATTCTTGATCTTCCCCAGACCTCACCCAAGGGTGTTACCTGACTCAGACTTGCCCTGTCTTCTCCCTTCCCTGGGAAAGTTAACGCCTGTCCTGCCTAGTCCCAGAGCAATTCAGAGGAAGCCTTTTGGCAGATTTGTATTTCATACTTCTCACATTCCGAAAACAAAATGTTCCACTCTTAAGCAGACTTGGACAAACCCCATATGCATACTGGCCTGATTTGTGATTCAAAAGCAAGGTACTTTGATGATGAGTCTTTAGTAGTTTTCTGGGGGAGGAGAAGAGGGGGAGATTTTAAAGATAAAACAAAATTATATTTTGAAGAAATTTTACTTAGAACTAATTTGAGAGAGGATACTGGGCAGCACTGTTATTGAATTAATGACCGTGTCAACAGATGGCCCTTCTCCCACCCACTCTGTTCTGCTCAACCAGAGATGTGGGTGTGCTCTAAAATGTTTCAGCTGTGTCAGCTCTGCCCTGGGTCAACCAGAAAAAAGTAGGTCCTGCTCAAGGAGGGATCGGGTTTCTTAAACTCCATGGAATCAGATCATCAGTCCCTGAGAAACAGCCCACGATCCCAGAATCTTTCTGATCATACACGTCCAAGAGTCATCCTGGATTGAGCTAGAAGCCCAGCCCAGACCTTGTGTCTGCGTAGGCATTCTGAATTTCCAGTGAAAATGATTTCAGTGTTCAATGGAGTATAGGAAGAATTGGTTTTTAGTTCTTGTGAATTCTGATCCTAACTAGCCATATGACTTAACAGCAACTTATTTAAACACTTATCCAGGAACCAACTCTGTGGGGTTGATTGTGAACTGGCATGGTTTCATAGATTTCCTGGGACACTACATTGAAGACGGAGGAATGCTGGAAGCAAGATCTGGAAGATTATAAATGAGTATACATATAGCCTTCCTGATTCTCTTTTGTTGTGATGAAATGGTGCAAAAATATACTCAAGGCATTTTGCACTAGGTAGAATTATGGAAGAAAACAAAATTCTGAACAACACTATTAAACAAATTAGGGAACTGAGGCAAAGAAGGAACAAAGGAGTTTGACAGAAAAGGAAATCACAACCTCCCGTTCTCACTCCCCCCCCACTCCCAGTTTCTATTATAAAAGATTCAGGAATAAAGGACCATTCATTGTTTTGTCTATCAACAGTTTGAAATTTTGTGTACTAGTAACAGTTTACAGTCGGCAAACAGTCTGGGAATAATCTCCTGGTTTTGTTTCTTCATTTTATTTGATGTGTCTACAAAACTGTAGTGTACAACAGCAGAGATAATAAAGAAACTGGCTCAGGACCAAACATAGCAAATCCAGCCCCGTGATTTACAAAATGTTGCTCGCTGACCCTGGAAACTAAGGAGTGGGGGAAGGCGAGTCGATGACTCAACAAAAGAAAGTTAAAAACATAGTCATTAACTATTGAAGGTAAGAGTTTTAGAAGTTATTTGTTTTCCTTTATTTCACATTGATTTTGAGAGAGTAAGAAGACAATTTTTAAAGTGATCGTAGCTTTACATTTCATCTTGATTTTCATGTTTGCTTTTCTACCTAACCCGGGGGCGGGGGGAGGGGGGGACAAAATAGAGCCAGCCCAGTAAATTCAAGAATATTAGATCATTCAGATTTGTGTGATAGGCTTGCACAGGAATTTCTTTTTTCAGATTCTATCCCCATACCTCCTTCAGTTTTAGCAGGGTGATTGGAAAAACATTTTTGCAAATATAAGGCACTTTGTGAAACAACATCACTGATTATGCCCTTTGAAATGTGTTTTTCTTTTAACCCAAAGCAGTATGTTGGAGGGTATTTTGTGGCTTTGTCTCAGCTTTTTATTTAAAAACTAGAGGCCCAGTGCACAAAATTTGTGCATGGGGATGGAATGTCCCTCAGCCTGGCCTGCTCCCTCTCGCAATCCAGGACCCCTCAGGTAGGGTGCCTAGGCAATTACGGCCTATTGGGGCTTTCCTTCCCCCCGCCCCCGCTCCTGGCAGCTGGCACCACTCCCGCCACTGCTACTGCTTACCATCTCTGCAGCACTGCCCCTCCCTTCCCTCTGGCATGGGGCAACAGGCATGGGTTGCAATGGCTTGGCTGGCCTGGGCCTCCCTCTGTGGCCACCAGCTATGCAGAGGGAGGACCTACCCACCTGCCACAGCCCTGCCAGCCAGTGATCTGGGACTCCTTCTTTGGGGTGATCGATCATGGAGCCCCCCTCATTGATCACCCCACAGGGGGTGGCCTGGGCCCTCCACTGCAGGGCAATTGTGGGGTAATGGCGGGACCCCTGACCAATCACATTGCTCACACCTTGGCTGACCTGGAGCCAGTGCATGTCATAGCATGGTTGTCTGGAAGGTCACCTGATGGCTGTTCTACTGTTTAGTTGTTCAGTCGATTTGCATATTATGCTTTTATTATTATAGAGGTGTTTCTTCTAGGCAAAAGGTGAAGGCTTCTGTTTATCTCTCTTTAGATTTAAGCACACACTGTTTTCTAGATATCCTTTATTGTTTCTAAATTTCTTAGCTCCCATGTTTATATTTCTTATTGCCTCCCTACCCTCAATAATTTTCCATTATTTTCTATATAGCACATTATTATTTTCATGATGAACTGGCTAGATGAGGTTTTTGTGGTTATTTTCCCTCTCAGAATCTTGGGCGTAATACACCAATCCTTTGGGAATTGTCCTAATAATAAATGCAGTTTTCCTTTGATTTGGCTGATGGTGGCATCTGAGATTTTTATTTTGCTTTGATTGTGAAAAGACGGGATATGCTCCACATTAGGTGCTTTAGTCATCTAGTCGCCATCTATTGGTTTTCCAACTCCAAGCTTTGCTTTCTAAGCCCCATGCTTAGAATGTGTCTCTTTGCATTTAAAAGAGAGAAAGAAAAAAAAAAAGAGACAGATAAAAATGAGAAAAAATAATAAAAGAAAAATAGAAATGGCAGAAAGTCACAAAGATAGCCCAGGGAAAGGAATTCACTCAGAAGACTTGAAATCTGGTCTTGCTTAAACCTCATTATGTCTTATATTTTATTAGTAATACTCAATAAATAAATGAACTGTTTATAACATGTCAGGAAAGTCTAAAATGACCTGGAGTAGCCTTTAAGGTTTCATAGAGGAGAAAGTATTTTAGTTGGAAGAGTGGAAAGGGTTTGGATAAAGTGAAAGGAAGAGGAAGAAGGACCTGAGTGGGAGAAACAGTATGAAGAAGACCAAGACCATAAGAAAGCACTTAGCAAGAAGAGCAGCATTTGGAGAAGGGTATATGTAGAATAATTGTAGAGAATGACATCTGGATTGATAAGGTGGAGCTGTGAATCTCCATGACTGTTAGAATGGCTAGTGTGAAATTTTTCCTGAGAAGATTGCTAAAGTTTCTGTAAATAACCTATTTTTTGAAGGTAACTCTATAAAAATTAATCTGGATTTCCAGGTTAATGAGAAAGAAGGAATCACCAAAGACAGAAATTTCAAGACCACGGAAACACTTCTCTCTTTGTTTTTTTCATTATGAGAATAAATGAGATGTTTCTAATGCTCTTTTATATATGTTAGAATAAAGTATACCATATAAACTAACTTATAACTAGAGGCCCAGTGCATGGACTCGTGCATGGGTAGGGTCTCTGTCTGCTGCCGGCTGCCACCCAGGGTGCCTCCCTTCCCCCAGCTGCCTGCCACCACCGCCACCACTGCCATCACCTCTGGTCAAACTTCCAGTAGAACTCCTAGTCAGACCCCTGGTTGAGGGGACAATTTGCATATTAGGCTTTTACTGTGTAGGATAATAATGTATAATTGACTGAGTATGTGTGTTTATAAGTCAAATAAAGTAAAACGTATGCACAGAGGCTGGCCTAATATCGTAAAAAAAATCTTCCTTACTCCAGTTAAATATTACCAAGTGTCATACCAGGCTCAGCACTTCCAGGCAAATAGCACAGAGGTATTGTTGGCATAACCATTATTTTGACAACATAGATTGTGGGAGGAGGCACTCATATTTCTCTGTCATGTCTGCATATATGGCCCACTACAGTTTGCATATGTGAGGCTGTATGTGTATGTGCATACTTTAAACTTTTCAAGGACCTCTATCACCAAGCCAACCTATACCCCCAGTGCGTTCTCTCTCCACTCTATTCTAGCCATCCTTAAATATAGGAATTTACTCTGCTTATATCTTTATCAAAATCATTATTCTAATTAATACAGAGAATGTAGGTAGTTTGCTATTTAGAATCCAATTTTATTACAATAAAAAAAGAAATATGAAGTTAGTATAAAGAAATTTCTTTTAGTGAGTTTTTTAGAAGTTTGACTAAATTTCCAGACAGTCCCATCTTTTGTGCACTTTTCTAAAATGAGATAAGCCTGATACACAGAGTGGGACACACATAGAGACCCTGAAGGCAGACTCCATTTAACACTGATTTTACAAAATGTATTAATTACCCTAGGATCTAATTAAAATCCCCCTGTAATCCTTAAATAATTTTTCCTTCCTTATTTTTTAACCTTTTCCCTATTGAGATTAAACAATACTAACTTAACTTGAATTCTAGTGAGTTAGTTAACATTCTGGCACTTTAATGAAATAAATAAAAGAATATCACTTAACCCTAACTCTGAAAATATTATTTAAAGTGTAGATTTATTCATTAGTGGAATGCTATGTGACCTATGCAATATACTAGTATGGTATCTCCTGGAAATATTTTCATAAATTTAACTGCTAAAAACCTTTAAAAATTAATTTGTCTAGGACCCTTATGAGAATGACTAAGATAGTCTAACCATGGTTTGATTTATTATATCTCTAAATAGTTTTATAAATTATATCTTGCATTTTGTATATACTCATTAATTACATCTAAGGCATATATGCTTTCTGAACCTAAGTCAAATAAAAAAGAAGAGGCACTGTGCAGAAAATAAAAAAGTATATAAACTTGGCTGTCTTGGGACACTCAAATTTCCGAAAACCATAAATGTGAAGTGTCATGCTCTCAGACTTACTAGCCAGAGGACTTTGCCTTGTGTTCAAACAATGTTCTAGTTATTTAGAATCGAAGTCCTGGAAAAAGACTTCAAGAAGTCTTCTGATATTTCTTTTCCTCCTAGTCTAACATCAGATTGTAATTAAGTTTAATGGGAAGGTCATGGTTATTTAGACAGATTGAATTTTTAAAGCCTCAATAAAATTACTTTTTTTATGATCGTTAAAATAATTACTCAAAAATCAAAGAAAAGCTTGAACTATTTTGGTTGCCTGCAGAACTGTGGTCAATGGAACTGTGATCAAAGGTCATTAAAGTGAGCTATCCAACTTGGGACCCCAACAAACATTGCATGTGGCAATAGTTATTAAGTAAGAAAAACATTCATAAAGCAGCATAATTAATGAATAGAAACAGTAAGGGCTTTATTATATACTTAGTCTTCATGGCTTCTGGCTGGTGGCTCAACCCAAACCTAGCCACAGCTACGGAAGAGGAAGCTATTTCCTATTAACTTAGAGATAATTTCCTAGATCAACATGACAGTCTATGCCTAGCTAAAACTCTCTGCCACACCCCCAGGCTTTAGTGGACACAAAGCCCTGGGAAAGGCCCCACAATGAGTTATTGTCAAATACACCCTTAAAACCAACTGGCATAGTTAACCTGTGTTGCCCAGATCAGGCTTCTAAGGCTTGGGAGTTATGTTTCTCAAACTTGTTGAAAATTGCAAGATCTTTGGGCTAGTTTCTTCTGTTGGGTTCTGGCCCATAATATTAAAAAAAAAAATTTAAGGTTTGTTTTAATTTCACTTAAAGTTTGTTTGACCATTAGTAAGGTGATAGCTAGCTATAAAGCAAACTGAGTGGTTATAACCAAAGGTGTGCTAAAAGTATAATAAATGAATTGTGCTATGTGACCTATGCCAAGACCAAAAGAAGTCTTAAAGGAGCATGTTTAAGAGTCTCCTTGTTACAGATTGCTCCCTACAAAGCAATCAGATATAAAAGGAGTTATTTTAATCCCCAATCCATATTGGGCAAATATGCCTGGGTCCCAGGCCTGTTTAACCAACATGCAAAAGAATATGGGAAATGCAAATAAGCTCACCAAAGCAAGAGAAATCTAGTTGTATTTTGCTAACCAATGGTCCTTGGCACCAATTCAAAGCCAACAGGAATCCCCAATTTTGGGTGTGGTGAAGAAGGAAACTTTCTTTAGTGCAAACAGCTCATTTGTGATATAGAACATCTTTGAAAGCACAAGGCTGTGGAACAGCTTTACAGTGTTACTAGTGGCCCGGTGCACAAATTCATGCACATTGAAAGGAAATTAATTAGAAGAAATGTTTTAATATTACTATTTTCCCTTTCTCTATAAAAGAAGTGTCAGACATGAAAGAAAATTAGTAAAATGTATATTAAAATAATATATAAATTGATTAATAAATAAATAATAACAAAGACATGATTTAAAAATAACAAAAACATTATATAAAAATAACATTGATAAAAACAATGACTGATAAATTGATTAAACTTATTCTAACACTGAGGCCAGTGTTAGATGGGGCCAAATCAATTCTTGGAATCAGAATAGCTTCTCCTCCACAGATCCTGATAATACTTCAGCTTCACTTATGTTAGGTTGCAATCTTTTGATAATAAATCTAGTACCATTACAAAGACCCATTTACTATTAAGATTTCTCAGTAACATGATGATTGCATCTATTTTCAATTCTAATTTATGAGACAGAATTCCCAAAGGAGTAATATTTTTATGAAATTCAATGGGAAATTTTTCCTTTCTGGCATCATCCATTGAATCTAATATTATTGTCAATTACACTGTTGTCTCTGAGTCTTAATGCAATATCTACTCCCCACACTTTTTCACCATGTGGGAAAATAATAGGATGCATCATTGCATCAAATGTGGGAAACAGGATACTGATTTGTTTCATTTTAGTGGCATTCAGGTTATTGTGATCTGGTTTACAATAAACTTTTAAAAGGAGGTCCTCCATCTTTGTTTCTGAATATGATGGCAAATTGGGTTACATGGGGATAATTATATCTACCCAATCACTATTACGATCATATTTAATCACGATTGTTACTTCCTTGTGACACCACTGCTTTCTTTCAGCTTCAGAATGTCAACAAAAACAACCAAACTCATGATCAACAATTACAGATCGAAACACATGCATGCAATTGGTTCTAATGAGAGCTTTATATGTATCAAACATGCATGAGTCAACTTAGCCTTTTATAGATATAGAACAAGCTTGCTTAATTAGACCTGCTTTCTGATGTAGCTAATTTTTTTCCAGTCCAGTAAAGCACCCCCACTTCTCTTTCAGGTAATTGTCAGCAACACAGCAGTAAATATCAACACGAAGCAGATTATCATTGTAGATCATGCAGGGAGAACAAAGGGTAAAATATTTAACTGCAGCAGTGTTTGACTATATTCTGTGCAGTGAGAAAAACTAAAGTCATTTTTAAGGTCCACCATTTCTTACTTCTTTTCAACTGGGTCAAGTTTCTAAACTTTCTAAATCTCTGTTTTCTGGCTAATGAAAAGAAAACAGTATTCTACCAACTCTTCTATCTACCTACTCCTGGATTTCTGTGATGATCAAATGAGATGAGGCACGGGAAAACGCTTCACAGACATTGGCTGCAGTGTACAGTGTTTCCACATGAGGCTAGTGATCGTTAGAAAGAAGCAGCCAGGTGTTGCTACTTGACATCATTACCTGGACGGTAGGACACTTAGCATATTAGCCTTTTATATAGATAGATATCTCAATTAGGAAGCAGCATGGATGTGAAGAAGCACAGCTATGAAGAGGCCCAGGGCAAGGTGGCCCTGGCTAGACACCTCAGCTCTGCTATGCTGTGGTCAGTCTTGGGTGGAAAGACAAAGGGGAGCTGATATGATAGTTTCTGCTTCTGGTCCCTGAATGGTCCATCCTCGTACAAATGAGGGCTCCAAATTTTTGAAGTTTGATTGGTCAGAGGCACTGTCCTGATTGGTCAGAATGGAGCCATTATGATTCATTTATGAAGCTACTAAAGGGGATACAGCTGTGCAGCTCTGAGTGGAGGGTCAGTCTCAGTCCTATTGGTTGATATAGCATTTCAGAAACTCCATTATGAGGGCTGGCTCTCATTGCAGAAACATAGTGCAGGAAGGAAGCTGTGCAGGCTTGTCCCTGAAATGCAGTTCGGTGAGAGGCCCCTGTGTAGAAATGGCTGCACAACCCTGTTTTTATTTATTAGTTGTTTTTAAAAATTAAATTAAAAAATTTCCATCACTATTTGTCCCCTCTCCCACCTTCACCTACTCCCCAGCACCCTAAAATCACCATACCATTCACTGTCCATGTCCATGAGTTCTCTATTCTTTTCCTTTTTTGCTGAATCCCTCTAGAACCCCATTCCCACCCCCAGAGCTGTCTGCTTGCTCTCTATGAGTCTGTCCCTATTTTGCTTGGTAGTTCTGTTTGTTCATTTGCTAGACCGTGTTTTTAAAAGTTGAACCCAGTTAGGCACCAGGAACTCTTCTCAGTCGGTATCTTCCTTCTCAGGGTCCACAATTTTTACTCTGAGTTTGGAATAATCAACTTCCTTCTGCTTTGAATCATTGCGTAACGGAGAACTTATGCCCAAGAGAAAAATCATTTGTACTTTGAATAAGAAAGCATCTAAAGAAACAATATAAAGAGATTGTTTCTGCGTAATCTTTCATCTAGTTTTTCTCTGACTTCTTTTAAGTAAGCGGGGAGGGGGGAAGATTATTAAAACTCCAGAGAACCAAGATTCAAATATTTATGTAAAAATCTCTTTTGTATTTTTGTGATTTCCCTTAAAGGATATTTCAGACAGATAAAATAAGATCAGAGCCAGGATATACCCTCTGAAGGCAAGAGAAAATCAGATATGTTAAATATACTAACCTTGGAAGTTTGTCAGGGTATTCTTGGGGCTGGTGGATCATGCTGCATTAAAGGCCTTTAAAATCCATCTTGAGATAGTACTTGACCTAAGCCAGAAACAGAATGTTTAACTGACATTTTCTTTAAGAGACCACACAGAGAGAAAAAATACAGAGATATAAGATATATCAAGGAAGTGGTCTGCCTCTGGTTTCACCAGTCAAAACAGCAAGGGAATAAAACATAGTAGCTTCTTCCCTTTTCTACATGCTCAGCTCGAGGCCATTCTTCAGAGAAGGAATGAAGGAACAAAAACAGACAGCCCCTGGAAGAATAAAATCGCATAGAACCGCCAATAAAACTTCAGTCAATAGAAAAGAAACAAAATTGCCAGTAGTTCAAGAGATACCTAGCATTCTTGAAAGTTCAGGAACTTTCCTAAAGTAGTCTAGTCTCAGTGGAAACCCCTCCCAGCAGGAAAAGGGTGTGCGGTACCTCAGTGTGGCTAGTGCACTGTTGGGAAGAGGACTGCTTGTCCTTGTTGATTCTTTCAATGCCCGCTCTTTCGGTGCTGGGTCAAATCGCCAATGGAGCATGCTGCTCCAGATTTACCATAACTAGTTTCTCCATTCTTTGGGTTAGTCACGTTTAAACTTTGATACTCATTTCTTTCTGAAAGAGAACTAATTACATTTTTCAAGGAGAAAGATGATACTGTGGAGGCATAATGTAACATTACAGTCATTACCAAGGAACGACATGACCGTCATCCTGAGACACAGAGTTACTTTTCTGAAGAATTAGAGTGCCTGTAACAGAAACAAACACATGTACTGCTGGCAGAAATTTTAATGGCGTTTAACCAAAACAATGCAACTCGGATTTCTAAAAACCACACTACCTGTACACTTTATGAAAGTCCCACCCAAAAAAATAGGGCTGAGAAAGTTCCCTTGCTAACAGCAAGTAGGTGTTGCAAAAGACTGCAAAGATGAAGAAAATGAAACGAAGGAGAAAATTGAAGAAAGGACACATGTTATTAAGAACAAGTAGTAAGTCCTATGAGGCCGAAGTTTAAACTAATAAATCTGTTGTCTAAAGGAATGCACCCAAAAAGAAAATAACTCAGTTGAAGACATTTTCAGGAAGTTTTTCCTTATGGAGGGCCCGAGGAAAGCCCACATTTCAGAAGGCCTGGTGTCCATAATCAGAAGGTGTCTTCAAACACCGGAGGAGAGAGGCAAGCGCGGCACAATTCAAGGCATGACATAGTGAGGGAGACAAGACAGAGGAGAATCATTGCCGAGCTGAAGCAACCCCATGCCGAAATGGGCATAACAGACGAGGTTTTGCTCCTAAGGTCATGATGGCTGCTCTCATTTAGGAAACTTTTCTGCCTAAGACACACTGAAGTATGTTATTTGTAGCAGGCATCCTCTGGGAAGAACCCGAGGAAGGTCACAAACACACAAAAAGGAGAGGAAGTCAAGAGTGTTCTTGGTCTCACACATCCTGTGCTCCTTTCAGCTGCTATTTTGAAAGATAAACATTACATTTGTGGCTGAGTTTTTTCCTTGGTTAAAGAAAAACAAAACAATAGGGCCTGAGGAGGACTTGGCGGGAGTTACTGACCCTGGAAATGAGAGCTGCTTTCCTGGTTTTAAAAACAAAAGGAAACGAAGAAAGAAACCTGTAAAAAATAAAACTATGAAAAACGGTAAAGGTCTGGGATCTGCCTCTAGTGCCCACAGGGTCCCCAGCTGGTCTGAAAGTACCCTAAACACAGTGACACTCTTGGCCAGTGGAAATCTGTGTGAGCAGAGATTAATTAACCAATTAATACAGGAAATGACATGCCTTACCTGTATAATCCCATTTTAGGTTTCATTCAATTAGCATTTTATAGCTTCCACTCGAGTTTTAGTGAAACTAGGGTATTTACATATTCTTCTCAACTAAATAATTAAAGCCAATTCTATTTAGGAAGCTAGCAGAATTTACTTGTGGGTTTGAATGCATCCAACTTTATTATTGGGTCACTTTTGTACAGTCCTTTGACTCCATCTTTTAGACACTACATCCAGGAATCCTGCTATCATCACACAGGACACCACTAAAGGCTATTGTCTCTGGAAAGACCAGAGAATGTGAGAGGTGGGGGCAGTGGGTAGAAATGCTGCTGTTCATATATTATTGTAGACAAGAGGCCTGATGCACAAAATTTGTGCATGGGGGGGGGGGGTCCCCTCAGTTCAGCCTGCACCATCTTCAATCCAGGGCCCCTAGGGGGATGTCCACTTGCCAGTTTAGGCCTGATCCCGGGATCTGGCCTAAACTGGCAGTTGGACATCCCTTTCACAATCCTGGACCACTGGCTCCTAATCAATTGCTCATCTGCCTGCCTATCTGGTCACCCCTAACTGCCCCCTCCCCCTGGCCTGATCACCTGTCATTGCATCTGCGTGCCGGCCAGATTGTCCCTAACTGCCCGCTCTCCTTCCACTGGCCTGGTTGCCCCTAAAAGTCCTCTGCTGCTGGCCAGGTTACCTCCAACTGTTCCCACCCCCCCTGCCAGCCTAATAGCCCCCAACTCTCCCCACCCCTGCTGGCCTGGTCACCCCACATAGCCTGCTTGTTCAGTCTTTTAGTCATCTCTCACTAACCCCCCTGCCAGCCTGGTCATAGGCAGTCATCTTGTGAGGATGTGAGAGTTAATTTGCATATATCCTCTTTATTATCCTATCTAATAAAAGAGTAATATCCAAATTTGACCCTACCTTGGCTACACCCACAAGCCATGCCTACAGCCATGCCTACCAGCCAATCAGGAGCCGATTATATAAATAAACCCCAACCAAGATGGCTGTTGCCACTGAGAGCAGGAGGAAGGCTTGGGTTTCCCCCGGCAACAGAGGAAGCCAAGCTTTCTGCCTGGAGTGAGCAGAAGGCTTGGCTCTGCTCCAGGCTACAAAGTTTCAATTGTAGACATAAAGTAATCCCAGATCCCCGGGCCTCCAGCTTGGGTTGCTGAGGGGCATGACCAGCCTGCAAACCTCCACAGGCCTCTCACCCAGAACTCAAGGGAACCCCCACTATCTGGGACACTATTCAGGGCAAACCATCCAGTCCCCACCCATGCACCAGGCCTCTATCCTATCTAATAAAAGAGTAA
Organism: Antrozous pallidus; assembly: GCA_027563665.1. Classification (NCBI taxonomy): domain Eukaryota; kingdom Metazoa; phylum Chordata; class Mammalia; order Chiroptera; family Vespertilionidae; genus Antrozous; species Antrozous pallidus. The sequence goes on from CM050519.1 coordinate 10,439,618, forward strand.
TTTGCAGATTGACCATCACTCTAATACACAAGAGGGCTGCCCCCATGTGGTCAAAGATCCTGCCCCCATTTGGACACAGATGGCCACCACAGGATGGCCAGCAGGGGAGGACAGTGGGAGGTTCCAGGCCTGCAAGGGAGGGCAGTTATGGGCCATCAGGCCAGCAGGGGAGGGCAGTTGGGAGGGACCAGGCCTGCGAGGGAGGACAGTTGGGGGTGATCAAGCCTGCAGGGGAGGGAAGTTAGGGGTGAGTAGGCTGGCAGAGGAGGGAAGTTGAGGGCAAACAGGCTGGCAGGGGAGTAGTTAGACATCAATTAGGCTGGCAGGGTAATGGTTAAGGGGTGATCAGGCTGGCAGGCTGAAGTGGTTAGGGGCAATCAGGGAGGCAGGCAGGTGAGCAGTTTGGAGCCAGTAGTCCTAGATTGTGAGAAGGATGTCCTACTGCCCGTTTAGGCCCGATCCTACTGGGATCGGGCCTAAACGGGCAGTCGGACATCCCTCGAGGGGTCCCAGATTGGAGAGGGTGCAGGCTGGGTAAGGAACACCCCCCGTCCCCCTCTGCACAAATTTCATGCACCGGGCCTCTAGTTTAGGATAACAAATATGCATTGAAAGGTGTTGCAGAGTGGTGTCCTTTACATAGTCTACAACGTGATTGGCATTATATTTGTTTCCTATGGCTGCTCTAACAAATTATCATAAACCTGAAGGCTTAAAACAAGAATTCATTCTCTCATACATATGGATGCCAAAGTCCTAAACCAATATCATCGGGCTGATTCAAGGTGTTGGCAGGGCCACACTACCTCCAGAGGCTGTAGGAGAGAGTCCATTTGCTGCCTCCTCCTGCTTCTGGTGGCTTGTGACCTCATCACTCAGATCTTCAAGACCAGCATCTTCAGTCTTTTGATAGCCCTTTTTCTCCTTGTCCTCATCCTCCCTGTCTCTGTGAGTGAAGTTCCCTCCGTCTGTCTCTGTAAGGACACTTGTGATGGCATTTAGGGCCTACCAAATAACCCATGACAATTTCCTGAACTTAGAACGTATCTGTGACCCTCAAATTTCCAGTAAATTAGAATAGATATAAAAAATGTATTCAAACCCTGGCTAGTTAGCTAAGTGGTTAGAGCTTTGGCACTTAGACTGAAAGGCCACAAGATCAATTCATGGTCAAGGGCATGCACCTGTACCTCAATTGCAGGTTCCATCCCTGGCCCTAGCCCCATTGGGCATGTGCGGAGGCAACCAATCCATGTGTCTCTTTCACATGGATGTTTCTCTCTCTGTCTGACCCCCTCCTCCCTCCCTTCTACTCTCTAAAAATCAATGGAAAAAATATCCTCAGGTGAAGATTTAAAAAAAACAAAAATAAACATATATATATACTTTATATATAAAATCAACAGCTATTTTTGTACTTTTCTAGGTTAACATTTGTTATCGGCATCATTGTCATAAAAAGGAGAAATAAGAAGGCTATTAAGAGATGATCTGACTTTTAACATGTTTGTCCAAAAACAAAACAAAAATAAATGAGAGAAATAGTACAAATGCAAAACAAGATCCCTACATAATGGTAAAAACTGTTTTAAAACATAAAATATTAATTACATTAAATATTCCCCCCAAAATGCTGAAAACAAAAGCTAATAAAGAAATACAAAAAGAAATAGGAAATATATTTGTAATTAAAGACTTTACAATTCCACTATTAAAATGGAAGATCAATTAAACAATTAATTATATAACTGAGTAATGAAATAAGTAAAATTAATAGACATGGAGCAAGATGAATAGATTTTCTCCTTGAGAACTAGGATGAGACTCAACCATGCATAACAAACACAAAAGACCATAATTCTGAAACATGTCATTTTTCCTACAATACAATAAAAGTTGAAACATAATTGACCACCTGAAAGCACAGAATACTGGGCAGAGAAGAACTAAGAATTATTGATGAAATAGGGTACAGGGGTTGGCCAAAGTAGGTTTACAGTTGTGACTATGTGAAACACAGAGTTTATTATTTATTCATCTACTAGTGTCCCTGCACACAAATCTGTGTACCAGTAGGTTGCTGCCACCCTCCTGTAGCTCTCCACCCGCTGGCCTGCCCTCCTGTAGCTCCCCTTCCCCCCTCCCCTGCCTCATACCTTGCTGCCCTGTCCCCTCCTGTAGCTCTTCGAAGCCCTCTTGTACCTCGCTGGCTCACCCTCCTACTGAGCCATGATCTGGTTGTGATGCGCTTTGTCATTACACCTCAGGGGTGCAATGGCTAATTAGTATATTCCTCTCTTATTATATAGGACTAGAGGCCTGGTGCATGAAATTTGTGCACTTGAGGGGGCAGGGCCCCTCAGCCCGGCCTGCACCCTCTTGCAGTCTGGGACCCCTCAGGGGATGTCCACCTGCCAGCTTAAGCCTGATCCCTGAGAAGCTGGGCTTGCTCCTCCTTAGCGCTGCCTGGGAGGCGGGAGAGGCTCCTGCCACCACTGCTGCACTCACCAGTTGTGAGCCCGGCTTCTGGCTTGGCAGCTCTCCCCTTGTGGGAGGGCACTGACTGCCAGGGGGCAGCTCTCCCCTGGTGGGAGGGCACTGACTGCCAGGGGGCAGCTCTCCCCTGGTGGGAGGGCACTGACTGCCAGGGGGCAGCTCTCCCCTGTGGGAGGGCACTGGCTGCCAGGGGGCAGCTCTCCCCTGGTGGGAGGGCACTGACTGCCAGGGGGCAGCTCTCCCCTGGTGGGAGGGCACTGACTGCCAGGGGGCAGCTCCTGCATTGAGCATCTGCTCCCTGGTGGTCAGTGTGCATCATAGTGACTGGTCATTCTGGTCATTCCACCATAACAGTTGCTGGGCTTTTATATGTAGATTATTGTATTATTTATGAGTAGTAGTAACCAACTTTTCCAACCCCTGTATATTATCAGAAACAAGCGGTATACCCTTGAAAGGGTCCAGTGAACATCATATTGTGGTTGATAGTCCAACAATTGTTCCACTCCAATTGCATTAGAAGAAATTTGGTTTTGAATTGGGCCCAATTCCTATCAATGAACATTAGTCCGTGAAGAAAAACTTTCTTGCTTCTATGAGAGAAAAAAGAGGAGATGGCCTTCTTCTTGCAGACTTGTCATATATGGTGTGAGGCTTGGGGTTACTTAGTTGTTCTGTAACTATTAGAAAATCTAAATGCTAAATAGACCTGGGGGTCGTTGATGTTAATATTGAAATAATAAGCTAACCACTGCAGATTCTACCTTACCCAGACTTCTTATTAAGTTAGTTAAGCTTTCTCCTTTTAAAGCAGTTTTATTTATCTTTATTGTTCAGTTTATTAATTACATTGTTCCCTTTTTTTTTCACCTATAGTTCCCCTCCACCTGGTACCCATCCCACCCTCCGCCCTCACCCCCCTCCCCTGTCCTCTCCCATAGTTGCATGATTTTTGTCCAGTCTCTTGCTGCACTTCCCACACCCCCTTTCTCCCCAAGAGTTGTCAGTCCATTCCCTCTCTATGTCCGAGATTCTGTTACATTCACCAGTTTATCCTGTTCATCAGACTTATTAATTCACTTGATTTTTAGATTCATTTGTTGATAGATGTGTATTTGTTGTTCACAATTTACATTTTTACCTTTTTCATCAGCATTTCATATAATATTGGTTTGTGCTTTTTCTTATCTGCGAAGCACTTTATCTGACCTTCAATTCTGCATGATAGCTTTGCTGGATAGAGTAATCTTGGTTGTAGATTCTTGCTGTTCATCACTTTGAATATTTCTTGCCACTCCCGTCTGGCCTGCATTGTTTCTGTTGAGAAATCCGCTGACAATCGTATGGGTGCTCCCTTATAGGTAACCATCTGTTTTTCTCCTGCTGCTTTTAATGTTCTCTCTTTGTCTTTTGCTCTTGGCATTTTAATTATGCTGTGCCTTGGTGTGGTCCTCTTAGGGTTCCTATATATTGGGATTCGGTGGGCTTCTTGGACTCCTAAGTCGATTTCTTTCACCAGGTGTGGGAAGTTTTCGGTCACTATTTCTTTGAATAGGTTTTCATTGTCTTGACCTCTCTCTTTTTCTGGCACCCCTATAATTCGGATGTTGGTATGCTTGAGGTTGTCCCAGAGGCCCCTTACACTATCTTCCAATTTTTTGGATTCTTTTGGTTTCTTGCTTTTTCAGCTGAGTGGATTTTACCTCCTTGTATTTCAAATCTTGAACTTGGTTCTTGGGTGCTCCAGAGCACTTTTAGGTCTTTGTATAATATTTTTTATTTCAGTCAGTGTATGCTTAATTTCTGGTTGGTCGTTTTTCATATCCTTGAGAGTCTCCTTCATATCCTTGAGGGTCTCCTTCATTTCCTTGTAGGACTAATTCATTTCCTTTGCGGTCTTGCTTATTTCCTTATAGGCCTCGACCTTTTGTTGAAGCCTCTTGAGAAACCCTATAACCGTGGTTTTGAATTCCATGTCCAGTTGTTTTTTTTCCTCCATTTCTTTTACATCTGATTTCTTTCCATGTCTCTGCATGGTGGCTGCTTCCCTGAGTTGGTCAATTAGCTTTGTGTGGTAGACTTCCTACTAGGGAAAGTGGCTCAGCCTCCCCAGTTACCTGAGGTGGATATGGGTTGCACAGTCTTGTTGAAGTTAGGCTCAGGTTAATCGTTGTTAGCAGTTGGAGGGTTGACCTCCAGGCCAATTGTCTGTGAAGCTCAGCTGTGCTCAGGATTGATGGGCGGAGTCTCCAGGCCAAGCAGACAGTGTTAGCTCCGCCCTATGTGGCCCCAGGGACTCTGTGTCGGTGGCAATGGCCGCCAACACCTCTGAGAGAGAGCTGCTGCGAGCTCCACCGGCTGCCAGGGAATTCAGACTCTCCCCAAATGAGTCTGCACACCCAATGTCTCACCCAGGGTCGTAAAACAAAGCAGTCTGACCGTTTTCCGAATGAGAGAGCGAGTCGCAGAGCGCTCTATGCATGGTCACGCAGCTCAGCTGTTCTCCCAAGCTGCCTTCTCCACAAGCCTGCAGACCCCTGCAGTACCCGAGTTTCGGCGTGCCTTCCCACTGTCCAGTTTTCACCCCGTGTGATAGTGGGTTCCCTGGACTTCGTCTAGAGCTGGAGAATCGTCCAGCGGGACGTCTTTGTCTCCCCGTTCGAGAAAACTGGCCGGTTTTCAGCCACTCGCCCTCTCCGCTGGTGCGAGCTCCAAATCTCTCTCCAAGCGAATCTTTCAACGCCGTCCGCCGCCGCTCCTCCGAGTCACAGTGTCTTATCTTCACTTTTATTTGTGGAATTTTCACTTGGCCAGCTTTCTGGTCATTCTGGAAGGTGTTTGTTCTTTCGTTAAGTTGTAGTATTAAAATTGCTGAGTATGATGGCAAGATAGGTGTTTTACCTGTGCCGCCATCTTGGTTCCTCTTAAAGCAGTTTTTATTGAGTTTTCTGCTATTGTACTGGAACGGATCCTGGCTGGTACCACCTACAAAAAAAATGTATATTTCTTAATGCAATTAAACAACAACAACAACAACAACATAGAGAACATATGTAAAAATATGTATCTGTTAGAATGGCTAACACTTATACAGGCTTTACCATGAGTTGGGCACTGGGCTGAGAACTTTATATACATAACTCATATAATTCTCATAATGTTTCCAATAAGGTAATTACCATTATCGTTCCCATTTAACAGATGACAAGTAATCTGCTGATAATTTGCTTATTATTGGCAGAGTCAGGATTTGACCCCAGGTAGTCTAATTCCAGAGAGCTGTTATACGTTATGGAATATTGCCTCCCACTTCTCTATATTTCTTTCCAATTAAAAAATAGTGACTAGTTACTGTTTCAAATAAAGAACTAAACAAATACATGTCAACATTTCAAATTGAGTTTGGTAAGTAGTTAAATGAGATATGTACACTGTATCACTTATCTATTACTGGGTAACAAACCAGCCCCCAATGTTGTGGTTTAAAACAAAAAAATACATATTTGTTTTGTTTGGAAATCTTTAATTTGGGCAGAGCTCAGCGTGTGCCCTATCTCTGTACACACCCCATCCAGAATAGCAGGGGTGACTAGTTTGGGCACTAGTTAGTCAAGATAACTCGTCACACGGCTAACAAGTGGGTGCTGGCTTTGTGCTGCGCGCAGGCAGGACTGTGGGTTCACGTCCTAAAGTTCTGCGCCCCGTGGACCGCTTCACAGTTGCTTGCACTTTTTCTCTCTCACTCTCTTTCTTTTTAATTATAACTCTCTGTTTTCTTCTCTTTTTAGTGATTGCAGCTTGGGCTTTTTCACAGCAAGGTGCCTCAGTTCCATGAGCAAATGTGTCTTTTTGATACATTTCTTTTGGCCCAAACAGAAACTTGCCTTTTATTCATTTTACAACTTAGTCTCGAAGGTCCCGCAGTGTCACTTCCCCTGGAGTCACAAGGCCGCCCCAGATCAAGGGGAAGAGCACTGTAACGGACGGAGCGTCAAATAAGAAGCTATGTGATGGTCTGGTTGTTATAGACAGATCAGGAAAATACAAGTGTGGCAAACACGTTTATACATGCAAGAATGAAAATAGGAAGTAATTACATGGGAAATGCAGTCACAAATATTTTTGAAATGTTAATTTAAAACTTCCAAAAGAATTTAAAAATTTTGAATTTAGTGTTTGGCAAGGCTGAAGGTGCTCTGTAAATTGGTTTAAGTTTGTGTATAAAGCTATTTGACAGTATTCATATTCTTTGATATAATATAAAATACTCTTTATTTTTAATACTAATAGGATGTCAGAAAACACGATTACAGCTTATTTAATAATTATATGAAAAGAATGAGCAGTAAAAATAGCAACTTTGTAGACTTGAAACACATACCTTCCCCCCCCACACACACACTGAATAAACAGCACAAAATTAATAAGCATAAAATATTAGAAGTGTACGATATGTCTACATATACAGTGACAGATCAAAGTGATATAAACCAGTAGAAATATAATTTAATGGCATTCATGTTATTTTTTCAATAAACTTGCTAAAATGAATAGTACTAGTAGTTTAAATATACTATATAAATTAAATATCTCAAATTCCAACAATCATAAATACAGTGCTGTACATTAAAGAAAGAACTCATAAAAATAGAGCCTGCTACTTTATCATATATAGACTAATATATACTATTTATTTAAAATGTTGACTATTAGTTAAGAATAACTTGCTTGCCTTGTATTATTAGAAGAATTATTGGGTTATAAATTGGAGGATCTTTGGGACAACTTTTAATAATTGTCTATGAAAGTTAATTCCCACCCTACTCCTCTTTCTCTGTCATGTTTGAACTATCTCTCTAATAAATTGACTTGAGATGGAGAACTGTGAAGGCCTCCCTACCCAGCTACCTCACTTCCTTGAAATTGCAAGCTATTAAAAAAAAAAAAAAAAAGAGGGATTCATTCTTTTGCTTGAAAGTAGTGCTATCAGTAGATCTGAATTTTTGAAAAATTCCTAAAAAATAAAAAACACATATCATCAGATTAATAGAGCAAACCTCATGTTAAAACCTGGCGTAGCTTGCAATCAACATGCCACATTGCTGGGGGATGAAGGCCGTGGTTGGGGGCAGGGGCTGGCTGGGAAAGGACAATAGGGCAAAAAGGAAACATGTAATACTTTCAACTATCTATACTAATAATAGAGGAATATACAAATTATCTGGGACACTGTCATAGAAACAGTAATGACTGAACAGCAGGCTGCTTGGGGTGACCAGACTGGCAGGGAGAGCAGTTGGGGGCAACCAGGCCAGCAAGGGGGGGCAGTTAGGGGTGATCAGGATGACATGGGGGAGGGCAGTCAGACAGGCAGGCAGGTGAGCAATTAGGAGCCAGCAGTCCTGGATATCTCCTGAGGGGTCCCAGATTGGAGAAGGTGCAGGCTGGGCTGAGGGAATCCCCCACCCGCTGTCCACGAATTTCGTGAACCAGGCCTCTAAAAAAAATTAAAATTAAGTAAGTAAGTAAGTAAGTAAGTAAGTAAATAAATAAATAAATAAACCAAACAAACAAAAACATGCCATACTGCTGAGGATGTTGATGGTGGGGAAGGCTGTGTATGGGGTGAAGTGGGGTATGTGGGAATGCTGTACTTCCTGCTCAATTTTGCTCTGGACTTGAAACCACTCTAATAAATAAAGTCTATTAATTAACAACAACAACAACAAAACGCCGAGTATCAGACTTTAAAGGTAGGAACGGTTTAGGGAATGCTGAATGTTCTAAGCTCAGAAACACTGGATGAAGGAGTAGGAGAGTTCTTTGGGCAGCTACTTTCTAAGCAGAAGGCAGTAAGCACTGACTTTCAGAACATTCGGTACAGAAAGGCAGGGATATTCTTCAGAGCACACATTTTCTGCTGGGTGTCGGTGATTTTGCTCCAACTGGAAAAAATTTTGATTTTTGGATGGAGAGTGGGGGATAAGAGAAGCAAAACAAACAAACAAACAAACAAAAATCCAAACCCTTTAATATTGCAATATTTGTGGCCTTCCAAAGGGCCACAGAAATTAACAGATATGCAGCATCTCTGTGGTATTAAAATTTCATTTAAGCAGTGAATGGGGGAGTGTCTAAAAAGGCTTCTGAGGAGGACAATGACAAAAATTTTGAGAAATGTGCTGCAGAGAATAGTGAATTGCTGGAGGAGCAGGAGAGGGTGGGCTCCTCCAGCGCCTCTTCCCTGGCTCCTCCCCATGACCAGAAACAGGCTCTCAGGAGCAGAACCAGCTCCGACGACAGAGATGTCAAATAGAAAGACACGCAGCGAGCCAAGAAGGAAAATTAACACCGTGAAACACAGGCACCAAACTCAATAAATAAAAGTGTGAATGCCCAAGGAAACAGTTAATCAAGCAAATAAGATTTTAAATTAACTATAATTAACAACTTCAGCAATATGACGGGATATGACAAACGTAACAGCAGGCAGTTTTTAATTCAAGAGTCTTTTGTTAATTTGTTAATCATGCAAACAAAAATATCATTACTGAAATGAAAGTTCTTAGTAGATAAATCAAATAAAAGAGCAAATAAAAAACAATATAAATTTGTGAATTATAAGGAATGATCCAAAGAATTTAGCCATAATAGAGTATACCAGGCAAAGGCAGAACATACTGCACAAAAAAGGAGTAAGGTAATAAATTAATTATAGTAACACATTTTGAACAACAAAAAACCCCCACAACAACTTATATTTATACATAGATGTGGCAGGTCCTTTTCTAAAATGAGCCTGCATCTCAGATGCATTGTTCACCAAGAAAGAAACTTTTCTTTCTATTATAGTGCTGTTGCCTTACTGTGTGACTAAGATTTTTTCACCATTACATAAATAGCATCAACAAACGAGTTTAAAATGATTCAATAACTTTCTCTAACTTTATTGCACAAAAGTAGTGAATATATCACTGAGTCAGAAAAAATAGCTTGTCTTATGTCAGGTGAATAAGAACAACTCAAATTATAACAGCTCTCAAACCATATATTTTCTGCAGTAGTTAATTGTAATGAGAAACTAATTGCCCACATTTTTATAGCTTAGCAAAGTTGAAAGGCAGAAGTTGCATGATCTTCCCAAACCTGTCAAACAAAAGAACAATTGGAAAATCCTGGAATTCCTAACTTTCTTTTTTTCCTTTGGACTTCTACAATGGAATTGTGGCTCAGAATTAACTAGTCTCTGATAAACATTCATTGAGCACTATTAAATTCCAGACACTGTATTAGTGCTTTATAAGGATTAACTCAGAAAATCATCTATGTAAGGTAAATATTATTATTATTATTATTATTATTATTATTATTATCATCATCATCCTCATTTTATAGGTGAGAAACTGAGACACAGGGATGTTCAGGCGATGTGACTAGATCGCACAGCTGGTCCGTGCAGAGTCTAGCGTGCACCAGGTAGCCTGGCTCCAGAGCTGTGTTCTTAGCTTTGTGTGCAGTGGAGACACTTTGGAGCTATGGACTCAGGGGGCTGGGGAACTGGAGAATTTCTACGGGGTCAGAGTTAAGAAATAACTTGTACTGTTGGGTAGCATGGACATTTAAAAAAGAATTGTTGCTGCCTGGCAACAAATGCTGACTCTGCTTCCAAAAGGTTACTTATATCTTACTCTGTTAGTCTTTTTCTTGACTTTTCTTCCTGTTTTTCCTGTAGGATTGATGTCAAGCCCACGAAGGGATGGCCACCGATAACAAGCTGGCAGTTCACGTGCGGAACAGTGTGTACACATGGAAGAGGAATTTAGGCAGGGCAGAGGGAGGCTCACATATGGTGATGTTTCAAACTTCACAACAAAATATGGGAAGCCTAGTTTCATTATTTTATCGTATTGATATTTTTCAAATTATATCTGTTTTTGGTTTTTGTTTTAAAAGATTTTCATGGAAAGATATCTGTGGTATACTAGCTAGTGACCATATTTCAAAAAATTATAATAGTAATTTATGCTCATTGTAACAAAAGCATTGAAGAGTACAGATTTCTATAGAGCAAAATCTTTTCACTTGGATTAGAGATTTAAATGCAAAAATGAGTCCATAAAATTACTGGAAGAAATTTCAGTGAATTAAAATGATAATCTTGGAGTGAGGGAAAGAAAGACTCTAAACACAAAACAATATCCTGAAAGGATAAAAGAAAGAATCAACATGTTATATTGCATTAAACTTTCTCATGAAAAATACCATAAACAAATTAAAATGACTAACAAAAGCAGTGAGATGAAATTTATAATCCCTATAATAAATAGCTTTTTTTTTTTTACCATGAGCTATTTCAAATCAACAAGAAGAATAAAATTAAATAGAAAAGTGGACAAAGAAGATGAATAGTTTACAAAAAATAACCACCACTGTAAAAATGCTTTGACTTCACTTGTAAAAAAATATTAATACACTAAGGAGATGTAATTTTTATCAAATTACCAAATGTTCAAAATTTTAATAATACCCAGGGTTGGCAGGGTGTGAGGAAATAAGTATTTTCACACTTTCTTAGTGAGGATGGGAATTGATGTAGCCTTTTGAGAGGCAATATAGCAGTATTTATGAACATTTTAAACTCTCAAGACTTATTGACCAAACAATTTTAGTAGGAATTTTTCTTATGTACATTTTAATATAGACACACCAAAATATATGTCATTGTGCCATTGTCTGTTATAGGGTAAAACTGTAAAACAACCTAAATGTGCCTCAATAAGAGAAAGGATAAATAAACTCAGCTGCTTTCCTTTAACAGAATACTATCAGTACTTAAAATAATGAAGCAGAGCTAAATCTACTTACCTGGGGAAGATGTCCAGAATATATGACTTAGTGAAAAAAGTTATTTGCAGTAGAAAATCTATGATATGATTCCGTTTGTGTATGTGTGTTTTGCAGTATATATATATATATGCATTGGTTAAGATGCTCTTGCTGCAAGTAAATAGAAATCAATGAAATTTATTAGATATCATAATTGAAAGTGTAGAGGCTTGTTGGTTTAGGGTTGGCTTTAGTGTCTTAATCCAGTAGCCCAACTCTCTGTTTCCCTGATTCTCTTGGCTCAGCCTCCTCTGCTGACTCCCCAAACTGGTTCTAGCAGTTCTGGACCTCACTTTCAAGGATGGTTCTCTTAAGAGGAAAAACCTCAGCAATTTTCCCTTGCATCTCATTGATATGAACTGGATCATGGCAGTGACTCATGAGCCCTTTCTCAGCACAGTCCTTGGGACCGGGAAATAAACGCCTTACCGCTGTGCTTAGGCCTGGATTTCTGAACCAGAAACCAGCAAGGGAGAGGGATTTAACATGTTGTATGAGGCAAATTAAAGCTCACCTAAAGAGTGAAATCAAATCAACCCCACCTGCTCACCCTCTCCCCAAAAAACTCAAAATAAAAATAACAAAAAATGGTAATGGCATTTGTACATGGGATGAAAAGGAATAAAAAGGTATGGGGATAGACAACAAATTTTTATTTTTCACTTCTACATAATTAATGTTTTTTATAGCCGCATGTCTGACTCAGGATGACAGCAGAAATAATGTGAACAGATGGTATACCCAAAGGGTTTAAAGAAGAGACATTAATAAAAAATATTATCTACAAAAGTATGGGTGAGGTTAAAAGAACAACAAAAACAAAAAAGGGATGGTGAAACATGCAAGCACTAGCAACCACAGGAAGGGGGAGGAATGAAGAGCAGCTGCTGATGAAGCAAGAAGGGAGTGCTTGGGTAAGGAAATAAGTAAATACCTCCTACCCTTAAGTCTCCTGATGGTGCTTCCCATTAGCCAGACCCAATCAGAAACCAGAGGGCAAGGGTGAGGTGCTCTGTGCGGTTAGCCTGCTGGGACTCAGAGTCCAGAGAGGAGACTGGGGAATAGATAATGGTAGGAGAGGAGCAGGTGGGGCAAACAACTAGCACCACATATACCACCTAATTGAAACATTAACAGCTTTTCAAATTAAAAAAATGACCTGGATGGTGGGTAGTGGGTAAAAGGGGAGGGGAATGGGAGATATCTATAATACTATCAACAATAAAAAATATATTTTAAAAATATGGGAAGTCCTGTCACATGCAACGACATGGATGAACCTTGAAGACATTATGCTAAAAGAAATAAGCGCAAAATAAGTTGCAAAAGGACAAATAGAATATGCTTCTACTTATATAAGGTACTTAAGTAGTCAGCATAATAGAAACAGAAAATAGAATGGTTGTTGCTGGGGGAACAGAAGAGGGAGAAAATTCAGACTATAGTTTTATAAGTATAGAGTTTCAGCTTTGCAAGATGAAAAGAGTTCTGGAGATTGGTTGCCCAACAATGTGAATATACTTAACAATACTGAACTATATACTTAAAAATGGTTACAATAGATTATGGTCAGCCTTTAAGTGTGTAGTGGTATCTTATTGCTGTTTTAGTTTGCAATATCTTTATGACATTTATGTTGAGTATCTTTTCATATGCTTATTTGCCATGTGTATCTTCTTTGGTGAGATGTCTGTTCAAGTCATTATCCACTTTTTAATTTTTTTTTATAATTGAGTTTTAAGAGTTCTTTGTATACTTTGGATGGCAGTCCTTTAACAGATATATCTTTTACAAATATTTTCTCCAAGTCTGTGGCTTCTCTTGACATTATCTTTTGGGAAACAGAAGTTTTTAATTTTAACAAAGCCCAGCTTATCAATTCTTTTTAAAAACAATAGAGAGAGAGAGAGAGAGAGAGAGAGAGAGAGAGAGAGAGAGAGATATCAATTTGTTGTTCCACTTATTTATGCATTCATTGGTTAATTCTTGTATGTGCTGAACTGGGGGAAACCCGAAACCTTGGTGCATTGGGACAATGCTCCAACCAACTGCTACCTGGCCAAGGCTATAATGGTGAATACATGTCACCATATATTTGTCCAAACCCATAGAATGTAAAACAACAAGAGTGAACCCACAGAAGTAAACTGTGGACTCTGGGTGACAATGATGTGTCAATGTAGGTTTATCGATTGCAGCAAATGTTCTCATCTGGTGTAGGAATTTGATAGTGGAGGAGACAGTTAAGGCAGGGGGTAGTAAATGAGAAAGCTCTGAACCTTCCACTTATTTTGCTGTGACCTGATAATGCTCTAAAAATTAAAATATATTAAAACAATGATTATGGTGTTAAATTTTTTATGTTTTTCTACCATAATAAAATAACATGGAGGTCTTTTCCTTCTTTCTTCCTCCCAATCCTATTCACCCTCAACAAAGACTATTGTGTCTACATTTTTAACCAAGCTTCAAACTTCACATTCTTTTATTTTCCAAAAGTGATGATTTAAAGACTAATACTGTGCTCAGAGAGAGGTCCTGACTAGAGAAACATAAATTTGATAGTTAACAGCATGGCCATAATTCTTCCATCGTGGTAGTGGATAAAATCTCCAGGGACAGTGTGTGCAAAGAAAGCCAGAGGTTCTGAGAAGGAGCCCTGGGAAATCCACTAAAGCTGCCAAGAAAGAAGGGGGAGTCAGCCAAGGAGAATGAAAATAAACAAGGAACCAATATGAAGTCAAGAGCCAAGGACAGAGAGCATCCTAAATAATAAAAGAGAAACATGCAAATTTGACTGTACCTTCACCATGCTACCAGCCAATCAGAAGTGGGGGGTATGGCTGTTGCGCGCCGGGCGCGGGACAAGGCTGGCAGAGGGCGTGGCCAAGGTGTGCAGAACAGGAGGCCGGCGGGGGGCATGGCCACAGTGAAGGATTGAAGTCACCCCTCCAGAGGCTACCCAAGGTCGTATTTCAGCCCTGATGTTGAGCTGCTTCCCCGACCATAAGTTCCCAACGCACTTCCAGCCAGAGTTAAAGGGGGCTTCTTCTGTTTTTAAGGCATCACCATATCCAGTGCCTGCCAGGTCCCTGTGAAAGCACTACTCCTTAGGTCTGGGGTGCTGGGAGCTAAAGCAGAGCGGCTATGAGACCCAGCTCACCCAGGATGCTGGCCCCCCATCACCCCCTCCCAATTATCTTGGCCCAGCCTTCCCTACACATACCTGCTCACGGAGAGCGTGAGGTGGTTGTGGCAGTGGGACAGGACTCCGGTGGGGTGTGTGACCGTGGCATGAGAGATGGGAGGCCTACACCCCTCCCCCAATCCAGAGGGGCTTGACAGGGGACCTCAGGCCTCGACCCTCACCCCAACACCAGGCCAGAGGACCTGAGGCCATGCCCTCCACCCAATGGGGCTTGACAGGGACCTCAAATGTACTTCCTGTCCTGGTGCTGGGCTAGGGGACCTCCAGTTGCTCCCCCTGCCCAGCAGGGTTTGACAGGGGACCACAGGCCATGCCCACCATCCGGCAGGGCTTGACAGGTAACCTTAAGGTGTGCTTCCCGCCCTGGTGCTGGGTTAGGGTACTCTGGCTGCTCCCCCCCGCCCCAGCTCCAAGCTGGGGGACCTCAGGCCATGCCTCCCACTTGGTACAGCTTGACAGGGGACTGCAGGCCACACTCCCAACCCAGCCGGGCTTGACAGGGGACCTCAGGCTGCACCCCTACATGGTAGGGCTTGACAGGGGACCTCAAGCTGCACTCCCACCCCGGCACCAGGCTGGGGGACCTCAGACCATACCCTCTGCCCCAGCACCAGGCCAGGGGACCTGAGGCTGTGCCCCGCCTGCCTGGCTGGGCTTGACAGGGGACCTCAGGCTGTGCCCTGCACCCAGTGGAGTTTCACAGGGGACCTGAGCCTGCACCCCCCGTGTCAGTGGGGATTGACAGGGGACCTAAGGCTGTGTCTCAATCCTGGTGCTAGGCCGGGGGACCTGAGGCTGTGCTCCTCTGCCGGGTGGGGCTTGACAGGGGAATCTCAGGTCATGTCTCCCACCTGGTAGGACTTAGTGAGGGACCTCAGGCTGTGCCCCCCATCCTGGTGCTGGGCCAGGGAACCGGAGGACACCCTCTGCCCTGTGGGGTTTGACAAGGGTGGGACTGGCCAGGTCTGGATCTACCGCAATGTGGTTGGGTGGGGTGAGGCGGCTGGGTCTGGGTCTCACGTGATTTTGAGGCACATGTGAGTGAGTGGGGACTTGACTCTGGGCCCCGTGGTGTGCCCCAGACTCTGACAGGAGGAAGGTTTTCATAAACATTTTACTAATTTTCTTTAGTCTCTGATACTTCTATTATAGAGAAAGAACAAATAGCAATATTAAATTATTTCCTCTAATTAATACCCTTTTAATATGCACAAATTTCATGCACCAGGCCACTAGTTTTACAAATAAATGCATAAGTCAAAACCACAATGAGATAGAACTTCACTGTCATTAAAATCACTATTATTAAGATTAAAAAATAAAGGACAAGTGTTGGTAAGAATGTAGAGAAATGCTTTTCTGGGAATGTAAAATGGTGCAACCACTGTGGAAAACAGTTTGGCAATTTCTCAGTAAGTTAGACAGAACTGAAGGGTGTTAAAGCAGAATTAGGTAGATAGGGTAAGGGGTGGAAACCGGAGAAATAGTGGAGCTAGCTGAACCAAACGAAAAACATATTTTGCAGGAAACATGATGGCAGAAAAACAATATTTTGAAATAAGGAGGTTTTTCTTGCAAGTGCAAAACAATATGTTGCAAAAAGACCAGGAGGCAATCAGAAAGAGGCATAGATAGACAAAGAGCAGGTCTTTAGCAGGTATAAGGGGAAAGCAGATGCTTCAGGAACCCATTTGAATCCCCTCTGCGTGGGAGCCTGTCTTTGTCTGCAATAAACTGCCTTGTTTGAACTCCTCTGGTCCCAGCTTCAATCTTCCATTCCATGAGACATGGGGAGAAAAGTTCCTGCTCACCAGTTCCGGAATCAGAATTACCATATGATTCAGCAATTCTACTCGTAGGTATATACTCAAAAGACTTGAAATCAGGGACTCAGATGCTTGTATACAAATATTTATAAGGCACTATTCACAATAGCCAAAAAGTGGATGTTCATTGTGGATGTTGGATAAACAAACTGTGATACATACATACAGTGGAATTATTTGGTCCTGGAAAGGAAGGAAGTTCATCTGGCATGGATGAATCTTAAAAACATTATACTAAGTGAAATAAGCCAGGCACAAAAGGGCAAATATATAAGTTACCTAAAATAGGCATATTCATAGAGACAGAAAGTAGACATTACTAGGCTGGAGGGGAGGAGAGAACCGGATTTATTTTATAATAGAGTTTCAGTTTGGGAAGATGGGAAAGTTCTGGAAATGGATGGTGGTGATGATTGTACAACAATGTGAATATAATTAATGCTGCTACACAAATACTTAAAATCATTAGAATGGTAAATTTTATTACATATGTTTTACCACAACAAAAAAGAATAAATCATAAAATGAAGCCAGACACAAAAGAGTACACACTATGAGTCTATTTATACAAAGTTCAAAAACAGGCAAACCTAGTTGGAGGTAGGGTGGAGTTAAAGCAGCATGTGGGTAGGAAGAAAATTGAAGGGAAAAAAACACAGTGTACATTTCAAGGAGTTTAAAAATGGGACAAATAGGATAATATTAACTAGGAAAACCTAGAATGAAGCTTTCTTTCTTTCTTTTTTTTTAATCTTTATTGTTCAGTTTATTAATTACATTGTTCCCTTTTTTTTTCACCTTATAGTTCCCCTCCACCTGGTATCCATCCCATTCTCCGCCCTCACCCCCCTCCACTTTCCTCTCCCATAGTTGCATGATTTTTGTCCAGTCTCTTGCTGCACTTCCCACACCCCCTTTCTCCACAAGAGTTGTCAGTCCATTCCCTCTCTATGTCCATGATTCTGTTACATTCACCAGTTTATCCTGTTCATCAGCTTATTAGTTCACTTGATTTTTAGATTCATTTGTTGATAGATGTGTATTTGTTGTTCCTAATTTATACTTTTATCTTTTTCTTCTTCCTCTTCTTAAAGAATATCTTTCAGCATTTCATATAATATTGGTTTGGTGGTGATGAACTTCTTTAGCTTTTTCTTATCTGCGAAGCACTTTATCTGGCCTTCAATTCTGCATGATAGCTTTGCTGGATAGAGTAATCTTGGTTGTAGATTCTTGCTGTTCATCACTTTGAATATTTCTTGCCACTCACGTCTGGCCTGCATTGTTTCTGTTGAGAAATCCGCTGACAATCCTATGGGTGCTCCCTTATAGGTAACCAACTGTTTCTCTCTTGCTGCTTTTAATATTCTCTCTTTGTCTTTTGCTCTTCGCATTTTAATTATGATGTGCCTTGGTGTGGTCCTCTTAGGGTTCCTATATATTGGGGTTCGGTGGGCTTCTTGGACTCCTAAGTCAATTTCACCATGTGTGGGAAGTTTTCGGTCACTATTTCTTCAAATAGGTTTTCATTGTTTTGCTCTCTCTCTTTTTCTGGCACCCCTATAATTCGGATGTTGGTATGCTTGAGGTTGTCCCAGAGGCCCCTTACACTATCTTCAATTTTTTGGATTCTTTTGGTTTCTTGCTTTTTCAGCTGAGTGGATTTTACCTCTTTGTATTTCAAATCTTTAACTTGGTTCTTGGGGTGCTCCAGAGCACTTTTAGGTCTTTGTATAATATTTTTTATTTCAGTCAGTGTATGCTTAATTTCTGGTTGGTCCTTTTTCATATCCTTGAGAGTCTCCTTTATATCCTTGAGGGTCTCCTTCATTTCCTTGTAGGACTCATTCATTTCCTTTGTGGTCTTGCTTATTTCCTTATAGGCCTCGACCTTTTGTTGGAGCCTCTTGAGAAGCCCTATAACCGTGGTTTTGAATTCCATGTCCAGTCGTTTTTTTTCCTCCATTTCTTTCACATCTGATTTCTTTCCATGTCTCTGCATGGTGGCTGCTTCCCTGAGTTGGTCAATTAGCTTTGTGTGGTAGACTTCCTACTAGGGACAGTGGCTCAGCCTCCCCAGTTACCTGAAGTAGATATGGGTTGCACAGTCTTGTTGAAGTTAAGCTCAGGTTAATCGTTGTTAGCACTTGGAGGGGTTGACCTCCAGGCCAATTGTCTGTGAAGCTCAGCTGTGCTCAGGATTGATGGGCGGAGTCTCTGGGCCAAGCAGACAGCGTTAGCTCCACCCTATGCGGCCCCAGGGACTCTGTTTTGGGGGCAATGAGTGCCAGCACCTCTGAGAGAGAGCTCACTGCCAAGCTCCACTGGCTGCCGGGGAATTCAGACTCTCCCCAAATGAGTCTGCACACCCAATGTCTCACCCAGGGTCGTAAAACAAAGCAGTCTGACGGTTTTCCAAATGAGAGGGCAAGTCGCAGAGTGCTCTCTGCACGGTTACGCAGCTGAGCTGTTCTCGCAAGCTGCCTTCTCCACAAGTCAGCAGACTCGGCAGCACCCGAGCTTCGGCGTGCCCTCCCACTGTCCAGTTTTCACCCCATATGATAATGGCTTGGTTCCCTGGACTTCACCCAGAGCTGGAGAATCAGTCCAGTCAGTCTTGTCTCCCCGTTCAAGAAAACTGGCCGGTTTTCAGCTGCTGGCGTGTAAGCTCCAAACCTCTCTCCATGCGAATCTTTCAAAGCTGTCCGCTACTGCTCCTCCGAGTCACAGTGTCTTATTTTCACTTTTATTTGTGGAATTTTCACTCGGCCAGCTTTCTGGTGATTCTGGAAGGTGTTTGTCCTTTTGTTAAGTTGTAGTATTAAAATTGCTGAGTATGACGGCAAGATAGGTGTTTTACCTATGCCGCCATCTTGGTTCTCCTCTTTCTTTCTTTTTTTAAGGAAAAGGAAAGTTGAATTTATTTTTAGCTTGAGGAACAAATGGAGAGGAAAGGATGACAACACAAGACAGGGAAGAAACAGATTACATCCGGAGGTGTGAGGGGACAGGATGAAGAAGGGCAGGGCAGAGGTTATTCTTGGAAAGGCAAAAGGCTCCTCTTCCACTGTGACTAGGAGACAAAGAGCAAGGGTAGTGAAGATCAGCTAAGTGAGGACATCAAAAAGATGTTGCATGATCTTTATTTCACAACTAGTGGCCTAGTGCATGAAATTTGTACACATTAATAGGGAACTTGTAAGGTTCAAAGTGCAGGAAGCAGGAGTTGGGGACCAAGGTATGTTAAAGAGGAAGTTTATTCCATACTAATGAGCAAGATTCATTATGGAGGAGGGTAGAAAAACCAGGATTAGAGGAGGAGAAGGAGCAGGACTAGCCAGACTGCCTCACCGACTGGGGAGAAAGCAACACACGCAGCGGTGAACATGCCTTTTGAGGGGAGGAACAGGAAGAAGTTGGGCCCAGAGCAGAATGGGAAGGGGTGGGGCCCCGGGCACTCAGCACACGCTGATTGGTGGTTCAATGTCGCAGGGATGTCCTGGCAGCAGACGCCAGTTACATCATACTCTGCCTACCAGTTGGGGGAAGGAAGCATCTATTAGAACTAATTAGAGGAAATATTTTAATATTGCTATTTACCTTTCTCTATAATAAAAGTGTCAGAGATGAAAGAAAATTAGTAAAATGTATATGAAAATCTTCCTCCTGTCAGAGTCTGGGGCATGTCATGGGAACCAGAGTCAAGTCCCTGCCCACCTATGTGCACCTCAAAATCATGGGAGACCCAGACCCAGCCGGCCCCACCCCCATTGTGCTAGATTCAGACCCCGCCGACCCCATCCCCATCAAGCCCTGCCGGGTGGGGGCACAGCCTCAGGTCACTTGGCCTGGCACTGGGGTGGGGTGGGGCATGGCCTAAGGTCCCTCGACAAGCCCCGCCAGGTGGGGGGCACAGCCTCAGGTACTCTGCCCTGGCCCAGCGCCACACAGCCTCAGGTCCCTGCTGACTGCTTATTAAGGTTTGTTATGGGACTTGGCCTCTGCTGTGGGTGCAGCCATCTTGTTACAGTGTGATGGTCAATTTGTATATTCCTTCTTTATTATATAGGATACCTGACTGGTTTCCCTCAGGTGTTCATTATCACCAATATCTCTGCAAAATATAACTGATCTAGTCAATTTCTCCAAAACTGAGCTCTATTACTTACCACCACTTATTTAAAAAACAATAATGTTGAACATAAACTAATTTGATTAGAGACCTTTAAGGTTTATTCAAGGCACAACATTTTGTTTTACTATAAATGTGAATTTTAGAATAAATTTGTTGACAAATATATGTATTTTTAATTTCCTTTGTGGCCTGAATTTAATAAATGCAGCTAAGAAACACAAGCATTTAAACCAAAATTGTGTTGCAAGTAGAGAGCTACCTGCCTTCCTCACAAACATGTCATTGTTTTCTTAAGTGTGAACTTTTTAATAATTTTTTTCCATCACCATTTATCTCCCCACACCATGTTCCATCTCCACCCACCTCCACTTATCCCCTTAATCACCACACTGTTGTTTGTGCACATGAGTTCGTTCTCTTTTTTCTTTTTGATCAATCCCTCCCCCCCAAAATCTTCCACACCCTCCCCCCACAGAGCTGTCTGTCTGCTCTCTGAGTCGGTCTGTATTTTGTTTGTTTATTTGTTTTGTTAATTCTCACCTGAGAACAAGTTTCCAGTGATTTTTAGAGAGAGTGGGAAGGAGGGTAGAGACAGAGAGAAACATCTATTTCTCCCACAGGAGCTCCAACCAGAGCCTCAACCAAGGTACAGTATGTGCCCTTGACTGGAACTGAACCTGGGCATTTGCAGGCCAACGCTCTACACACTGAGCCAAACCGGCCAGGTGAGTCTGTCCCTATTTTGCTTATTAGCTCAGTTTGTTCATTAAATTCCACATATAAGTGAAATCATATGATACTTGTCTTTCTCTGACTGGCTTATTTCACGTAGCATAATTGTTCTCCAGGTCCATCCATGCTGTTGCAAAGGGTAAAATTTTCTTCCTTTCTACAGCCAAGTAATATTTCATTGTGTACAGTAAATGTAGCATAGCTCTTTTATCCATTCATGTACTGTTGGACACTTGGATTGTTTCCAAATCTTGGTTATTGTAAATAATGCTGCAAGGAACATAGTGGGGCATATATTCTTTTGAATTCGTGTTTTGGTTTTCTTAGGATAAATTTCCCAAAGTGGAGTTGCTGGATCATAAGGCACTTCCATTTTTAATATTTTGAGGTAACTCCATACTGCTGTCCACAGTAGCTACACCAATCTGCATTCCCACCAACAGTGCATGAATGTTCCATTTTCTCCACATCCTTGCCAACACTTGTTGTTTGTTGATTTATTGGTGATAATCATTCTGACAGTTGTGAGATGATAGCTCATTGTGGTTTTAATTTGCATTTCTTAAGCAATATTTTTTCTGATATATCTCCTGGGGCCAGGGAAACAAAATAAAAAAATTGGACTACATCAAACTAAAAAGTTTTTGCACAGCAAAGGAAACCATCAACAAAATGAAAAGGCAACACGCTGAATGGGAGAACATATTCACCAATGATACATTTGATGAGGGATTAATATTCAAAATTTAAAAAGAACTTATACAACTCAACATAAAAATAATTCCATTGAAAATGGGTAAAGGACTAGAAAAGATACTTCTCCATAAGAGGACATACAGATGGCCAATAGACATGAAAAGATGCTCATGGTCACAGCTAAAAACTTCCTTTTCATTCCACAAAGAAAACTTCTTTCAGACCTATATTGTAAAACTGGCCTTCCTCACTAAAATGTCACTGTTTTTGAAGTAAGAACTTCCTTTTCATTCCACAAAGAAAACTTCTTTCAGACCTATATTGTAAAACCGGCCTTCCTCACTAAAATGTCACTGTTTTTGAAGTAAGAACTTCATTTTCATTCCACAAAGAGCTGTTTTCAGACTTAAATGGTTAAATTAAATATATCCATATGCACTTGAGGTATAAAAATTTTGTTAGTAGGAGGTGAATAATTGGGACAAATTTCTCTGTCTATTCGGAACAGCAAGGACTTCATTACCGTGTAGCAGCCAGTGGTAAAATTCTGGGACAGCCCGAGGATGTGTCACCTAATTAACTTAGAAGCAGAGGCCTCTTGAAGGACAGGCAGTATTGCAGTAGGGGCCTCGCTAGAAATCTACATCAGAAAAGCCGCTCTCAAAGGCACACACAGGCCATTCAAAAGGCAAAATTATAATGCCTGATGAGGGAGGGAAAGGAAAACTACATTAATGTTCAAGGGATGAAAATTAAAATGACACTCAGATGCCATTTTATTTTATCAAATTAATAAGATTGGTAGCAATTATATTTAAGGGTAAAGTGTGATGAGAAATCTCATGGACTGCTTATGAAAGTAAAAATTGGTTTATTTTTCAGAAAGCAATTAATTGTTTTAATAATTGATTCAAATGGCCATACATTTTCAATCAATAATTATAGTGCCATGATGATATTCTTTAAAGAACTTGGAAAAGTGGATAAAAATGTTTTCACACAAACATTGCAGTGCTAATTATGATGGGAAAATTAGAAACACCTGAATGTCTAAAAACGAGAATTTTAATTATGGTATTATAAATTTTATAGGCATTTAAAATGTTAATGGAGAATTTTTAATGACGTGGGGGAAATGTGACAAGGTAAGTGATGCAGTATTATTCCACTGTGTTAAAATATGTATAGAAAAAGACTAGAAAGTGTCAAAGTTTAGAGTGGATATCTCTAAGAGCAGGGTCATAAGTGATTATTTTCTCTTTTTTATATTGCTCTCTATTTTTCACAATAGATGGGCATCATTTATTTTTTTAAATATGTTTTTAACTTATTTTTAGAGAGAGAGAAACGGAGAGAGAAAAAATCAATTGGTTGCCTCCTGCACACACCCCTGTCAGGGATAGAACTCAACACCCAGGTGTGTGCCATAACTAGGAATCGAACCTGGTGACCTTTTGGTGCATGGGCAGTTTCCAACCTTGTAAATCTCATGACACATATGATGCTTAACCAATTGAGCCACCTTGGCCAGGGTTGGAGGGGCGTCATTTTAAAAAGCTGAATATAAAGTGACTAGAGGCCCGGTGCACGAAGATTCGTGCCAGAACGGGCCTTCCTTCCCCGGGCTGCAGCTCCGCCTTTGCTCTGCCCAGAGCCGCCTTCCCGCCTCCCACGCTGCCCAGAGCCCCGCCCCTGGGCTGCTCAGGGACTGTGTATGCAAATTCACCTGCCATCTACTCTAGCAAAACGGACCAGACATCCAGCTACAGTCGGCTATTCATTCAACAATATTTATTAAGCATCTCCTGTGCATTGAGCCCATGATGTGCACTTGGGATACAAGGGTAGAGAAGACACCCAGACACAGGCCAGCCCTCAGCAAGCTTACAGTCTAGTGAAGATACAGTGCATTCCTTTTCTAGGCTATCTTACTAAGTTCCACGGACTGAGTGGCTTAAAGGAACAGAAATTAATTTTCTCACAATTTTGGAGGTTAGAAGTTCAAAATCAAGATGTCAGCAGAGCTGGTTTCTTCCAAGGTATCTTCCCCTGGCTTATAGACAGATATCTGCCCATGTCTTCACATCATCAAACTGTATACATGTGTGGGTCCAAATTTCCTCTTTTTGTAAGGACACCAATCATATTGGATTCTGGCCAACCCTAATGACCTCATTTATATTGACTTATCCCTTTAAAGATCTTATCTCCAAATACATCACTTTCTGAGGGCTTGAATGTGCTGAAGTTAGAACTTCATCATATGAATTTGGGTTAGACATGGCTCAGCCTATAACATATAACAAACAGAAATTGCATCATGGCTGGAAAAGCTATGCGTCAACAATCACCATTATCACTGCACTCCAAGCACTACTGGTTGTGCCTAGGGTACAGTGTTGCTTATACTGTACTATAATGCTTGATACTCTTTTTCTGTGTGTTTGTATGTTTTTATCTTCTTTATTTAACAGGTTAACAGGAACCAAACAGTTTTTAATCAGTTATGATGAAATGTGACTGATATTTTAAATTTATCTTATCTTCTGAGTGGCAGAAAATGAATATTTATTCTTTCAGGCCTGATATTACAAAGTCACTCATTATTTGTCAGAGCATAAATTGGGTTATGAATTGACACCTGTTGAGTTCCAAGATGAGCATATATCTTGATTCCCAAGAAGGTTCTAAGTCTCTAGAGTTGTAAATTAACAGAGGTCTGAGGAACAAGTTCTGCCAAGTCTAATAACTTTTCTGTGGGTTCATTGTTAACCATTTTTAAGTTTCAGAAGAATATTTCTTTATGATACTATATATAGATTTTACCTCATTCAGATTCCACTTCCTATATTTCTTTTGGTCTCAAGTCCTTCATGGCTGAGGCAGGCTATAAGTAAATTCATTAAAAATAAAACAGATTCTGGATAGATCACAGTTGGAAAATGTTTGTTATATTGCATTTATATGTACAAATAATTGCTCCTCTGCTCCAAGGACAGAATTTTACCTAATTCTTTGAAAAGCATTAGAAAAACAGCGTAGTGGTGGTTTAAGGCCTGGGCTATGACAGCAGCAGCAACAGCACTTTCTACCTCCAGCAGGACCCTGAAGATGAAAGAAATGAACCCAGGAAGAACCCTTAGAATAGTATCAGGTGCACAGTGCTGAGTGCAATATGTGAGAGCTGTTATTATTAGACTTTGCAAATCAGACTTTTCATTTTTACTCCTTTCCCATGCTGTGTTCAGACTTAGCTCTTGTCAGTTATCCAATATCTAGTTCAGAGTCAAGAGTGAGTGCTTCATGACAACTTAGAGGCCTTCTGTTTGATTATAATTTAATCCTAGCTAATAAAAGAATAATATGCAAATTGACTATACCTCTGCCATGCCCACAAGCCACACCTACCAGCCAATCAGGAGCAAGAACACAAATTAACTCAACCAAGATGGACACGGCCATGGAGCTAGAGCGAGCAGGAGGCTTGGGTTTCCCTGGCAATAGAGGAAGCCAAGCTTCCCACACAGCTTGGCCAGCCCTGGACTCCACTCAAGGCTACAAAGTTTCAATTATAGAAGACAAATAAATCCCAACAAAAATGGCTGTGGCCACAGAATGAGCAGGAGGCTTGGATTTCCCTGATGATGGAGGAAGTCAAGCTTCCTGGCCTGCCCTGGCCTCCACTCAAGGCTACAAAGTTTTAATTACAGAAGATAAATAAATCCCAGATAGCAGGGCCTCCACTTGGGTAGCCAGGGGATGTGGCCTGCCTTCAAACCACCACAGACCCCTTGTCCAGGCCACTCCATGCCCCACGGGAACCCCACTCTGATTCGGGACACTCTTTAGGGCAAACTAGCTGGCCCCCACCCTTGCACCAGGCCTCTACCCTATCTAATAAAAGAGTAATATGCAAATTGACCATCATGCCAACACATAAGATGGCTGCCCTCATGTGGACACCAGATGGCAGCCACAAGATAGCCAACAGTGGAGGTCAGTTGGCAGGGACCAGGCCTGCAAGGGGGGGAAGTTGGGGGCAAACGGGCCTGCAGGGAAGGGCAGTTGTGGGGGACCAAACTTTCAGGGGAGGGCAGTTAGGAGTGACCAGGCTGGAAGGGGATCAATTAGGAATCAATCAGGCTGGCAGGGGAGTGGTTAGGGGGTGATCAGACTGGCAGGCAGAAGCGATTAGGGGCAGTCAGGAAGGCAGGCAGGTGAGCAGTTGGGAGCCAGCAGTCCTGGATTGTGAGAGGGATGTCTGACTGCCTGTTTAGGCCTAATCCTGGTAGGGAACTCCATGCCCCAAGGGAATCCTCACCCTGATCCGGAAGACCCTCCGGTAAGATTGGGCCTAAATGGGCTGTCGGACATCCCTAAAGGGGTCCCAGATTGGAGAGGTTGTAGGCTGGGCTGAGGGACATCCCCCACCTCCCATCCACGAATTTCGAGTACCAGGCCTCTAGTAAGGGAAATAATTGACCTATTTGAAATTCAGCCTTTGGCTAGCTGGAGCCACACAATTGCAGTGCTTCTCCTTTCAATGACTAGCAAAATTAAATTTGTCTGACTTGGAAGTATAGTTTCAGGTGTTCTTCCATGACCTTGTAGTACCTCTTATTCCCCTGGACCCCTCCATGCCACCTGTGAACAGTCACCTACAGGATAGTCGCTCACACTGCTTGCTTTTCCTTAAAGTTGTCATGTGAGTCTATGGGACTCATTTCGTCCCAATCTCCAGGGCTTTGCTGTTGGTCTTCCCAGTTTGCAATGCCCCTTTCCCTCTTCCCTACATTATCCCTCCTGTATTTTCAAGTGGGACCCCAAAGCTCCAGAATCATATTGTTTTTATTCCTCTGCCTAGTCCCTGATTGTTACCTATGTATCTTTTATGTTATGGTAATTTGTCCACATAAATTATCACTTTAAAGATGTTTCTTATTTGTACCTCTTTTTCTCCCTGTTAGATTGTAGGATTCTTAATAGTAAAGCACTTGACCCTGAATTCTTTTGTAGTTTATCCTTCTATAAGCAGTAAATATTACTTACTTTGTGTGTTTTTTAATTACTTTTCTCTCCTATTCTCAACTTTGTAACTTAGCCTTTCTAGGTGGTTTCCACCTTGTGGTTAATGTGTATGGAGTGTTTTCTACCATCTTGTATCTCATATCCTCAGTATCTTCTGATACCTATTTTACATTTTTTATTTTAATGGTTGCAAAACATGTCCAATTTATTTACATGTCATACCAGTGAAATTAAAGAGTTGAAATGTTTCTCAGAGTACAAAGGGTAAAAACAGTGCCCTATTGCAGGTAGAACTGAGCCTTCTTTGTGACCTGACAGCATTCTTTCTCAAATACCTTTCATTTCTCTCTCTTTATTGGACTGAAGATTATGTCTTATAGTTTTATTAATCTCTAGCACTTGGCACATTACCTAGAATATAGTAAGTGCTTAATGAATTTTTATTGAAGAAATGAAAGGTTAAGCAAAGAGATTATACCCATGAAAATAGTAATACTTAACTGGGCTTCTTTGTTTCCCAAAAATTTGCTTTAGACCAGTGGTTGGCAAACTCATTCGTCAACAGAGCCAAATATCAACAGTATAATGATTGAAATTTCTTTTGAGAGCCAAAATTTTTAAACTTAAACTTCTTCTAATGCCACTTTTTCAAAATAGATTTGCCCAGGTCGTGGTACTTTGTGGAAGAGCCACACTCAAGGGGCCAAAGAGCTGCATGTGGCTTGAGAGCCACAGTTTGCTGACCACAGCTTTAGACTATTGCTTTAAAGTGTGGGTCCTGGAGCCAAGCTGACATGATTTAATATCACACATCTATCACTTTGTAGCTGGTCATGGAGATCAAATGATTTCTCTGAGTCTAGTTTCCTCATATCTAGTTTCCTAAAGTCTTAGGGTTGGTAGATTTTAATACTTAGATTAGTACTTAGAATATAGTAAATACTTATTACATTTAAATGATATTAAAATGTATTAATATTTACTTATACAAGTAGACAAAGAAAATACTGTCACACCATTATCACCATCTGCATTTATTGCCTACTTAGGATTTGACTAAATTCTCCAAAGGGTAATTCACCTGTCAACTTTGGACCTAGGTTTGGGAATTGGAAAAGAGAGTTTTTATTCAGATAACTAAATAGTGATATGAATATTTAGAAATTTATTCATAATTAAATTTTTGAATTAAATATTTTGAAAAAATATACATAACATGAAACTTACCAACTTAATAATTGTTAAGTGTACAGATCAGTGACATGAAATACATTCATATTGTTATGCAAGCATCACCACTATCCATCTCCAGAACACTATCGAAAGAACAAAACTGAAATTCTGTAAGCATTAAACAAATAAATCCCTATTCCCTTCTGATCCCTTCTCACCCCTCCCCTGGGCAACCATCATTCTATTTCCTGTCTCTATGAATTTGACTACTCTAGGTATCTCATTATATAAGTGGAATAACACAATATTTGTCCTTTTGTGTCTGACTTATTTCACTTGGCATAATGTCTTCAAGATTATCCATGTCCTAGAATGTGTCAGAATTCATTTTTTTAAGGCTGAATACAATTTTTTTATTTTAATGGTTGCAAAGCATTTCCTTTCTATTGCTGTGTTTCAGTGTTTCCCCTTTTTGAACAACTCTAATGAAAGTTGAGACCTGAAATAATAGTGGAAGATTGAAAAATAAAACAAACACAACACAACACCTCCAGTATCCAGGAAATCTGATTCAGAACATACATTTTTGCCTTTATAAAAAATACAGACATATAAGATTTTGTTTTAGAAACAACAGAGTTGTTAAAATGTATGGCTTTTTTGTTTTAACAGTGATTACCACATCATCTTGGTCAATATATTTACTGACCATAAAAGCAGGAAAATGTGCATTTACTTGATAATATTCAGAATGAGTTGGCAACTGAGCTCTGAGCTCTGGGATTCACAGAAAGGTGAAATGAAAAATGCTTTAACCTGCCAAGACTTGAGTTTAAGTCCTTAAGACTGTTTATTTTCCCAATAATTGCTAAGATTATTAAATTGCAAAACTGGATAAGGAAATATCTGCCATGAGTTTTATTTCAGACAGCAAGCTATTAAAATAGCGAGAAGAATAGCAAGACATCAGGGAAGTTAAGGACAAAATTACATATAACAATCTTGTTATCTTAAAATATATTTTTCAATATAAATGAGTGCTCTATAAAGTGCCCGAGAACTTCTTAGGGTGTGGATGTTCTCTTTTTCTCACAGAAATCCAACTTTAAATTGGATTTTATTTTTTAACCTAGGTGGTAGAAACATTTTTGCATTCATTGTTTATATCCTGCCTACTACAAAAATTTGGGGGGCAATGAGAGAATACTAAAGAATGTAATTTAAGAAATCTGAATGTAAATTCTCCAGCATGTCTTTTGTTGTCCAGGCACTGACCTTTCCTCTGAAAGGATTAACAGAAACCTTAATGAAGAACATTAACTGAAGATTGTTGGGAAATAGTTCAGCAGCTTCTCAAATGGTATGGCTGTTTCTTGTCTACCTGGGATTGGTCAATTAGGATTTTCTTGGCTTGTAAAAACAGTAACCATATGCTCTAGATTTTTCTGGGACAGCCTTAATTAAAAATATTCTTTCCTGCTGTTAAACCATGTGTCAAACCATGTGTTCTGGTATTTTTTCCCCACCTCTTTTGATCCGTCAAATGTTTTCTCAATAATCGCTGCCTATAGTTAACCCTCACTGGTTTATGAGCCCTTATGCCATGCCAAACCCTTGTGCTAAATAACAACTGAGAAAAAGACTGCCCTTAAGAAATTTATAGTTTAAACACAGAGATAAAAAGGCAAGCTTATGACCTGAACAAGGTAAACAGGGCCTTCAGAAAGGTCTAAATAAGGACTCTGGGAATTTGGAGAAGGTGAGATGACTACTTGCCGGGTTGTAGAAAGTGCCACTGGATTTAGCAAGAGCTTTAATGAGGAGATGGCCCCTGAGCTGGGGCTGGAGGATTGGGAGCTGGAGAGGCAAAGAGGCAGGATGGCTTGGGGGAGGCCAGCCTTCCAGGCAGAGGGCTCAGAGTGAGTCAGGAGAGGTGCTCAGGCTGGAGCAAGTGCAGAGCTGGCATCTGCAAGTGGTGACTTCTTCCTTTCTGCCCCTGGGAACCTTGCTTGCCCCACCTAGTTGCAGCCCTCAGAAGGGAAGAATTTGGGGTGGCTAGAATAGAGTGAGCGAATGACCAATGATGAGTAAAGAGAGGTACAGGAAAGCATTGTCCTGGTATTTTTAATGGAAAATATGGTCAGCTGACCCATAATTTTCAGTTTTTCTCTAATGGTTAAGAGAATTTAATTTGCCATGTTTATGCATTTAATGTGTTAGATTTTAAGAGTTATTTAAATATTGGGAAGTACTCATCTATATATATATATATAATCTTAAGTGACTGTCCAACAGTTTGACCAGTAGCACTGACCGCCAGGGGGGAGATGCTCAATGCACAGGCATGGAAACATGAAACAGACTGATGAATCTTAGAGGGAAGAGGGGGAAGGGGAAGGTGGGAAGCGATTAATCAAAGATCTTATATGCATACTAGAGGCCTGGTACACAGATTTGTGCATCAGTGGGATCCCTCAGCCTGGCCTGTGGGATTGCATTGAAACTGACAGTCCGACATCACCAGAGGGGTCCCAGATTGTGAGAGGGTGCAGGCCAGGCCAAGGGACCCCACTGGTGCATGAATTGTGCACCGGGCCTCTAGTTGAGTTATAAAGTTGTTCTGCAGACATTTGAAGTGTTTCCAATAAAAATCAACTCTTAAATTTATAAATGCAGTTTAAAATGTTTAAGGGGATTTAATTATTCAAATTTGTACTGTTTAATTTAGTTTCTTTAACATCAGCTAATCAAATATTAATCAAAAAAGTGAAAGATTATTTTTTAAATTTTCTTTTATTTTAAAAAATTTATTTATTTTTAAAATATATTTTTTATTGTTGATAGTATTAGAGATATCTCCCATTTCCCCCGCCCCCCCCAGCCCTACCTCCTCTTTCCAGCCTCTATACACCTACCCAGGTCTTCACTACTCTATTGCCAGTGTCTATGGGCTATGCATATAGAGAAATTAATTCTTAATTTGCATAACAAGTTTATTAATTTAAACTCAAGAAAAACTGAATTTTTAATTTTATAACTAAAAAAATTAAATATTAATTTGATATCTCAGTAAGTGTAAGTAGTTTTCAGGGATGTAAAGTATAGCATAGGGAATACAGTCAATAATCTATAATAATAAAAGCATAATATGCTAATTAGACTGGACGTCCTTCCGGACGAAGCCTGGGCCGTGAGGGAAGCCCAGGTCCCAGGTGCCAGAGGGAAGCCAGTGCCGGCAGCCAGGAGAAGGAAGGCCTACTCTTGCACAATTTTCATGCATTGGGCCTCTAGTATTGTGATAACTACAGAAGATGTCAGATAGGTACTAGATTTATCAGGGTGATCACTTCATAAGTGATATAAATGTCTGATCACTATGTTGTACACCTAAAAGTAATGTAATACTGTATGTCAACTGTAACTGAAAAATTTAAAAAAATTTAAAAGATGGAAAAAAAGTGTAGTTTTTTGTACTCCTAAATATTCCTTTTCTGTTGAAGACATAAAAACAAACAAGTAAACCTTTTGACAATAGCAAAAGACAAGTTCTCAGTATGTTTGAATATTGGTGACACCTAATTTTCCAAGTCTCTTTGCTCCTTATGGCCCTGAAATATCTGGGACATAAATGATCCACAACAATCCTCTTAATCTAAGGAAGAGAATTATTAGCACTTTTTAGATTTTCTGTGAAATGCAAAGCTTTTTTAATCATAGGGCAGGGATGGTAATATGTTTGTATTGCAAATTAGAATTGCTCACTTGGTTTGTAAATGATCTGTTTTAATACAGGCCTATTACAAAATAAATTACCAAAACACTTTTATAGCTAGAAAGTCTCAGACGTGTCACTTCTTTCTCTTCTTCTCCCACCTCATGGATTCTCTTCTTGGGTGCAACACCACCCACAGTTTCTCTTCTAGGATGCAATACAAGTGAAATAAAAAATTGTGGCACCAGCAGATGCAAACACAAATGCAAAGCCTGATGTCTTCAATTGGAAAAGCTGAAACTGTATAATTCTCTTTTATCACTTCTAGTCTGTGCACATCTGCTCATATAACACTGCAAACTTAGCCACTGCCATGGGCAGGCACACTGCGCGTCATTAACTGCCTGGCCAGACCAAGACTTACTCCATGCACTGTATCTTCATACCAGGGTGATTGTGCAGTAGTAGCACATAGCCCCCACTATGGCCGATCACACCGTAGATGGCTACACATTTATTTGCTTTGAACCTTCATGTTATTCATACATTTATTAAGAAAAAAATTCCTACAGTACTACCTTCTGGATTAGTTTAATTGAAGAGTACCCTGTGATTTCAGGCAAACTGTAAAATATACAACAAACAAACAAAAATTACCATATATTAGTACTTATCTATGTGAACCAGTGTATCCTTGCTACTGCAAAACCAAAATAAAATGGATGTTTGGATGCTCAAGCTAATACAAGAATGCAGCTCTCTTCCATCATCCTAGAGGTAAAACTTTTGTGTTTAATCAACTTCCTTTATCTTTTGGTTGACCTTACTATAACCATATGTTATACATGTAAAACTATAAAATAAATTGTCCTAATAAAAAGACAACTCCCCCCCCTCCCTGCTTTGCACATTGGGATTTCATATAAAATTTAATTTTTAGAAAGGATTGCCTGCTAATAAATGTTTGAAAAGCCACTAACTTACATCAAACTAACAGCTTCCTAGTTTTCTGCTAGGTTTCTTCCCTTTCCCTCTTTATTTTATGCAGCATACCACCAGCAACATATATACATTTTCCTGAAGATTTCATGGCATTTCCTTCTTCTTCTATCTATAAGGGCTCCTGTGGACTCTAAATTAAATTCAACATTTTGAACTTGGCTTTCTAGGCAGAAATAATCTGAGTTTATTTTAGATATCAAATTTTGTTGGTAACCCACACAGATCCTCTAGTCTGGGAAAGGTAGCTATGATGCTCTGCCTCCACTATTTCATTTTAAGAGAGAGAGAGAGAGAGAGAGAGAGAGAGAGAGAGAGAGAGAGAGAGAGAGAGAGAGAGAGAGGTTGGTTGCCTCCTTATGTGCCCTGACCACGTCAACCTGCAATCTAGATATGTGCCCTGACCAAAATCAAACCTGCAACTTTTGGTGTATGGGATGGGACAGGATGGGACAATGTTCCAACCAACTGAGCCACCTGGCTGGGGCTGCCCCCACTTTTTTATCTCCTATGACAAATTTTTGCTAATCCCCCTGCATTGAGCTACCACCGTCCTGGCCCACAAGTTGACTTGTAAAATGAAGCCCATTTGCCACTGTCTCTTTTCTATGTCCTGTGTGCTCTGCAGTTCCATCATTCTATCCTTAAGTCTGAAAGTTCTCTACCTTTCCCTTTCAACTACCCTCACTCCTCCTTTGTCTTCACAGACCACAGAACCATAGACACTTTATTAACTTCCCGAGTCCATGATGATCTCCTCTTCCTACAGGTTTACTAGCATAATTTAATTTTGTCAATAACCCCAGGATATTTTTTCCAGTGATTTTTAGAGAAAGTGGAAAGGAGGAGAGAGGGAGAGGGAGAGGGAGAAGGAGAGGGAGAGGGAGAGGGAGAGGGAGAAACATCCATGTGAGAGAGACACATTGATTGGTTGTCTCCTGCACGCACCCTGACCAGGCTGGGGTTTGAACCAGCAACCCAAGTGCATGCCCTTGATGGGCAATCAAACCTGTGACCCTTCAGTGTTCTGGTTAATGCTTTAACCACTGAGCACACTAGCCAGGGTGCCTAATAGCTTTCTTTTTTCTATGGTCTTCCCACCAAGATCATGGACTTCTGTATTTCTTCACAAGCTTGTGGTGACTGTAGGGATCTATTCTTGAAGGATGGAAAGAGTTCTTAATGCAATTACCTGTCCTGAATTTAGTCTCAATTCTGTCACTCAATAAGTTTGCAATTCTACCAGCTCACTTAAACTTCCATAGTCTCACTTTTTCCTCTGTAAAAGAGGATAACAATATCTGTTGTGTTTTAGAGTTCTCATACATGGAAATGGTCTGCTGCTTGTTTGGCTAGTTACCTTACTGGAATCACTATGGATGAAAAACTGATCCTCACGTCATTCCAGTTCAGAAACCCAATCTTATTAACACAATTAGAGCTGATATAGAATGTAAGCATCTGACTCACGAGACTAGTAATTCTCTTTGCTTCATTTCTACATTTTCTCCCCAGGTGACATCTCTAATCCAAGGCTTCAAATGCTTTTTATACACCAGTGACTGAGAAAGTCCGAACCTCTCTACTCAACTTCATTGCCACATATCAAAATGGCCACTGGACATTTTCCCTGAGAGATCTCACATGCTTCTCAAACT
This sequence comes from Antrozous pallidus, assembly GCA_027563665.1. Classification (NCBI taxonomy): domain Eukaryota; kingdom Metazoa; phylum Chordata; class Mammalia; order Chiroptera; family Vespertilionidae; genus Antrozous; species Antrozous pallidus. The sequence continues at coordinate 10,474,167 of CM050519.1, forward strand.
TAATATATTCAAACTGAACTCTTGTTCACCTCTACATACACACTCAGAGCTGCATTTCCTTTTGTATATTAGTGAATGGATGGTGACTCTTCAACCCAATTGCTCAAGCTAGAATCCTGAAACTGTTCCTTCAAGCTCCTCCCCTATATCCAATCCATCGCCAAGTCCTAGTAATCCTATTTTCTAAACATATCACAAATTTGTCCCCTTCTGTCTACAGCACTATTCTTGTTCAGGTTACCATTATCCCTTGGCTGGACTATTGCAAAATTCTCCAACCTGGTCTTTCTATTTTTAATTTGCTGCCTCCCTCCAATTCATTCTTTGTGTAGCAACCAGAAGAATTTTTTAAAAGCACAAATGTCATCATGTCTAATCATATTCAAAATAAATCCAAAGTGCCTTCAAGTGGTCTCATAAGCCCTTTGTGATCTGGTTGCTGCTACTCCTCCAGGCTCATCTCATCTGACCCTTCTCTTCCCTGATGTCTTCCAGCTTGTACTGGCTTTCCAGATTCTTAAACACCCCCAAACTCTTTACTACCTTCTGTCTGATAGCTTTCCCTGCATTTCACTGTCTGGTTAACTCCTTCACTTAAAGTGTCAGAAAAAAGTGTCAGAAAAGCCTTTTTTAATCTTCTAGTAAATATACCACTTAGTCAAAACGTTTTTTTATTATGTGATTCCTGATTTGTCTGTCTCCCCTCTAGATTGTAGCATGAGGGCAGTAACTATTTACTACTAACACTGTCTGATGCCTGCTACCCACTAGGGGCTCAAGAAGTATTTGAAGACTGACTAAATTAATACACATCTACTTACTTTCTAGTGATTAGTAAACAAGTTATTTTTCCAAGTATCTGAAAAGCTGATCAAAGGAAAAGTACTGGCTTGATAAGCATGGAAAATTAGAATCTAGGTATTTGCAGAGTGTCAGAAAACACTTTGTTCCATGAATTCTACCTCTTTTGTCTCAGGTGATCATCCCTTTTGATTGGATTAGGCTGGATAAGCATTACCAATTCTTCCCTTCCCACTTCAGTTATCTGCCCTTCTAATAGGTTCTTGTGACTACAAACAACTGTGTTGCTTCATACAGTCATATTACAATACCATTGATCGGGTAATAGAATTAGTCTACTACTAATAACAGTAATTACAACCACAAATGTTTCTATAATACTTGATGATTTTCTAAGTACATAATCTCCTTTAATCTTGGAGTCAAGGACTGAAGATGTATCTGCTACCTTGATTTATTTGGATGGTTTCCTAAGCTTTATCTGCAGCGGCTTATATCCAATTCATCCCTGCAGACCAGTTGAAGGCTGGCCTAAACAGGCAGTCGGACATCCCTCGAGAGATCCCAGATTGGAGAGGGTGTTGGCTGGGCACCCCCGCCCCGTGCACAAATTTTGTGCACCAGACCTCTAGTTGAAAATATTTGAAGAAGTGCAAGGTTCTTAAAAGATGGCTTTAGCTGCAGTGAGGAGAAGGTGGAGCTCGGCTGGGAGGCTGTTGTAGTCTTCTGGGAGCGAGAAGCTGGTGGTGTGGGCAAAGGTTGTAGAGAAGGGAATAGGTTCAAATATGTCTAGGAGGCACAATGAATAGAACTTGGTGACTAATGGACGTAAAGGATGAGAGGAAAGGAGAAGTCAAGGTTTCTGACTTTAGCAAGGTTTTGATAATGGAAATAGAAATGGATAATAGAAAGACAAACAGATTTGGGTGAAAGGAGGGACAGGATGAGGACTGAATTTCAGGATGTTCAAATAGAGGTGGTTGTGACCAATATGCAGTTGGATTATAAGGTCTGAAGTCCAGAAGGAGTAACAGGCTATGGAATTTCTTTAATTCTAAGGTGGGACATTTTTTATGTTTACCATTTCCAAAATTAGAATTAAAACAGTTTGTATATTAAAATAGTGTCTTAATGGTGAACCATAATTGATAGTGTCTTAAAATAGGGGATATTACATTAAATAAGAATGTTCCATACAAACATAATTTGTATTTAATGCTGTTTTGAGAAATTAGAGGGGAAAAAAGCCTTTAAAACACCGCTTTATTTTGAATAAAGATTATATTTAATGAAACTAAAATTCAGCACCAGCACTGAATTTTATCACAAATGCCAAACTGGTTAAGTCTAATTTAATGAGTAGGCTTGAAGTGTTTGTTTCTTTTAAGTAAGTCCAAATCATTTCTTCCTCCTTTTCTATCTCCAACACAATTTTTCATACAACATTAACTTAATTAGCAGTCTCTGTCTCCACATTATAAAGGTATGCTTTGTCAACCTTTGATAGAATAATGTGCCTTTAAATCATAGGAACTTAAATTAATAGGTTTTAATGTGGTATGCTTACCTTTTCCCTGAGTATAAAATGCTGAATCTTTTCATGTAATTGTGGCAGTGTTTCACATACCCCTCACCCCCATCCTTAGGCATCTAAGTGGGAGAAAAGATAAAGAAAGAGTACACTTAGTGTAGAAGAAGAAAAGGACTACCAGACATCCCTTTCTTATTATTTTTACAGCTGCATGGTAATCCATTCACACTTAAACTGCTGATGTGAATGACTTTGAACATAGTGTACCAGTTAATAATGGCGGATTCTGTAATAAAAGAAAACATGATAATTTCAAAAGAAACATCAAAAGTGTTTTATTCAAAGTAATATCCATCACTAGCTACACATTTCCCCATCTTTCAGGTAATTTGTGGATTCCGTCCCAATAGAACTTTTCTTGTTTTGAGGCAAACCATTCAGAGACCCTATTTGCCATTCTTTGTATGTTTTGAAGTGCTGCTCAGAAAGTGTATGTGCCATCAATCGGAACAGTGGTAATATGAAGGAGCAAGGTCTGGTGCATACAGTGGATGGGTTAAAACTTTCCAGGCAAGATCTTTTTAACATGTCTTTAAATGATTTTGAAGTCTGTGATGATGTGTTATCATGAAACAAAATTACTTTGCCGTGTCTTCTGGAACATTCTGGTCGTTTCACAATCAAAGCGTGATTCAAATTAACTATTTGTTGTCAGTAGTGATTGGTGTTAATGGTTTCGCCTGGTTTTAGAAGCTCATAATATACCACACCTTCCTGATCCCACCAAACACAGAGCATTGTCTTCTTTCTGAAGTGATTTGGCCTTGCAGCTAATATTGATGGCTGACCTGGGTTGTGCATTAGGGATTCTCAAAATAAATCCATTTTTCATTGCCAGTCACAATTTGATGCAAAATAGACTTTCTTTTGTGCTGTTGAAACAACATTTTACTAATGACTTTTCGGTTTTCCATTTGTCTTTCGTTCAGTTGGTGTGGCACCCATTTTCCATTCTTTAAAATCTTTCCCATTGCTTGTAAAAAATTGGAAATTGTTGCTGAGCAACATTTAATCTTTCTGCAAGCTGTTTTTGAGTTTGATATGCATCTTCATCCAATATTGCTTGTAATTGTTGGTGTTCAAATTCTTTTGGTTGACTTGGACATTCTTTGTCTTTCACATTGAAATCATCATGTTTAAAGTGTTTAAGCCAGTGTTACAAGTATCTTGAAATGGAGGAAGTTCACCATAAGTTTCCCAACGTATGTGATAACTTTTTCTTCAAAATGAAGTAATGAATTAAAACTTCCTGCAAATGTTCTTTTTTTTTTTTTGGCACGAAATTCAACATTTTTAAGAGTAAAAATATCTATGATGTTAACACCTTCAGCAAATTTGACATATGAAGTTTTGAAGCTTGCTGTCAATACAACAAAATAGCATACATATCAAATCACATGTATATCAACATATGCGTAACTCCATCTATTGAAAAAATTCACATTATTAACTGGTATACCTAGTACTTCCTTTTGTGCGTATATGAATATATCTATAGGACCAATTCTTACCAGTAGAATTGCTGGTGAAGGATTATGTACATTTGAGAGTAGAAAGACATTGCTAAATTGTCTTCTGTTAAAATTGTACCAATTTATATTCTCATAGGCCATGAATAAAATGTTTATTTCCTCACAGTGCTGCCCACAAAGTATGTTATTAAAATTTTTGTTGTCAATCTGATAGGAAAGAAATGGTTTACCAGTATAATTTAAATTTTCTTTCCTTTTATTATGGGAGGAAGGGAGAGAGAGCAAGAGAGTGAAAGAAACATTGCTGTGAGAGAAATACATTGATCAGTTGCTTCCTGATTGGGGATCAAACCTGCAATATAGGTATGAGCCCTGACTGGGAGTCAAACTGTGACCTAGTATATGGGATGACATACCAACCAACTGAGCTACACCTGCCAGGGCTGAGCATCTTTTTATATTTATGAGCCTCCTCTATACACTTTTTTATAAACCGTTTGGATGTATACTTTTTCTATTTTTCTACTGGGTTTTGGTATTTTTCTTTTAAAATTTAGGAGTTCGTTTTTACCTGAAGGAAATTATCTTTTTGTGATAAAAGTTGCTAACACTTTTTACCCCCATTATGTCACTTGTCTTTTGGCTTTGTTTTTGGTGGTTTTTCTCCACATGTTAAAATTAAAAAAAATTTTTTATATAGTTGAATCTTTTTTTCTCCCCCTCAAAATATTTTTTATTGTTACAGGGGGAAGGCTGGGGGAGATCAATCAAAGGACTTGTATGTATGCATGTGAGCATAACCAATGAACGAAAGACACTGGGGCGGGGAGGGGGGCAGGTGGGGACATGTGCTGGGGGGTAAGGGAGGCTAGGGAGAAGATATTGGGGTGGAAAAAAGAAAACTTATGTACTACTATTAAATATAAGTTATACTGCAAATATATATATATGTGTGTATATATATATATATTATTGTTTAAAGTATTACAAGTAATAGAATATATGTTTTCTTTTTTTCACCTATTGTCCTCCCCCTGACTTCCTCTATGCCCCAGCACAAACCATCACCTGCCCCCCGCCCCAGTGTCTTTCATTCATTGGTTATACTCACATGCATGCATACATGTCTTTTGGTTGATCTCTTATAGCCCCTGCCCCCCAACCTCCCCTGACTTTCCACTGTAGTTTGACAGTCTGTTCAATGCTTCTTTGCCTCTTTATCTATTTCCTCCCTACTTATTTTCTTTAAAAAATCTTGCATCGACATAGTAGAAATAAACATATAAGAACAAAAAAGATTTGAGTCTCAATTTCAATGTCCAACAGTTCTGAGTCCCAGTTTCAATGTCAAATAGTTCTTTATGTGTACATGTCAGCAATGGTATCTGGATGGTGGATAAATGGTTTGGTCCTGGGCAACCTGCAGCAACGCATAGCTGCTGACTGCTAGCATGGCAAGGTGTCGTCAGTGTCTTCCATCACTGGACTGTTTCTCCTCTTGTCTTTGTGGTTGGAGCAGACCTGTCAATTCCTCTCTGTTGCAGGAATCCACATGGTCTTGAAGTTGTTTTCTCAAAATACACAAACATATTCTCGACCAAAAGTTAATAAAGCAATATTTTCTATAAATTTGACTTGGGATCCTTTTTATTTTTGCCCAATTGCTTTTCCTTTGGCTTATTTTGACACCATGTGTGTTTTTCATGGGTGCCTTGCTGTTAGCATTACAAATGGAAATTAATTATCTGAAGTAAAAAATTTCTCTATGTAATTTACTTACAGGATATTTTTCCTTATATGATATTACCATACTATTCTCCCCTTTTTTTGATTAATGAAGGCTTTTGGAAATTTTATAGTGCAGTCTTAGTAACTTTAAATTTTAATTTTTGCACAAAATATGACTGCTTTAGGTTCATTGCATGTTAAGCAATTTTAGGATGAGATGAACTAGCAATTAAATTTTAATTAATATTTTGAGGAGGAACCAAGATGGCAGCATAGGTAAACACTGCTGCCCCACACAACAATTTCAAAACTACAACTAAAAGACAAAACGGACATCATCCAGAACCACCGGAAAGCTGGCTGAGTGGAAATTCCACAAATAAAAGGAAAGATAAAAGGACACTGAGACTCAGAGGAGCTGTGGAGGGTGGAGCTGTGAAGACATGCAGAGAGAGAGGTGCGGAGACACCCATGAATGGAATGGGCGGGTGGCTGAATACCCAGCTGGTTTTCTCCAACAGGGAGGGAGACAAAGGCTCCCCACTGGACTGATCCCCAGTTCTGGGCAAGTCTCGGGGAACCCAGAGTCATACAGGGTGAAACGGGACTGTGAGGAGGACGCACACTGAGATTTGGGAGCTGCAGAGTGCGCGCTGGCGAAGAAGATGCATGGCTGGTTCTTTCATTCAGAGGAAAAAAACAAAAACACTGGACGACATTGTTTTCCAGTTTCGGGTGAGACTTTGGGTGTCCAGACTCACTTGGGGAGAAACTGGCCTGTCTGGCAGCAGGCAGAGCTCAGGAGCAGCTTTCTCTCAGAGGTGTGTGCAACTGTTGTTGCCGTGGGACACGGAGATCCAGGCACCGCTTAGGGCGGGGCTCATGGGAAACCAAGCTTGATTGCTCAGCCCAGAGACTTCGCCCCATCCAAGCTGAGCACAGAAGCTCTCCCATCGTAGAAACAGCTGATTCTCACAGCCAATTGGCCTGGAGGTCAACTCCTTCCAGTGATACCAACAACAATCTAGGCTTAACTACAACAAGACAATGCAGCCCATAAAGGGGTGCACCAAGAATATCCACCTCAGGTAACTGAGGAGGCTGAGCCACTGCCCCCTATAGGACACCTACCACACAAAGCTACTCGACCACCTCAGGGAAGAAGCCAAAATGCGGAGAAAAGGAAACAAATCACATTTGAAAGAAATGGAGGGGAAAAAACAACTGGACATAAATTTCAAAACCACAGTTGTAAGGTTTTTCAAGAGGTTCCTAGAAAAGACTGATAAATTTAACGAGACCTTCAAAGATATGAAAAAGGACCAACTAGAAATTAAGCAGACACTGACTGAAATAAATATTATACAGAGACCTAAAAGCAGACTAGAGGACCACAAGAATCAGGTCAAAGATTTGAAATACAAAGAAGCAAAAACCACTCAGCTGGAAAAGCAAGAAGCAAAAAGAATTTAAAAAATTGAAGATAGTGTAAGGAGCCTCTGGGACAACCTCAAGCATACTAACTTTCGAATTATGGGGGTGCCAGAAAAGAGAGAGAGCAAGATACTGAAAACCCATTTGAAGAAATAGTAACCGAAAACTTCCCCCACCTGTTGAAAGAAATAGACTTAAAAGTCCAGGAAGTGTAGAGAACCCCAAACAAAAGGAATCTAAAGAGGACCACACCAAGACACATCATAATTAAAATTCCAAGAGCAAAAGACAAAGAGAGAATAGTAAAAGCAGCAAGAGAAAAACAGTTAGTTACCTATAAGGGAGCACCCTTACAATTGTCAGCTGATTTCTCAACAGAAACTATGCAGGCCAGATGGGAATGGCAAGAAATATTCAAAGTGATGAATAGTAAGAACCTACAACCAAAATTACTCTACCCAGCAAAGCTATCATTCAGAATTGAAGGTCAGATAAAGTGCTTCCCAGATAAGAAAAAACTAAAGGAATTCATCACTGCCAAACCAGTATTCTATGAAATACTGAAAGATATTCTTTAAGAAGAGGCAGAAGAAGAAAAAGGTAAAGATAAAAATTATGAACAACAAATATGCATCTAGCAACAAGTGAATTTAAAAAATCAAGTAAATTAAAAATCTGATTAACAGAATAAACTGGTGAATATAATAGAACCAGGGGCATAGAAATGGAATGGACTGACAATTCTTGGTGTGAGAGATGCAGGAAGAGACTGGACAAAAATTGTATACCTATGGATGAAGACAGTGGTAGGGAGGTAAGGGCAGAGGGTGGGAGAAGAACTATGGGGGGGGGGTAAAGAGGAACATTGTAATAATCTGAACAATAAAGATTAAATTTAAAAAATGTAGTTAATATTTTGGGAACAGCTTTTTGCCTAGAATAATTAAATTTTCTGGCATATTCACTTATTTCCATTAGCCAATTTAAATTAATCTGAAAGCTTGATTACTATTTTGCTGTCAAATTTAATACTCAAACAGTAATCTTAGTTTACCCTGTAAATAATACTGTAAAGGATTATTTGCATTCTTGAGTAGGCACTGAGCATTCCTGGTGCTATCTGGATTTAGACATAGGTCAGCTGCTGCCAGTCAAGTCTCCATCTCTTACCTGGGTCCTGATCTGAGGTGGGCATGGTAGGCGAAGCAGTCTTAAGGGCACGATATAGTTGAATCTTTTATGACTTTTAAGTTTTATGCAATATTTCCTCACTCCAAAAACTATTTAAAATTTTTTTTAATGTAATTCATTTTTTCTTTAGTACTTTTATATTTTCATTTTTATACTTTTAAGTCTTTGCTACATATGGATTTTATTATATTTTTTTCCATTCGACTATATGGTTACCTCAATATTATGTATTAGATAATCAATTTTTCCCTTCATTGTTTTGAATTACTACCTTGAGACATGAACTTATAAAAGAGAAAGCTGTTATGGTTGGTACCTACCTGCCATTTAGACAAAAGAGAGTTCTTCCTATTTTGGGGAGGTGACAGTAGAGACATAGTGTTATCGGCTTGAAATGGTAAGATTTCTATGTTTGCTTTAATTCTTTATATGGCAAGGGTGGTACAGGGAACATAAAATTTTTTAGGACAGTTGGGAAACTGAGTCATACAATTTTTTGAATGTGTTGTTCTTTCTTTTCTGGATAGGGGAAGTCATGCTAATAAAAGAAAGAATTGAATAGAGAACTAAGCTACTTTTTGGGCCTCTGTTTTCATCTACTTGGTTACTTCCTCCCTTTATCAAGAAGTTCCTTGTCTATTTATTATATAACTAGGGGCCCGGTGCATGAAATTTGTGCACTGGGAGTGGGTGGTCTCTCAGCCCAACCTGCCCTGCCCCCTCTCACATATTGGGAGCCCTCAGGGGAAGTCCTACTGATGGCTAACTTTCCACCTTGGGCAGAGGACCTCAGCCAGGAGACCCCCAGTGTCCTGCAATCCATTGATCGCAGGCTCCACCCCAGCCCCGGCCTGCCCAGGCTGAAAGTCTTTGGCCACAGCTTTTGGCCTGGTCATGGGACCCTCAGCCCCCTCAGATCACTGGCTCCACCCCTACCCCCTCGGCTCTGATGGCTTACCTCACAGTGACCCAGGTGCCAGGATGTTTTTGGGACACAGGTGCTTGGTGCCTATGTATGCAAATTAACCACCATCTTTGTTGGGTTAATTTGCATACTCACTCTGATTGGCTATGGGAATAGCGGAGGTATGGTCAATTTACATGTTTGTCTATTTTTAGGTAAGATATCAATTTTGCTGTACTCCAACTATAAAAAAAAGAAACAGGAATGCTTAATAATTTACATCAGAAAAAGTAAAGTTTCTACTCATAAAATAAAACATTTTGACCACTGTTTCAGAGAATGAAGAATTTCCTCTTAACTAAAATTAATCTTGGCCCAGAATCTGTAAATAGTGGAACTTTCAACAGCCTCCTGCACACCCCTTACTGCGCTAAGAAAAAAAAAAAAAAAAAGAAGAAACTGCACATGGCTGACAGTGATCAGAGGTTGTGGCTTTGTCACATGTCACGTGCTGGTCTCCGGAAATGGTCTAGGACAAGTAGTCCACTGACAGGCCACCTATTGGAGAGCTGCACAGGGGAGAAGAAATGGGCTTGGCCAGCTGAAGCTTAAAAATAAAAGTAATGTAATCCCCCGAAGTACTTTCCTAAAGACCTAGAGAAATTGAAATGGTTTCTCCCCTCCTTCTGTTTATATATTCTGACTACATACATGACCCTGTAGTAGCTTCTCTACTCTTTGTGAAGTCCTTGGTGTTAATTTCAATTTGATTTTACCTATATGTATTGGGGTAGGGAAAAGGAGGCTGAAAGGTAAGAGAAGCACATTGTGTTGATTCATCCCTATTGGATGTAGCCTGAAAACTCTGGGTTCCATGAACATCCCTACCCAAGGGGAATCTGAGGTCAAGTATAAACAGAGAGCAACCTGGAGCTCTTAAGCTGCTGCTGCCACAGTAGATTATTGATCAGGACTGACTTTAGCATAATAGAAACTTGTTTTTGCAAAACTGGAAAGTAGAGGAGTGTTGGCCTTGGTCTTGTTTTTTAAACCCCAAAGACACTTACTGACCTCTTACACTACAGGTGACCTTGACACTGATACATGATTCACTTTGAGACAGAGATAAGAATCTTTTTTTTCCTGCCATAGCTAGTGACCCAAAGTAAAAAAAGGTCAACATATTGAAATAACTACATTCCAAGTAAAAGATTAAATCTATATTATGCATTCCCAATTGAAGAGGAGAAGAAAAAGGGAATGTGTTAGTAGAAACAGTAGGAAGCAAGAGAGACAGAATATAGGAGGGATGTTAGGTTCAGCGGAAGAAAGTGACTGTTCACTCTTATATATACTTCCCTTTGAAGTGTCAAAAATTTTAAAAACAATTTCCAGTTTTCCATTGCTTTTATTCTTAACAGTTCTAATTGAAGCAAGCAAACCATCACCCACAGAAGTTATTTTCTAACCTGCAAAAGTAAGGACTAAAGTCAATTACTCCAAGCTCCTATCAGAATCCAGATGTTATGGCCTGAATGTTTGTGTTCCCTCTAAATTTCTTATGTTATACCCCTAAACCCAATGTGATAGTTATTTGTAAATAGGGTCTTTGGGAGTGATTAGGTATAGGTGGGGTTATGAGGTTGGCCACTCATGATGGGATAAGTGGCTTGATAAGAAGACAGAGAGGGCTTGCTCTGTTCACAGGCATGCACCAAGTAAAAGTCATATGAGGACATAGCAGGAAGGTGATAATCTATAAGCCAGGAAGGGCTCTAATCAGGAACTGACTCTGCTGACACAGGGATCTTGGACTTCCACTCTCCAGAACTGTGAAATAGAAATGTCTGTTGTTAGTTACCCAATCTTTGGTATTTCGTTATAACAGCCTGCTCTAAGACACCAGAGAACTCACGGAAAATACCTTTTGGCTAAAGGTCATGGTTAGAGTGACGATTGGGAGATGGCGTACGTATGTGTGTGCCACGAGTGTGCATTCAAAAGTTATCTCAAGCTTTCAAAAGTTGGCCTCTATAAGGTATCTGCATTTTTATTGTTATTGATTTCAGAGAGGAAGGGAGAGGGAAAGAGAGAGCTAGAAACATCAATGATGAGAGAGAATCATGGACTGGCTGCCTCCTGCACACCCCCTACTAGGGATTGAACCTGCAACCTGGGCCCCTGACTGGAATTGAACCTGGCACCCTTCAGTTTGCAGGCTGACACTCTATCCACTCAGCAAAACTGGCTAGGGCTGATGTAGGCCTCTTAATGCCAGGTTTCCTGCATATACAATAGAATAAGTCCCTATTGTTAGACTTTTTGGTGCCATTACAAGTGAAGATTTGTTTCCTTGTGGGTAAAAAAAAAAAGAATTTCCCAGTGTTTCTCAAAGAAAACATTTTTTAAAAAAAATTTCAACTCTGTCATAGGCCACAGATATTATTTCTATAAGAGATCCTCTGGACATATTTAGTTAAAATAGTTTTGTTGAAATACATTTTTTCAAATATTTATATAAAAATATTTTTCCCGGAGGAAACAAGATGGCGGCATAGGTAAAACACCTATCTTGCCGTCATACTCAACAATTTTAATACTACAACTTAACGAAAGAACAAACACCTTCCAGAATCACCATAAAGCTCGCTGAGTGAAAATTCCACAAATAAAAGTGAAGATAAGACACTGTGATTCGGAGGAGCGGCGGTGGACAGAGTTGAAAGATTCCCGTAGAGAGAGGTTTGGAGCGCGCGCCACTGGAGAGGGCGGGTGGCTGAAAACAGGCCAGTTTTCTCGAACGGGGAGACAAAGACGTCCCACTAGGCTGATTCTCCAGCTTTGGGCGAAGTCCAGGGAACCCACTATCACCCGGGGTGAAAACTGGACAGTGGGAGGGCACGCCGAAGCTCGGGTGCTGCAGGGGTCTGCTGGCTTGTGGAGAAGGCAGCTTGCGCAAACAGCTCGGCTGCGTGACCACACAGAGAGCACTCTACGACTTGCTTTCTCATTCGGAAAACTGTCAGACTGCTTTGTTTTACGACCCTGGGTGAGACATTGGGCATGCAGACTCATTTGGGGAGAGTCTGAATTCCCCGGCAGCTGGTGGAGCTTGGCAGCGTTTCTCTCTCAGAGGTGCTGGCAGCCATTGCCCATGGCACAGAGTCCCTGGGGCCGCATAGGGCGGAGCTAATGCTGTCTGCTTGGCCTGGAGACTCCGCCCATCCAACCTGAGCAGAGCTGAGCTTCACAGACAATTGGCCTGGAGGTCAACCTTCCAAGTGCTAACAACGATTAACCTGAGCTTAACTTCAGCAAGACTGTGCAACCCATATCCACCTCAGGTAACTGGGAGGTTGAGCTACTGTCCCTAGTAGAAAGTCTACCACACAAAGCTAATTGACCAACTCAGGGAAACAGCCACCATACAGAGACATAGAAAGAAATCAGATGTGAAAGAAACGGAGGGAAAAAAAACGGCTGGACATGGAATTCAAAACCACGGTTATAGGGCTTCTCAAGAGGCTCCAACAAAAGTTCGAGGCCTATAAGGAAATAAGCGAGACCGCAAAGGAAATGAATGACTCCTACAAGGATATGAACGAGACCTGCAAGGAAATGATCAAGACCAACGTGGAAATGAAGGAGACCCTCAAGGATATAAAGGAGACTCTCAAGGATATGAAAAAGGACCAACCAGAAATTAAGCATACACTGACTGAAATAAAAAATATTATACAAAGACCTAAAAGAGCTCTGGAGCACCCCAAGAACCAAGTTAAGGATTTGAAATACAAAGAGGTAAAATCCACTCAGCTGAAAAAGCAAGAAACCAAAAGAATCCAAAAAATTGAAGATAGTGTAAGGGGCCTCTGGGACAACCTCAAGCATACCAACATCCGAATTATCAGTTGCCAGAAAAAGAGAGAGAGCAAGACAATGAAAACCTAATTGAAGAAATAGTGACCGAAAACTTCCCACACATGGTGAAAGAAATTGACTTAGGAGTCCAAGAAGCCCACCGAACCCCAATATATAGCAACCCTAAGAGGACCACACCAAGGCACATCATAATTAAAATGCCAAGAGCAAAAGACAAAGAGAGAATATTAAAAGCAGCAAGAGAGAAACAGTTGGTTACCTATAAGGGAGCACCCATATGATTGTCAGTGGATTTCTCAACAGAAACGATGCAGGCCAGACGGGAGTGGCAAGAAATATTCAAAGTGATGAACAGCAAGAATCTACAACCAAGATTACTCTATCCAGCAAAGCTATCATGCAGAATTGAAGGCCAGATAAAGTGCTTCGCAGATAAGAAAAAGCTAAAGGAGTTCATCACCACCAAACCAATATTATATGAAATGCTGAAAGATATTCTTTAAGAAGCGGAAGAAGAAAAAGATAAAAGTGTAAATTAGGAACAACAAATACACATCTATCAACAAATGAATCTAAAAATCAAGTGAATTAATAATCTGATGAACAGGATAAACTGGTGAATGTAACAGAATCATGGACATAGAGAGGGAATGGACTGACAACTCTTGGGGAGAAAGGGGGTGTGGGAAGTGCAGCAAGAGACTGGACAAAAATCATGCATCTATGGGAGAGGACAGTGGAGGGGGGTGAGGGCGGAGGGTGGGATGGGTACCAGGTGGAGGGGAACTATAAGGTGAAAAAAAAAGGGAACAAAGTAATTAATAAACTGAACAATAAAGATTAAAAAAATAAAAAAAATAAAAAAAATATTTTTCCCAGTTCCTCATCTCCTGTCTGACTTCGTACACATGATAAGTGCTGCTTCTTGAGTAGCTGTTGCTGGGAAAGGAGAAGTTGTGTGTGGGAGGGAAAGAGAGGCTTTCCTCTCTTCTGCTATCATTGGCTTCTCAGGCTTTGCTTCTGTAAGATGACAGGAGTTCCACCCACTGAGCTAACACCCTGTGAAGCATGTAACTGCTATTCCCCTGAAGCATTTCCTAGCAGAAGCACACGCATGCTACCATGCCCCCACACTCAACAGACAACTGGGAAGCTGCTGCTGGCAGGGAGGGTATTGGTATTGAAGGTGGGGTAAAGAGTCATCACTTTCTACTCATTTTCTGGAACCTTCTATAGCAGAGTGCCATCAGAGTTGGTTAATGTAGCCTCTCATAGTCAATGGAGTCAATGGTAATTTCATCCCCAAGAACATTGTGGTTTGGAAGCAGTGACTTGCATTTAATGAAAACAGTAATTTCCCACTGCTTCTAGAAAACACAATTTGGCTCTTATTGCAGTGCAAAGTGTTTACATTCGTTCATACCAGCCCAGTGAAGTTTTCAAAGTTCAGAAATTTTCCTCACTATCAGTTGATCAATAACTACAGGAGAAAATTTCTTTGGCAGCAGAGTGAGAGGGTAAAACAGGACTGAGAAGACTCTTGCCACCTGAAGCAAGAGGAACTGGTTTTGTGCAACCAGTTTTATAACAGCAGTGGGGAAACTGCCCTCCAGGCGGAAGTGCTGCAACTGGCATATTCTGGAGTGTCATGCCTGACTCCTCCTCAGTCCTTGCCTTATGTCAACTGTACTTCGTCTCCCTTCGTTTCAACTCCAGAAATGCAACTTCCCTGACATGGTTGGTCAACAAGCTGAGCATCTCAGGCTGCCTCTGGCCACATCTTGCTTAGGCAAGCAAGCCACCTGAATTTAGGCTCCCAAGTGGAAATAATAGGTAGTTATCAAGAACAGAGGGCTCTTGCTTGGGCTTGCTCAGAAAACCTCCTTTGCAGACGAGGGTGGAGCTGTCTTTCTGGCTGCCTTGTTATGCACCCTTTGTCAAATTACAGGGAAGTTTAACTCGGTCAAATATTAACTCTTGTCCTGAAGGCCTTGATTGCTTTCCTTCAAAGAGATGAGGATAGAAAGTGTGTGTGTGTATGTGTGTGTGTGTGTGTGTGTGTGTGTGTGTGTGTGGTGGGGTAGGGAGGGAGAGGAAAAGAAAAGAAAGAGAAAGGGCATGTAAACAGCAAAAGGAGCCCTAGCGGTTTGGCTCAGTGGATAGAGTGTTGGCCTGTGGACCTAAGGGCAAACTGGAGGGTCCCGGGTTTGATTCTGGTCAAGGGCACATACCTCAGTTGCAGGCCCCTCCTCTGCCTGGGCCCTGGTCGAGGCTGATGCAGGAGGCAACCAACTGATGTGTTTATCTCACATTGATATGTATGTCTTCCACTCTCTCTAAAAATCAATGGAAAAATATCCTTGGGTGAGTATTTAAAAATAAAGCAAAAGGAGAGGAAGGTAAAAGTAAGGGAGGATCAGACGAGCAGTAAGAAAGAGTATATCAGATGTCTGAGCCATCAAGGGCATCTACCTTTTCTGTGCTGCAAAGCAGCTGTCTCATGCCATTTAGTACTTCATTGGAGCTTTCATTCTTATTGGCGTAGAGAAATATAATTACTACGTGAAAACAAGTCAGGTTTAAAACAGCATGTACAGTATGATCCCTCTTCTAAATATACTGTATGTTGATATAAATATCTGGAAGGCTATAGCTAAAAATTTTAAGTATTATCTTGGAATTATAAGGTTATAGATGAGTTTTTCTTTTTTTGCTTATCTATATTTTCTATAATGAATGCCCATTGTTTATAACAGAAAACAAAGTTATATTAAGGAGTGAAGGGAAAGGACAGATATAGAGGAAGAAAAATGTGGAGGTGAAGGAAGGAGACAAAGTTTTTTCTGAGGTATATGATAATCCAGATCTTCAATCAAGCTATAAATTTCCCAGTCTTAATCGCCTGATCTTTGCACTCAGGATAACCATTTGGCTGCTATTTACAGTTTTTATGGACTCTAGTTGTTAAATCTCTATATTTCTTACCCAGAGGTGCCCATGGGAATCAGCAGGGAAACTTTTCAAATATATCATTGCCAGAGTCCCACCCTCAGAAGTTCTAATTCTGAATGGCCAGGTAGGGCCTGGTTAGGAGTTCTTTAACAAAACCTTCCCAGTTGTTCTGATACTCATCCTGGTGTGCAAGATGATTTGCTGGGGGTACTGAAGGAAAATACTAGAACTTCTATTTCATGTACTTTCTATTGCATGCTTAAAAGGTTTTTACTTATATATCTATCAAAGGTATATTCAATGTTGATATAGTAAAACATGTAAAATTTGCAAATAAATACATTTATACGTTTGAGAGCTTGTTAAAAATGGTTTCCAAATCAAAACCTTTGGAGACAACGCTTCAAATAATTAATTATGAGTGAGAGAACTCAAGTGTCCTCCCTGACAAGTCTTTTCTGGTTGAGGTAAAGACTGGAGAAAAGTTACACCATGGATGATGACTCATTTTGACCTACTTCGTTTCCTTCTTAGAGGTGTATTACTATTTACTGGTCTTGTGTCATCGTTTGTGGGAATGGGCTCTTCCCAGGTAGGCTGCAGTGTCTCCCTGCTGAACACACACGCAGATACATGCCCGACGGCAGAGGACAGCATCCGGGAAGCTCTCAAGCCTTAAAAGGCTAGTCGTTATTTCGTGGTCCCCACATGCTATACTTTCATAGATGCTTTGTAAAAAAGCAATGGATTGTCTTAACTTGAAGAAGAAAACAGTAAGTAATAATTAATAAACAAATAATTTAAAAAACAATAGAAAAAGGTAAAGAGTGAGAAGTAACCCTTTCAAGTAAATACTGGAGCATTCAACACCCACACATTTTTCCAAAACCTCACAAACAGATAGTAAATTAATATTTTTAAAGGGAAGAAATAATAGAGACAAAACATTTTTCAAAGTCCTCATAGCAACGAATAGGAAAGAAATATAGCCAATGACATAGTAGACTCGGGAAAACTGAATCCTAAACTAGCAGCGGGGGATTCGAGAGACCTCCAGAATCACAGGGAGGCACAGGAATATCTCGGGAATGAGGCGGGGCATGCTAAAACCACAAGTGGCTAATGTCTATTTAGGAAGCAGTTAGACTCCCAGCTCTCCTTCCCTCCGCACAGTCACACCAGTGCCCCTTGCCCCACTGCAGAGAGAAGAGAACAGAAGGTCTGTGGGTTTGAGGGCACCAGGCAGAGTTGAGGGCTAGATGCTGTGTCAGAAACGGAGGGTTAAGTGAATAGAATAGATGGAGACTCAGGCCTATTTCTCCAGTAGGCTCCCACAGTGCCCGCAGCCAGAATTAAAATCTTCAGGCGTGAGCGTGGAGGAGTCCTCTCTGGGGAATTTGGCCTTCTCAGGAGAAAAACTTAAAGGTATTAGTGTGGGAGTCCTTCAGTCAAACAGCCTACCCAGAACATAGTGAAACCTCTGGTTAATGAACCCTTTAAGGTTCAGACCGCACTCAGCGTTTCAGCCCCCATTCTTAAAGAGGAGCAGACAAGCAAGGCTCATCAGACACGAGGAGAAACAGAGACCAAAATGAAAAGAAAGAAGCAAATTGGAAGAAAGATGAACCATGCAGGTTGAAGAAAATGCCAAATGCTCTTTTGTTAATATCTTCAGAGCTAAGACATGTAGTCATCAAATTAGAAAAAGGGAGCATTCAGGGAATAAATAAAACCTCTTGGAAATTAGAAATATAATAATAAAAATAAATATTTAATAAAATATTAGGAAATATTTGAAAAATAAAAATATTTTCTAATATAAGAAAATATTAGAAAATAAATATTCAATAAAAATATTAGAAATATTAGAAAGGTGAGTAAACCATCCTGAAATTAGAGAGCAAAATGGACTAATGAAAAATGTGGAACCTATATCAGGAGATCTAATATGTGAAAATAGGATTTCTAAAAAGAGAGAACAGAGAAACCAGGGGAAAGAAATCATTAAAGACATAATTCACAATATTTCCCACAATAGCAGAGCGTGCATTCTGAAATGAAAGGGTCACTAAATATTTGCACAAAGATTGAAAATAGACCCACATCAAGGCATGCTAGGCTAAAATCTCAGAACAATAGGGAGAAGACAAAGATGCTACAAGCTTCTGTAATGGGGAAGGAAATAATCAGAATGGTTTCAGACTTCTCAACAGCAACCTTGGAGGCCAGATGGCAACAGTCTTCAAATTTTTCAGGAAATTACTGTATTTCCAATTTAGCATTCTCTACTCAGCCTACACTATTTTTATTGTTTCAATGTCAGGGTAAATTAAGATCAGACATGCAGGAGCTCAAATATTTATATCCCATTTCTCTGCCTCAAGAAGCCCCCAGAACACGAGTCAAATTGTGGAGCAAATAAAATAAGTGCGCCAAGGAGTGAGGCAGAGAACCCTGGGGCTGCCTCAGGTCCAGATTGCTTCATGCAAGGCTTTGGAAGAGAGTGTTGGAGAAATTGGTGAAATTATTGGAATATCTGAGGATTCTGAATGTCTTGAGGACAAATAGCACATATAAGTATGTAGAAAAGAAAGCAAACAAAAACTTAAACATTTATTAGCTCTGGAGATGACAAAAACATGTTCAGGTAAGGAAGAGTTATCATAATTTATTATAGTTCAGTTTTGAATAGTGTTTTATAGTCACAATAATGCAAACACTGAAAATTTACCAAACCAAAGTTACAGCATAACTGTGTGGGAAGAGCAGGGGATGGGGAAGGAAGAGAATGTGTGCTGCGGCCAGGAACAGGAAGAGATACCAATCCTTATCTTCCATCAGGGTGACGAATCAGATAACGGCTAACATTGAAAAAGTGAGGGGTGGTATTTCAAGCATGTTAATTTAGAGACCTCAGGGTACATACCAAAAAGAACTTTCTTGTGGAATCTGTTGAGAAGGAGCTTGGTTTTAACAGCAAGCCTGGTAGAACTATGTGACATTTTTATATTATGTGCATGTATAACTCTGGGAGAAAAAGAGAAAAACAAAAAAGTACCAATAAAACTTTCTTCAGGACAAAAACAAAGTAAGTCTCCTTTCCTCTTTGGGTTCTAATTTCCCAGCCTTGCTTACTAGAGACCCCCTTGCTCCTGCGAATCCTTCCAAAAATACTCTTTGGCCGCATCCTTAGGCTAACTTCATAAACTGCAGGACTGACTGACTGAACCCCGAGACCCACCGCCATCTCCAGCCAGGGTTCCTACAGCAGCTATCTCTAGGCTGCTTGCATTTTTGAAGCTCCCAAAACATTAATAAAGGAAGAGTTACCAAAAGAGGATTGTCAAACAGAGGTGAGCTTCACACGTGTACGTGAACAAACACCGTAACCAGATACCAACCCGATGTCAGAATTGTGCATTTCAGGGCTTCTGCGATGTGGGGCCCTTCCTGCTCCCTCCAGCATCTCCCGCCGCCCAACGCTGTGATCAGCCTTCCCTCAGGAGCCTTTTCTAATTTTACAGTTTTCCCCACCCCTCCTGTCATTGTGCTGATTTCCTTCCTTTCTACAGAATGTGTATTCTTCTGTATTTGCCTTCACTGAACTTCATTCAGTTCCCAGCAACTCCTCTAGCACGGCCTCACTCTGCTGTCCCCTGTCCTTTGAGTCAATATGCTCTCTGTCCCAGCAACCCTCTTTAATTAATTAAAATGCTCTCCTCCGCCTGTTTTCCATTTTGGCACCACATTCACATCTAATGAACATGCTCACCATTCCATTATTCAAGTTAATGATGAAACGTTACATCACCAGGCCCAGTCTCTGTGGACATCACGTTTGTTCGGTCCTCCCAGGTTAATAATAATAATCTACAGTACTCATTCTCTAGGCATCTAGCCACTTGTAATTATGTGATTAGAATCTAAATTTTAGGCCAGTGGTTTGCAAACCTGGCTGCACACTAGAGAGACCAAGGGGTATTTTAAAAATATGGATCTTGGCTCTCACAGCAATCCTACGGTAAAAACTTGGCTGATAAAAGAGCCTGGTTATCTTAGACACAGAATTTTCTTTGTCTCTTCTAAGAGAAGAAAAGTAAAATACATATTAACGATAGCTTGCAGGGCCTTGTAAAAAAGTGACAGGCTCTCAGATTTAAAGTTCCAGTTTTCCTTTTCTTGCATTCTAAAGGAAAAAGTGGAGTTGTATTACTTTTCTATTCCTGTTATAAAAAATCACCACAAATCTAGTGACTAAAAACAAAAACGTATCAATCATCTCACAAATTTGGCGGCCAGAAGCCTGGTCTGGGACTCCCTGGGCTGAAGTCGGGGTGTCAGCAGGGATGTGTTCCTTCTGGAGGCTCTAGGGGAGTCTATTTCTTGCCTTTTCCAGCTTCGACAGGCCACCTATGTGTCTTGGCTGATGGCCCCATTTCTCCAGCAACCTGGAGTCCTTCTCATACTGTTATCCCTCTGGCTCTTTCCTACCACCCTCTCCTGTTTTTAAGGGCCCTTGTTATTGCACTGGGCTCACCCAAATAATCTAGGATATATCCCCATCTCAAGGTCAGCTGGTTAGCAACCATTTGTTTTTGCCATATAACCTAACAGGGAGTAGGGCATGGACATCATTGGAGTAAGGGACATTACCCCTGGAGCATGTCCAATTTTCTCCTAATAATTTCCAGGTAAGATATGAGTAAACATAGAACACCTCTGCTAGAGTTGCAGATGCGGTTTCTAGCCCCGTGAGCACAGTGACATGCCCTGCTTCCTCACAAGAGGTTTACTTTCCAGGCTAATGAGCATGACGTGATTAGGGTCTGCTCCCACCTGTGCTGCGGAGCGATGGTCCACCCTGGGAGCTGGTGAACACCACATTCGGCCAGTAACCCCCCTGGGGGGTCACCGTGTTCAGTGTGAGCTGGAAGTCTCTTTCCCACGGGGACCAGGGGCGGGAGGCCTGGGACGGCAGCAATAAGATCATCTCTGATCTTATTGACTCAGTTGGCTCCCTGTTTCTATGGCTGCACAAAGGAAACTAAGCCATAGCTCCCACTGCATCAGAAGCTCCAGAGGTGTGGCCCCGAAATTTGTTCTTTAAAACTCCCAGTTTGATTGTACAGTCAGGTTTGGGAACAACTGGTTTAGATAATATGTTTTAGTTTAATGAACATATTGTAAGGATTAAAATTTAAACCTTGCTAAAGTCAAGGCATACTAGCTTCTATTACTTTTTTGAAGAATGTCAGATTCTGATATATTATTAACAAATATTATATATAAATTTAAAGATTTTAATATGCACATGTGTATATTAAAATATATATTTATAAGTATATACTAATAGGTATAACATGTGGTATATTAATATATACATGTTATTCTTATATATTACTCTCTAGTAGAAGGAAATCAGATTAAAAAAATGATTTATTTAAGAAAAATTCAATGGATTAAAATCAGATTTACAAAAATATAATAATAATTAGGGACTAATGATTCATATTACAAAAGTAATTCATAGTATTATTATTTTTCCCAAAAATATGTTTTTACTTATTTCAGAGATAGGAAAGGAGAGGATGTGAGAGATAGAAACATCAGTGATGAGAAAGAACATTTTTTAAAAAACCAAAATACTGGCTTAACCAAAATAAAAAGTGTTTGTTTTTTTTTAATTTAGTATCTGAAAAATTTGAAGGAAAGCAAACTAGGATGTATATTATGGCTTGATAGTCATCAGTAATCCAGGGAACTTCTCTATATCTGATTTATTATACTAGTCTTCTGTTTTTATTTTTAAGGGCATCTCATTATTTCAAGATGGCTGCTGGAGTTTTAGTAATATCCATATCCCAAACTGCAGATAGGAGAAAAGAAGTAGAGTCAGTTCCCTTTAGGGAGCCTTTCTAATTTCTTCACAAGACTTCCACTTAATCTTGTTGTCCAGAACTTAGTCATGGTCACAGCTATGCAAGGAAGGCTAGGGAATGGAGTCTTTATTTCAGACTGGAGGCCCAGCCTTAGTGCTGCTGTGGAGGTGAGAGAGGCTCTTGCCACTGTCACTGTGCTTGCCAGCTGTGAGCATGGCTCTTGGCTGAGCGGCGTTCCCCCTGTGGGAGTGCACTGACCACCAAGGGGCAGCTCCTGCATTGTGCATCTGCCCCCTGGTGGTCAGTGCACGTCATGGCAATTGGCTGTTCTGCTGTTCAGTCGATTTGCATATTCAGGTTTTATTAGATAGGATAGCTAAATATCAGGGTTCTGTTACTAAGAGAGAAGAGGAGAGTGGATATCAGGTAGGGAGTTAGCAGTCTCTGCCACAATAGCCCTGATCTTTCCCTGAGTTGAGGACTTAGATATCTCAATGCCCATAATATCCCTATTTGGATGTAAAACGGGCATCCTATCTAATAAAAGAGTAATATGTAAATTAACTGCACTCCACAACAAAATGGTGGAGCCCATAGCAGATGCTGGTGGCATTGTCCCAGCAACGGGAGCCCAGCATCTGCTCCTTGGCCATGGAGGGGAAGGTATGGGCCTCTGGCCAGAGGACTGGGCACGGGATGCTGAGCTCATGTTGCCAGCGTCTGCACCATGGCTGTGCTGAGGGAGGGAAGGGGCCTGTGGAGACGTGAGCCCAGGGTCCCCCCACCTCGCTGCACGGAGGAAGAGAAGGACCCATAAAAATGGATCTTTCCAGTTCCTGATGCTGACAGAGCCCTATGGGTGCCAGGGTCCTCTGCCTGCAGCCCAGCAGCCCCAGTCAGAGACTGGAAGCCTCCTGCCCACAGTCCAGATGTGAGCAGAGTGGTGCCATGGTGGGGGGGGGGGTGTCCAGCAGGCATACTGCAGACATCAAGTCACAACCGCCAAGGCTGCCCCCACACACACACTTGCAAGTGGTATGATCCAAGGGGATAGATGACTCCTGAGACACGGCTCTCATGGCAGCTGATGTGCACCACCCAGGCGGGGAAGCCGAACCCGAGAGCCCAAGCCCACAAGTACCCGAGTGCAGGGCTTCATGGCCCGGGGCCCTGAGGAGGCCCCAGGACAAGCCTCTTCCCAGAGACTGTGTGGAAGGAGGGGAGGAGCCTCTGGTTAGAGGCCAGGGTGAAGGATGCTGACGACTTTGTAGGCCGGGCTGAGGGTCACCTCCCTCTCCCACACCCTCATGCATGAATTTCGTGCACTAGGCCTCTAGTCTACACTAATAAAAGAGAAACATGCAAATTACCGTCACTCCACTATACTACCAGCCAATCAGAGTGAGTATGCAAATTAATCTAAAAACATGGTGCCACAGGCTGTTACTCAGATTCATCCAGCTTAAAGTAATAAGTCAAGGCAGCATATTTTTGGTTAGCATGGATGTTTCTGACAGCTGATCCCTTCATTCAGACCCAAAATTGGTTGCAAAGTCCAGCCACCTCCTAGGGAAGATGATACAAGGATATTCTTCTACACAGAATATAGTTCAAATGTAAACATGTTTCTAAAGGGTGTGAATCTCAAATATTTCACTCTACTTCTGGTACCAAAAAGAAGCATGCCAAGGTTTGAGATAAATAAGTTATTATAATTTGCATGTTAGTTGGCTTGCAGTAAGATTTGTTCCTGAGCCTTTTAAATGTCAAAGATTTTAGCATTAAAACACTTAGTGTTCAAAGCTTTAGAAACTCTCAAAAAACAAAACAAAACAAAACAAAACATGGTGCCAGCCCTGCCCCTCCCCTCCTCCCACTGCTCCGGGCCTGTGGAGGTCAGAGAAGTCGGGCGCCAGCACCTGAGGCGGGCTGCAGCCTAGAGATGAAGAAGCTGCCTGCCCTGTGATCCTAGCCCAGACAGCAGCAGAAGCCTCACGTCCACCTGTACCATGTCCTGGGAGACAGAGAAACAGGGATCCAGCACCTGAGACTGGGTGCAAACCAGGAGATGAAGAAGCTGCCTGCCCCATGATCCCAGGCTGCAGCCAGCTGGAGAAGTTGCCCACACTGCATCCCAGGGAAGACAGAGAAGCCACCTGCCTGTGGTCCAGGCACCAGCACCTGTGGCTGGCTACAGCCTGGTAGATGGAGAAGCCACCCACCCCGAAGTTCCGGGCATCAGTACCTGCGGCTGGCTGTGGCCCAGGAGTCAGAGAAGCCGCCCACCCTGTGGTCCAGGTGTCAGCACTATGGCTACAGCTCAACTGCCCGCCATCCCCTCAGCTGCAGCCAGCCTGGGCGCCTATGGCTGACCAGAGGGAGGGAAGCCTGGATGCTGGGTGCCTATGGTCGGTTGGAGGAGGGAATCCTGGGTCCCCGATGTGGGGCCAGAGGCAAAGGTGGTTAGAGGCAATAAAGCTAGCAGGGGAGCAGTTAGGGACAATCAGGCTGGCAGGCAGAAGTTAGGGGCCATCAGGCAGGAAGGCAAGCGGTTAGGAGCCGGCAGTTCTGGATTGTGAGAGGGATGTCTGACTGCCAGTTATCCCCTGAGGGGGTCTCAGATTGGAGAGGGTACGGGCCAGGCTGAGGGACACCCTACCCCTCTCCCCATCTAAGAATTTCGTTCACTGGGCCACTAAATTTCAAAATAACTTGGACAAACTTCTTGATTCACCCTCCTCTCAAATCTGCCCAGCCCCAATGCTTTCCATTTCCGTAAATGGCTTCACCTCAATGCTTACACTGGAAACGTGAAGTTATTTAATTTTCTGAGTAATTAAAACTCAAACATGCTGAAAAGTAGAGCAATGAAATGAATATCCATAAATTAATCACCTACTGGTCTTAGCTATTTTTTGTCACACTGAAGTATTTTAAAGAATTATCAGTGTGACATTTTTCTTAAATTTCTGTTTGCATCTCAAAAATATAAATCCGTTTTTGTACATATGTACAATACTATTATCACCCTTATTAACATAACAAATTCTTAGGTTCTCTCTTTTCCTCATCCTCCACAATTAATCAATAGGCAGGTGATGTTAGCTCTCCAAAACTCCTCATTCTCTCCAATGCTGCCCCATCCCAGGCACTGTCATCCCTTACTTAGACTTCTGCTTTAGATTCTTCCCTCTATTTTGCACACAGTACCAAACTGGTCTTTTAAAAAGTTAAATCATGTTGCAGGGATTTACTTGATTAAATCCCTCCAGTGGTTTTCCTTTGTGATTAAATAGAATCCAGACTTTTAAAAGACCTACTTGATCTGACTCTTGCCTACCTTTCTCAGCTCTTCCTTTCTTCTCCTCACTCCTAATCCTTATTTTGTTTCTTTGAACATCAGAGTCATTCCTGCTTGGCTTTTGTATTTGTTCTACCTCTGCTTGGAGTGTTTTCCCAAGATCTTTGGGTGACTGGTTCCTTCTTGTCACCACTCAAGTCTTACCTCACATATCATCTGTTCAGGGAGAATTCTTCTGCCCATCCTATCTAGAACAGTGTCCTCCAACCCCCCCACCCCCAATCCATCTTCAATAAACTCATAGTTTATTATCTGTTTTATTTCATGTGCTATTTTTTTGCTACTTGAAATTATATTACATATTAATTTACCTATTTATGACCTGTCTTCCTGTTGTGAATGTAAGCTCCATGACAGTGTCTAGGACAATGCATGATGCCAAATATACAATCAATGATAATGTTGGAGAACAAGTCAATAAATTAATATCTGGATATTAACACATTTTTGCTTTGAGTTTCAGCATGAGAGACATACTATATCAGGATCAGTAGAAGCTGAGACAGAGAGTAGCTCAATGGCCACAAAAATGTCTGTGATGGGCAGAAAAATGCATAGCTTGGTTACAAGAACTTTACTATATCTTTAAAATATATTTTTTATTGATTTCTGAGAGGAAAGAAGAGGGTGAAAGAGATAGAAACATCAATGATGAGAGAAAAATAACTGATTGGCTGCTTCCTCCACCCCCACCCCCTTGGGGATTGAGCCTGAAACCCAAGCACATGCCCCCCACCAGGAATTAAACTGTGCCCTCCTGAATCAAAGGTTGATGCTCGACCACTGAGCTATACTGGCCTGGCTTCTCTGTATCTTGATGATCTTTCAGGCTCTCTGAATTCTGCTGCTATTTAAGAATGTCTTCTAGGCCTGGCCAGTGTGGTTAGAGCACTGAGCCTGCACTAGAAGGTTGTGGATTTGATTCCCAATCAGGGCACATACCTAGGTTTCAGATCCAATATCTGGTAGGAGTGCGGAGGAGAGGCAACAGATCAATGTATCTCTCTAATACCCCCTCTTTCATTTCCTCCCTCTGTAAAATCAACAGAAAAGAATGTTTTCTAGCTTCCTGGGCAGCTTCACAATGACCTCAATATCCAAGATCACTTACCCGTTCTGTGTGTGGGAAAAGAACCCAACCGACACATTTCCTGAGCCGTTTCGCTAGGTTGATTCAACAATCATTCAGTAGCATTTGCTATTGGTCATTCATCCCATATCTGAGCAATTCTATCTCTGCTGGAAATTCCCCAGTTACATCTCTAATCTGACCTATTTTCAGAGGTGCCAGCTATAACTTTTGAGGCCCCACTGACACCACAAAAGAGCTACCTTCCAAACAAACTCATGATTTCCTCCCTTTCTCTTCACTCATACCTCTCTGGCACAAATCTGTACCCTCTAGTCTCCCTTGTCTCCCTGCTAATGACATAGCTACTCCCTGTCACTTGGGCTAGAGATCTTGGAATGATTGATATCTACATCTGTTTTTATCAACTTTCATAGCTAATCAGCATTTGTCCCCTTCATTCTCCTTATAGTGGCTTTCAAGATTATAAGTGACCTGATCCTCCCCCTTACTTCTCTTCCCTCAACTACTCTGTGGAGCCCACTCTGATCCCAGCCACACTGGCCTCCTTGCCTTTGCTTCAACAGGACAGATACAATGCTCTCCAGGGCTGTTGCATTTGCTGTTTCTTTAGCTTGGAATGCTTTTCTTACTTTCTATCTCTCATCTGCTTATTCACATCATTGCTCAAATATCCTTGTGCAATCTTTTCTAATCACCTTATTTAAACTCTAAGAACCTGATAACTGATTTCTTTAACTCCTTCCACTATTTTATTTTCTCCATAGCTGTCTAACATATTATATAATTTATTATTTTTATTTTTATATCCCCTTTCCCCACCTTGCAATCTACACTCTGTGTGCACTACAGAGGCAGATATTTTTATTGTAAGGCTCACAATAGTGCTTAATACATAGTAAACACTCAATAACTGTGTTTAATTAAATACTCAATCTCTCCCTATCATCATTTTTTACACTGTATTAAGACTTTATTTTTTAAACATGTCACAACACGAAGCTTTTGGTCCATTCTGACATTATACAAACTGCAAATGCTTGCTCAGCAGCTGAGGAGCACTCTTTAGTAGAATATTTATATTAAACAAACATTCCAATAGTTCCCATAATCTGCTATTATTCTAATCTTGCTACAATGCTGCATCATAGGCATATGTTTCTAATCTACATGGGCCATTTGGAACTGCCATCTGATATGACCTTTAACTAATAAGTTCTGTTTCTTGGCCCTTCTCAGACATTAAGGGCTTACACTTGTCAGAGAGGTGGTGTCCTCAGTTACCCCAACTATTTTTTGTCCTTGCCACAAAAGACAATATCCTGTATCTTCTGGAAAAGCAGAAAAATCCCATCCTCCAAGAACATGGTAGAAATTAAATCTTTCAAGTCTTCCTGATATTTTTCTTTCAGTTTTCTACTTACACCATATTATCCCTTCCTCTTTTCTGTAAGTAAATATCACTTTAGGATAACTTTTGTTTAAAAGCTATGTTACATTCTGCTTTTATTTTCAAAAACATTTTTCTATGGTAAAATAACACAAGCTCATTTCATTAAAAATTTAAAGATAGGAAAAATCATACAAAAATAATCACTATTCACATTTTGCCAGGTTTCTTTCTATGCATATTTCTTACATGAATATATATTTCTTGCTTTTTGTCATTTGAGATTATAATGCAACAATGCCAATCCTATATAATAAAACCCTACTATGCGAAGTGACCAGTTGTCCAGTCAGCTGTTCAAAGCATAATATGCTAATGATATGCTAAGGATGCTAAACCACTTGCTATGAACGTGCTCTGACCACCAGGGGGGCAGGTGGTCAACCATCATTATGACGTGCACTGATCACCAAGGGGGAGACACTCCAACCCATAGGTGAGCTTGCTGCTGGGGTCTGGTCCATCGGAACTGAGTGAGATGAGCCAGACATGCCCTGAGCCCTTCTGCGGATCATCCCCGGCTGGCCAACCTCCCACATCCCTCCCAACCCTGATTGTGCACCCCTGGGGTCCCTCGACCTGGCTTGCTCCCTCTTCCAATCCAGGACTCCTTGGGGGATGTCAAATAGCTAGTTTTGGCCCAATCCCACAGGCCATCCCAAGGGACTCCCTGGTGCATGAATTTGTGCACCAGGCCTCTAGTGTTAATATAAAACTCTTCATATATATAACTTTGAATAAATAAATATTTAATTTAATTTAGGTAACTTCTACATTTGAACATTCTTAATTTCTTACATTAAACTAAAATTGAGATAACCTTCTTTGTGCATATGGCTTTCCTAAGTTTGGGATTATTGTTTTATACTGGGTTCCAGAGAGAAATTATTGTCAAACAGTATGAATACTTATAAAGCTTTTGATATCTACAACCTAACTTCTTTTCAGAGGTGTTTTCCTTAAGCTCCTTTAGATACAAGAAATTACTCATATTGAGGAGGAAACTGGTCTTGCAAGGCATGCCAGGCCATAAAAACTGTGAACAATGCACTGCCCTGGTGGGGAAAGGTCGTTATCGCTGGCCCCAGGACAGCTCATCTGATATGGACTAGGTAACCCCAACAACTGGGGCCTTCCTGTAAGCCCACGAAAGGGGGCAGAACCATATCTACAAGACAAAGACCCCAGAAGGTTATAAAAGTGAAGCCCTCTGCATGTTTCTTCACTCTAATTTGGAGATTATTTCCAGAGTCTACTAGTGTTAATAAACAGGGTCTCTCCCTTTCTCTAGGAAGAGTACTTGGTATTTCTTTGGTCTTCTGCAACAATATTACCTCACTCACTGGGAATGACAATTGTATAAACATTCAGGACAGGAATCCAAACCATGAAGTTATGGATCATGTAACATCACAGAATAAACAAGTGGAGCCGTTCTGTTTGCAAGTGAAGGTCATTAGGAGGCAGAGAGCCCTAGGGACCAGCTTGTCCCCTTGTCACCCATCATCAGTCGCAGTTCAGGAAGCTTTGCCCTAGAGATCTGCCATTAACATGGGGTCTGTTTTGTCTTCTGCTCTCATTACCAACTCCTAACTTCCTTTCATATTTTCAGTTCATTCTCCTCACACAAGCCATCTGATTGGGTCAGCTCATAGGCACCACAGAATTTCTACCTCAGGCTACATCATTGGTTACTTGGACAGATTATATTTGGCTGTTCTTATCAGGTTCATGTGCTCAACACTGCCTGAGTCTTTTATGAGTTTAGTGGGAGCAAAACATGGCCCCTATACATTGAATTTATGGTAATTTGCTAATAATTTTTCAAAATTCTTGACCCCCAAAGGCAGAGGCACTGACCAGTCAGTTCCAGCTGATAGGTCATGGTGAAATGTCCCTGACAGTCACCATCTTTGGATAAGGGCCCAGCAGGCTCAGTGGTTAGTCTGTTCAATACCAGTTTACCTGCCCATCTAAAAGGTAGGATGCATAAAGTATTCAACTTCACATAAACATGGCTGCTATTTATAGTTCAGCTATGGATTTGTGCCCCACAATATTTTGATAAATTCTATTTCATATGATTTCCATTTTTAAACAGTTTATAAACATATGGGGCATTTATAATTGCTACATTATCAAGTGTATCCTGACATGTGAGGATATCCATTTTGGCCAGATATCTTTAGTAGTTTTGTAATGAACTAAACATTCTGCTTATAATTTTACTATCTGATGATTAAAATAATTTCCACAGGTTGGCTTCTGGCTCCATATATTGTTTCTTTTCCACTACCTACATTATGGAATCAGGCAACATAAGACATATTCATATTCAATATGGTCTCTGGCCCTCCAACTTCTGATCAGAATGGCAGCGAGTTGGCAAAGTAGATGGTAGTTTTATTCCTGGTAACCATTCCCACACCAGGACAGCTAGGAAAACCTGGCTGTAATGTAAGTGACTGCAAACCACATAAATAGATCCCATTAAATCCAAAGTAAGTGTATCTTCAACTTTCCTTTAGCCTAATCCCAAAGATTCCTGATGTCATTCCAATGCCATACTTCACTAGAATGGAAGTCTGAGTGAAAAGAGAACAGTGGTCTTAACCAATCATGATTAAAATGTTTTATTTTGGACTTCGCCGGTTTGGCTAAGTGAATAGAGCATCAGCATTCAGACTGAAGGGTCCCAAGTTCGATTCCCGTCAAGGGCACATGCCTGGGTTGTGGACTTGATCCCCAGAAGGGAGCATGCAGGAGGCAGCCAATCAATGATTCTCTCTCATCATTAAGGTTTCTCTCTCTCTCCCTCCTCCCTGAACTCAATAAAAATATTTTTTAAAAATGTTTTATTTTGCAAAGTTTTCAAAAACAACATGTTGAAAAATTTTAGGGGTTCTTCTCATGGCTCAAAAGGGGCCTGTGGAAGTAAGTAGCCCTGAAGCTTACACTTTTAGTTCCACTGTAAATCTGCTTGGCTCTATGTGCATTTGTAGTTTTGAAAGATTTGCCAAATTGCCCTCTATTGAGACCGTGCCAATTTACTCTTCTACGGTAATGCAAAGGCTTTCCTTCCCAAAGAGGAAAACAGTGTGTTATCAGGTTTGTAATTTTGGACAATCTGATAGGCAAAACAATTTAGAGTAGTTACATATTGCATTTCTTGAATTATTAGGTAAGTTGAACATCTTTTCGCAGAGCAATATGTATTTCTTTTTCTGTGAACTCTCAGTTCATTTTCTTTGTTTATTGGGTCATTGGTCCTTATTGATTGCTAAGACCTCTTTACACATTGGTAGACTACTTTTCTTATGTTGGTACGAATGGATACTTTTAAAATCTGTTTGTTGTTAATCTTTTATTTTTTTATTATGTGCATATTTTTGACCCACTAAAGTTTTAAATTACTATATTATTAACTTTATATAAAGTTATCATTTTTCCTTAAGATTTTTGGACTTTTAGTCACAGTAGAAGGGTTTTTCCCACTTTAAGATGATAAAAAATTCCAATGTCTTTTTCTATTATAAAAATGATTTCATTTTTTATACATGAATCTTTGATCCATATGATATGGGAAGTTTTAAAAATTGATGGTTTATATGAACATTCTAGGTTCAATAAAAGTTGTAACTCTAGATATTAATCAAACAAAGGGTATCATTACTGAGCTTTACCTTAAAAAGAACTGTACTTCGAATTAAAGCTTAAATATTAATGTGCTTCCTTCATCAAGCTAATGTTTATTGAATGCCTATTATGTGTTAAATTATCATATTTCTCTGGGCATTAAAGATTCCAAATAAACACTACTCTACTGTCAGAATAGAAATAAATAAGTATAATTCTCAGTGACTTGAAATAAAAATTCTGAATGTTTCCCAGACATCTTAATATTTGCAGCATTACAGATGGTTCTGGCCATTCTTCATGGTTGGCGTCACATGCCTCCCGTTGAAGACCTGGTCCTCCTGTGGGGATGGCGATCTCCTTTTGTAGTGCAGGTGCTTATTTTCCAAGAAAAGATCAAATGCTCCTGTCAGCTGGAAACACCTACTCTCCGTGCTGTTTGAAAGGGTTTCTCACTCCCACATCTCAGACATGTCCAAACTAAACCCGGGTCAGAAAAAAACTTGGCCCTGATTTCTAGTGCAACTTGTCTTTTCCTCTGGAATTAGAAAAATATGTTTATTTTTCAGTCACAATTCTAATTTAACAATTATGTAATAAATTTACATTAATTAATACTTATTCAATAGTCACCCTTAGCAAAAGTAGTCTTTATTGTTCTCTGATGTTCAAAAATGAATCACAAATTGGATTCATTTGGCACTCAGTTCTATGGTTTTTCCTTTGGTACTTAACAGAGCTCTTAGAGCAAATTCAGGGAATTAGAGCCTACTTATTGTCGAAAAGTGGCATCTCTGAAGCATAATCAGAAACAAATGGTAATATCAAAATTAAGCAATGCCTATAATAATTCTTGGTTCAACCCTCTCATTTTATTTTTTATTATTATTTTATTTTTAGTTAATCCTCACCCGAAAATATTTTTCTATTGATTTTTAGAGAGTGGAGGGGAGAGACAGAGAGAAAGAAATACCGATGAGAGAGAGACACATTAGTGCAGCGGTTCTCAACCTTTCTAATGCCTTGACCTTTTACTACAGTTCCTCATGTTGTGGTGACTCCCAACCATAAAATCATTTTCGTTGCTACTTCATAACTGTAATTTTGCTACTGTTATGAATTGTAATGTAAATGTCTGTTCTCCCATAGTCTTAGGCAACCCTGCCTAGCAGTTCTCAACCTGTGGGTCTCCTAAGACAAATGGAAAACACAGATATTTACATTACAATTCATAACAGTAGCAAAATTACATTTATGAAGTAGCAACGAAAATAATTTTATGGTCGGGGGGTCACCACAACATGAGGAACTGTATTAGAGGGTCCTAGCATTAGAAAGGTTGAGAACCACTGCATTAGTTGGTTGCCTCCCGCATGTGCCTAACCAGACCTGTGGATCGAACCTGCAACCAAGGTACATGCCCTTAACTGGAATCAAAACCAGGACCCTTCAGTCCGAGGGCCAACGCTCTATCCACTGAGCCAAACCCCTCATTTTAAAGATAAGGAAGCAGAGACCCAGAGAACTCTGAGTTAACGACATATTATCTATATTTATCCCACGTCATCATGCCCATAAAGAAAAGAGTAACTTAGCACTCTTTATTTTTATTTGATTGATTTATATAGTTAGTATTTATGTTTTTTTTCTTTTAAAAATGTGTAAATGTTAAAAAGCTAGGGGAAAATCTCCCCAAATTTCTTTACTTGGTGACACTGTTAAAAGGTAGCATGACCATCACTAAGGGAATAGGCTATAAAGCCAGTGCCAGACAGACCCAACCACTTAGACTTTCTGAGCCTCAGTGTCTTTATCTCTAAAAAAGGAATGATAGTGTTAACTTCATAGTGAAGATTAAAGTCTATCACACAGTAAAGTATTTGGATCAGTGACTGACATGATTGTATTCAATTCATGTTAGCAATTATTAATAATACAGTTGAGTTAATACTGTATACATTTTTATATCATGATTCTTTCACTTACTATATCATATGCATTTTCCTAGATCACTGGTTGGCAAACTCATTAGTTAACAGAATGGCAAACCATGGCTTGGCTTCAAGCCGCAGTTTGCCCACCACTGTCCTAGGTCAACAGAGAATCTTTATTAATACACATCTTTATGACATGGCCATCTTTGTAGGAAGAAATGGAATTATTTACCATTTCAAAGCCAAGCTTGCCTATACCTTCTCTCCAACAGAAGAAAAGCTGAATCAGCAGCTGCCAACAAAAAAAAGGAAGGAAAGGAGGGTTAGTCAAGTGAAACTATTTTGGAATAAATAGCTGGATTTACAAGAGTATGCATAAGAATGCTTTAATGCATGCATTTAGAAAGTAAAGAATGTAGAATAATTGATGGCTACATTGGCAGATCAAAGTGTCTCAAGAGCATTGCAAGCTATGGAGTTAAACCATTTGCACCTTCCCTGCATTTAGTATACGTATTTTGTGAGCATAATAGTAATTTGTACTCACATAGTAGCTTTCATCTGGGGAGGAACTCAAAACACTTTGAAAATGTTAATAAGAAAAATACCTGTTAATTAAGAATAAAAACTCTCCTTTCAACATGTTTACATGATTGCTGGGAAGGTTCTGACTTAAAGAGTTTGTTATCACAGGAGAATTATTTCATATGTGTTCATTTTAAAATGTTGGATTTAGTATACTGAGAAAATGTCTTTCTCTGGACAGTCACACTAGCTGAATCAAGAATAATTCAATAGTCTATGACATACTGATTTGGAGATCACATTTTTACCCAGAAGATTTTGGACAGAGCAAAAAGTAGTAGTACTATATTATATTATTTGTAGCAAATTTTCAGGTTATCAGATACAGTTGTAGACTAAACCCATCAAAATAGGCTTAGAAAGACAAGGCATTCCCAGACATTTCTGAAATTTATATTTGTTAAGAGAAATTCAGATAGCAAAAGTTGCAGAGTCCTTTATCCCCAAGCTTGATGAACAGAGTGACTGCAATGATTCTACAAACTTCCACATCAATTTCCCTACATCAAACATTCTGAAGCAAATCTCTACAGAGATGAAGTCAATTCATGAAACCCTCCCTAACCCCAGCTGTTAGAGTTGGATCGTTCCTATCTCTCTACTCCCTGGGCAAGGACTATGTTATTTGTTTGAATATATATTATTTGCTTAACTACTTAGTATTTAAATAATGCTTTTTAAATTCTTTATTGTCTAAAGTATTACATATAGTATCACATATGTCTCCTTTTTGCCCCCATTGACCTCTCCCTGGCTACTCCTCCCACTCCCCTGCACATGCCCTCACCCACCTAGTGTCTGTGTCCATTGGTTATACTTATATGCATGCACACAAGCCCTTTGGTTGATCTCATACCTCCCTCTCCCAGGACCGTACAACCAGAATGCCCAGAGACCAGCTGCCTTAGCTGTGAATGCACGAACACCGAGACTCCAGTTTCCCCAGCGGTGGGCACCTAAAGAGTTTGTCCAGCTGGAGACAAACTGGCACCGAATACATGAATGGGTCCTGTGCCTTCTCACAGAGCAGATAGAAGGAACAGCTGAATTGAATAACATCCACCCGGAATTGGCAAATTACACACAGCTGGTGAGAGAGAAACCAAGATGGTGGCATAGGCAAACACCTATACTGCTGCCTTGCACAACAATTTCAAAACACCTATACTGCTGCCTTGCACAACTAAAAGGCAAAACAGACATCATTCAGAACCACCAGAAAGCTAGCTGGCTGAGTGGAAATCCTACAACTAGAAGGAAAGAAAAAAGGACACTAAGACTCAGGAACTGCAGAAGGCAGAGGTGCAGAGATGCAAAGACATGCGTGCATGTGAGAGGAAGGGCTGTGAGGCTGAATACTTCGCTGACTTCCTCCAACTGGAGGGAAACAAAAGCTCCCCACTGCACTGAAATCCAGCTCCAGGTGAGACTTGGGGAATGCAGACTCATACAGGGAGAAACTGGACTGTCTGGCAGTGGGCAAAACCCGAGAGCAGCTTTCTCTCAGAGGTGCATGCAGCCAATGCTGTGGGGGCACTGAGACTCAGGGGACCTAGCGGTGAGGAGATGTGCACATGCAGAGAGGCCTTGGGCAGCTGATTTTCTCGTTCTGGTTTTCTCATTCTGGAGGGAAACAAAACCTCCCGACTGCACTATACTCCAATTCTGGATGAGACTTTGGGTACCCACACTCATTCGGGGAAACTGGACTGTTTGGCACTGGGCAAAACCCAAGAGCAGCTTTCTCTCAGAGGTATGTGCAACGATTGCCAGGAAACACTGAGACCCACGGACCTCTTAGGGTGGGGCTGATGAGAAACCAAGGCTGTCTGCTCCACTCTAAGACTCCGCTCCGTCTAAGCTGAGCACAGAAGCTCTCCCAGTGTAGACACAGCTGATCCTCACAGCTAATTGGCTTAGAGGCAAACTCTGCCCAGTGATACCAACAACAATCTAGGCTTAACTACAACGACACTGTGCACACGGCCCATAAAGGGGTACACCAAGAGTATTCACCTCAGGTAACTGGGGAGCCTGAGTCATTGGGTCCAAAGGATACCTCGCACACAAAGACACTCTATCAACTCAGGGAAGCAGCTAAAATGTAGAGACAAAGAGTCAGATCACAAATGAAAGAAATGGAGGAAAGCAGATGACTAGATATAGATTTGAAAACCACATTTATAAGGTTTATTTTTTTATTTTTTTTTATTTTACAAATTTTCTAGAAAAAGCCAATAAATTTAGTGAGACTCTCAAGGATATGAAAAAGGATCAACTAGAAATTAAACATACACTGACTGAAATAAAAAATATTATACAGAGACCTTAAATCAGACTAGAGGATCGCAAAAATCAAGTCAAAGATTTGAAATACAAAGAAGCAAAAGCACTCAACCAGAAAAGCAAAAAGAGAAAAGAATCCAAAAATATGACAATAGTATAAGGAGTTCCTGGGGCAACTTCAAGTGTACCAACATCTGAATTATGGGAATGCCAGAAGAAGAGAGAGCAAGATACTGAAAACCTATTAGAAGAAATAATGACTGAAAACTTCCCCCAATGGATGAAATAAATAGACTTATAAGTCAAGGAAGTATAGAGGACCCCAAACAAAAGGAATCCAAAGAGGACCCCACCAAGACACATCATAATTAAAATTCCAAGAGCAAAAGACAAAGAGAGAATATTAAAAGCAGCAAGAGAAAAACATGTAATTACCTACAAGGAAGCACCCATACGCTTGTCAGCTGATTTCTCAACAGAAACTATGCAGATGGGAGTGGCAAGAAATTTTCAAATTGATGAATAGCAAGAACATACAACCAAGATTACTCTACTCAGTGAAGCTGTCATTCAGAATTGAAGGTCAGATAAAGAGCTTCACAGATAAGAAGAAGCTGAAGGAGCTCATCAACACCAAACCAGTATTATATGAAATGCTGAAAGGTATTATTTAAGAAGAGGAGGAAGAAGAAAAAGGTAAAGATAAAAATTATGAACAACAAATACACATTTATCAACAAGTAAATCTAAAAATCAAGTGAATTAAAAGTATGATGTACAGAATAAATTGGTGAATATAATAGAATCAAGGGCATAGAAAGAGAGTGGACTGACAATTCTCAGGGAGAATGGGCTGTGGGTGGTGCAGGAAGAGACTGGTCAAAAATCGTACACCTATAGATGAGGACAGTGGGGGAGGAAAGGGCAGAGGGTGGGGTGGGATCCAGTGGAGGGGAGCTATGTGGGGGACAAAAAGGAACAATTGTAAGAAGCTGAACAATAAAGATTTATTTAAAAAATAAATAAAATAGATAAACACAGCTGGAGAGACAATCCATGGACAGAAAGTCAGAGATCACCTAGAAAGAGGTGAGATCTGGGTTCCAGGCTGGAGGAAGAAATACCTGCAGTGGGGACTAGAGTTTGAGAGGGAGAATGTGATCCACCTAACATGTGGCCCTTGAGGTCAGTGTATTTTTCAAATGTAGAAGGAAGTCCACAGGGCTGCTGGCAGAGGGGAACTCTGAAGTTAAGCCCACAGTCATGGGAGACTGTGCCCAGAAAGGTAGCCTAAAGTTCTATACCAACTGCGCGGTGCCAGGAGAAAAAGATGTAAGTCAGTGTGGTTTCTCTCTCTCTTTCTCTCTCTCTCTCTCTCTCTCTCTCTCTCTCTCTCTCTCTCTCTCTCTCTCTCTCTCTCTCCTTGCTTTTGCTTGCTACATCCAGTACGTAGGATTTTCCCATTCACTGAGATTACAGCGGAAAGTTGTTTTTGTGGAAACAGGATCAGAATAAGGAAAGACAAGCAGGAAACCAGTTTTGGATCAGCCCATTCCTCCAACTCAGTATAAAGTATGGCAGGGAAAGAAGAATCTACACACTGGGTAGAGGAGCCATTTAGTCCTGGAAATTAATACAGAAACCTTGTCATCCAGGGGTTGTGTCAGAAATTGACTCTTACATAAATACAACTGAAAGCAGGCAGAGAAACACAGTGAGCAGAGAGATCCTGCCTGTTTGGAAACAAGGTTGTGGTTTATG
Organism: Antrozous pallidus; assembly: GCA_027563665.1. Taxonomy (NCBI): domain Eukaryota; kingdom Metazoa; phylum Chordata; class Mammalia; order Chiroptera; family Vespertilionidae; genus Antrozous; species Antrozous pallidus. Next base: position 10,512,104 of record CM050519.1, read on the forward strand.
ACACAGAGGAGCAGTGGATCACAGGGAACTTAAACACTGTGCTGACTACCTGACAGGAAACGGAAGTGCCAGGCAGAACAGTAGAGGAAGTGAGTGATCTTCACTACTTCATTTTCTTAAATTTTTCTTATCCTTTACTTAAGAATTTAAATTTTTTCACTTGATTTTACTTTTTTATTATTATATTTTTATTTATTATTATTACTACTATTATTTTACTATTTTACTATTTTAGGCTTTATCTTTATTTTATTTTATTTTGGGATTAGTGTTATACATTCTATTTTTCTTTTGTTTTAGCATTATTTTACCCTATCTCAATTTTTCCTTTATGGTAACACTCTCTTCCTCACTTTTCCCATTTTCATCCTATTTCTCTTACCATGCTCCTGCTTTAGTTTTTCTCTGTCCTTCCATTTTACTCTCTGTTGAAAATTGATCTTATTCATGTATCTAATTTCCTCTCTCCTGCTCCAAGACCATGTACATGTCTCTTTCTTCACTAGCCAATTTTTTTTACCTCTTTTCTTCTTTTTCTTTCTTTCTATCTTGTTGTTTGTTTGATTGATTGTTTACTTGTTTTCATTTTTTGCTTCTGTTTTTCTTCTCCTTGCTTATTCTTTTCTTGTACTAATAGCTTACTTAATTCCAGTCACCAACTCAGGCCTCTCTACTCTCTATTCTCCTTTTCCAATAATAGATGAATACATAGATAGATAGATTAAATAAAGGGGAAAATTGTGTGTGTGTGTGTGTGTGTGTGTCTGTGTGTGTGAGTGTGTGTGTATATATATATATATACACACACATATATATGTATACATACATATATGTATGTATATATAAAAAATTTATAGATATATATTTTTTTCTTTTCTCTTTTTTGTATTTTTTTTATGTTTCTTCTTATACACTCATTATCTTTCTATCTCCTCTAAACTAAATTTTGGCCATTTTCCCATTCATTCAACTCCCTGACCTTACCTTCTGAAAATAAGCTCTGCCTCCTCAGATTCATTGGGGTGTTTGTTGTTGGGGTGTTTGTTGTTTGCATTTTTTGGATTAGTTGTTGGTTTTTTGGAGTTTTCTTCCCATATAAATATATTTTTTCCCTTTTTTTCATCTCTTTCTTTTCTCCCTCTACTTTTTGCTTTTCTCAATATCATCTTTGAACCCTTTTCTCTCCCCTAATTCTGATTTCTCTGGTGGTCACCTTTAGTTGGGGTTATTGGTATCATGAATACATTTGTGTTTGGTACCCTGTGCATTGTGTCTTGTAGTGTTGTATTTGGTGCTTTTAAGTCAATGCAGGAGAGAGAGCGCTACATAACCAGAAACCCTGAGTGGAGCAAACATGGGGAGACAAAGAAACAGCCCCCATACGAAAGAAAAAGAGGAATCACTGGAAAAGTAAATAAACTAAATGGAGGCAAGAAATATGCCAGAGAAAGAATTCAGAGTAATAGTAATAAGGATGCTGAAAAGGATAAAAGATAAATTCATCAATAGGTGTAAAAACCAAGATATCCTCCACTCCCGTTTGACCCAGTGATCCCACTTCTAGGAATATATCTCAAGAAATCAGAAATACCATGCAGAAAGGATATATGTACCCTTATGTTCATAGCAGCAAAATTCACCATAGCTAAGATTTGGAAACAACCTGTGTTCCCATAGCAGATGAATGGCTTAAAAAAGAGTGGTACATTTACACAATGGAATACTATCCTAGCTAATAAAAGAGTAAAATACAAATGTGACCATACCTTCACTACGCTACAAGCCAATCAGGAGCGGCGGCTGAGGCCGGGGCATGCACGAGGTGAGGGGTGGTCCCTCGTATCCCTGGCTGACTGTTCCACTATTGCACAGGGGGCTGCAGAGTGGAAGGGTGGTCCCTCGCGCGCCAGTCCCAGGCAGCTCTGGTGGTCCCTCGCATCCCCGGCCAGCTGTTCCGCTGCTGCTTGGGGGCCCGCGGAGCGGAGGGGCGGTCCCTTGCATCCCCTGCCAGCCGTTCCTCCACTGTGTGGGGCCCAAGAAGCTGAGGAGAAGGTGAAAGAGAAGCTGCCCAAGAAGCTGCCCAAAGAGATGAAGGGGCTGGGGAGGAGCAAGCAACCAAGAAGAAAGATTGAGTCCCCCTTTCCTCAATTATTTCAGGGATAATCCTCCCAATAATCAATCCCATCACCAACCAAGCAGTTGAGTTCCCGATAGTATATGAATTAAAGTCGGACATTAAATGTTATGCTATGACTTTTCTGCTTATGCAGAGTATCAGTTTGCTTGCAGAGTGGCTTCCTGGCTTGCTGCCAGCCTGTGCATGGTCCACGCTTATGAGTTCAGGATCTATGACAATGTGAATAATTCAGATGTTTACAATAAAAACACATGAATACATGAATTCACTAATGTTAATGTTAAAATTCATGGAAAAAAATAGTCCTTTGAATCTTTGGTGGTTAGAAATTAAAGACTTCAAATTATGTGCAATAAACAGTAAATAAAGTTACACTGAATGGCAAAAAAAAAAAATACATTAGGGGCCAGGAAATGTTCAAAGACCTGGGAATCATTCCCAGATCAGGAAAGAAAGTCACAGGGTATATATTATTGCTACAAATACTGTATTTCCTACTACTTACAACATATACGATATAATGTATGAGATAGTATTCTCATAGGTAATACTGGTAGATATGTTATAGTTATGGCAGTATGTCATATCCTATCTATATTAATAAGAGGGTAATATGCTAATTAGACCATGAGACATTCCAGATGTCCTTCCAGACAAAGCCATGATGGTGGGGCCAAGGCAGAGGCAGTTATGGGCGATCAGGCTAGGAGGGGATGGCAGTTGGGGGTGATCAGGTTGGCATGGGGGTGCAGTTGGGGGTAAGCAGGCCAGCAGGCAGAGTGGTTAGGGGAGATCAAGCAGGCAGGCAGATGAGCAGTTTGGAGCCAGTAATCCTGGATTGCGAGGGGGTTGTCCGACTGCCAGTTTAAGCCTGATCCCACAGGGGTCCCAGATTAGAGAGGATGCAGGCCAGGCTAAGGGACACCGCCCCCACTCCCTCCAGTGCACGAATTTTGTGCATCGGGCCACTAGTGCTATTATAAAAAAGAAGAAACTTTTACCATTTGCAATAGCATGAATGGAACTGGAGAGCATTATGCTAAGTGAAATCAGACAGTTGGAGAAAGGTAAATATCACATGGTCTCACTCATATGTGTGATATAATGTTCAACATAATTTGATGAACAAGAATAGATCCAGAGACAAGTGGCAGAGGAGGGGGTGGTTAAACAGCAACCAAAGGACTTGTATGCATGCATATTAGCATAATCAGTAGACACAGACACTGGGTCAGTGGGGCTCTGCCCAGGGTGGGAATAGCTGTTGGGGCTAGGTAGTCAACAGGGGAAAAAGGAGACATATTTAAAACCTTAGACAATAAATAAATAAATAAATCTTAAAATTTTTATTATAGCATTTTCATACTACAGAAAGAAATTGGAAACAACACAAATGTCCATCAATAGGTCATGGATTAATTAAAGTTATGAAACATCCATATATTGGAACAACTCTGTGTCATTACTAAAAATGCAGTTGACTTGGAAGAATTTAAGAATATGAGGAATGAATAACTCAAGTAGAACATATATTTTAGCATCTCATTTTTTGCAAAAGCAAAATCAAATTCAATGAGTGACTGAGAGACACATGGGATGAATAGATAAGAGTGCTAGGCAGATAGATGGATCAAGTTTCTTTTATTTTCTTTTAATTCATGAAAATAGAAAGCCTGAAAAATATGAGAAAACTAGAGGCCCAGTGCACGAAATTCATGCACTTAAGGGGGTTCCTCAGCCAGGCCTGTGCACTCGCACAATTTGGGAGTGGGGAGGCTCTCACCACCACCACGGGGCTCACCAGCCTTGAGCCCGGCTTTTGGCTGAGCGGCTCTCCCCCTGTGGGAGCACCCTGACCACCAGGGGTCAGCTCCTCCTTTGAGTGTCTGCGCTCTGGTGGTCAATGTGTGTCATAACGACCAATTGTTCTGCCATTTGGTCAATTTGCATATTAGCCTTTTCTTATATAAGATTATCCAGAGTGAGTATTTTTGGTGAGGGGAGTTGATGGGAGGGAGCTGAATGTGAGAGGAAAGTCCTTCACTTTTCATTTTATCCTCTACATTATTTGAAGTTTTAGCAATGAACAAGTATTATTTTTGATCACTTAAAAAATTAAGTGGAACTATGTTTTTCTTGAAGTTTGTATTTGTTGAACTTGCCTTCGGCAGGGCAGATGACTTAATATCCCATATTTCTCAACCTCACAGCCTTTCTTCCTCCTGACAGAGCTTCTGGCAGAGAGTGAGCCAGAGAGGACCGTCCTCCTTTTTCCAGAGTCAGCATTTGGCTGGATTCAAACGCACTCCCTTGGGCATGTTCCTGGGGCACCATTCCAGGGCCTCACTTTCTAAACTTGGTCTATTAATGAGTGGGACGTATCCCCCGCTGGACGTTGAAAGTTGTCAAGTAGCTCTGGTAACTTTCCTAGGCTTTCTGGTTTCTAATAAGTTGTCAGCCTTTTTCAGTTGTAAATCAGTTTAGATAAAAATTCAGGCCGGGTCATGCGGACTCTGAACTCTCTGAACTTCCTTCTGCTGTTTACCTGAAACTCCTGCCTACAGGGACAATTGGAAATAGCTATGTGGGCAATTTCATAAGTGACCATTCTCTTGTTTTGACCGGAGAAGAACAGTAATCTGTTTTTTGCAGTTTGGGTAGCTTGGCTTGCTTGCTGCCAGCAGGATTCTCTTAACCGAACACTCTCTAATATGAAAGGACAAGAGGATATTTGTGTGAATATTATGAATTAATTCACTTTCCTAGGCTCTGGCCTGGCCTAATTTTAGAAGAGGCTGGTTTAGGGTTTGTTTCATAAACAATCCAGAGGAGGAAAGAATGCCCTCTGGTGGTAAAATCATCTCTCTGCACCATATGCCCTAACTTTCAGCCCCAGACCAAGCGGCCTGCCTGCACCAGTGTCAGGTGTGCATGAGCGTTTTTTAGTCACAGAAACCTGGACTTCAGGAAATCAGCTCCATCTTACTCTTGAGTGATGAACTGTGATTCAGTCAGTAAAATCACCATTTCCCAGTTATACTTCTATTGTTTGGAATTTATTGTTACACATTATGCGGATTAAAATTCTTAACGTCAGTATCATTTTAATATGGAATAAGTCCCCATGATTATACGAACTGGAGAGCTCGGATTGAGTTTTGTGTATGCTATTATTAATGATGTTTGATTGTTATGATCATTTAGGACCATTTTGGTTTTCAAAATGTGCGCAGTCTGTGGCATGGGAGGTTTCAGTTGGTCAGGATGCATCCCCACGTCCTGCCGCGGGCCTGCACATTCCGCAGGCTCACAGCCTGGATGCCGGCCTTCCGGCGACCTCTCCGCTGGAGCTGTCGCGGTTGGGCTGGCTGTGGGGAGCCCTGCCGGAGAGGGCGCTCTGGATGCTGTGGCGGTGCAGTGAGCAGGCCCGGTCCGCAGGCCTCGGCTGGAGTTCTCCTGGATCCCGACATTTGCCATCCTCAGACTCTGCCTTGACTTTGCCTTTGGGAATAACACCGTGAAGGCTACCGTTTCCTGTTTCAAATGTCCCTTTTAGTTTCCGCTTTGGGAGAACTCTGCGTAAAGCCTTTTCGCTTGACTGATGTCCTTCCAGGGCTGAGATGGCTTCTGAAGTGAAGGGAGCTGAGTGAACTCGGGCTTCCTTCCTGGGAACAGGGAGGACCCTACTACCTGCCCTTCCCAAGTGACCAGAGAGTGCGGAGTCCCTGCTGAGACCTGTAGCGCAGCATCTGAGAGGGGAGGGGAGAAAGAAGGCTTAGTCCATTATACAAAACGTACATTTGCTTCTTGCCGAAATGCTCATGGGCCACCTGGAAGGACATGGAACTTTCAGTGTTAAAACTGTCCAAGTCCCAGGTAAACTGGGCCAGTTGGTCACCTCTGTTTGGGTTTAAGGACCATGTGAACCCATTCTTTGCTCCTCTCACTTAACCCAGTTAATCATTTTTCCTTTTCGTATCTGTCCAAGTGCTGTTCTTATGCCTTCTAATAAAATCTGTGCTGTTTGAAAATGATTACCCATTAAGGATTACCACATTGCCGTGTTAACCATAAAAAACTTTCATTAAAGTATAAAAACTATACAAACATGAACTTGAAGCAGGCATACCTAATGTTGACTATTACATGCAATGTCTGGTGGTGGGGGTGGGGAACTGAATGGATAAAGAGATAAATGCCACAGAAATCATCAACTGCTAGGCGAGTAGTGTAGAAAGCCAAAGAACAACATGATTGCTGTGGGCTGGTACAAATGGGAGAGACTTAACACAGGAGGAGGAGCGCAGAGAAGGCTGGAGAGGAATCTAAGAAGAAAAGGTAACATTTCAGTTAAGAGATTGTTCCAAGCAGAGGAAACAGCTGCTGGAATAGACCCGGGAATGTCTGGGTGGGAGCTGCACAGGCTCGCTGCCCTGAAGCAGGGTTTGCAGGGAAGTGATCATTTTGAAGAGGATGTGGATTTCTGCACTGCTGCTTTTGCACATTGAGCACACTTTCTCAAACAGAGGGAGCACTTTTTCCCCCTGCCTGTGCCTCTGCCAGCTTTTGTAAGTTGGACTTGGCCTCTCTAAAGAATTACCTGTCTCAGTAAATATTTAGGGGCAAAGAACTGGAGCATTGTCGAAACCCTGTGCCTGCTCCACCCTTCCTCCTATTGAGTCCAGGGCAGGGTGGGGCAGCTCACAGAGTGTGGGTGAGGAAGCTCACCTTCCCTTCCTTGTAAACAAGCTTTGGCACAGAGACTTGGAGCACCAGCCCCTATGCCCCAGTTCTCAGCGAATGCAATGAACGTTTCTACCTAAAATGAGAATATTAAATAACTACTTGTCTCCTTGTGCTTTAATACTCAATCATGAGCTTTCAATGACCTTATTGTAGTTTGGACATAGCAACATATCCTAGCACAATTTTACCGAAATGACCTTTCCTTAACAAATCCCATTGCTATTTAATGAGAAGAACCTTTTCAATTGGGCAAAGACAGTGTGAAGCTGTGTAATATTTGCATACAGAGGCAAAAGCAGAAAGTGTCTTCAGTGAGATTGAGAGAAGAGTCACGGGAAGGTTCTGGTGCTACTTCCACCAGCTTTCAACCTGAACGTATCTTCCCATGTAAAGGCGGAGCGAATACGCCTGACAGTCCACATCCGTAGTTTCCTTTGGTGACGACCAGCTAGGGCCTTGAGTGCTGAAAGGGAAAAGTGCAGATATGAGAAAACACTGACAAAAAGGAGGCTTAGCATCTTAAAACCAAATTTATATCTAAATTTTTCTGAAATGTATCATAGCTTATACTTCAAACAGCACTGAAAAACTCTCTCTTATTTTCCTTGTTTTAGATTTTTAGTCTCTTAACACTGTATGGTCTTGACCATCTTCTGCCTTCCTTTTGTTATTTGTTCGATTTCCTTCCCTTGCTCTCAAACTCTTTTTGGGAACTATTTTAACCCAATGTATTTCTGTTCCCGAATTTCCACTTGGTTCCCACTGGTCGTGTTTATTTATTAACTCACAATGACTGCTTCCTTTCTCAGGCCTGGAGAAGAAAGCCCCTACACGCCATGGATCCAGGTTAAATTATTGAGTTGATAACTGTACCTGCTAAAGATATTGTGATCACCCCTCTACTAACATGGCTTAGTAACTAATATTCCTATGGTTTAAAAAAATGGGAGAAAATATTGTTATCACCCCTCTACTAACATGGCTTAGTAACTAATATTCCTATGGTTTAAAAAATGGGAGAAAATATTGTGATCACCCCTCTACTAACATGGCTTAGTAACTAATATTTCTATGGTTTAAAAAATGGGAGAAAATATTGTGATCACCCCTCTACTAACATGGCTTAGTAACTAATATTTCTGTGGTTTAAAAAATGGGAGAAAATATTGTGATCACCCCTCTACTAACATGGCTTAGTAACTAATATTTCTATGGTTTAAAAAATGGGAGAAAATATTGTGATCACCCCTCTACTAACATGGCTTAGTAACTAATATTTCTATGGTTTAAAAAATGGGAGAAAATATTGTGATCACCCCTCTACTAACATAGCTTAGTAACTAATATTTCTATGGTTTAAAAAATGGGAGAAAATTTTCAGTAGATAGTGAAATTAGGAACATTTTTCTTAAAAAATAACAACCTGGCTTTATACTTCTTTTTGTGTGTGCTGGTCCTGAGTCATAGCTACAGCTGAGACTCCTTCTGCACTCATTTTCTTTGTCTCAAACATCCTCTTACCTACATCTACTTGTAAATTAAAAAAAAATTGCAATTGATTTTGCCCTTGCTGGTGTCAATTAAATCACTATCATTTGAACTGAATGCTAACATATGGTGTTTGCTATTAGCTTAAAAGTTTTCTTGGAGTGAGTCCAATTCTTTTCATCTTTTTTGATAAGCAATGGCTTTCAAAGTCCTGACTTGAAGATCCTTATTATTAATTAGGAATTCTTATCTCTAGATAATTTTAACAATTCCAGACAATACGGGTATCTCCCACATCTACCAGACAGCCATTCTCTATTAAAGCTGCACATTTAAAGGGCTGGAGAAGAATTTAGGTGGTCATACTGGACCAGGCAGCTGAACCAAGACCACTAAAGAAGCTACTAAGAGAATTTTCTACCACTTCTGTCAAATTTTAACTATACTTTATAAAAAAATATAGTTAAAAACAATATTATATTAATCTCAGGGGTACAATATAGTGATTTGACATTAATATACCTCACAAAGTGATCACCAGGTAAGTCTACTAACTATCTGTCACCACACAAAGTTATTCTGATATTATTGACTATATTCCCCATGCTGTACCTTACATTCCTGTGGCATTTATTTTATAACTGGAAGTTTATACCTCTTAATTCATTTCACTCTTTGGTCATTCCCCCTCTTCTGCCAATTTAAATACCATTGCCAAGTCATTCTGTTCTCTAAAAGTTCACTAAGTCCTGGTTTATAGCTCAAAACACTTTGAATGCCTGTTAGCCTTGTGCATTCCTCTGAGTCAGGGAGCTGAAAAGGGGAAATAATGCAGTTTCCAAATGTGAACTCAGAGGCACAGAGAGCTCAAATAACTTCAGCAGGATCACTAATTCAGATGGCAAAACTGTACACACCTGGGACAAAGAAGGTATCAAAATGTTCCATAGGATTGAACATAATAACTTCTTCAGCACTGCTCTTCCTTTAAGGAGCAGATACACAACTTTGCACCAAGATAAAAGACTCTGCATTGGATGCCACCCAGAAGTGAACAGGCTGACTTAGGTAACATCAACCACATAGGGAAGTTTTGCCTCTTGAGCCATTTTCTCTCTGAGCAATTTTCGTTCAGCCTTGGCCAAGAGTATGGACTCTAGTGCTAGAAATGCCAGAACTCAAACCTTGGCCCTGCCACTATGACCCAGGGCAAGTTACCTAACCTCTCTGTGACTCGGTTTCCTCATCTATAGAATGGGAATTAGTAATAGTACATACCTCATATAGGTATGAACAAATTAATTGAACAAATTAATTCATGTAAAATACTTAGAACAGAACCTGACACATACTCAATGGAAGTTGGTTCTCTTGTTATCACTTAACTAGTGGCCCGGTGCATGAAATTCATGTACTGGGGTGGGTGGTCCCTCAGCCCAACCTGCCCCCTCTCACATACTGGGAGCCCTTAGAGGATGTCCAACTGATGGCTCATCGTGCCCAGCCTGTCCAAGGCCTAAAGCTTCTAGCGAGGCTTTAGGCCTTGGGCATTCAACCATCTCTCTGCTCAGCTCAGCCCCAGCTGCCTGTGACCACACAGCCTCAGGGGCTGGGTGCTCACCAGCACTCCTGCCACTTCTGTGCTCACCACTCCCTGGCCCCCTCCACGCCCCTCGCCCCGGCCCCCTCCGTGCTCAGATAGCCGGGGTGTGCCCCACCCCCCCCCTTGGCTGCCTCCATGCTCAGGCGGCCAGGGCTCCCCGGCCCCCTCCAGTCCTTGCACCACTAGGCCCCACCCCTCAGCCCTTCCCCTTGCTCCTGATTGGCTGATAGCATAGCGGAGGTATGGTCAATTTGCATGTTACTCTTTTATTAGATAGGACATGCTGCTTTTTCTTCTTTGGAGAGCCTTCTCATGCCAGGGTCCCCCATTTCTTACTTCCTCTTTCTATCAAGATAGTAAAGAATCCAATATCACCCAAAGAAAGATTTTCATTTTGCTTATGTCAGCTGGTTTGCTTACCATGCTTTGTCTCTAATGGTGGAATGAAAAACTTTATTCCCTGTTAAGAATTTGGGGGACTACAAATGCTTTGAGGGAGGAGAGAATATGGGACATTAGAAAAGGAAAAAAAATCTATGCTCCTAAAACACATGCTCTGCTACTTCCTGTAATAGAATAACGTACAAATCAAGCTTTCCTTTAGTGTAGTAAGCTTGTCCCTGCCCCTCCAACATACCCATCTTGGTGAATGTTTGGATTATAAACTTGCAATCTTAGGCATCGTATGAATCATGTATGGGGCGGGGGGGGGGGGGCGATTTTTGTACACATGAGCCGCAGGGCTGTTTTTCAGTTAGTTAGTTGAGAGCCTATCTGTATTCCCAAGTTCCACAGGCCAGTAGAATGGCAAAGATGATCTCTGATGACCATTTTTGTGGCACAATCTCCTCTCAAAAGCCCTTGTGTCAGCAATGCTCAGGGAGGGGAACTACAGTCCCAGTTCCTTTGGTTCCTTACTGCTCTCTCTGCACACCGGGAACTGCCCTTCGAGGTTACTGTCTCCTGACTGCTTACAGGTCTTCAGGGACTTTCTTTAGGGGACCATTTCTCCATTTCTTGGAGGGATTGATGGATTGCTGTTTTCTTTATTTCATCTTGTCAGTTTCAGTCTAAGATACTTTGCTGGTAAAGGATTTATGCTTTAGACAACCAATGGCTTCTGACCCCACCAAATTCCGCACTACCATATATTGTTCCCTGAGTCACCATAGCCATTCTCAAGTCTGCAAACAAACCCACACTGACTCCACTCTCAAAGGTCCTCTCTCCCTCACTCCCCCACAGTCTATCCATTATGGGAAGCATTTTGAAGCTGTCGTAATGACTGTTCAGTGGCTCAAAAAAGCTGTCACCAGTCTACTCAGGCAGATGGAGGCCTTGACTCTTAGGGTTCCTACTCCATGGACAGGAATGACAGAGACAGGCCTCTGTTCTTCTCAGAAAGTCTTGGAGCTCTTAACTTGTTCTTGGGCCACACAAGATGGCCTTAATTTATCAATAGCTGCTTTCTCTGCTGGAGGTTCAGACCAGAGTCATGAGAGGATGGATTAAGAGAAACTATAGTAGAAACTGATTCAAGTTTTATTCTTTTCAATGACTCTAGGATTAGGTCCAAGTCAATCAGTCTATCTTGTCCTTCCTTCACTTGAGCACCATTTCCTATATTATTATGGAAATTTTTCTTTAGAGCTGGGAACCCAGGATTCATCCATCCATCCATCCATCCATCCATCCATGTCTCTATTCATTGATCCACTCACTTATTATAAAGCATTTACTGAGCCTTTCCTGTAAGAGGCTTTCCAAGCAGTTAGGGTTATAATGATTAATAATACACAGTCTCTGCCCTTGAGGAGCTTATAGTCTATTGGAAAATAATTAAGACAATTACAGCAATCACACACTGTCATAAGTAATTCTATTTACCTTTCTGAGCATTGAAGGGGCTCATGCAAATGGCCTTGATCTTCTTCTCTCTTTGGGGATTAGGCATATCCCTTCTCATTGTGACTTTTGACCAACCTCATTAGGCTCTTCAGGGTCGGGTAAACATTCAGTTTATAAAAGGGAAGTGAAAATACTGCACTGCTTGATAATGAACCAACTTGCTTCAGAAATGAAAGTAATACATGGAGAAAACATGTTTTGCAGCTTGAGTCAGCTTTTCTTCTTTTCCTTTTTAAAATGAATTACTTGGAGCACTGGAAAATACTAATATCTGAATTGTTGGGGCCTATCCATTGAATTCCAAATATTTATTCTGAATTGCAAATTCACTTTTTTCAGACTTCAGCGAATGCATTGCAGTGTTTACAGTTAAAGATACCTCAGAAGAACAATTATTTTGTCATGCAGCTTAACTCTGAGCATGTTGGTGAAGTAAACTACCTTATAGTTCTTTCTTAATGTTTTAGTCCCACTAGGACATTCATATTTCCAATGGGTCTTAACTTAGAACACTCCTGCTATTTTATTGCACTCTCTGCAGACTTCCCAGAGTAACCTTAACTCACAGCTGCTTCACTTTTCCCAGGACAACATTGTGCCCTTGATCCATCTTACTGCTTCAGGAATGTATAGCTAAATTAAAGTTCTTTCCGTTCTTGGATCTGTGATTCTGTCAATTCTTCTTCTTCTTCTTTTTTTTTCTGCAAGACACCCTGAAATTTATAACAAACATTCTGAGTGTCTTGGCCCATTGTTGGCTGGATGTAATGAATGGCTCAAATGTCCATCTTGTTCTAATAGAAAAATCTTGGATAGAAAAACAAGAATAATCACCACCTGATAGATTCTAAACACTATACAGAGCACTTTCACTTACTTCATTTAATTATAAAAATAACTCTGCCAGGCAGGTGAAACAGTACCTTACATACAGCAGATAATCATAAAATATTTGTTGCATAAAAATTATAATTTTCACTTTACAGACTAGAAGACAAAAGATGAAAGTGGTCATGTTTGCTTGAGATTACTTAGTGGCCAAAGCAGTTCTGCTTCTTTCCCCCCCACACCCTCCTCCGTGCTACAAGCCTTCAGAGCCATACACTTTCCGAGAGGTTTATGAATGCATCAACATCTTATGCCCCAAGGGCTTTCTAAGTCATTGTAATCAACACTTACTAAGCCCCCTCAAGTAATTAAAGCCTTTTAATCCTCAAATGTGAAAGCAAACAGCAAGGCTTTATCTTTATGTCTGTGTTGGAAAATGTCTCTCCTGAATCCCATCACTTTTGATATCAGTTATCCAAAAAAATGTAGAGAAACTCTCAGGAAAATTCACCAGGCAAAATTAATTTTCATGTCTTTAATTTACTAAGAGCTGACGAAGTAACTGTAGTTTACTGACACTTCTATCTTTGCCACATTCCCTTTGTCTGCCCTGTTGAGCTCTAATTCTTTTCACGGGCTCCGTCTCCCTCTCTCCCCCCAAACAGGCCTGCTCTGGGTCCTTTTGTTCTAAGCTTATTTCTGTCTGTGGGCCATTGTTTGTGATCTGTCCTATCACCTGAAAAAATTGTGTGTATCCTTCAACTTATTAAAACTAAGATCACTTTCTGGGTTTCACTAGCAGTCCTACCTTCTTTTCCTGATTTACTACTGTGTTAGTAGACATTTGTGGCACTTGAGTAGTCATTAGTCTTGTTTCCCCAACTGGATCGGGCATTTATTGCCCTCATGTTAAGCAGACTCCTAAACACGTCTGAACTATTCCCAGGTAAACTCTGGGTGTAGGAAGTGGGCAGTGGTAAGCCCTGTGAAGTGCTTTTATAAGGCACTCCCATCTACTCCTCGGCACCACATAAAAAAGGAACCTTTTCATGCCTTAGTTCTGAACTGCTTCTACAAAGAAGGAAAATCTTGCTGGTAATGGCAATTTAGTTTTCTTTCTCTCCATACACTGTACTATGGCTGTGTTCTTCAAGTGTAATGAGCTCATACATAAACCTCCCATTTCCCCTAACACCTGCTTCCTCTTCAGAATTATCACTTAAGTTAATGACACTGCCTTCTACCATGCCACTGCTTATCTAATTATTTCACTCCTCTCTGTCTAAATTTAGTCAGTCAGCCAGACCTTGATATTTTATCTACTAAATATTTCTTCAGTTGCCCAGTCCTTTTCATTCCCCACTGCTCCTCTCTTGGTTCAGCCCACATTATTGCTTTCTTGGACTGTTGTAATATCTCCTTAACCCGTTTGCCTCTATCTGACGCTGACTCCTCTCCAACCCATTAGCCACATGTTTGTGTCACTCTTTTGCTAAAAGTTTTTCAGTGCCTTCTTATAAAACCAAATCCAGTTTTATTGCTGCTTTCTAGCTTGAGTTTAATCAGAGAATATGGTCTATAAATTCTTTTAAATATTTTAATTAAGATTTTCTTTGCAGCTAAATAGATGATCAATATTAGATTATGCTACATCACAATAAGAAATACTGTATATTTTCTGTTTCTAGTGTATAGAGAAAGGGTTGTATTCACTATTTATAGTATATGTATCCTAACATGCTTTCACTAAATAGTTTGTTGATTATATTATTTAATATATATATTTTGTGTCTATTTAATAATTGAAATTTTAAAAGGTACACATTAATAGTCATATTATAATGGTGTTTTGTCTGTTTTCTTATATGTCTAATTTTTAGTTGAAAGATATGATGCTTGATGCGTACATTTTTTGCAATTAAAGTGTCTCCATTGTGAATAAAACTTTCATGATAAAGTTTATACATATAAACTTTTACCATATATACCATAATATACTATATATATATATATAACTTTTACATGTATCAAGCCCAGGATTTTTACTTTGGAAATAAAAATGCATTTCATGGTATATTTTCCCTTTAACTTTTCAGTCTTTTGTTCTGTTATTCCCTACCTCTCACTCTGCATTCTAATAATACAACCTGCTTCTGGTACTTCAGCTCCTTCCAGATACACCTAAAATTTTTCTCTTCCCGAAATTCCCTGCATAACTGTGACTCAGGCTCTACACCTGAACTCAGCTGTTATATCTCAACTGTCTCTCTCCTCCTCCCCACCCTCATCCCCACCCCCTCATTGATCTAAATGCTCTTTGCAAACCTACAGCACATGTGCTTACCTTTTTAATCTTAATGTGGTATACAGGGAGATATTAGAATAAGTTTAATCACTTTATCAGTCATTATATGCATCAATGTTGTTTTTATATCATGTTTTTATTATATCATTTTGTTATTGTTTATTTATTAATAAATTCATGTATTATTTTCATATACAGTTTACTCATTTCCTTTCATCTCTCATACTTCTATTATAGAGAAAGGGCAAATAGCAATATTAAAATAGTTCCTCTAATTAATTTCCTTTTAATGTACACAAATTTTGTGCACCAGGCCACTAGTATTTAATAAATGAATGAAGGCCACACCATAAGTCACTGATACTCTTGGATATTGGGAATAGGGGCAGTTCATGACATATGGCTGCAACTTAATTCTAATTGATATGTCTTAAAGCAGATCTGTGAGACAAGAAGATTTCCTTAGTAGCAACTATGGTCCTGGTAGGATACACAGTTGAAACATTGAGCAGTTACCCAAAATCCGATCTCTTTTTGTGACTTTGAATAGTAAGTGACTTTACCAGGTTATAGAATTCCTGTGAAGCTCAACCCAAAGCAGCCTACTGACTGACTACCCACTCTACTCCACTGTAACAAAACTAAAATATCAACTCCTTGCCATGACCTGCAAAGATCTCATGCAATGGGGCATCTTCCTGACGCTCTCAACTCATCCCATTCACTCTGTCTTACTCACTGTGCTGCAGCCTTCTCCTTTCCTCAAACGCCCCTCCCCTGCAGGTGTATTTCAGGGCCTTTGCACTTGCTATTCATTCTGCTGGGAACTGTCTTCCCTAGATTATTGCACAGTGAGGTTCACCATTTCATCCTTGGTTTTAAGTTAATACATCTGCCCCCTCAGAGGCCTTTCCTAGCCACCCTGTGTAAAATAGTCCACACCCCTTCATAACATTTATCATAAATTAAAATTACCTGGCATATTTGCTTGCTTGTTAAGTCTCTGTCTCCCCATGAAAAGGTAAGCTCTAGGAGGTCAGGGAACTTGTTAGGCTCATCCTCTATTGTATTATCAAAACCTAGGAACGTACTCAGGGTACTAGTTGCTCAATAAATATGCTGGATGAATGAATGAGTGAATGAGTAAAATGAACAAATGAACAGGAATGTTTGTACCCTGAGTTGGTGAAGATTTTTTTTTCTACCTGAACTGTCAGTATTTTAATGCTATACTGTTTCCTGAGAAAAACACAAAAAGGAGACAGTCTAGTCATTTGTACACCAACTGTGTTTTCTATTTTCCCCTTCGGACTCCTCCAGGCTCCCTAATCCCTCTCCTACCCACTTCTAACCTTGACCCTTTCTCCTGACAGCCCAGGACAAAGCCCATCAGCAGCCTCTCTTTCTCCCCATTGCCTTGGGCTACCCCTAGCGTAACAAGGTCCCTGGGATGCATGTCAGATAAACTGCATGTTTATCAAGTACCACTTGAAATAAGAAAGGGTTTTAATTAGAGCTTTATAATCTCTGGACTTCTCCCCACCTTGCTGTCTTTGACTCACAGCCATGGATCAGGCCCTGTCCTTATGCTGGGAATGTGAAGTTTACTTAGGATATAAACAAGCCAAAAAGACACAGTTTTTCAAAGAGATTTAAATATATATCTGTCGGAATGCTCACTTCCCAAACGATGTTTGTGTTCCACAATTCCATCACTTTACATCCAAATCTGGCACTAAACATTCTGTGGGCTTCTGGAGTCAGAACCATGGAGGCTGCTAAACTCAGATGATCTGAACTCTGAAATCTCAAGGCCTTTGTTGAGGAAGGTCACGATGGTACCCCCCAAAGCTGAGAAATTCCTTTGGGGCACTCTGCACAGCAAGCACATTGGCCTGGCAGGAGCATTACAAGCATGTCAAACTCGAAAGAATATTTTTGCAGCCCAGCCAATATAACAGTATATGAGAAATGTTTTAATAAAAATTTCCTAGCTTAATTTTTACAATATCCTGTTATACACAATTAGCGAACTACAAGGTTTGCTAATGACTGATTACTATAATAGTGTTCCATTCATTTCCCTTACGTGCGTTACGCGAAAGCAGTGAGTATTTTAGCAGCCGATTGCCATGTTATTAGTCTTGGACTGATTTGTTTGGTGTGCACACCAGGAAATATTTCTCTTTCGGAGAACAAGAAAAATAGGTTTATTTGCATTACACTTATTAATTTGTGCAGTTACTTAGTGTCTGGTAAGTTAATATTCAATAAAAAATATTAACCTTTATTAAATGTTCTATTGTTTTATGTTAACAATTACTCATTTACTTCATCCTTTTGTATTCAACATGCCTCTATCGAAATAAACTCATGTTTCTATGAAAATTGAAGCTTTTGGTTTTTTGTGGCCCACATAAATTTAAACTTTGTTTATTTATTTATTTTTCTTTATTGATTAAGGTGTTACATATATGTCCTTATTTCCCCATATCCCCCACCTCCCATTTAAACTGTGTTTATCTGGCCCATGCTAGCCTTTGAGTTTGACATGCTTAGTGTACAAGCAGCCCTGAAGATAGATGCCTGATAATCCAATAAGAGAAGCGTTATGTGTCTGTCAGGTTGAGAAGAGATAAAAAGCATGAATCAGACAGAGTGAAATATGGCCAATATTTGGCAAGGGCTTTTCACTGAAAATAAAATATCTTAACAAAGGGTTACTTGCAGTTTCAGATCTCCTAGGAGAGAGAGTTTGGTGTCTGTAATTAGCAATTTTATTTCAGGTGTTAGATTTACAAAATGTGCAGGCCAGTTTCTGGAAGCCTGACATCTGAGGACAGGGAGTCACTGTGCTCCCCACTGGGTTGGGGCTGCCCCTAAGGAATAGCTCATGGGGAGGTTTGAGGGCCAAACCTGGCTGACGCCCAGCATGTTGGAGAGCAATGAGTTATCCAAGAAGAGGCAAGGGCTGAGCCCCAGAGAATCAAAGACAGAGAAGCCACTGTGCTGCCCTCGCTAGTGCCAAGAAACCTCTTTTAACCTCATCGCTTTTACTCCACACTGAGCAGTAAACTCATCCTTGTGCCTTTAATTGTAAAATCTTTCTGCCAGGGTTGCAATCAGATAACATGAATTGGATGTATTTGAAAGTAAATGGAAAAATGAGGAATGATGACACAGTTTTATCAAGAAGGCTAAATGAGCTGGGCATTTGGTGGTTTTGAGGTGGATTCCATTCTTTATTTCAATGTTTGTCTCTGCCTTTGGTGGGGGGATAACGTGACTCATTGTACACAGGGTCATGCAGAACTTTCTGGACTGTGATAAACATTCAGGGACAAGGTTAATGCCAATTTTGCTAATTGAATTATATTGTTTAGTTTATAAGGTGTTTTTCTAAATTAAATCAAACCAGTAAACATTTATCAAGCATCTTCCTATTATGTGAGAGGCTAACACAAAAATGAACATGATTTGAAATGCAGGGAAATGAAAAACAAACCAGCAGCATGGAGATTATAGCTAATCTTTTCTGAATTGTTGCCATAAAGCTAGAGACAGGAAGTGAACTAACTAACAGCCAAAAAGGAAACTTTTTCTGGGAAATATCTCTAGATATGGCCAAAGTAAATACTTTAATCTGGGAGAAAACAAAAGTTAATATGAATGTAAAACTGACCTTCACTAGGGCAACTCAAAACAACTTCGATAAAATTAGTGAACACTTATTATGTGGTAGTACTGGTTCCATGAAATTTTTAAAAATGTGGCTCACATTCATGAAAACAAATTTAAGCATAAATTGTGCAAAAGGGGTGCTATACTGTGCAAAAACCCTTTTTTTGTGGTTGTTGTTTAGGAATGTTAGATGGAGAATAATGAGGTGGATTTGTATTTGATTAACTGTTCATATCCCAGCAGCACTGATTTATTTAATGGCTATTTAATGGCTGTTGTATCCAAGAATGTCCTCAAAGGCATGAAGGCCATTAGGGGTTAATTGAAATATCACATCTTTGTTTTGAATTGGAATTATATCAACTTCACCCAACAAACCACAAGATGAGAAAAGCAGAAAAGGGCATTTAGAGTATATGTAATTCATTCAGTCCTCTGGCTACTTTAAATTATATTCTTAAATCAGGTTAGACAACCAGAAGAGTGACCCAAGGACTTGGCAGCTCCTCAGGGCACTGCCCTCCCTCACCAGAAGTCCAGGGCCCACCCACCTGCCTGTCTGTTCCACCTCAGTGATCTGTACAGCACCTCTGCCCAGCAGGTACTCTTCATATCCAGCCCTACCATCCACTTGTAGACACCAAAGGCTTGGAGGTTAAGAAAGGTGCTAGGTTAGCTGATAATTGGGGGAACTGGAATTTCATCAAGATCATGGATTGTGGAGCAGGAAATGCAGGCCTGGGGCTCTGATGACAGAGGGAAAGCTCCCCACCTCCCTGACAGGCTAACGGACCCAGTAGTAGCAGCTTCTCTATCACCATCTGGGGAGGAACCCCAAGCAGTTAAGCTTCTCCTCCCTAGAAGATTCTTGGTGGTCACAAAAAGGAGCTGGTAGGCTCTGGCATTGGAGCTGGTGTGAAGAAGAATAGAGAAAGGTTCGTGCATATACCTGACTTTCTCTGTGCCTTCCAAAGTCGGGAAAGATGTTACCATCTTGAAGGGAACACCAGCCATGACCCCATTCCAGATAGTCTTTTTAGCTTGCAGTCCCCTTATCTTCCAGCTCTACTCCAATGGGCTCCACATCCAGCTGGACATGGAGCTTCTGGAGAGGACACAACAGGCCTGCACCAGGGAAGTCAATTGGAGAGACAGTGGAGCTGACCATTCTACGGAACACCTGGGATACATGGGCTTATAGTTCAAAGAAAACAGAAGCAAAGTGCAGAGATGCTCATGGCCTACTGTGAAGTCAAACAACACACAGTTTTCTCTAATATTCTTACAAATATGTAATGATTAACTTTCTACTCTCCTTGTAGCTAGTGTAGGGGGAGTGGAGGTCCAGATTACTTTGGGAATGGGACTGTGAGATACTCCCGTGGGAGAGGCTTGGGAGGACACTGAGGAGTCCACAGATTTGAGTCTGAGTTCAGTGCCAACAAGTTCATCTCACAGTCTTGGGAGTACAGTCTCCTCTGTACCCACTGTCACCTTAGACCAGCTCCAGCCACAGGGAGATGGAGAAGCTGTACTTGTCCACTATCCCTCCATGGTCTCCTGGGTGGAGCGCTGCAAAGATAGTCTCCAGTATCTAGACCAGGAGACACTGGGGGCTGCCTGGGCTTCACCACAGGAGAAAAGCCCACCACAAATTCTTTATCCCAGACTAGGCACAGAGGGGCATCTGCATAGACCTCCAGCCAGGGTGGAACAAATTATATGTGGAGGACCCAGAATTAACAAGAGGGTAGGTGAGCTTGGTCCGTAGCACTCACCTTTTCATCCTGCCAGTCATAATCAAGGACATACACTTGTCAGACCCACCAGTTTTCAGCACCTAACAACCTGCTCCTGCCCAGGAAGGCTCCCCTCACCACCTGCCTTTGCCCTACCCTACCAATATGAGAAGGGGCAAAGGGTATGGGGTTGCCCACATGGGATCACAGTGGCCTGGCCTGAAATGGCCTACCCTGTGTTAACTGAGGGTACACCTTGCTGAATGACCAGCAGCATAGAAGGTGAGGTCAAAGCCATTGTGTACAGTGTGTGAAAGTGCTTTCATTATTAATTCTCCAGCAGCTGTGGTCTTTATTTTATTTATTTTTTATTTTTTATTTATTTTTTAGCAGCTGCAGTCTTTAAAACTCAGCAGACAACTGGAAAATGTCCTCCTATCACAACTATCTCCCTATTGATGGTCATTTGTGATATTTCTAGTTCTTTGCTATATAAATAAGGCCATGATAAATATACTTACACATTATTTTAGTATTTGTGTATCTTTGAGGTAGTTCTAGAAGTGGGATTTATGGAGAAAAAATACATAAGTTTTTGTAGTTTTGCTTGATGGTGACAAGTTTACCGTCTGTAGGAGTTGTATCCTAACAGTGTATAAGAGTGCTTTTCCAGACATTTTTCTTGGCCTGATGGATAAGAAATAGTATTAGTATAATTGCAATCTACAATTCTGTTTGTGAATAAGATCATCCGTGGTTCTACCAAGGGTATTGTCCTTGAAATGTTAGTGGAAGAAACCAGATTGTACTGTGTTGAGTGAGTGGGAGGATATGAAAGAGAGAAAACACTTTGGCTATTATGAGGGAGAGAGACTGGGCAGTCAGTGGAAAAAAACCTGTGCTCTCAAAACAGATTATTTCACTACTTAAAAATACTACATTAAGTTTAAATGGTATCAGGAAGAGTTCTATATAGTGGAAGAGCTTGGAGGGAAGGGTAAACAAGAGATTATTGATAGTGTACAGCCCCTAAATGCAGATAGGATGGACACCAAACAGAGCT
Organism: Antrozous pallidus; assembly: GCA_027563665.1. Lineage (NCBI taxonomy): Eukaryota > Metazoa > Chordata > Mammalia > Chiroptera > Vespertilionidae > Antrozous > Antrozous pallidus. The sequence continues at coordinate 10,533,602 of CM050519.1, forward strand.
GCAGAGACTGTCGTATAGAGAAGGGGAAACAGATGTTGATTTATGGGAATCCATGTGCAGGTTGTCATATGGTAACACAAAATGGTAGATTCCTTCTCACAATGATTGCTTTAAGAAGTAGGATGCAGGACCATCTGGTAAAAGTGAACGTGGCTCTGGCCGGTATGGCTCAGTTGGTTGAGTGTCATCCTGTGCACCAAAAGGTCACTAGTTTGATTCCTGGCCAGGGCACGTGCCCAGGTTGCAGGTTTAATCCCCAGTTGATATAACTGATTGATGTTTCTCTCTTACATTCATCTCTCTCTCTCTCGATCAATAAAAATATCTTTTAAAAATAGGTATAATTACAAAAAAGAAAGTGAAGGTATATTTGTTATCTATTGCCACATAATAAATTATTCCTAAACTTAGTCACTTAAAACAATAATAATCATTTCCTGTATCCCAGTTTTAGTAGTTTAGGAATCAAGTTAGCTTGAAGGTTCTGGCTCAGGGGTTTTTGTGAGTTTATAGCAAGATATCAGCAGGGACTGGTGCTAAAGGATTCATTTCCAAGGTGGTTCACTCACATGGGCCTCCGTTCCTATCTAAATAGACCTCTCCCCAGGGCTGCTTGAGTGTCTGTGCAACATGGCTTCCTCCAGAGCAAGTAGTGCAAGAGACAAGGTGGAAGCTGCCATACCTTCTAGGACATTGCTCTGAGAGAAAGCTGCCTTCACCTCTGCAGCTCCCGAGTCTCAGTGTGCTTCCTCCTGACAGTCCAGTTTCACCCTGTATGAGTCCTAGTTCCCCAAGACTTGCCTGGAACTGGGGGTCAGTCCAGTGGGAAGCCTTTGTCTTCCTTCTCATTTGAGAAAACCATCAAGTATTCAGCCGCCCGCCCTTTCCATTCATTCTTGTCTCCGCGTCTCTGCAACTCTGCCCTCTGCAACTCTTCTGAGTCTCAATTTCCTTTTATATTTCCTTCTAGTTGTGGAATTTCCACTCAGCCAGCTTTCTGGTGGTTCTGGATGATGTCCGTTTTGTTTTTTAGTTGTAGTTTTAAAATTGTTGTGCAAGGCAGCAGTATAGGTGTTTACCTATGCTGCCATCTTTGATTCTCCTATTTATTTTTTAATATATTTTTTTATTGATTTCAGAGAAGGGAAAGGGAGAGAGAGAAATAGAAATATCAATGATGAGAGAGGACTATTAACAATATTGTGTACTGTTATTTTTTAATCGGGTGGGATATCTGGGCTGCAAACTCCTCCTATAGAAGCCAGAAGTCCCAGCCCCACTCCAGGCCCAAGTGAAAGAAATGGAGGAAAGCAAAATACTGGATACAGAGTTCAAAACTGGTTATAAGTTTGGTTATAAGTTTGGTTATAGTTATAAGTTTGCTCAAGGATCTGAATGAAAGCTTTAAGGGATTTCATGAGAGTATCAAGGAACTTACAATAATCTTAGTGAGAATTTCAAAGACATGAAAAAGGACCAGTCAGAAATTGAGCATATACTAACTGAAATAAAGAATAATTTATAGGGATTTAACAGTAGAATAGAGGATTCTGAGAATCAAATCAATGATTTGGGATATGAGGAAACAAACAAACAAACAAAAAACACCCAATAAGAAAAGCAAAAAGGAAAGGAAGAAAAAAAAAGAATACAAGAATATGAAGATAGTGTAAGGAGCCTCTGAGGCAACTTCAAATGTACCAATATTCACCTTATGGGGGTGCCAGAAGGAGAAGAGAAAGAGCAAGATATTGAAAACCTATTTGAAGAAATAATGCCAGAGAACTTCCCCTACCTGGTGAAAGAAATAGACTTACAAGTCCAGGAAGTGCAGAGTCCCAAATAAGAGGAACCCGAAGAGGCCCCCACCAGACACATCATAATTAAAATGCCGAGAGTTAAGACAAAGAGAGAATCTTAAAAGCAGTTAGTTACCTATAAGTTGTATGGGTGTTTTCCATCTTGAATTAAATACAAGTGTCAGCTGATTTCTCAACAGAAACATTGCAGGCCAGAAGGAAGTGGCAAGAAATATTCAAAGTGATGAATAGGAAGGACCTATAACCAAAATTGCTTTAGCCAGCAAAGCTATCATTTATAATTGAAGGTCAGATAAAGAGCTTCACAGACAAGAAAAAGCTAAAGGAGTTCATCACCACCAAACCAGTATTACATGAAATGTTGAAGGATATTCTTTAAGAAGAGGAATAATAAGAAGAAAAATAAAAGATAAAAAATATGAGCAATAAATGGCAATAAATACATACCTACCAACAATCTAAAAATGAAAATAAACAATCAAGAAATTTAATGAAGATAATAAACTGATAAAATAAAATAGAACCAGACTGACAAATCTCAAATTTCAGAGGAAATGAGGGGTGGGGAGAAATGAACCAAAGATCTGATGCATAGAATGGTGAAAGCCTGGAGTGGGGTGGGAACCAGGTGAAGGGTGGCAATGGGGAGAAGGAAGGGGGACATCTGTAATACTTTCAACAATTAAGTTTTTATTTTTAACAACTTACCCCAAAAGCAAATAAGAGGACAGCTTAGAACCCTGCCTGTATATCTCCCACTTTCAATTTTTTTTGTTCCTGTTCTAGTCATTCTCAACCCTTTCCCTGTCAAACTTGGTATGGGTGGTCCTTGGCCAAGCCATGAGGTTTGTAACAAGTTTAGAACTTGGTGGCCTTCAAGGATGTGACTGTGGAGTTCACCCAGGCGGAGTGGGCATTTCTAGACTCTTCAAAGAACAATGTATAGAAATGTAATGCTGAAGAACTGTAGGAAACTAGTGTGGCTTAGTAAGCCTGACATCACTTCTGCACTTATTTAACGAGTCAGGTAACATCTTCTTTTTAGAGAAAATTCAGATTAACATCCACCACTTAACCATTTCCATCTTTCCTCCCTTCCTCCCTCCCTCCCTCCCTCCCTCCCTCCCTCCTCCCTCCTTCCTTCCTTCCTCCCTTTCTTCCTTCCTTCTTCCTTCCTTTCCTTTCCATCTTAAATTAAATTTATTGGGGCGTATTAGAGAAGTTGTGGAAAGAAGGGAATCCTCATTTACCATTAGTGGGCATGTAGACTGGTGCAGCTCCCATAGAAAGCAGTCTGGTGACTCCTCACAAACTGAGAATAGAGCTATTATATGACCAAGCAGCAATCCCTCTCCTAGGTATACACACAAAAATCTTAAAGTCATGTACTCGCAAAGATATACGCATCCCTATGTTCATTGCAGAATTATTTACTTAACTATTTTTAAAAATATATTTTTACTGATTTCAGAGAGACCCCACATTGGGGATTGAGCCCACAACCCAGGCATGTGCCCTTGATCAGAATTGAACCCTTCATTTGACAGGCTGATGCTGTATCCACTGAGCCAAGCCAGCTAGGCTACTTAACTGTTTTAAAGTGTATAATTCAATAACTTTTAGTAATGTCACAGTGCTCTGCAACCATCACCACTATGTAATTCCAGAACATTTTAATCACACCAAAAATAAACCTCGAAGTCATTACATAGTCTTTATCCCAGACACTGGCTAACACTAATCTACTTTCTGTTTCTATAAACTTACCTATTCTTGACATTGCATAAAAATAGAATCATGCAATACAGTAGTTCCCCTTTATCTGTGGTTTCACTTGCCCTAGTTTAATTTACCCATAGTCAACCATCATGCAGAAAGTTAAATAAAAATTCCAGAAACAAATAATTCATAAGTTTTAAATTACATATTTCTCTGATTAGTTGGATGAAATCTTGTGCTGTCCTGCTCTGCCCCACGTGGGATGTGAGTCATCCCTTTGTGCAGTGCATCTACAATGTGTGTGCCATGGTCCTTTAGTCATTCGATAGTCATCTTGGTTATCATATTGTCTATCAGATCTTCTGAGTCAGAGAGGCGTGGGGGAGAGAGAGAGAGGGGTTGAGATAGAGATATACACAGAGAGAGACCACATTAATATGACTTTTATTGCAGTACATTGTTATAACTTTTCTATTTTATTATTAATTTTTGTTAATCTCTTACTGTGCTCAATTTATAACTTAAACTTTATCAGAGGTATGTGTGTATAGAAAAAAGCATAGTATTTATAAGCTATGGTACTAACCATGGCTTCAGGCATTCATTGGGGGTCTTGGGAAAAAAGTCCCTCACAGATAAGGGCGTATTTTTGTGTCTATGTTTTTCTGTTTGTTTGTTTTTGTTTTTTGCTTAGCATGTTTTTAAGGTTAAGCCATGTTGTATGATGGATCAGAACTTCATTCATTTGGGGGGATGAATGTCATTCCATTGTGTATATATACCATGTTTTGTGTATCTATTCATCAGCTGATGAGTATTTGAGTTGTTGCTATATTTTCACTATTATCAATAATGCTGCTACAAACATTCATGTACAAGTTTTTGCTCAAACACTTGTTTTCAGCTTTCTTTAGAATAGCCCTAGGATAGAATAGCTGGATCATACAGTCATTCTGCTTAACTTCTTTTTTTTTTGGCAGAATTTTATGATTTTATTAACACAAATACAATGTGTACACAATCTGTCTATTCACTTCTCTTCGCTGCGCAGTCTGGCGTTGGGATTGGTGACTCTGAGGGCCAGCTGGGCTGCTCTTTCCACAATGGCTTTGTGGTTCTTTGAGGAGACGTTGTGAGCAATCTCAGCACAGTACGATTTATTGCACATCAGCAGCACTTCAAGCTCCTTAACGTTATGGACCAGAAACTTCTGAAAGCCACTGGGCAGCATGTGCTTTGTTTTCTTGTTGCTCCCATAACCAATGTTGGGCATCAAGATCTGGCCCTTGAATCTTCTACGCACCCTATTGTCAGTGCCTCTGGGTTTCCGCCAGTTCCGCTTAATTTTGACATATCGGTCTGACTGGTGCCAGATGAACTTCTTGGTCCTTTTTTGACAATCTTGGGTTTCACGAGGGGTCTGAGGGCCTCCACGGTGCCTAGTAGGAGATGGCTGCCACCTCTGTAGGCAGCGCCGAGGAAGAGCGGGGCTGCTTAACTTCCTGAAAAACCTTGGAACTCTTTTCCACAGTAGTTGTACCATTTACATTCCCACCAGCAATACATAAATAATGGTTTCAGTTTCTCTAAATCCTCACCAACATTTCTTTATTTTATTTTACCTTTTTACTATAGCCATCCTTGTGAATGCTAAGTAGTCTCCATCTCACTCTGGTTTGTACTTTTATCTCCCTAAAGAATAATGAAGTTGATTATCATTTCATGTACTTTTGGCCATTTTTATGTCTTTGGAGAAATGACTATTCAATTTCTTTGCTCAATTGAGAGGAAATGGGTTGTTTGTATTTTTGTTTAGTTTCAAAAGTTCTGTGTATATTGACTAGAGGCCTGCTGCAAGAAATTCATGTATGGGGAGGGGGAGTCCCCTCAGTCCAGCCTGCACCCTCTCCAATCCAGGACATCCCTCTCATAATCTGATACTGCTGGTTCCCAACCACTCACCTGCCTGCCTACCTGATCGCCTCTAACTGCCCCCCCCCCAGCTTGATCAGCCCTAACTGCCACTGCCTTCCAGCCTGATCACCCCCAACTGCCACCCCTGCTGGCCTGGCTATCCCCAATTGTCCCCCCTGCTGATCTGGTTGCCCCAACTGTTCTGCTGCTGGCCTGATAGCCCCTAACTGCCCCCTCACTGACCTGGTTGTCCCATGCAGCCTACTGGTCAGTCGTTTGGCCCACCTCAGTAACCCCCCTGCCTGCCTGGTTGCCCCATGCAGCTGCTATGTGGTTGTTACTGTTACTGTTTGGTCATCCCATCTGGTCGTGAGGGCCCTGGCTTTTTACATATATTAGGATGTTGGACCCTTATGAGGTATAAGATTCACAAATATTTTCTTTATTTTGTGTATTCTTTTTGCTCTCTTAAGGATAGTTTTGCTGAATAGTTTTTTCTTCCAACACTTTGACTATATCATCCCATTGCCTTATGGCCTTCATGATTTCTAATGAGAAATTAGCTGTTGAACTTATGTATGATTCCTTCTATATGATAAATTGCTTCTATTGCTACTTTCAGGATATTTTAATTGTCTTTGGCTTTAAACACTTTGATGATATGTGTCTCAGCCTGGATATCCTTGTATATATTCTATTTGGCTTGTTAAATTTGTTGGATAGGTAGATTCTTGGGACTATTTTGGCCATTAATTTTTTCAAATATGTTCTGACCCTTTTTCTATCTCCTCTATTTCAAGGACTCCTGTTATGCATATGTTGGGTGTTTGATGTTGTCCCTTAAGTTTCTTATGTTCTCTTCTTTTGTCATCGTATTTTATTTTCTTTCTGCTCTCCAGACTGGAAATCTCAATTGACCTATCTTCAAGTTTACTGATCATTTTTTCTGATAGGCAAAGTCTGCTGGTAAATTTCTCTAGTGAATTTTCATTTCAGTTATTGCACATTTCAACTCTAAAATGTCCATTTTACAATTTCTCTGTTTATAATGATCTCAATTACTCTGTCCATCATTTCTTTTGCCTCTGTTTACATACTTAAAATAGTTGATTTGAAGTCTCTGTCTAGTAAATACTTTCTCAAGTACGTTTTCTATTGATTTCCATTTCGTGTAATGGGTTACATTTTGTTGTTTCTTTCCATACCTAATAATTTATTTGCTGGGTTTTTTGTTTGTTAAACTTCAACTAAAATTCTCATCCTAATGTGTGAATATATATATATGCTCTTGAAAAACTCAGAGAAGAAAATAGCTATAGAATAGCCTTCAATTACAACTCCAGAAAGTCAGGTAACAATTCCCATGAAAGGATAACTAAGTATCATCAAAGTGGAGAAATCATGGAAAAATTGTAGAAAATAAAAGAAAAACTTCAAATCTTCACAGCAACAAAAGAAAAAATATATGTTGCTTTAAAAGGACTAACAGTAAGATTGATAACTTTTCAAAAGAAACTATAAAAAAAACACAATAAATGTCATTTGACATCTCAGGGTTGAATGAAATTGAAAAAAAAAAAGCCAGAAGAGCCAGTAAAGACAGTAGAACAGGTAAACACTGTGCTCCCTCCTGCTATGACCACATCAAAATTATATAACCTTGAGAACCACCTGAAAACTAATTGAACAGAACACAAATAACTAAAGATATAAAGAAGTCACATTGAGACTGGTAGAAGGGATAAAGAGGCAAAATAGACCAGTCCATCACCCATGTGTGGCTTTTAAAAGTCAGGAAGTATATCTTGGCTGCAGAGGTCCCCCCTGATAAGCAAAGGGTCCCAGAACCACACCATGCTCACCAGCAAGGGGCACCCGTGCCAGGAAGAGGAGTCCCCAAAACATTTAGCTGTAAAAAGAGCAGGGTTTCTGTTCAGTGAGATGGAGGGCTGCCAGAGTCAGGCATTTCTCTTAAAGGGTCCACACATGGATTTACTTGCTAACAGACCCACTGACTCTGAGCCCCACTGCTGAGGTGGTATCTAGAAAAGAGCTAAGGATTTATGGGGAAAAGTTGAATTGTCTGGCTACAGGTCAAGGGCAGGGGAGAGAGTCATTGTATAGACAGAGTGTTGGCAGGTGTCATTGTTTCTTTGTTTGGCTCTCCCTCCACTCAGTCTGAAGGCCCTGGCAGGTACCAAATCTGAGTCTCCATCAAACTCACCCTCACCGGTGATTCCCTGAAAATCAGTCCAACCCAACTTATGCATAGCCCAGAATCTTTTTAAGCAGCTATTACTGACAAGCTTCCAGACTTGACCCACACTTCAGACTTCTCTAAAATTTCTGAAAGGGCCATAAACTTCAAATAAACAGAAGCTGGCTTTTGAGTGCCCTTGATCTTTGGGTAAGGAGCCCCCATCTCAGCCCTAGTAGCAGCTAGCCTTGGTTCATAGCATAGCTCTGCCAGGTGCCTTCAAGTTCAGCATAGGTAGCTACCAACAACAGATCACTTTGCAGCTGCTACCAGGTGGCCTTGGGCTGGACAGAGGCAGGTGATGACCTGGGCCTGAACTTGAGCACCTTCTAAAAGGCCCCATAAACAAAAAACCCAGTGGACACCTCAGACCACACCAGAGCACATCACAATTAGCTTCACAAATGACACACCCAAAGAGAGGACTCAGCAGGCTACAGCAAAACCCAGTCCATGGCAGCAGCCCCCTCAATAGTTCATCTGTTGTTCTCACAGCCAGTCCCAAAAACCAGCCAGCCAGAGGATCAGTCCTACCCACTGATGTTCGGACAGCAATCAAGACTCTACTATAATAGGAGAGCACACACAACTCACATAAGGAACACCCCTGAGGCACCCAGTTCAGGTAAACAGAAAGACTATTCCACTGGGCCCCATGAGATACCTATTGCACAAGACCGCCCTGACAAGACTCTGAGATATAGTAGAAATACTTAACATGTAGAAAGAAACAAGGGAAGTATCAAAAATGAGGACACAAAGAAATATGATCTCAAAACAGGATAAAACTTCAGAAAAGGAATTAAACAAAATTGAGAAAAGAAATATACCAGATTAAAAGCTTTAAAAAAACCTGAAGAATAAATTAACTCAGTGAAAACTTACACAAAATGATAGAAGCCAAAAATAAAGAATACATTAGATAGAATCAATAGCAGATTAGATGAAGCAGGGGATCAAATCAGTGATTAAGAAGACAAAGTAACCAAAAACACCCAATGAGAATAGAAAAAAAAAGAATAAAAAAATAAGGATAATTTAAGGAACTAGTAGGACAACATCAGGTATAATAACATTTGTATTATAGGGGTACCAGGAGGAGAAAAAAGAAAGCAAAAGATTAAAAATCCATTTGAAGAAATAGTGGCTGAAAACTTGCCTAACCTTGCATAAGAATAAACATAGAAGTCCAGAAAGCACCATGAGTCCCAAATAAGATGAATCCAAAGAGGTTCAAACTAAGATAAAAAAAAAAATACCAAAAAGACTAAAAGATAATCTTAAAAGTAGCAACAGAAAATCATTTTGTTATCTTCATGGGAGCTCCCATAAAACCATCAGCTGATTTCTTGACAGAAACTTTGCATGCCTGAAGGAACTGGCATGAAATACTTAAAGTAATGAAAATGAGGCATGTTCGCTGAGGTCGACCCCTTCCAACTCTCCCATCCACACTAGTCTTTTTTTTATCTTTATTGTTCAGTTTACTAATTACATTGTTTCCCCTTTTTTATCCCCCTATATCTCCCTCCACCCTGTACCTATCTCACCCTTCACCCTCACCTCCCCCTCCCCACTGTCCTCCCCCATTGTTGCAAGATTTTTGTCCAGTCTCTTGCTGTACTTCCCACAACCCTTTTCTCCCCAAGAATTGTCAGTCCATTCCCTCTCTATGTCCGTGATTCTGTTATATTCACCAGTTTATCCTGTTCATCAGCCTATCAATTCACTTGATTTTTATGTTCATTTGTTGATAGATGTGTATTTGTTGTTCATAATTTATATTTTTACCTTTTTCTTCTTCATCTTCTTAAAGAATATCAGCATTTCCTATAATATTGGTTTGGTGGTGATGAACTCCTTTAGCTTTTTCTTATCTACGAAGCACTTTATCCGACCTTCAATTCTGAATGATAGCTTTGCTGGATAGAGTAATCTTGGTTGTAGATTCTTATTATTCATCACTTTGAATATTTCTTACCACTCCCATCTGGCCTACATCGTTTCTGTTGAGAAATCCGCTGAAAATCGTATGGGTGCTCCTCTGTAGGTAACCAACTGTTTTTCTCTTGCTGCTTTTAATATTCTCTCTTTATCTTTTGCTCTTGCCATTTTAATTATGATATGTCTTGGTGTGGTCCTCTTTAGATTCCTATATTTTGGGGTTCTGTGTACTTCTTGGGCTTTTAAGTCAGTTTCTTTCACCAGGTGTGGGAAGTTTTCAGTCACTATTTCTTCAAGTAGGTTTTCATTAACTTGCTCTCTCTCTTTTTCTGGCACCCCAATAATTCGGATGTTGGCATCCTTGAGGTTGTCCCAGAGGCCCCTTACACTATCTTCAATTATCTGAATTCTTTTTGTTTCTTGTTTTTCCAGCCAAGTGAATTTTGCTTCTTTGTATTTCAAATCTTTGACTTGGTTCTTGTGGCCCTCTGGACTGCTTTTAGGACTTTGTGTAATATTTTTTATTTCAGTCTGTGTATGCATGATTTCTAGTTGGTTCTTTTTCATATCCGTGAGTGTCTGGTTCATATCCTCAGAGGTCTTGTTCATTTCCTTGAGGGTCTCATTCATTTCCTTGTAAGTCTCATTCATTTCCTGGTTGGTCTTGTTTATTTCCTGGTAATTCTCATTAAGTTCATCGGCCTTTTGTAGGAGCCTCTTGAAAAGTCTTATAACCGTGGTTTTGAACTCTATGTCTTGTCGTCTTTTCTCCTCCATTTCTTTCACACCTGATTTCTTTCCATGTCTCTGCATGGTGGCTGCTTTATGTGGTAGATATCCTCTAAGGGTCAGTGGCACAGCCTCCCCAGTTATTTGAGATGGGTACTCTATTGCAATCCTTTATGGGTTGTACAGTATTTTTTAATTTAAGCCCAGCTTGTTGTTGTTAGCCCTAGGAGGGTTTGACCTCCAGGCCAATTGGCTGTGAAGGGAGACTGTATTCAGGTTGGATGGGCGGAGTCTCTGAGCTGTGCAGGCAGCCTCAGTGTCAGCTACGTCCAATGTGGCACTCGTGCGCGTGGGTCTCTGTTGGATGGGGATGGCTGCAGGCACCTCCAAGAGAAAGCCGCTAGTCTCTTCCCCTTGCCAGACAACTCTACCTCTCCCCGAGTGAGTCTGCACACCCAAAGTCTAGCCCAGGGTTGTAAAATAGATGGTTTCCGGGACCAGGAGACAAGTTTCCAGGGAGCAAGTCTCAGGTTTGTGCGACGCTTGCGCGCAAACTTCTTTTCCCGGCTACCTAATTTCTCCGCAGACTAGGAGACCTCTGCCGCGCCCCGCTTCCAGGGTGTGTCCCCAGGACCTCGGACCTCGCATGGTGCTGGGGAATCCATGTAGTGGGACATCTCTGCCCTCCCCGTTGGCAAAATCCAGCCGGGGTTGCTGCTCCAGCCCTACAGCCCGCGCACTTGACCAGGACGGCTCCTAACCTGTTTCCATCTTCAATGCTGCGCTCCTGCCACTCTTCTGAGTCTCAGTGTCCCACCTTTACTTTTATTTGTAGAGTTTTCACTCCGCCAGCTTTCTGGTGATTCTGGGTGATGTTTGTTTTGTTGTTATGTTGTAGTTTTTGAATTGTTGCGCGGGGCAGAACAATAGGTGTTTACCTATGCCGCCATCTTGGTTCTCTCCCACACTCGTCTTGTATACTTGTTTAATCTATCCCCTTTCATTCATCCTCTCTAAATGTCCAAACCATCTCAACAAACCCTTCTCAATCCTCGACACTACATCTTCTTTCACTCCACATTCCCTAAAATTAACTTAATAAACTTTACTTAAAGTTTTAAGTCTTAGTTATAACTATAGGTACGTTGAATAAAACTTGATATCATACTTAATAACGATATTATTTATTGATAAAATTAGATTCATTTACAATTTACCTTACAATACCCATAAAATTCAATCATGAAATTATAATATTTGATATTTGACAACAGCATATTATACAATTATCCCAAATAAACTTACAAACTAATTCTTTGAATGTTGGGCAGCAATTTAAAAAAGGATAGGAAAGGAATTAATCCCTTTCAGGAGGAATTAAGGCACTGGGAAGGCATCTGAGCATTCTATATTGGCCCCTCTTGCCCTTTTGCCAAGAGGGACCCTCTTCTTACTATCCAAATACACACAGCTGATGCCTGAGCTTTCAGTTCCAGCTGTGGCTGAAGCCTCTGAGCAGCTGGCACGATGGATCTGTCTCTCGACCAATGGTCTGAGCTGGGCCCTCTCTGGAGAAGAAACCTGGGTCCCCTGAGATATGTGATCAGTACCGGGACCCCGCCAGCAGGCAAGGGGACCCCAAGGCAGGTGCTGGACGAGGAGGCCACGGGGGCATAGACTACAAAGGAGACAGAACTGAACCTCACATCACCCTATTTGGTCCCGGAGGATGGCTGGTTAGCCAGAGACAGGTAAGATTCCTCAGGGAAGGAACAACCTAAGACAGGCACAGTCACAGAGGGGCCAACAGGAGAGAACTAAAAGGTCAACAGAGGTGGGGCACAGACCCTCATCCATAAACCTTGCAGGGACTTGAATTCTCACCCCTCCTGAGGGAGGTCTCCTACCCCCACGGCTGCTTCGCTTCCCACGCACAACTCAGACCAGGACCCAGGTGGCAGACAGAGACTTGGCCAGCAATAGCTGCTCTGTATCTAAATTCAATTTATTACCAGGAATGCTGAGGACCTACTCAAAAATGCAAATACTCCTTCCCACAAGTATTTACAGGGTAAACTAAGATTTCTGCTTGAGTATTAAAATTGACAGTAAAATAGTAATCAAGTTTTCAGCAGTGAATGCTCAAGAAAATTTAAGTGTACTGGACAAAAAGCTTTTCCTAAAACATTAACTAAAATATCTATTTGACATTGAAACTGGGACTCAGAACAGTTGGACATTGAAACTGACACTCAAAGATTTTTTTTTGTTCTTATACATTAGTGTCTAGTATGCAGAGGCAAGATATTTTTGAAGAAATGAAACAGGGGGGAGTGATTGATATAGAGGCAAGGTGGCCTTGAACAGGCTGTCAAGCTACAGGGGCAAGCTGGGGAAGGTCGGGGGCAGATGCTGGGGGAGATCAACCGAAGGACTTGTATGCATGCATATGAGCATAACCAGTGAATGAAAGATACTGGGGCGGGGAGGGGGGCAGGTGGGGACATGTGCTGGGGGGTAAGGGAAGCTTGGGGGAGGATATTGGGGTGGGTAAAGGAAAACATATGTACTACTATTAAATATAAGCTATATTGTAAATAATAAAAAAGAGTAATATAAAAAAAATTAAATCATGACAACGGCCGACAAACATTAATGTGAACAATGGCCTTGCATCTCCTTGGAAAGTTTGAATAAGTCAGGTTTGTATGTTGTTGTTTTTAATTTTAGGCATGTTTCCAGGTTCTCATCAATAAGATGACTTCTCAATTTACTTCTGAAAATGATTGTTTTCATAAATATGTAGCCTCGAATAAGGCAAGAACAGCACACGCTAGTTTTTTCAGTTGATTATATGAGTCAGGAATACTATTCCAGGTGTTAAAAAATCAACATATCTTCCTTCTCCAGTTCTTTCAAAGCAGACCACATGTGCTGTGAACTAAGTTCACATTTGTTTTTCTCCAATATTTCTATATCAGCACAAAGACATTCAAATTTCGAACTCCACAATTCTTTGTTTTTTAAGTCCAGCAATATCATTTCAAAGTTGCCAATGTCAATATTAAAGGGAGAAAAATTTAATTCTGTTAGAGTAGCATTAAGAGGGTTTTTTTTTTTTTAAACAAAGGCTAACTTCTCTTTGATGTTTCTGAATTCCTGAAACCTGTTGAGAAAAGCTTCCCTTATATTTATCTAAAGGTGTTGTTTTGAAATAGCAAATGTCAATATCAGAATTATTTTTTTGGCGATGTTTCAACAGGCTTGGAAAGTGAATCAAAGTTTCTCTTTCAAAATCTTGAGCAAAAAGAGATAATTTGTTTTCGAATGAAATAACTTCTTCTGACATCGAAAAAATTGTGTTTTCTTTCCCCTGTAGTTAATGATTAAGCTGAAATAAAATTTTTGGATAAACCGATCATTAGTTCTGGATAGTGAACACCTTTCTCAAGGAGAAATGCTTTAATTTCTGTTAATAAGGAAGCAAAACTTTTCAAAATGTTTCCTCTTGATAACCAATGTACCTTGTTATGCAGCAGAAAATCTGCATACTCGCTCTCCATTTCAACTAAAAATTCCTTAAATTGGTGATGATTAAGAGCTTCAGCTATAATAGAGTTGATAATATTAAGTTAATCACCAATTCTATAACTTTGCAAACTTCTTCTGGAAATGTCTGTGCACAAAGTGCTTCTTGATGAATGATGCAATGTTAAGTAAGTATGTCATGATTAACTTTTCTTTCAAAATAGTAACAAACCTGTTTCTGATCCCAGTCATACTTTTCGCCCTGCCTGTTGAAATTGAGACAATTTTATCGAGTGGAATATGATGTTTTTCAGTGCACTCAGTTACAGCATTTGCTGTATCCTCTCCACATGTTTGGCCTTTGAGTGGCAATAATCCTAAAAGTTCTTCTTTAGAACCGGTAGATAAAATAAATCGCACAAAAAGTGAAACTTGCGCTGTATCATTTACGTCACAAGACTCGTCAACTGCTATTGATAAAGCTGAAACCAATTTAAGATCTTCGACTTGCTGGTCGGTTATATTCGAAGACATTTTGACTGTTCTATCTTTCACTGTTTTAGCAGACTATGGTAACTCTTTAATTTTTTATAGAATATCTGCTTTGTTCTTAAAATCCCAAGATAGCTCGTCGGATGCATTTATAAAACAAATTTTTTATGTATTCACCATCTGTATATGGTTTTCCTCTCTTAGCAATCTCTTGACCAACCACAAAACTTGCAATATTAACACTGTTGGAAGATTGCATCCAGTAATTAAATACAGAACTTGATTTTTCTTGACTCTTCTGAAGTTGCTCAACTGCTTTCTTCCTTGCATCACCGACAGGCTATTTAGCACCAAACGACACGTGTTTAGTTGTAAAGTGTCTCTCCAAATCTGATTTCTTGTTATGCGCCAATTTTTCCTGACAAATAAGACAGGTCGGAAGCCCATTTAAGTTTTGAATAAACGCGGAAGTCTTAGTCCATTCAACTTTAAATTCACGGTTTTCATCTTCCATTTTTCTTTGCTTCTTTGTAGCCATGTCAAACAGGGCAACTAAAAAATTTTTCATTTTATAGTAATAAAGCCCCCAATACAAAATAATTACAATTCTTACACTGATGACAAAAATACCTGGAGCGTTTGCAGCTGGCGGGAAAAATACAGGTAACTTTATGCTTGGAGTAGGTACTTTTGTCACCCGCACGCAATTTGCGGACTCGACTAGCACTAACCATGGCACAATGACACTGCTGACCCGACTGGCTCCCTCAACTCCTGCATGAATCGCATGGGCCTCCCCAGGGGGTTAGGGCTGCACATCCCCCGGCTCACTTGCTGCACGTTTCCCCTCACCCAACCAACCGACAGCCCCACTTCTTCAAAATAGACTTGCCCAGGCCAAAAACCGACTTCTGCGCATGGGCCACAAAGTTTCACTCGCACTGTACACGCGCACCCACACGTGGTATTGTGTGGAAGAGCCACACTCAAGGGGGCAAAGAGCCGCATGTGGCTCACAAGCCGCAGTTCGCTGACCACTGACCTGGAGGAAAAATGGCAGTCAAATAGGCAGACATGTGCACCTCATCCTTGGGCCAGACTGAAAATACAACTAAATTGGAGAACATCCACCTGGAATTAACAAAGTATTCATAGCTGACGAGACAACTTACAAGAAAGGACAGAGGACACCTGGAGACAGGCAGGAATGGAAACGAGGGCTTGAGGGGGGCAGCCAGCCAGCAGGTTGAGAGGGGAAGAGGAAGCTGAATTGCACCAAAGCCATGTCCTTGGTGACAGGTGCAGTATCCAACTGTGAAAAAGAAAAGCCACAGGGCTGCTGGTGCCTAGGGAAGCTGGGCCCAAGACCACAGCCCTGAAAGGCTGCACTGCAAAAGGCGGCCTCAGCAGCTCGGTGCTGGGGGGGGGGGGGGGGGGGGGGGGGGGGTGGGGGGGTGGGGAAGCTCACAGTTTTGTTGTTGTTTTGGTTTTGCTTTTGCTTTTATTCTCTAAAGCCCAGAACACAGGACTTTTCAATTGCAAACACTCACCGGAGGCTTTGGTGTGCCTGAGAGGCACAGGTTTGAGGTGCCTGGGGAGGGAACAGGGCAGGGAGATGTGGCAGAAAAACATGCAGAAATCCCCTAGTAGGGCATTCTTAAGCTTCCAAACCTAAGTGGCCATTTCTCCCCGGAGGAGCTTGCCCCTCCCAGTAGCCTTAAGCAGGTGATATAGCCTGCCACACCCTGCATTTAGAGGAAGCAAAGGCAGAGGCCAAGCTTACAGATCTGAGTAGTCCCAAGGAACCCCTCAGTGACTGAATTGGAAGGTGGCCCAGTTTCCCCCACTATTTGGGGAACCTGATAAAAACTCTGTGTTTCCAGCCAACCCCATTGATCTCCATACAGCATAGCTGACCAACCAAGGCCAGAGTAATATTTTGGTCACTCTCAGAGAACTAGCTTTAGGTTAGGGAGAAAACACCCATCTTATTCCCAGAAAGTGAAACAGCACCAACCCATCTAAAGCCTGTCAGAAACAGATGCTTGGGTGATTAAGACTGCCAATTGGCAGACAGGCAAAGAGGACACAGAGTGGCCCTGCCTGCTTGCATCCAAGGCCTGTGGAGATAGACACAAACAAAGGGACTTTGGATCACTTGGAGCTTCAAGTAGGGTGCTAAAAGCCAAAAGACAGTGCCTGACAGTGTCCAGAACCTAAGTAGCCAACAGGAAGCCCAGAATGAGTAGACAAAACGGAAGAGTGGGTCTTAAACCAGCTCCTATAGGGCATTAAAGCTTGGCTAAAGCGGATGACACTTCACTTTTTTATTTTTATTATTTACAATTTTTAATTATTATTTTATTTTTATTTATTTTGGCACCTTTTTCTCACTTATCTTTCCTTATCCTGTTTTTCTTCTCCTTTCCCCCTGTTAATTTTTCTCTGTCCTTTCTTTTTTCCCCTTTCAAAAATAAAATCTGCTTTATTGATGTGTTATTATTCTAGTCTCTATTGGTTTATTTACATATCTAATTTCCTCTTCTTTACTCCTACTCCATTTCCCCTTCTCTTTTCTTTTTTTTTTCACTACTCAATTTTTTTCCTCTCTTCTCTTGCTTTTTTTTTCTCCTAATTTTTAAAACTTGTTTTGCATCCTAAATTTAGGCCTATCTTCTCTTTCCTCTATTTTCCTTTTCAAAAGATATTTATTTATTTATTTTATTACTGCATTCTCATTTCTTTTCTCCATTCTCTATTCTAAACCATGGTCCTATCCCTATTCATTCAATTCCTTAACCTTATTTTCTCTATTTAAGCTCTGCCTCTACAAATTCTGCCCCCATTTTTTCTGCATGTTTTATGTTTGTGATTTTTGTTCATCTGTTTGTTTTGTTGCATTTTCTCCCTCTTTCTTTCCTTCTTTCTTCCTCGCCATCATTCTTGATTGCTTTTTCTTTCCTAATTCTCTTTTCTCCCGTGCTTTGGGTTAGGGAAAAAACATCCATTGGAGTTATAAGTGTCTTGTATACACTCATGTTCTGTTCCTTCTGTATTGTGTCTTGTCATGTCTTATTTTGTGCTGTTCATTCAGCACCTCCACTACTGTTGGCATGACATGGTAAGGAGTAAGCCACATAATTCTGAGAGGAGATTCCATCCACAAATGGGACAATAACATTCAAGACCCAACTACATCAGGAGAACCCAAATATCTCAAGTGGGGTTGGGGGCTTCCTAGAACACCCAGCCCAGGAAACCAGAGAGATTGCACCACTGGGCCCTACAAAACATCTACTACATAAGAGCAATTAAAAAAATCTAGGTGGCAAAGAAGTTTGATCTAATACATAGTCATAAAGAAATAGCAAAAATGAGGAGACAAAGAAACAACCACCAAATGAAAGAAAATGGGGACTCATCAGAAAAGGAACTAAATGAAATGGAGGCAAGCAATTTGTCTGAGAAAGAATTTAGAGTAATGGTTATAAGGATGCTCAAGAAGCTTGGTGAGAAATTCACCAACATGTATAAGAATTAAGAGGAAATGAAGAATGACATAGCTGCAATGAACAATTCAATGGAAGGTTTCAACAGTAGACTAGAAAAAACTGAGGCCTACATCAGTGAGTTAGAAGACAAGCTATAAAAAATACCCAAGCACAGCAGCAACTGGAAAGAAAATGTTAAAAAGCAAGGGGAGAATATAAGGGAGCTCTGGGGCTTCACAAAACAAAATAGCATTCCCATAATAGGGGTTCCAGAAGAACAAAAAGAGGCACAAGGAATAGAAAACCTGTTTAAAGAAATAATGACAGAAAACTTTCCTGACTTTGGGAAGAAAAAAGTCACACAAATCCAAGAACCACATAGAATCCCAAACAAACTGAACCCAAAAAGACTGACACCAAGACACATTGTAATTAAATTGGCAAACATCAACAACAAAGTAAGAATTTTAAAGGCTGCCAGAGAGAGACAAAAAGTTATCTACAAGGGATCTTCCATTATCAGTGGTTCTCAACCTTTCTAATGCCATGACCCTTTACTACAGTTCCTCATGTTGTGGTGAGCCCCAAACATAAAATTATTTTCATTGCTATTTCATAACTGTAATTTTGCTACTGTTAATGAATTGTAATGTAAATATCTGTGTTTTCCAATGGTCTTAGTCTCTACAGTAGCAGTTCTCAACCTGTGGGTTGTAACCCACAGGTTGAGGACTTGTAGCAGGGTCACCTAAGACCATTGGAAAACAGACTGAAAGTGAAGGGATGGGAAAATTTTTTTCCAGGCAAATGAAAATGAAAAAAAAGCTGGAGTAACAATATTTATATTTGACAAAATAGACCACAAAGTGAAAGCGATAACAAGAGATAAACAAGGCTACTTCTTAATACTACATGGGTCAATACAACTAGAAGCTATAACTCTGGTAAACATATGCACCCAATGCTGGAGAATCCTATATAATAAAAGTCTAATATACAAATTGTCCCCTCGACAAGGAGTTTGAACAAGGGGAGGGGCTGGCTGGTCAACCTCCTGTGTCACCTCCCCCTGACTGGCTCAACCCAATCAGCTCTGATCAGGGTGGATCAGCTGTACCCCACCCATGTATGAATTTGTACACCGAGCCTCTAGTTTAAATATCCTATATAATAAAAGGGAAACATGCAAATTTGACCATACCTTTGCTCCTGATTGGCTATGCTACCAGCCAATCAGGAGCAGGGGTGGGGCCAAGTGACGTGAGTGCTGGAGATGAAATGGCTGTGGCGGTGAGCACCCAGCCCCAGGCGCTGTGAGGGGAAGCAGCAGCAGCAGCAGCAGCAGTGGTGGTGGTGGTGGTAGCGGCAGGGAGTGCGTGGCCCCTGGCTGCTGTGAGAAGAAGTGGTGGCAAGCACCCAGCCCCCAGGGCCGAATGGTCACAGGCAGCTGGGGCTGAGCTGAGCAGGGCGATGGCTGGGCTGTCGAAGATTTAGGCCTTGGGCAGGCTGGGAGTGAGTCATCAGTTGGAAATCCCCTGAGGGTTCCCAGTATGTGAGAGGGGGCAGGTTGGGTTGAGAGACCACCCACCCCCAGTGCACAAATTTCGTGCACTGGGCCCCTAGTATATATATAGGATAACAAAGGAGATATTGACAGCAATACAATCATAGTAGGGTACTTTAATAGCCAACTGACATCACTGGATAAATCTTCTAGACAACAATCAACAAGGAAATAGCAATCCTAAACAATACTTTAGAACAGGTAGAACTAATTGATATCTTCAGAATATTTCACCCCAAAGCTATGGAATATACATTCTCCTCAAGTGCACATGAGACATTTTTAAAGCTAGGCCACATGTTAGACCCAAGCTAAGTCTCTACAAGTTCAAGAACATTGGAATCATATCAAACATCTTCTCTGACCACAATGGCATTAAATTAGGAATCAGCTACAATAAAAAATACTCAAAAACAATAAATACATAGAGGCTAAATAGCATGCTATTTAATAATGAATGGCTTACCAAAGAGATAAAAGAAGAAATAAAAAATATCCTGAAAACAAATGAACACACAAAAATTTAAAACCTATGGGACAGGGTGAAATAGAACTGAAAGGGAAGTTTATAGCATTATAGGCCTGCCTCAAAAAACAAACAAACAAGAAAAATTAGTAATAAGTTCTAACCCTACAACTTAAAGAATTAGAAAGTGAACAACAAGCAAAAAACCAGAACAAGTGGAAGGAAATAAAGATCAGAATGGAAATAAAAGACATGCAGACCAAAAACATTCTACATAAGATCAATAAAACCAAGAGCTGGTTCTTTGAAAGGATAACCAAGATTAATGAATCTCTGGCTAGGCTCACAAAGAAAAAAAAGAGAGGACCCAAATAAACAAAATAAAAAATGAAAGAGGTGAACTAAAAACTGGCTCCACAGAAATACAAAGCATTGTAATAAAATACTATGAATGACTTTATTCCAACAAAAGGGAAAACCTTGACAAAATGGACATATTTCCAGAAAAATACAACTTTCCAAAACTCAATTAGGAAGAATCAGAAATGTGAATAGGCTGATAACTACTAATGAAATTGAATCAGTAATAATAAAAAAAAAAAACTCCCAGCAAACAAAAACCTTGGTTCAGATGGATCCATAGAGGACTTTTACCAAATATTTAAAGAAGAACTAAAACCTCTACTCCTCAAACTATTTCAAAAAATTCAAGTGGAATGAACAAACTCTTTCTATTAGGCCAGCATCACTCTAATTATAAAACCAGATAAAACATGACAAAGAAAGAGAACTATGGGACAATATTCCTGGTAAACATAGATGCTAATATCCATAACAAAATGTTAGCAAACTGAATCCAGCAATATATTAAAAGATCATACATCATGACCAAGTGGGATTTATTCCAGGGATGCTGGTACAATATTCTCAAATCAATAAATATGATACAGCACATAAATAGATTGCAAGACAAAAGCACGTGGTTATATCAATTGATGCAGAAAAAGCATTTCACAAAATCCAACACCCTTTCCTGATAAAAACTCTCAGCAAAGTGGGAATAGTGGGATCATTCCTCAACATAATAAAAGCTTTATATAACAAACATACATCCAGCATCATACTCAATAGGCAAAAACTAAAACTATTTCCCCTAAACACAAAAACAAGACAGGGAGGCCCTCTTTCACCACTCTTGTTCAACATAATTCTGGAAGTCCTGGTCAAAGTGATTAGATAATAATTGAAAATAAAGGAAACCCAAATTGGAAAGGAGGAAGTAAAAGTCTCATTATTCGCAGATGACATAATACTGTGCATAGAAAACCCTAAAGACTCCAGCAAAAACGTATTAGATTTAATAAATGAATTTGGAAATGTAGCAGTATACAAAATTAACACTAAAAATCCATAGCGTTTTATATACCAGTACTGAGCTCTCAGAAAGAGAAATTGTTTTCTCACTAAGAAAGCAATTCCATTTACAATTGCAACAACAAAAGAATTAAGATACTTAGAATAAACTTAACCTAGGGGGCAAAAGACCTATACTTGAAAAACTACAGGACATTGAAAAAAGAGATAGAGGAAGATATAAACGATTGAAAGAATAAACACTGTTCATGGATTGGTAGTATCAACATCATTAAAATGTCCATACTACCCAAAGCAATCAACAGACTCAATGCAATCCCTATTAAAATACCAATGGCATATTTAATAGACCTAGAACAAACACTCCAAAAATTTATATGGATCCAAAAAAGACCCCAAATAGTTGCATCAATATTGAGTAAGAAGAACAAAGTTGGAGGAATCACAATACCAGATATCAAGTTATATCCTAAAGTCACTGTACTCAAAAAACAGCCTACGTACTGGCACAAGAACAGCCATATAGATCAATTGAACAGAACAGAGACCCCAGGAATCAACCCAAGTCATTATGTTCAATTAATATTTGACAAAGGAGGCAAGGGCATGCATTGGAGCAAAGACATTCTCTTCAATAAATGGTATTGGGAAAATTGGACAGGACATGCAAGAAAGGAAACCAGGCCACCAATTTACACCATACACAAGAATAAACTCAAAATTGATAAAAGAATTAAATGTAAGATGTGAAACCATAAAAGTCCTAGAAGAAACCATAGACACCAAAATATCAGACATCACTTGTAGCAATATGTTTACCAATATATCTCTTAGGATAATGAAATTTAAGAAAATAAACAAATGGGACTACATGAAAATATAAAGCTTCTGCATGGCATAAGAAACAATCATCAAAATAACAAAATAGTCTACTACATGGAAGATATATTTGCCAATGATATATCTGATAAGGGGTTAATCCTCAAAATATATAGGAAACTCATACAACTTAACAAAAGGAAGACAAAAAATCTAATTAAAAATGGGCAAAGGACCTAAACAGACAATTCTCCAAAGTGAACGTACAGAGAACCAAGAGACATATAAAAAAATGCTCAAAGTCACTAATCATCTGAGAGATGCAAATGATAATGACAATGAGATATCACCTCACACCTGTCAGAATGGTTATCAACCATTTGGAGAAAAAGGAACCCTCATACACTGCTAGTGGGAATGCAGATTGGTACAGCCACTGTTGAAAACAGTATGGAGTTTCCTCAAGAAATTAAAAATGGAACTCTCATTTAACCCAGTAATCCAACTCCTAAAAAATCTGAAACACTCATCAGAAAGAATATATGTACCCCCCTATGTTCATAGGAGCACAATTTACAATAGCTAAGACTTGGAAACAGCCTATGTGCCCATCAGCAGATGAGTGGATAAAAAACAAAACAAAAGAAAACAACTATGGTACATTTACACAATAAAATACTACTTGGAAATAAAAAAGAAAGAAATTTTACCATTTACAACAGCATGGATGGACATTGAGAGTATTATGATAGGTGAAGTAAGTCTGTCAGAAAAATATAAGTATCACATGATTTCACTTACATGTGGAATCTAATGAATCAAATAAACTGATGATCAACCATAGACCCAGAGTCCTAGAAGCATGAACAGACTGTTGAACCTCAGAAGGAAGGCAAAGGAGGGTAAGTGGGGAGAGATCAACCAATGAACTTTTATGCATATGCATAGCCCATGGACACAGACTATGGGGTTTATGAGGGCCTGGGGAGGGGGTGTGGGGGTGGAGGACAGGAATGGGTGGAAGAGAGTAATGGGGGTGGGGGGAAAGGAGGACCTATATAATATTTTCAACAATAAATATTATAAGAAAAAAAGAGAATAAATAAAACCAAACCAAAAACAACCAAGAAAAAAAAAGGAAGGAAGGAAGGAAGGAAGGAAGGAAGGAAGGAAGGAAGGAAGGAAGGAAGGAAGGAAGGAAGGAAGGAAGGAAGGAAAAAAGAGCAAAGCAAAGCAAGGACCTACTAGTACAACCAAGACTACACTACCCAGCAAGGCTACCATCTACTAGTAGAATCAAAGGAGAGATAAAGAGCTTTCCAGACAAGAAAAAGCTAAAGTAGCTCATTACTATCAAATCAACATTACAAGCCATGTTAAGGAAAAATATATAAAATATGAATAATAAAATGTCACTAACCCAGTGGTTGGCAAACACATTAGTCAATAGAGCCAAATATCAACAGTACAATGATTGAAATTTTTTTTGAGAGCCAATTTTTTTAAACTTAAAACTTCTTCTAATGCTACTTCTTCAAAATAGACTTTCCCAGGCCGTGGTATTTTGTGGAAAAGCCACACTCAAGGGGCCAAAGAGCATGTGGCTCGCGAGCCATGGTTTGCTGACCACTGCACTAACCACATAACTATCAATAATGATTTTAAATGTAAATAGACTAAGTACTCCAGTCAAAAGACGAAGGGCAGCTTAAAGGATAAGGCAATAAGCTTCATACAAATGCTATCTACAGGATACCCACATCAGACTGAAAGGTAAACAGAGACTGAAAGTAAAGGTATTTTATGCAAAGGAAAATTTTTTAAAATCCGAGGTAGCAATACTTATGTCAGACAAAATAGACTTTAAAACAAAGGCTATAATAAGAGACAAAGAAGGATATTACATAATGATAAAGAAATCAATCCAAAAAGAGATATATAATCCTTATAAACATTTACATATCCAACATAGGAGCACCTAATTATATAAAGAAAATAGTGACAAACATAAAGGAGAGATCAACATTAAGACAGTCATAGTAGGAGGCTTTCACATCCCATTGGTAGCAATAGGAAGATCATCCAAACAGGAAATCAATAAGAAAACAGTGGCTTTAAATGATACATTAGATTAGGTGGATTTACTTGATATGTTTAAATAATTTTACTTCAAAGAAGCAAAATATACATTCTTTTCAAGTGTACATGAAATATTTTCCAAATATTGTGAACATGGTAGTTCACAAACAAGTCTCAATAAATTTAATAATATCAAAATCAAACAAGCATCTTCTCTAATTGCAATGGTATTAAACTAGAAATCAATTCCAAGAAGAAAATTGAAAAACACACAAACACATGCTAATAAGTCACATGCTAATATAAAAATGAATTAGTTAACAATGAGATCAAGAAAGCTATCAACAATATTTCGAGACAAATGATAATGAAATCACCCATCTCCTCCAAAAAATCTATGGGACATAGCCAAAGCAGTTCAAAGAGGAAAATTCATAACAATAAAGGCCTATTTCACAAAATAAGAAAAATATCAAATAAAAGATCTAACTTTACACCTACAGCAGGGGTGGGGAACATTTTTTTCTGCCAAGGGCCATTCGGATAGTCAAACATCATTTGTGGCCATACAAAATTTTCAATTTAAAGATTAGCCTGGAGGGGGGAACCAAGATGGCGGTATAGATAAACACACCTGTACTTGCTGCCTCACACAACTGAATCAAAATTACATCTAAAAGACAGAACAACTATCATCCAGAACCATGGAAAAGCTGGCTGAATAGAAGTTCTACGACTAGAGGTAAAGAAGAAAGGGCGTTGAGACTGGTAGGAGGTGTGGAGGTGTAGAATGGGCTGGCACCTGGGTGTGCTGCTTTTTTAATCAAGAGGGAGATACAAGCTCCTGCTAGCTCTGAACTCCAGTTCCAGGTGACACTCTGGATGACCAGGGGGTGAAACTGTATTGTCTGGCATAGAGACAGGAATGGGAGGGTAGATTTCAGTGGTCATTTTTGATGGAGGTGTTTGCAGTGGTCATTTTTTCTGCACTGGGTGAAGGGCTGACTGGCAGCCATTGCTGTTTGCTCTACCCAGGAGATTCCCTGAAACCCTGCCCCACCCAATTTACAAAACCACCCAATCTGTGCACAGTGGCTTTGCATATAAATGGCCTGTCCTTTCTCAGTCTAAAACCTGTCAAACAGGCAGCATCAGCCTGCCTTGCTACACAGCTGGGCCTCCTCTACACACTTCCAAACCCCATACAAAGAGGAGGAATCTGCAGATGTCTGTGTAGCTCCTGTTAGGTGGCCGCAGGCAGTGGCTGACTTTGCACTTTCTTGGAGATCCAAGAGACAGTGTACCCAGTGGTCAGTGTGAGATCAGACCAAATTACAACTATTCACATCCACAAGTGACACACTCAAGGGGCAGATTCAGTGAGCACCAAAGCCCCACTGAAGCAAGTCCTGCCCCATAAGGGTGTCTCCCGCACAGCAGCTCTTCCATTGTGGACATAGCTGGTACTCACAGCCAAATGGCCTGGAGTTCAATTCCTCCCAGTGATACCAACAGCAATCAAGGCTTAACTACAACAAGACTATGTACAAAGCCCACAAAGGGGTGTACCAGGAGTGTCCACTTCAGGGGACTGGGGAGCTGAGTCACTGGACCCTATAGGATACCTACCACAGAAGGCAACTCTATCAATTCAAGGAGACTTAACAGCTACCCAATACATAGAAACAAACACAGGGATGCAACCAAGATGCAGAGACAAAGAAACATGTCACAAATGAAAGAAATGGATGAAAGTAAATACTAAATATAGAGTTCAAACCCACAGTTATAAGGCTACTCAAGAATCTTCTAGAAACCTCCAAGGAACTTAGTGAGACCTTCAAGAATCTGAGTGAGAATGCAAAAAAAAAAAAAAAAAAAAAGGAAAATGATCAGTCAGAAAAACATACACTGACTGAAATAAAATATAATATACAGAGATTCAACAGTAGAATCAAGTCAAAGATTTGAAATACGAGGAAGCAAAAAACACCTAATCAGAAGAGCAAAAGGAAAAAAGATTTCAAATATATGAAGATAGTGTAAGGAGCCTCTGGGATAATTTCAAGAATATCAACATCTGAATTATAGGGCTGCTAAAAGAAGAGAGGGAGCAAGATATTGAAAACCTATTTGAAGAAATAATGACCGAAAACTTCCTCCTTCAGGTGAAAGAAAAAGACTTACGAGTCCAGGAAACGCGAAGAGCCCAAACAAGAGGAACCCAAAGAGGACCAGACCAAGATTTAAAAAGCCAAGGGCTAAAGACAAAGAGAGAATATCAAAAGCAGCAAGAGAAAAAGTTAGTTACCTACAAGGGAGCACCCATATGACTGTCAGTGGATTTCTCAACAGAAACATTGCAGGCCAGAAGGGAGTGGCAAGGAATATTAAAAATGATGAATAGCAAGAACCTACAACCAAGATTACTCTACCCAGCAAAGCTATCATTTAGAATTGAAGCTCAGATAAAGAGTTTCAGGCAAGAAGAAGATAAAGGAGTTCATCACCACCAAACCAGTATTATATTAAATGCTGAAGGGTATTTTTTTAAGGAGGGGAAGAAGAAAAAAAATGTAAAGATAAAAAATATGAACAACAAATACATATCTATCAACAAGTAGAATCTAAAAATCAAATGAATAAAAAAATCTGATGAACAGAATAAACTGGTGAATGTAATAGAATCAAGGTCATGGAAAGGGAGTGGATTGACAATTCTCAAGTGGTGGGGGTGAAGGGAATGTGGGGGGATGTGGGAAGAGATTGGACAAAGAACTTACACCTATGGACTAGGACAGTGGAGGAGGAGGGTGAAAGGCTGGGTTGGGGTGGAAACTGGGTGGAGAAATACAGCACCAGGCTTGCCAGGGAGGCAGAGAGACAGAAGCCAAGAAAGATGAAAGCTCCATGAAAAATAGCAGAAGGTTGTGTTGAAGAAGCCAAGTTATGTGTCCCTTGGGAAATGGTTCACTATGAGGCCACACTAAGTTTTACTTGCTTCTGTCAAAGTCAGTTCTGTTTCTTGCTCTGGACTGGGTTGCTTTGTTGTATTATAATTGTACTTTCTTAAACTCTTTAGGGAGAAAAGAAAAGTGAAGAGCAGAGCATTTTGTGGATGAGAGATTAGGTTTTATGTGACAACAAAAAAGATCTTTACTTGTCTGTGTATACCTCACTTTCTATTTATCATGATTTTATTCAATTTTATATTAAATTCTACACAGGTAATTTAGCCTGAGTAATTATTTAATGTGTTAGTTATAAAGTTTTAATTATACTTAGATATTATCTGTTCTTCAAATCCCATTAACATGAGTGGATTTCTTCACTCATTGAATCTCTTCTCCTCTCTTTTTATTGTCATGTTAAATTATTTTATCTTAAGTTAATTTTAGTTGGATTTTTTTCTTTAATGCATATGAATTATCCCTGAGTGTATCCCAGGTGTCCACTATGATTTCAGAGAGTTATATTGTAAAGGAAAATGTTCAGGAGTGACAATTTAAAGGATGGCATCTGGCATGGTCATCAGTCTTCAGGACACTTATATAATAAACCATGTAACCAGCGGAGTTTTTTTTTAAGACAATGTCTGATTAGGTTTAAATGGTTTGACTAAAAATAAATGGGAAATGCTACAACTGAATCTCAGTTTGTCAACAGCAGAGAATCGCCCCTTGCTCTTCCAGCTCCAGTGGGTTGCTGCATTCTTCGGCCCGTGGCAGGATAGCTACAATCTCTACCTATGTTTTTCATATGGTCTTATCACCATGTATCTGTTTTAAAATAGCATTTATTTTTTAATTATAAAACCAGTATGTGCTTTATAAGTTTGCTTATAAAATATAGAAAATCACTAAGAAAACACAAGTCATTGAATCTACTGTCTGCTGGATGTTGGGCGTGATTTAACACAGGTGGTCTCGATGCAGCATTTAGAAGGGTTCAGAAATCTGGAGAAGGGGCTGTGCATAATTTAAATAAGAGTCCAGAGATGAAACATAATTTTGAAAGGCATGTTGAGAAGGCAGAGGAGCTTGGCTGAAGAAACCAAGTTCTCCTTGTCTCAGGACCCCTTGCTTTTTATTAACACAAATTGTCCTAAGGCAAGGTGGAGATATACACTTCAAAGGACAGGGTTTTGTACAGAATCCATTGGTAGATTGGGGAATAGCTTATGGGCTGTTCAGCTGTTTGGCTAGTAGGAGGCAATAACATGTAGATTAAGATGCCCTGAGCTGTCTGGCAGCAAACAATCAATTTATTGCATCCTTTTCAGGTTTGGGGAAATGCCTTTAGCCATTCCAGCAGGTGATAACATACGTGACTCAGCCCTTGTTGAGTCCCCAAGTTCCATCCACCTTATGACGAAACTCTTGCATTTATGACATGCTGGAACTGGCTTCCAGCAATGGTCCACCCTGAACCCAGGATGAGTCCATCTTCATATTTTAATCACATCTGCAAGGATCCTTTTTCCATATGAAATCTCATTCTGAGGTTCTGAATGGACCAAATTTGGGGTGGATAGTTTTCAACCCACTACCCTCTCCATACTCAACTAGGGTGGTGGAAAATTTATTTTGGATGTGACCATCTTGTGCCTGGTGAGACCGGAAGAGGTTATGTCAGTTTCAGCTGTACAAAGTATACAGACAGATATCTTTTATGGTTCAGTCAGATCTAAGTAGTAGCAATATTGCAGGCATTGTTTCCCTCAAAAATACTTGATTCAATACAATGAATCATAATAATCATAATATAGTTTAAAACTGTGATCCTTATGTTCATACAAAGGAGATATTTTGTAGAGTAAATGAGAATTTTTGAACACCAACCAGCCAAACCAAAAAAAAAATTAAAAAATAAAAAAGGAAGGAGAATAAGAAAAAGGTGATATCAAAACATTTTCCCCCAGTTTAACAATAATGGCAGAGTAGAGAGCTCAAAGAATCAGTCTGTTCATTGAAGAAACCATTAGGCTGGACTAGAGTAACAGAATCACTGCTTCAGAACTGGGGGATAGAATAAAAAACTTACAGCATCAAAGAAAGTGTGTATGTAAAAATAAAAGAATAGAGAAACAGGTGGTTGAATTTTGGTAAAAATCAATGTGACATTTTTGGGTAATGCCTACCCATTGCCATTCCCAATCACAGCAGTGGTTGTGAGAATGGGAGCTCAGATTCCTTGTGTGGCTTGCTGTTGCCAGGTGGCAAATATTGACCTTGTCTTTAAAATGGGTGATTGTAGCCGAACCGGTTTGGCTCAGTGGATAGAGCATCGGCCTGCAGACTGAAGGGTCCCAGGTTCGATTCCAGTCAAGGGCATGTACCTTGGCTGTGGGCACATCCCCAGTTGGAGGTGTGCAGGAGGCAGCTAATCGATATTTCTCTCCCATCGATGTTTCTGACTTTCTATCCCTATCCCTTCCTCTCTGTGAAAAATCAATAAAATATATTAAAAATAATAATAATAAAAAAAATAAAATGGGTGATTGTAGGACTGGAGGGCAGTGTGACCTGTTTCTTGGCTCCCTGTAACACCGGAACACAAGCTGACCTTTATTTCTTCACTTTGTGCTAAGTGACTTTCCATGAGGTTTCCTACTATCTAATAAGAGAGTCATATGCAGCCGAAGCCGGTTTGGCTCAGTGGATAGAGCGTCAGCCTGCAGACTGAAAGATCCCAGGTTCGATTCCGGTCAAGGGCATGTACTGTGGCTGCGAGCACATCCCCAGCAGGGGGTGTGCAAGAGGCAGCTGATCAATGTTTCTCTCTCATTGATGTTTCTGACTTTCTATCCCTCTCTCTTCCTCTCTGTAAAAAATCAATAAAATATATTTAAAAAATAAAAAAATAAAAGAGTAATATGCAAATGGACTGTACCTTCGCCACACCTAATAAACCATGCCCACAAGCCAATCACAGGGTGATGGCCGGGTGCCCAGGGGATGGGGTCAGCCAGCGATGGCAGGCCCCCGATTGCAGTGCAGTGGCCAGCCTAACCCAGGTCCGGAAAAGGCCTCTCCCCTTTTCCGGACCTGGGTTAGGCCGGGGTGGGCTGAAGGTGGGCCCGCAGGGTGATGGCAGGGTGCCCAGGGTGGTAAGTTTGCACATGCTGGTGGGACAGGCAGAACCTAATATAGCCTGCAGGGTCCAGGCCACTATGGACCTGGCAGACCTGGCAGGCAGTGCCTGATGCCCCTGGGGAGTCAAGGTGGCAATAGGGACCGGGCAGGCTTGGCAGGCAGTGCCTGAAGCTACCTGTGGGGTCTAGGCTGTGATCAGGACCGGGCAGGCCTGGGAGGCAGCACCTGATTCTGTCCAGGGCAATTGGGACTGGACAGGTGGCATGGGTAATGCCTGATGCTGCCTGCTATGTCCAGACGGTGATAGGGACTGTGTACCAGCAGGCACCTCATGATGTCACCTGAGGGTACCAGGCGGCGATCGGTATGGGGCAGATAGCATAGATAGTCCCTGGCATTTCCCATGGGCTCCAGGTGGCGTCGAGACCAGGAAGGCCCGGGAGGCAGCGCCTGATGTTGCCCGTGAAGTCCAGGCATCAATTGGGACTGGGCAGGTGGTATAGACAGCGCCTGATGCTGCCCACAGGGTTCAGGCATGGATCGGGACCGGGCAAGTGGCATGGATAGTGTCTGACACTGCCCGCAGTGTTCAGGTGGCGATCAAACAAGGCAGCTCCAGCAGGCAACTCCTGATATTGCCCTCAGGGTCGTGGCAGCTATTGGGGACCTAGGCAGATGGCCTGGATAACGCCTGATTGCGCCCCCCACCCCAGCGGGGTCCAAGCAGCAATTGGGATCAGGCAGGTGGCATGGACAGTGCCTGAAGTCACTGGGGGGTCCATAGGCAGGGGTGGCCCGGGTCTCCAGGATCACTGTCTGCCCCAGGGCAGCCTGAGGACACTGGTGGAGCAGGCCTGGGTTGAACGTTTTAATGAAAATGGGATGCCTGTGTCCCACCCCATCATGCCCTGCCCCTGGAAAGGAGAGGGAAGTGGGCAGTTAGGAGGCACCTGGGCTCCGAAGTGGCTGGGAACAACCTGCAGGCATGCTACCAGGAAGAGGCGCTGAATCATGAGGATGCAGAGGGCTGGCTGATGGAGGTGAGCAAAGGTGCAGATGAGGCGGCTCTTGCAGGCTCTGAGGTGGAAAAGTGCATCTACAGCCTGATGGACAAAATCGCCTTCCTGAAGAAGGTGCACGATGAGGAAATCGCCAAGCTGCAAGCACAGATCCAGTATGCTAGGATCTCCATGGAGATGGACATGTTCTCCAAGTCCTACCTCTCTGCTATGCTCAAGGACATCCATGCCCAGTAGGAGAAACTGGCTGCCAAGAACATGCAGAATGCCGAAGATTGGTACAAGAGCTGCTTCACCATGCTGACTGAGAGCTCTGCCAAGAACACCTATGCAGTGTGGGCCAGCTCAAAGCCAAGACCCTGGAGATGGAAACATGCCGGGGCATGAAGGAAGCACTGGGAGAGCAGCTTCGAGAGCTGGAGGATAAGCAGAACTCTGATGTTAGTGCTATGAAGGACATGATCAACAAATTAGAAATGAGTTGAGAACTACAAAGAGTGAAATGGCAAGATATTTAAAAGAATACCAGGACCGGCTATAATAGAAGAGAGAACCAAGATGGCGGCATAGGTAAACACCTATTGTGCTGCCCCGCTCAACAATTCCAAAACTACAACATAACAACAAAACAAACATCATCCAGAATCACCAGAAAGCTGGCTGAGTGAAAATTCCACAAATAAAAGTAAAGGTGGGACACCGAGACTCAGAAGAGTGGCGGAGCGCAGCCTTGAAGATAACGTGCAGAGCCAGAGGTTCAGAGCTGTAGGGCGTGCATGGGCTGTAGGGCTGGCAGCAGCAACCCCGGCTGAATCTCTCCAATGGGGAGGGCGGAGACGTCCCACTGCACAGATTCCCCAGTGCCAGGTGAGGTCCGGGATACGCACCCTAAAAGCCAGGTGCGGCAGAGGTCTCCGAGTTTGAGGAGACTGCGCATGCTAAAAGCTGGGCACGGAAAAGATCTCCCAGTCTGAGGAAAGTGAGTGTAGCTTGGAACAGCAGTTTTGCACGTAAAGTGCACTACAGCACAGACGCGCAACTTGCTCTCTGGTAACTTGCTCCCTGGTTTGAGAGACCACCAGACTGCTTTATTTTACAACCCTGGGTGAGACTTTGGGGGTGCAGACTCATTTGGGGAGAGGCAGAATTATCTGGCAACAGGTGGAGACCAGCGGCAGCTTTCTCTTGGAGGTTCCTGCAGCCATTACCACCCAACACAGAGACCTGCGGGCCGCATACAGCATAGCTGATGCTGATGCTGCCTGCTCAGCTCAGAGACTCCACCCATCCAACCTGAACACAATTTCCCTGCACAGCCAATTGGCCTGGAGGTCAAACACTCCTAGGGCTAACAACAAAAAGCTGGGCTTAAATTCAAAAATACTGTACAACCCATAAAGGATTGCAGTAAGAGTATCCACCTCAGGTAACTGGGGAGGCTGAGCCACTGTCCCTTAGAGGACACCTACCACATAAAGCAGCCACCATGCAGAGACATGGAAAGAAATCAAGTGTAAAAGAAATGGAGGAAAAAAGACAACTAGACATAGAGTTCAAAACCACGGTTATAAGGCTTTTCAAGAGACTCCTAGAAAAGGCGGATGAACTTAATGAGAACTACGAGGAAATAAACAAGACCTACGAGGAAATGAACAAGACCTACGAGGAAATGAACAAGACCTACAAGGAAATGAACAAGACCTATAAGGAAATGAATGAAACCTACAAGGAAATGAATGAGACCTACAAGGAAATGAACAAGACCTCTGAGGATATGAACGAGACCCTCAAGGATATGAAAAAGGACCAACTAGAAATCAAGCATTCACTGACTGAAATAAAAAATATTACACAAAGTCCTAAAAGCAGTCCAGAGGGTCACAAGAACCAAGCCAAAGATTTGAAATACAAAGAAGCAAAATTCACTTGGCTGGAAAAGCAAGAAACAAAAAGAATTCAGATAATTGAAGATAGTGTAAGGGGCTTCTGGGACAACCTCAAGCTTGCCAACATCTGAATTATGGGGGTGCCAGAAAAAGAGAGAGAGCAAGTTAATGAAAACCTACTTGAAGAAATAATGACTGAAAACTTCCTTCACCTGGTGAAACATACTGACTTAAAAGCCCAAGAAGTACACAGAACCCCAAAATATAGGAATCTAAAGAGGCCCACACCAGGACACATCATAATTAAAATGCCAAGAGCAAAAGATAAAGAGAGAATATTAAAAGCAGCAAGAGAAAAACAGTTAGTTACCTATAAGGGAGCACCCATCCGATTGTCAGCGGATTTCTCAACAGAAACGATGCAGGCCAGACGCGAGTGGCAAGAAATATTCAAAGTGATGAAGAGCAAGAATCTACAACCAAGATTACTCTATCCAGCAAAGCAATCATTCAGAATTGAGGATCAGGTAAAGTGCTTCGCAGATAAGAAAAAGCTAAAGGAGTTCATCACCACCAAACCAGTATTATATGAAATGCTGAAAGATATTCTTTAAGAAGAGGAAGAAAAAAGAGGTAAAAATATAAATTATGAACAACAAATACACATCTATCAACAAATGAACCTAAAAATCAAGTGAACTAAAAATCTGATGAACAGGATAAACTGGTGAATTTAACAGAATCATGGACATAGAGAGGGAATGGACTGACAATTCTTGGGGAGAAAAGGGGTGTGGGAAGTGCAGCAAGAGACTGGACAAAAATCTTGCAACAATGGAAGGGGACAGTGGGGGGGAGGTGAGGGTGGAGGGTGGGATGGGTACAGGGTGGAGGGGAGTTATAGGGGGATAAAAAAGGGGGAACAATGTAATTAATAAACTGAACAATAAAGATTAAAAAAAAGAA
The DNA here is from genome assembly GCA_027563665.1 of Antrozous pallidus. Classification (NCBI taxonomy): domain Eukaryota; kingdom Metazoa; phylum Chordata; class Mammalia; order Chiroptera; family Vespertilionidae; genus Antrozous; species Antrozous pallidus. Next base: position 10,567,764 of record CM050519.1, read on the forward strand.
TACCATGACCTCCTCAATGTGAAGATGGCTTTGGACATCGACATTGCAGCTTATAGGAAACTCTTGGAAGGTGAGGAGACCCTGCTCAGTTTTACCAGTATGGGAAGCATAATCTGAGGCTACTCCCAGAGTTCTCAGGTCTTTGGTGATCAGCCTATGGTGGTTTACAGTCTAGCTCCTACTTGATGTCTGCTTGCTCCTTCCCTTCTTAATACCCCTGCCACTTCCAGGAGGAGCAGATTGGGGTGGAGGAGACCATTGAGGCTGCAAAAGTCGAGGAAACTAAGGATGAACCCCCTTCTGAAGGGGAAGCTGAAGAGAAGGAGAAGGAAGAGGCTGAGGAAGAGGAAGGAGAAGAAGAGGAAGAAGGTGCCAAGAAATAATTTGAGGATGCAAAGGAGGGAAGAGGTGAAGGTGAAGGATAAGATGCTCAAGAAGCTGAGGAGAAGGTGAAGGAGAAGCTGCCCAAGAAACTGCCCAAAGAGATGAAGGTGCTGGGGAGGAGCAAGCAACCAAGAAGAAAGATTGAGCCCCCCTTTCCTTAATTATTTCAGGAATAATCCTCCCAATAATCAATCCCATCACCAACCAAGCAGTTGAGTTCCCGATGCTATATGAATTTAAGTTGGACATTAAATGTTATGCTATTACTTTTCTCCTTATGCAGAGTATCAGTTTGCTTGCAGAATGGCTTCCTGGCTTGCTGCCGGCCTGTGCATGGTCCACGCTTATGAATACAGGATCTATGACAATGTGAATAATTCAGATGTTCACAATAAAAACACATGAATACACAAGTTCACTAATGTTAATGTTAAAATTCATGAAAAAAATAGTCCTTTGAATCTTTGGTGGTTAAAAATTAAAGACCTCAAATTATGTGCAATAAACAGTAAATAAAGTTACACTGAATGGCAAAAATATATATATATACATTAGGGGCCAGGAAATGTTCAAAGACCTAGGAACAAGAAGGGAAGTCACATGGTGTATATTATTGTTACAAATACTGTATTTCCTACTACTTATAACATATTCAATATAATGTATTAGATGCCTTCCTAGCTCATGAAGTATGTATTCTCATAGGTAATATTGGTAGATATGTTATAGTTATGGCAGTATGTCATATCCTATCTATATCAATAAAAAGGTAATATGCTAATTAGACCATGAGACATTCTAGATGTCCTTCCAGACAAAGCCATGGTGGCAGGGCCAAGGCAGAGGTGGTTACGGGTGATTAGGCCAGGAGGGGATGGCAATTGAGGGTGATAAGGTTGGTCCGGGGGTACAGTTGGGGGCAAGCAGGCCAGCAGGCAGAGTGGTTAGGGGAGATCAAGCAGGCAGGCAGGTGAGCAGTTAGGAGCCAGTAGTCCCAGATTGTGAGGGAGTTGTCTGACTGCTAGTTTAGGCCCAATCCCACAGGGGTCCCAGATTAGAGAGGATGCAGACCAGGCTAAGGGACACTCCCCCTCCATGCATGAATTTAGTGTACCAGGCCACTAGTTACTCTAACATATAAAAAGCCAGGGGCTGTTACAACCTACACAACCATACAGACGACTGAACAGCAGGCAGCATGGGGTGATCTGTTCAGCAGGGGTGTTAGTGAGGAATGACCAAGCAACTGCATGGCAAGCAATGTGGGGTGACCAAGCTGTCAGGGGAATTAGTGAGGGATGACAAAATGACTGCATACCAGGCTTCATGGGGTGACTAGGCCAGCAGAAGGGGCCAGTTGAGGGTGACCAGGCCAGCGGGGAGGTGTAGTTGGGGATGACCAGGCTGGCAGGGGGCAGGAGGGGGTGACCAGGCCCACAGGGGAGCAGTGAGGGGCGACCAGGCTGGGAGGGGAGTAGGCAGTTGGGGCAAACAGGCCTGCAGAGGGGGATAGTAGGGGGCGACCAGGCCAGCAGGGGGGCAGTTAGGGGCAATCAGGCAGGCAGGCAGGTGAGCAGTTTAGAGCCAGCAGTCCTGGATTGTGAGAGGGATCCAGGATTGGAGAGGGTACAGGCTGGGCTGAGGGGACCCCCAACCCCATCATGAATTTCATGCACCCGGCCTCTAGTTTTATTATAAAAGATAAAATTTACCTGAAAGATTTAAAGACATATGTCACTGGTAGCTGCCCGGTCAAGAAATGGTGGAAGGGGAATGCACAGATGGACTTATAAACCTGGAAAAGTAGTGAGTGTGGAGGAAGTTTCATGGGGAAAAAGGCTTGGAAGAGTGACTGCATATACCAGGGAAGCTGAATGCAATGTACTACCAGTCACTTTTGAATGCTTTTAGGCAAGGTTGGGCTTCTTCCACCCATCCTCTCTCTCCTCCTTCCTGATCTCAGCTCCTTCTGCCTCTGCCACTTCTTGACTCGATGGCTCTTTTGACTCCCTCTGGCTGGCCTCGGTTTCTCTGATTTTCACTGTTTTGTAGGCAGCTCTTTCTGCCTTTCCCTGTCACACCCCAGGCTCGGCTCATACCAGTGTGGTTTGTTATATATTTTGTTTCTTGTCTCAAGAAGATGGATCTAGGGGTTGGTGACATGTGTAGTAGACCTTAATAGGCAGAAAAAGAGAGTAACATTCTCAAAGGAGAATGAAAGGAAGTGGCACGGAATTGATAATGGCTTCGAGCTTTCTATCCTTGAAACAACACAAACATGATCAAGCCTTAATTCCCAACTATAAATTCACTGAAAAAAAAAGATGCTAGAAGAAAATGCTAAGTGACACAATGGAGTTGCAATAAACAAACTCCAAACTAGAGTAAGCTCTGTGAGACATATAACACCATTCTTTTCAGAAATAATTCATACACACACACACACACACACACAGACACACACACGCACCATTCTTTTTCTCTTTGTTACTGGATGGGGTCTGCCTCGGGCCAGCTGGTAGTGTGTGGGCTCTTGATTTTGTACAGGAAAGAGTCCAGGTGATTTTGAGAATATGCTTATTGAAGCTGGGGACAGTGAAACGAGGAAGAGCTTAAAGTAGACAAAGTGATAGGAGAGAGCCTACGAGGGGCTTCTTTGGTTCACTGAGAAACAGAAGTCACAGTAAAAGAAGAGAGCCAAGGCAGGCTGCTGCTAGCTCACTGATAAATCAGAGACAAGGGGGGCCTTGGAGACAATTTCAGGGGGTTAGCCCAGAATGAACAGCAACTGTTTGTTGCTGCCCTGGTTGCAAGTCCTGTGGGGACCCTTAGTGTTTAGAAGAAAGAGAGAAGAGATACAAGTGTGGGCATACTCTAGTGCAGTGGTTCTCAACCTTCCTAATGCCGAGACCCTTTAATACAGTTCCTCATGTGTGGTGACCCCCAACCATAAAATAATTTTCGTTGCTACTTCATAACTGTGATTTTGCTACTGCTTTGAATCATAATGTAAATATCTGTGTATTTCGATGGTTTTAGGTGCTACAGCAGCAGTTCTCAACCTGTGAGTCACAACCCCCAGGCTGAGAACCCTAGCAGGGTTGCCTAATTTTGCCTAACAGACAATTGGAGAAATTTGAAAACTGACTAAAAATTTGATTATAGAAAGAACTTACTTATTTTATTTCATTAGGGTGTAATAAATCTTTTAGCAATAGATACATTGTGAGGTAAGTTGGTGGATATATGTGGAATTGATTTTTCTCTAGTCTTTCCTTTTGTAGATTTTTGAAAAATTTGAGAACATAATTTTTATAAAAATAGTATATTCAGTTTAATGTTTACAATACAATGTTTAAAAATTATGCACCACAGAAATAAATGAGTTTCTCTGAGTATTTCTGATGTCTTTTCATTCTCAATGCATGTAAAGATAACCAATATTCAGAATTTAGCAATTTTTATTCTTTTCCTTAATCTATCTTATACCCTAAAATCACTTAACTTACCATTCTTTGAATTCTTATCTTCTTTACATATTTTTTAAACTCTTGTTGAAAAATTTTGTTTGAAGCCACTGTTCTTAAAACAGCCTGGTACTGGCACAAGAACAGACAAACAGATCAGTGTAATAGAATAGAGAACCCAGATACTGACCCAAACCACTATGCTCAATTAATATTTGACAAAGGAAGCATGAACATACAATGAAGTCAAGACAGTCTCTTCAATAAATGGTGTTGGGAAAATTGGACACATACATGCAAAAAAAAAAATGAAACTAGACCACCAATTTACACCATACACAAAAATAAACTCAAAATGGACACAGGACTTAAACATAAGACAGGAAACCATAAAAACACTAGAGGAATCCACAAGCAGAGAAATCTCTGACATATGCCGAAAGAACTTCTTCACTGATACTGCTCCTAGAGCAATGGAAACTAAAGAGAAAATAAACAGATGGAACTACATCAAAATAAAAAGCTTTTGTACAGCAAAAGAAAGCACAACAAAACAACAAGAAAGCCCACTGCATGGGAGAACATATTTGCAAATGATGTCACTCTTAAAGGTTTAATCTCCAACATCTACAGGGAACTTATACAACTTAATAAAAGGAAGATAAATGATCCAATAAAAAAGTGGGCAATGGACCTAAATAGAATCCTTTCGAAAGAAGACAGAAGGAAGGCCAAGAGACATATGAAAACATACTCAAGGTCACTAATTATGTGAGAGATGCAAATTAAAACAACAATGAGATATCACCTCAGACCTGTCATAATGGCAATCATCAACAAATCAACAAACAACAAGTGCTGGCAAAGATGAGAAGAAAAAGGAACCCTCATGCACTGCTGGTGGGAATGCAGACTGGTACAGCCACTGTGGAGAACAGTATGGAGTTTCCTCAAAAAACTAAAAATGAAACTCCCATTTGACCTGGTAATCCCACTTCTAGGAATATATCCCAAGAAACTAGAAACACCAATCAGAAAGGATATATGCACCTCCATGTTCATAGCAGCACAATTTATCATAACTAAGATTTGGAAACAGCCGAAGTGCCCATCAGCAGATGAGTGGATTAGAAAACTATGGTACATCTACACAATGGAATACTATGCTGCTATAAAAAAGAAGGAATTCTTACCATTTGTAGCAGTGTGGATGGACCTGGAGAGCATTATGTTAAGTGAAATAAGCCAGGCAGTGAAAGAAAAATACCACATGATCTCACTCATTTATGGAAAATAAAGAATATTATAACCTGATAAACAAAAAGATAGATACAGAGGCAGTAAAGCACTGAATAGACTGTCAAATTACAGTGGGAAAACAGGGGAGTGTTGGGGTGGTGGTGGGGGAAAGATTAACCAAAGAACTTGTATGCATGCATATAAGCACAACCAATGGACACAAGGCACTGGAGGGGTAGGGTGATGACAACATGCAATAAGGGTTAGGGGAACCTGGGGGAAGGTCAATGGGGGAAAAAGGAGATATATGTACTACTACATGTAATACTTTAAACAATAAAAAATATTTTAAAAAGAAAAATTTTGGTTACCTCCCCCAAAAAATAATTGGGAGAGAGAGAGGTTCTTTACATATTTGATGCTAGTTGCCCTTCATTGCTGCAGTCACTGTTCTCAAGGAGGTATTTCATAACAGGTGACCCAGACAGTAATTTAATAAACTCTTTCTTTATGAATTGTCATGAATTCACTTTTCTCCATAACTTAGTGTTGTGGCTGACACAATTACTTGTATATTTAAATCACCCAGGTAAATTTCAAAACACTGATGCCTTTCTTGACCTCTAATAGAGAGATACTAGAGACCCAGTGCATGAAATTTGTGCATGGGGGGTCCCCTCAGCCCAGCCTGCACCCTCTCCAATCTGGGACGCTTCGGGGGATGTCCGACTGTCAGTTTAGGCCTGATCCCCAGGATGAGTCCTAAACCGGCAGTCAGACAGCCCTCTCACAATCTGAGACTGCTGGCTCCTAACTGCCCCTCTGATAGCCTGATCATCCCTAACCACCTCTACCTGCCAGCTTGATAACCCCCACTTGCCCCTCCCCCAGCATGGTCGTCCTGCACTGCCCCCCTGCCAGCCTGGTCACCCTTCATTGCCCTCCATGCTGGCCTGGATGCCCCTCACTGCTCCCCCCCCCCCCCTGCTGGCCTGGTCACCCCCAACTGACGCCCTCTGCTGGTCTAGATGCCCCACGCAGCCTGCTGTTCAGTCATTTGGTTATCCCTCATTAACCCCTCTGCCGGCCTTGTCACCCCATGCAGCCTGCTGTTCAGTCGTCCATCTGGTTTTTTCAGTCGTGACAGCCCCTGGCTTTTTATATATTAGGATAACTGGTCCTGTATGGGAATCAGAACTTTGCAATTTTACCTTGTATTTCTGTTGTCCTACAAAGTCTGAGAAACCCTGATATAGGAAAATATCCTTCATCTTAACTTACAGTAAAAAACTTAGAGTACTTAGAAAGTACATTCCTGGCCTCTCTCATGGCCATTGCGATACACTTCATGAGAAAGTGCCCAGGCACCATAGTGTTAACAACATCCCAGCTGTGATTCATGAGAACCAAGGTTCAGGACCACAGCCTCCAAAACAGCTAGAGGACTAGTTTTTCACCTTTGGCTGTCCTCTACCCTTGGGGAGTTGTAAAATTCCTACATACCAGGCTGTGCCCATATCAGCAAATAAGAATTTGGGGGAATGGATACAGTATTGGGATGTTTTAAAACTCTCCAGGTGACTTCAATGTACATCCAGATTGAGAACAATTAAATGTATTTCCCAACTCTTATCACAATTGAAGTAAGATGATGTCAGATGCTAAATATGGATTTTGCCATTTGCTCTGGAGTATTGGTCTGGACCAGCCACACCCTCTGTCTCTCCTAAGTGTGACTGGATTCCTCAGTTTCCATGGAAAGCAGGCCCTGCAGTTTCGCCTCTTGACAAGCCCCTCAGCCATGGTCCCCAGGAGCCTGGTTCTCAGGCCTCTCCTTCTTGGCCGGCCAGGCTCAGCGCCTCCAGCCTCCCTGGGTCTTTGTCCATGGAGCTAGGATTAGGGCCAAGCCAGTGAGGCATTTCCCAGAGCAAAATCTAAAAGGGTCCCCGAATCTCAGTAAATAAAGTAAATTACATTCCTTTTTTCTTTTTTAAATTGAAATATATTTAATATATAAACTTGTATAAATCTAATATGTACATCTTAATTTGATACATTTATATATTGTAATATGATTGCCCTATTAGCAATAGTTAGCATCTTTATCACATTCCATAATTATTTCTTTTTGCTGGGACTGGAATAATTCAGTTCTATTCTCTTAGTGAGTTTGATGATTATAATAGAGCACTGTTGTCTACATTCACTTATGTGTACTGGTTAATAATGTGGACTTATTAACCAAAGGAAACATGATAATTTCAAGAGAAACATCAAAAGTGCTTTATTCAAAGTAATGTCCATCGCTTGTTACACATTTCCCCCATCTTTCAGGTAATTTGTGGATACCGTCCCAATAGAACTTTTCTTGTTTTGAGGCAAACCATTCAGAGACCCAATTTTCCACTTCTTTGTATGTTTTGAAGTGCTGCTCAGAAAATGAGCATGCCACAAGTGGTAATCTGAAGGAGCAAGGTATGGTGAATACAGCAGGTGGGTTAATACTTCCCAGGCGAGATCTTTTAACGTGTCTTTAACTGGTTTTGAAGTGTGTGATGGTCTGTCATCATGAAACAAAATTACTTTGCTGTGTCTTCTGGAACATTCTGGTTGCTTCACGATCAAAGCGTGGTTCAAATTGATTATTTGTTGTCGGCAGTGATTGGTATTAATGGTTTCACATAGTTTTCGAAGCTCATAATGCACCACACCTTCCTGACTCCACCAAATGCAGAGCATTGTCTTCTTTCCAAGCGATTTGGCCTTGCAGTTGATGTTGATGGCTGACCTTGATCAACCCATGAATTTTTGCATTTGGGATTCTCAAAATAAATCCACTTTTCATCGCCAGTCAGAATTCAATGCAAAAAAGATTCCTTCGTGCCGTTGAAGCAACATTTTACTGATGACTTTTCAGTTTTCCATTCACCTATCGTTCAGTTGATGTGGCACCCATTTTCCTTCCTTTAAAATCTTTCCCATAGCTTGTAAACAATATGGGAAAGATTTTAACATGTACTGAGCATGTTAAATCCATTTTATTTATTACTAAAAACAGTTTAAAAATTTTCTTCTATGGAGGCATTCACATTTAATCTTTCTGCCAGTTGTTTTTGAGTTTGACATGCATCTTCATCTAATAATGCTTGTAATTGTTGGTCTTCAAACTTTTTTGGTTTACTTGAACATTCTTCGTCTTTCACATCAAAATCATCACTTTTAAAGCATTTAAACAGCACTCACAAGTATCTTGAGATGGAGCATGTTCGCCATAGGCTTCCCAAAGTATACAATAACTTTCAGCAACACTTTTCTTCAAAATAAAGTAATGAATTAAAACTTCCCGCAAATGCTTTTTCTGGCACAAAATTCAACATTTTTAAGTGTGAAAATATCTGTGATGTTAGCACCTTCAGCAAATTTGACATATGAAATTTTGAAGCTTACTGTCAATACAACAAAATAGCAAAGATACCAAATCACGTATATATCAACATATGTGTAACTCCATCTACTGAAAAAAATCCTCATCATTATTTAATATACCTAGTACTCTACATTACATCTGTAGGGCATACAAACTAAATAATATTTCAGTGTGATGATTATGATCCAGATTGTGTTCATACCATTCAATTCCCCATTTGAAAGTGTATAATTCAGTGCCAATTAGGACAACTGTCTCCTCTCCAGAAACATTTCATCACCCTAGAAAGAAACGCTGTATCCATTGGCAGTCACTCCCCATTCCTCCCTCTCCCAGCTCCTGGCATTAATGTAACATTTTAAAAATCAAAATTAATGCAAAAAGAATTCCATGGTGAACAAGCTGTCAAATTTTTAAATGAAGACAATCTGTGACAGTGCGCTTTTTGGCCCCAAATCACTCACCCCATTCTAATCTCCACCAGACCTGCAATTTGCCTGGTGGAATGACCTGCCTCCTCCAAATATTTCTTTTCTTGGGTCCACCAAAGAACAGATCTTCTGGGACCTGGGTAAAGTCTGCATGGTGACTTGGTGGGTCCCCTCTGCTTAAATCCTTAGGGGAAGGTCACTGGGTTCTCGGTGCCCGGCTACCTGGCTGGAGGATTTGTAGTCTGTCCTTGGCATGCTCTAGTGGAAACAGCCTCCTCACCATCTCTTTGGCACTCACTGTGTACTGAGCATGTTAAATCCATTTTATTTATTACTCAAAACAGTTTTAAAATTATTTCTATGGAGGCATTCACATGTGATACAGTCAAACACTACATTGTGAAAGTAGTCAAACACTACATTGTGGACTATACTGTGAAAGTTTTTTTTTTCTGCGCCCCAAAGACAAAGGCAGTTTGAAAGGTGTCCTTCCATATTTTGTGGAGTGCCTATGTGATCTTACTTAATCTTATAAAGCCCCCCTGAAGCAAGCACTGGGTGTGTTGAGTGAGGCTCAGAGAAGTCAGACCATTTGTTCAAGGTCACAAAGCATGTGAGGGCCATGACTTGAACCCAGGCCTATCTGTCTCCAATGCCAGAGGAAGACAGCGAGGAAGGGTTCTTGTGTTGAAGAATTCCTCTTAGCTTAACCAAGTTGTGGCTCATTTATTCAGCCATTCAACAAATGTTTATTGGGCCTGGCTGTGTGCTGAGTAAGGAGTGAATGCAACACATGGGCCCTCTGTCCTCCTGAAACTCATGGCCAAGGTGTGAGATATCCATTGTCAAGGAATCAAGCAGAAATCGTATGGGCGCAGCTAGGGAAAGAGGAAAGTAAACAAGGCTACCTGGGTGGACACCAGAGAAACTAAAGTAAACTTCTGTGTTTAAAAATACATTCTCAGCCCTGGTCAGTGTCTCTCACTGGCTGGAGCATTGGCTTGCACACCAAAGGGTCTCAGGTTCAATTCACTGTCAAGGGCATGTACCTGGGTTGAAGATTTAGTTGAGTGTGAGATGCAACCAACGTGTCTTTCTCTCATAGATGTTTCTTTCTTTTTTTTAATCTTTATTGTTCAGTTTATTAATTACATTGTTCTCCATTTTCCCCCCCTATACCTCCCCTCCACCCAGTACCTATCCCACCCTCTGCCTTCACCTCCTCCACACTGTCCTCTCCCATAGTTGCATGATTTTTGTCCAGTCTCATGCTGCACCTCCCACACCCCTTTTCTCCCCAAGAATTGTCAGTCCATTCCCTCTCTATGTTCATGATTCTGTTATATTCACAGTTTATCCTGTTCATCAGACTATCAACTCACCTGATTTTTAGATTCATTTGTTGATAGATGTGTATTTGTTGTTCATAATTTATATTTTTACCTTTTTCTTCTTCCTCTTCTTAAAGAATATCTTTCAGCATTTCATATAGTATTGGTTTGGCGGTGATGAACTCCTTTAGCTTTTTCTTAACTGTGAAGCACTTTATCTGACCTTCAATTCTGAATGATAGCTTTGCTGGATAGAGTAATCTTGGTTGTAGATTCTTGCTGTTCATCACTTTGAATATTTCTTGCCACTCCTGTCTGGCCTGCATTGTTTCTATTGAGAAATCTGCTGGCAATCGTATGGGTGCTACCTTATAGGTAACTAACTGTTTTTCTCTTGCTGCTTTTAATATTCTCTCTTTATCTTTTTCTCTTGGCATTTCAATTATGATGTGTCTTGGTGTGGTCTTCTTTAGATTCCTATATTTTGGGATTCTGTGCACTTCTTGGGCTTTTAAATCAATTTCTTTCACCAGGTGGGGGAAGTTTTCAGTCACTATTTCTCAAGTAGGTTTTCATTATCTTGCTCTCTCTTTTTTTTTCTGGCACCCCAATAATTCGAATGTTGGTATGCTTGAGGTTGTCCCAGAGGCCTCTTACACTCTCTTCAATTTTTTGAATTCTTTTTGCTTCTTGCTTTTATAGCTGAGTGGATTTTACTTCTTTGTATTTCAAATTTTGACTTGGTTTTCGTGGTGCTCTGGACTGCTTTTAGGACTTTGTGTAATATTTTTTATTTCAGTCAGTGAATGCTTGATTTCTAGTTGGTCCTTTTTCATATCCTCGTGGGTCTCATTCATTTCCTCATAGGTCTTGTTCATTTCCTTGTAGTTCCCATTAAGTTCATCGGCCCTTTCTAGGAGCCTCTTGAAAAACCTATTACTGTGGTTTTGAACTCAATATCTAGTCGTCTTTTTTCCTCCATTTCTTTCACACCTGATTTCTTTCCATTTCTCTGCATTGTGGCTGCATCCTCTCCAATCTGGGACCCCTCCAGGGATGTCCAGCTGCCCAGTTAGGTCCACGGTATTGGGCATAACTGGGCAATTGGACATCCTTCTCACAATCCAGGACTGCTGGCTCCAAACTCACCTGCCTGTCTCCCTGATTGCCCCTAACCACTTCTGCCTGCCAGCCTGATCACCCGCTAATCACTACCCTGCCAGCCTAATTGATGTCTAACTGTTCCCCTGCCAGCCTGTTTGCCCCAACTTCCCTCCTCTGCTGGCCTGGTCACCCCTAACTGCCCTCCCTTGCAGGTCTGGTCCCTCCCAACTGCCCTCCCCTGCTGGCCATCTTGTGTCCACATAGGGGCAGGATCTTTGACCAAATGGAGGTAGCCCTCTTGTGTGTTGGAGTGATGGTCAATCTGCAACTTACTCTTTTATTAAATAGGATAGAGGCCTGGTGCATGGGTGGGGGCCAGCTGATTTGCACTGAATAGTGTCCCAGCTCAGGGTGGGGGTTCGCTTGGGGTGAGGGGTGGCCTGGATGAGGGACCTGTGGAGGTTTGCAGACTGGCCACGCCTCCTCCACCCCCCACCGCCCCGCCAGCGACCCAAGTGGAGGCCCTGGGATCTGGGATTAATCTATGTCTACAATTGAAACTTCGTAGCCTGGAGCAGAGCCAAGCCTTCTGCTTGCCCTGGGGCGGCAGCCATTTCTGTTTGAAACTTTGTAGCCTAGAGTGGAGGCCTAGGCCAGGAAAGGCAGGCTGAAAGCTTGGCTTCCTCTATTGCCAGGGAAACCCAAGCCTCTGCTCTCTCCAGCTCAGTTGATGCCACCATTTCTGTATCTTTTATAATTGAAACTTTGTAACATTGAGTGGAGTCCTAGGCAGGCAGAAAGCTTGGCTTCCTCTGTTGCCGGGGAAACCCAAGCCTTCCTCCTGCTCTCAGTGGTGGCAGACATCTTGGTTGGGATTTATTTGCATAATATGTTCCTGATTGGCTGGTGGGCGTGGCTGTGGGCATGGCAAAGGTATGGCCAAATTTGCATATTACTCTTTTATTAGATAGGATAGATAGTTCACTCTGTCATTTGTATTTTAGAAATTCTATTTACTTCATTTTTAAAATTATTATTTGTCTTGACTTTGTTCAGGGTGATTTTTACCTTGCAGGTTTTGTTTTATGTTTACATAGAATCAGTTGTTTTAATCATTCCTTTTATGGCAGCTGAGCTTGTGTCATATTGAGAAGGTGTGCAAGCTTTGATAAGATTAGAGATGGGAAGGAACATTCCAAGTAGAGAGAATAGCAGGTGCAAAGGTCCCGAGATAGGAAGGGTTCTTCAGAGACATAAAAGCAATAATACGCATATGTAGAGAAAGAAATTGGCTACCTGATTGTGGAGGCAAACAAGTTGGAAATCAGCCAGCTGGAGTCCCAGGAAGAAATGCAGTTCGAGTCCAAAGGTTGTCTGCTGGCAGAAGGCCTCCTCCGTTGGAGGAGGTCAACCTTTGTTCTATTTCATCTAAAAAGTACCTTTACAACAACCTCTAGACTGATGTTTGACTAAACATCTGGGCACCTAGCCAAGTTGACACAAAATTAACCATTCAAAGTCCACTTTCTGTCACCTTGGCACACACACATCTCCTGAAACAATTCTCTTGTGATATACAATATGGGTCCCCTGCTCCTCCTACTGCTCCCACAGGCCCAGCAGGACCAGAAGGACACAGTGAGGTCAGAATGGAGCTCCTGATCCACATGGAAAAAGCAGATTCCAGGGTGCCTGCCAGTGATCTAAGTGGGGAGTACAGAAGTTAATCTAAGACTTCTCTGAGGAGGTACAATTTCTAACAGACTTGAGGTAGTGAGCTCATTATTCTTGTGAGTATGCAAATGAGGGGTCATATATCTTCAGGGTTACATAGAAATTTATGTCCCAGGGACGGTTTGGAGCTGGAGAACCTTGGTCTGGTCTAAAATAGAGTCAACCCAGCAGCCCTTACTTCCTGTGGCATTGGAGACTCAGTGTGTGTGTGTGTGTGTGTGTGTGTGTGTGTGTGTGTGTGTGTATGTGTGTGTGTGTGTGTGTGTGTGTGTGTGTGTGTGTATGTGTGTGTGTGTATGTGTGTGTGTGTGTGTGTATGTGTGTGTGTGTGTGTATGTGTGTGTGTGTGTATGTGTGTGTGTATGTGTGTGTGTGTGTGTGTGTGTGTGTGTGTGTATGTGTGTGTGTGTGTGTGTGTGTGTGTGTGTGTGTGTGTATGTGTGTGGTCTGAAACTGGGCTGGGGTGGATCTCAACAGAGATGGGGGATGACTGGTTTGCTGCAATCATTGCGATTCTAAATTGAATTCTACTATCAGCTCCTTGAGGTTGGACTTGCTGCCTCCTAGTGGGAAGAATAAGACGTTTTCCCTCACTATTATTTAATATAGGGGTTCTTGCTGATTCCTCAGATTGAAGCTGCTTGCCTTGGGGGAAGGTGAGGCAAAGCTGGTGAGGCACTGAAGATCTTGGCGAGGGCCCTCCACCCACCCCATTGTCTGATGGTATATGAGGGGTCAGGTGGCATGGGCTCAATACTTCATAAATATATGTTTCCACTCCAGAAAATTCCTGCATATGAACAGTGCTGGCAGGTGAGTGAGAGAATGAGGAAGAGATAATTGACTGGTTGAAGGAAGGAAGGAATGATTCCTTGTCCTGCAGGGAGGAGAGGACCCAGTGTGAACATGAATAAGCTCTGGCAGTTTGTGCTTATTTTGTTGATGACCTGATGACCAGGCTGCTGACCTGAATCCTGATATTGACTGAGCTGGGCTGGATGATGGCGAGAAAGCAGAGGGTCCACCCTCCAGCAGGGGCTCAGGTGAGCTAAGAAAGACCAAGGGCAACCTGTGGGGAGAATGCCCAGTCTTCCATCATGAGAGGTTGGACTCCCACTCCAGGCCTCTGCAGGGACTGGTTGGGGCAGGAGAGGCCTCATAGGGCATACTGAGGGCAGATCCCAGAGAAAGCCCCTGGAGTGGGGTGGCAGAAACAGGCTGAGCAAGGCCTGGGGAGCTGGAGTAAACTTGTCATGAACTACTGGCAGAAAGGTGGGAGCTGGGGAAACATAGCCCAGGACAATTGGGCCCTGGGGACTGTGTGGGGGTAGTGGGGAGGGAGCCAGTTTCTAGGTGGAGCCTCCACCTGAGGTATCTACCTCAGGTCAAGGTGGGCTGGGCAGCCTCGGGGAGCATCATTGCCCATTGGTGACTCAACTAATGGGACAGAGCCTGGAGGGTGGGTTTCGGGTGTCCTGGGGGTTCATCCTGGGGATACCTTGGGAGACTATCTTTGTGGGACAGGCATAGCAAATGGCCTAGGACATTAGTGGGGTGATCACAGAATGGTCCTGGGGGCTGGAGCCTTCAGGAGGGGCTGAGGCATGGGACAGGAGGTACACTGTGAAGGGGCCATGTGGGTATACATCCAGAGCAGATGCAGGGCAAGGGTGTGAGCTGAGAGCAGTGAGGCCCATACTGGGAGTTTGGGGTCTCAGAACATGGTGCTCATTGGGGCTAGGAATTAGGGATGGATTGTGGGAGCACATAAATGAAAAGAAATCGGGTGGGGGGAGACAAATCATGCTAGAAGAACAAATTTTGTGGGGAGGGTGGAGTTGGGGGATGGGTTGTGGACTTGGAAAATCTTTTAGTAAACCATTGTAGGAGAGACCCTTGTGGAACAGAACCTGGAGCTTTGTGATGGACATGGGGGGTGGCATTTGTGGGGATATTGGGGTGCTCAGAACATCAGTGTGTCAGTGAAAATTGGGCAGTCAAATGGTAAAAAACAACCAGAGGATAGATTTGGGGTGCTCAGAACCAAGAATACTTTAGCAAGTGGATCTAAGGGGTATGTTTGGGAAATTAGAAATAGGGATCAAATTATGAGTGAGGGCCTAGGAACTGGAAGGCTTATGGAAAGATTCTGGCAGTGGGGTTGGGGCACCCTGTGCAGGTTACCTGGAGAGCAATAGATTATGGGAATGGTCTGGGGATCCTTGAGGAACATAGTGAGGGGGTGAATTAGGGGCCTTAGACCCCAGGGGAATCTTGGGGAACTATATTAAAAGCAACAGATCATGGGAGTAAGATTAGGGGGGTTAAATCTTCGCATATCTTGAAGGTGAAGTTCAAAACTGAGACTGCCTAGGGGCCTGGGGGCAGGAAAGGGGAGATAGGTTTGACAAGGTTAGGGGGTCTTTGTATGGGTCCAGGAGTGGACTAGACCATGCTCTTGGAGAAGGCAGGACAGAGCCAGAAGGCAGAAGTTTTACTGTCTCCCATCTTCACCCCTCTCGTATCGCTTCCACAGGACCCAGCAGAACTGGAAGTTGGGCAACGAGGCCAGTATGGAGCCCCGATCTACCCTGAAGTTCTAGGTGTGCTAGGCCATCACCACTATGTACTCTTCTGAGGGCAGACTGCACAGCAGCTTGGCCCAGAAGTGGCCCTGGAATACCATGAAGAGTGATGAGCCTCCTCAGAGCAGCACGTTCTGGGCCACATCGCCTGCTCCTGGGGGCTGGGGACGGGGAGGGAGGAGGCACCTCGAGAAGACTCTGTTTGGCCATGGTAGAAACGCCCATAGGCAACAACCTTGGGATCTCTGGGTGGCTGAACAGCAGCTCTGGGCACTGTAACAGCTCCTTGCCCAAAGTGACCGACTGTTCCTCGGGCAGCTTCGGGATCTGCCCGCATTCCAGCTGGGTCCGGGACTGCTCTTCTGGAAGTCAGGGGCTACATAGCAATAGTGGAGCTTGATGTTCTCCATAATGTCCAGGTCCTGCTGCCCCAGCAAGTCGGAGCCCAGCAGCATCTCAGCAAGGAAGGTGTTTAGGTGGATGCCCTTGAGGTCCAGACTCTTGGTGGCATTTGGCAGGTGGTAGCCCTGGAAGGCAGGCACTATGCAGGTGGCCCTGTGGCCCGTGCTGACTACCAGCCTGCTGATCTGCCGTGTGCACAGATGACAGCACCAACTGGGCAGCCATATGTATGGTGGGTGAGCACAGCAACTCGGAGGCCGCCTCTCTGTTGGTGCTGAAGGGCAGTGAGAGAACAGCAGCCGGGGGGAGAGGGGGGGTTCAGGGTAGCCAGCAGGTGGCGCCAGATGAGCTTGGCCTCATTCCATTTCACCACAATGTCTTTCCTTACCGCCTGCACCAGAGTCAGTTCCAGGAGAGCAAGGGCAGCCTTGCCTATGAACTTCTCCAGCACTGGCTGCCCTGTGGTGGCTGGCTTCTTAGGCTGGCAGCCTAATGGTGGCCATGGCATAGGTGGGCCAGGCCTGCCCCATGAAGCCTGCTATACAGGTGCCTGTGCCCCTGTCAATGACCACTGTGCCAGTCATTGGTGGCAACCTGTCACCCACCATGCTGAAGGAGTCCTGCTGTAAGGCCTTATCCACCAGGCTTGAGCTGGAGGTCAGGCTGGGCCCTGGGTCCCTGGGGAGCACTGGGGCCCTGAGGGGATGCAATTTGCATCTATGGCTGCTGATGGCTGGGTGAGCTGCTGGGCAAGCTGATCCCTTTCTTTTGGGGTGTATAGGCATGGGGAGAAATAGTTGAGGCTGGGCCAGGGCCAGGCACAGGCAGAGTGGAGAGGTGGCTTGTGTATGGCATCAACCTGCCTGCTGTCCCCTTCAGAAGACTTTACATGGCAGTCGTGGGGTGGGTGATGCCTCTCCCTACCTCAGAAAGCTCCCAGGGTACTCATCCATACTGTATTCACCCCCAAAGTGCCCAGTTTGAAGAAGCTGGAGAAAAGAAGGCTCTAGAGCAGTGATCGCTGACCTGGCTCCCCACTGCAGGCCAGTAAGATCCAGGAATCCTTTTCTCTTGTTGCCTTGTCTTGAAGTTGTTTATAGTGTGGGATTGAGAGCTGGTTACAGGCCTCCTTGGACTATGAATCAGGTGGTGGTCGGTTAGAGTGGCTTTCTGCTTTCCAGGAGGACACAGAAGCCAGCCTGGGTGGGGGCCAGGAGAGTCAGACACCCTCCCCACTATGGTCTTTGACTCTTCTGCTCTGCCAGTTGCCTGGAACAGTCTCACTGACCCATTTCTGCAGAGTAGCAATTTGCCTCTTCAGGTCTCAGTGGGATACTTCCTTCTCCTGGAAGCCTTTCTGATTTACCCTCTAGGGATTCTAATGATTGGGAGGTTGTAATGGAGTTTTAAGCATCAGCATATTAGACAGCCACATTTAATTCAGTTGGAATTGAATAGACTGTTCTCATGGCCCAGCTTTTGGTACCGATGTGATCCATTTGTATGCAGAAGGGGTGCCCCCCAGCACCCTACCTCATTCAACACGTATGCAGATGAACTTTTGACCTCATGAAAAAGTATTTTGGAGAATTTGGTTATAAACAATAATAAACGTTTTCCCTTTAAATAATCATCATGGCAAATCTGGGGATGTTAGATAACAGCTTGAAATGAGGAAGTCTCGCTGCAACTTTATGAGTTAGAAATGAGTATTCTGATGGGGAAATAGAGGCTTAGAAAGGTGAAGTAACTTGTCCAAAGTCACAGTGGCAATGGAAGCAAGAGCCGGGTATGAATGTAGATCTCAGAAATATTATAGTGACTGACTGTGGGTCTGGGAAATTGTGAGGTCTACAATCCATCTGAAACAGTGGACGGCACTTCCTGAGCCGTGTTTTCTCTTGGGTAAAATGAGGATATTGTGTCTGGCAGACCCTGGGATACTGCAGATAACACGGCCGAGAGATCACACTCTGAGGCAGCTAGACAAAGACATGTTCAAAATCAGAGATCTGGAGCCAGCTGCTGTGGTTTAAACCTCAGCTCCTCCACTTAATAGCTGATGCAAATTACTAGCCTCTCTGTGCTTCAGTTTTCCATTAGCGACATGGAAGTAATAACAGTGTGGACTTCAAAGGGCAGCTAATAGGATGCACAGGTTGTGGAGTGTTTAGGTCAGTGGATAGCACATAGTAAGTGCTCTTTGAGGGTCTGTTGCATGAATTACTGATAGCGTGGTCTTTGAAACAGAATTAGGGACTTAATCAGATATTTCGCTGGAAGGGTATTTCTTCTGATGACATCAACTAGACTTGGGATGTATGCTATGAAGTCATTGGAAGCCAGCAGCACCTCCTTTTACCTCTCCAAGTCACTGGGAGATGAGCTGATTAGCCTCCTGCCAGCAGGGGGTGACCAAGACCACCAATTTCTTTTACTTTCTTTTAGTCACATCCTTTGTTCTGTTGCTCAGTTATCAACTGTAGTTGCAAATTAGAATTACCAGAGGAATTTTTTTTTTTAATTTCCATGTCCTGGCTGCACCCCAGACCAATTAAATCCGCATCTCTGCAGATGGAGACCAAACATGGGTGATTTTTAAAAACTCACAGGAGATGTTAATGTGCAGCAAGTGGGAGACAATGATCTGAGTCTTCAAAATTCTTACCTTCTTAATGTTTACTGACCAACAGAAAAAATGGACAGCTGAGACCGGTTTGGCTCAGTGGATAGAGCGTCGGACTGCGGACTGAGGGGTCCCGGGTTCGATTCCGGCAAGGGCATGTACCTTGGCTGCGGGCACATCCCCAGTAGGGGGCATGCAAGAGGCAGCTGATCGATGTCTCTCTCCTTGATGTTTCTGACTTTCTATCCCTCTCCCTTCTGCTCTGTAAAAAATCAATAAAATATATATTAAAAAAATAGAAAAAATGGACAGTGAGACCGAGATGTGAGACAGTTCTGTCAGGACAGCGGGTCCCTGGCTTCCTGAGAATCTGCAGGAAAGCTTATTAAAACAGATGGATCTGTTCCCACCGAGAAATTCTGACCTAGCAGGTCCGGGGAAGGGGGAGCCCCAAGAATCTCCATTTCTCACAAGCTCCGAAGTGCTGCTGGTGCTGCTGATTGGTGGACTCAACTTTAACAGCATAGTCTCTGGCCTTGCAGACATCTGGGAGATGAAAGGGAAGAACCAGTAAAGCTGGAACGACAGGATGAAATTATTTTATTGCTAAATTAATTATTTTAATTTCAAAAATTTTAATTACAAAGTAATTCAGACTTACAAAAATCACACCCACACAAAGCATCAAAAATATAGAATAAATCACAATAGCCAAGCTGTGGAAACAACCCCGATTAATAGATGATGGGTAAAGATGACATGGTATGCATGCAATATAACATTATTCGGCCATGTAAAAGAAAAAAAGCTTGCCATTTGCAACAACATGGATACACCTTGAGAGCTTATGGTGAGTAAAATAAGTCAGATATGTAAATATTGTGTGATCTCACATGAAGTCTAAACAACACTAGAGAATAGGAATGGTGTATTAATCATGTGTTTTTTATTCTGTACTCTTCCCCAACACCGAGATAAAGATAACTCTTCTTTTTTATTTTTTAACTAGAGGCCCGGTGCATGAAATTCATGCACGGGGGTGTGTGTCCCTCAGCCCAGCCTGCACCTTCTCCAATCTGGGAACCCTTGAGGGATGTCTGACTGCCTGTTTAGGCTAGATCCCATTAGGATCAGGCCTAAATGGGCAGTCAGACATCCTTCTCACAATCCAGGACTGCTGGCTCCCAAATGCTCACCTGCCTGCATTCCTGATTGCCCCTAACCACTTCTGCCTGCAGTCTGATCACTCCCCTGCCAGCCTTATTGATGCCTTACTACTCCCATGCCAGTTCAATTGCCCCTAACTGCCCTCCTCTGCCAGTCTGATCATCCCCAAGTGTCTTCACCTGCCAGCCTGGTCACCCCTAATTGCCCTCCTCTGCTGGCTTGGTTCCTCCCAACTGCCATCCCCTGCAGGCTTGGTCACCCCCCAACTGCTCTCCCTTGAAGGCCTGAGTCCTCCCCAACTGCCCTTCCCTGCAGGCTTGATCGCCCCCAACTACCCTCCCTTGCAGGCATGGTCCCTCCCAAGTGCCCTCCCCTGCTGGTCATTTTGTGGCAGCCATCTTGTATCCACATGGGACAACCATCTTTTACCACATGGGGGCAGCCATCTGTGGAGTGACAGTCAATTTGCATATTACTCTTTTATTAAATAGGATAGAGGCCTGGTGCATTGGCAGGGGCTGGCTGGTTTGCCCTGAGGGGTGTTATGGATCAGGGTGGGGTTTTCTTAGGGTGTAGGGTGGCCTGGGTGAGGGGCCTGTGGTGATTTTCAGGCCAGCCATGCCCCCTGGTGACCCAAACATAGGCTGGAAACAGGTATCTGGGATTTATTTATCTTCTATAATTGAAATTTTGTAGCCTTGAGTGGAGGCTAGGGCAGGCCAGGGTGGGGAGAAGCTTGGCTTCCTCCATCACCGGGTGCCACCCAAGCCTCCTGCTTGCTCCAGCTCTGTGGCCACTGCCATCTTGGTTAGGTTAATTTGCATACTTGCTCCCGAATGGCTGGTGGGTGTGGCTTGTGGGTATAGAGGAGGTATGGTCAATTTTCTTGTTTCTCTTTTATTAGATAGTACTAAAGGCCCAGTGCATGAAATTCGTGTGCACGGGGGGCGGGAGATGTCCCTTAGCCCAGCCTGCACCCTCTCCAATTTTGGACCTCACAATCCAGGACTGCTGGCTCCAAAGTGCTCACCTGCCTGCCTGCCTGAATGCCCCTAACCCCTTCTGCCTGCCAGCCTGATCACCCCCTAACCACTACCCTGTCAGCCTAATTGATGTCTAACTGCTCCCCTGCCAGCCTGTTCACCCCTAACTCCCCTCCCTTGCAGGCCTGATCCTTCCCAAGTGCCCTCCTCTGATAGCCTAATCACCCACAACTGCCCTCCCTTGCAGGTCCTGGAACCTCCCAACAGCCCTCTCCTGTTGGCCATCTTGTGGTGGCCATCCTGTGTCCACATGGGGGCAGGATCTTTGATCACATGTGGACAGCCTTCTTGTGTGTTGGAGTGATGGTCAATCTGCTAATTACTCTTTTATTAGATAGGATAGAGGCCTGGTGCATGGGTGGGGGCCAGCTGGTTTGCCCTGAAGAGTGTCCCAGATCAGGGTGGGGGTTCCCTTGGGGTGTGGGGCGGCCTGGGTGAGGGGCCTGTGGAGGTTTGCAGGCTGGCCACACCCCCCAGTGACCTAAGCGGAGGCCCTGGTATCTGGGATTAATTTATGTTCTACAATTGAAACTTTGTAGCCTGGAGTGGAACCAAGCCTTCTGCTCACTTGATGGCAGCCATTTCTGTTTGAAACTTTGTAGCATTGAGTGGAGACCTAGGCCAGCAACAGCAGGCAGAAAGCTTGGCTTCCTCTGTTGCCGGGGAAACCCAAGCCTTCCTCCTGCTCTCAGTGGTGGCAGACATCTTGGTTGGGGTTTATTTGCATAACCTGCTCCTGATTGGCTGGTGAGCATGGCTGTGGGCATGGCTTATGGTTGTAGCAAAGGTAGGGTCAAATTTGCATATTACTCTTTTATTAGATAGGATAGTATTCCATTGTGTAAATGCACCACTTCTTTTTTATCCACTCATTTACTAATGGGCTTTTTCCAGATCTTATCTATTGTAAACAGCACTGCTATGAACAAAGCAATGCATATATTCTTTCTGACTGGTGTTTCAGGAGTCTTATGATATACTTAGAACTGGGATCACTGGGTCAAATGACAGTTCCATTTTTAACTTTTTGAGCAAACTCCACAGTTTTCCATAATGGCTGCACCAGTCAGCATTCCCACCAGCAGTACACATCTTGCCAGCACATGTTTTTTGTTGATTTGTTGATGATAGCCTTTCCAGCAGGTGTGAGGTGATACTTGTCATTTTAATTTGCATCTCTCTGATGAACAGTGACTTTGAGCATTTTTTCATATGTCTCTTGGCCATCTGCAAGTCCTTTTTGGAAAAGATTATGTTTAGTTCCTTTGGCCATGTTTTCCAATTGGATTGTTTATATTCCTTTTGTTAAGTTGAAGGAATTCTTTATATATTTTGGAAATAAACTCCTTATCAGATGTATCATTGGCAAATATGTTCTCCTATACAGTGGGATACCTTTTCATTTGGTTGATGGTTATGTTTGCTGGGTAGAAGCTTTTTATTTTTTTTTATTTACTTATTTTTTCTGTCTGTTACCTGGGTCCCGATCTAAGCTGGGCATGGGAAGTGAAGCAGCCTTGGGGGCAGGAGACCTTCCTCAGAAGGGATGAGAGTTCAGGCCCTTGCAAGGTTGGGGGGGTAAGGGTCTGTGCCCCACTTCTGTTGACCCCCAAGTTCTCTCCTGGTGGCCCCTCTGCGACTGTGCCTGTCTTAGGTTGTTCCTTCCCTGAGGAATCTTACCTGTCTCTGGCTAACCAGTCATCCTCCAGGGCCAAGCAGGGTGATGTGAGGTTCAGTTCTGTCTCCTTCATAACCTATGCCCCCGTGGGATCCACACCCAGCATCTGCCTTGGGATCCCCTCGCCTGCTGGCGGGGCCACAGCACTAATCATGTATCTCAGGGAAGCTTTTTTGCAGTCCCATTTGTTAAATTTTTCCTTCGTTTCTCTTGCCCTATGAGATGTATCTGCAAACATATTGCTATGAGAGATGTCTGAGATTTTGGTATCTATGGTTTCTTCTAAGATTTGTATGGTTTCACAACTTACATTTAAGTCTTTTATCCATTTTGAGTTAATTGTTGTGTATGGTGTAAGTTGGTGGTCTAGTTTCATTTTTTTTTTTGCATGTATGTGTCCAATTTCTCCAACACCATTTATTGAAGAGACTGTCTTGACTCCATTGTGTGCTCTTGGCTCTTTTGTCAAATATTAATTGAGCATAGTGGCTTGAGTAGATTTCTGGGTTCTCTGTTCTGTTCCATTAATCCATATGCCTGTTCTTGAGCCAGTACCAGGCTATTTTGAGCCCAGTAGCTTTGTAGTATAATTTGATATCTGGTATTGTGATTCTTCATATTTTATTATTCTTTCTCAAGATTGCTACCTATTCAGGCTATTTTTTTTGGCTTCCATATAAAGTTTTGGAGTATTTGTTGATATTTGTGAATTATGCCATTGGTATTTTAATAGGGGTTGCATTGAATTTATAGAGTGCCTCAGGTGGTATGGACATTTTAATGATGTTAATTCTTCCAATCTAAGAATATAGTAAGCTATATTCTTCCATTTGCTTGTATCTTCCTCTATATCTTTTTTCAATGTACTATAGTTTTCTGAGTAGAGGTTTCTTATCTTCTTGGTTACATTTATTCCAAGGTATCTTACTTTTTTGTTGTTGCAATGGTAAATGTGATTGTATTTTTAGTTTCTCTTTCTGAGAGTTCATTATTGGTATATAACAATGCTATTGACTTCTGGGTGTTAATTTTTATCCTGCTACTTTGCCAAATTCATTTATTAAATCTAGTAGTTTTTTTGGTGGTGTCTTTAGGGTTTCTAAGAGCAATATCATGTCATCTGCAAATAATGACAATTTCACTTGCTCATTTCTAATTTGGAAGCCTTTTATTTTTTCTTCTTGTCTGCTTTAAGTGGTTAAGACTTCCAAAACTATGTTGACTAAGAGTGATAAAAGCAGACATCCCTGTCTAGTTTCTGTTCTTAAGGGAAACACTTAGTTTTTGCCCATTGAGTATGATGTTGGCTATAGACTTGTCATGTATAGCTTTTATTATGTTGAGGTATGATCCCACTATTCCCACTTTGCTGAAGGTTTTTGTTATAAATGGGTGCTGGATTTTTTTTCTGGATGCTTTTTTGGCATCTATTGATAAGATCATATGATTTTTATCTTTCATTTTCTTTACATGATGTCACACTCTTATTGATTTGTGAAGAATATTATACCAGATTTGCACCTTGGAATAAATTCCACTTGGCATGGTAAATAATCTTTCTACTGTATTGCTGGGTCCAATCCGCTAATATTTTATTGAGGATTTTATTAGGAATATTACCCTGTAATTTTCAATCTTGTAGTGCCATTGGCTTATTTTGGAATTAGGATAAGGCTGGCCTCAAAAAGAACTTGTAAGTGTTCCTTCCTCTTGATGATTTTGGAATGATTTTAGAGGGATATGTTCTTTGAATGCTTGATAAAACTCCCCTGTGAAGCAGTCTGGTAGGACTTTTGTTTGCTGGTAATATTTTGATTACTAGTTCAATTTCACTAGTTTTTATTGATCTATTAAGGTTTTCTGATTCTTCCTGATTCAGTTTTGGAATATTATATGTTTCTAGGAATTTGTCCATTTGCCCAGTTTGTACAATTTGTTGGCATATAGTTGTTTGTAATGTTTTCTTACAATCCCTTGTATTTCTGTGGTCTAAGTTGTTACTTCACCTTTTTCGTTTCTGATTTTATTTTATTTGGGTCCTCTCTCTTTGTTTATTGATGAGTCTGATGAAAGGTTTCTCAAACTTGTTTCTCTTTTCAAAGAACCAGCACTTGGTTTCATTGATCTTTTGTTTTAGACCCTATTTCATTTATTTCTATTCTGATTTCTATTATTTCTTTACTTCTACTCACTCTGAGCTTTTCTTGAAATTATCTTTCAAATTCTTTTAGTTACAGGGTTAAATAGCTTATTAGATATTTTTCTTATTTCTTGAGATAGGTCTATAGTGCTATGAACTTCCCTTTCAAGATTGCTTTTGCTATGCCCCATAGATTTGGGGTTGTTGTGTATTCATTTTCACTTGTTTCCAGAAATTTTTTTATTTCTTTTTTGATCTCCTTGGTAACTTATTGTTTGATAACATGCTATTTACATGCTCCATATGTTTGAATGTTTTTGAGTGGTTTCATTGTGGTTGGTTTCTAGTTTCATGCTATTGTGATCTGACAAGATGCTTGATATTATTTCAATCTCCTTGAATTAGTAGAGACTTATTTTGTGTCCTAACATGTGGTCTATCTTTAAGAATGTCAAATGTGCACTTCAGAAGAATCTATATTCTGTAGTTTTGGGATTAAATGTTCTGTAAATGTCAATTAAATCCATCTGATCAAGTGTCATTTAGGGTCACAGTTTCCTTGTTGATTTCTGGTCTGAAAGATTTATCCAGTGAAGTCAGTGGTGTATTGAAGTCCCCCTATTGTGACTGTATTGCTGTCGATCTCTCTCTTAAAGTCCTCCAATAGTTTTTTTTAAAATATATTTTATTGACTTTTTACAGAGAGGAAAGGAGAAGGATAGAGAGTTAGAAACATTGATGAGAGAAAAACATCGATCAGCTGCCTCCTGCACACCCCCCATCGGGGATGTGCCTGCAACCAACGTATGTGCCATTGACTGGAATCAAACCCAGGATCCTTCAGTCTGTAGGCCGACACTCTATCCACTGAGCCAAACCAGTTCTGGCCCCAATAATTTTAAAAAAAGAGAGAGATATTTAGTTCCTTCTATATCGGATGCATATATGTTGGATTGATCCCTTTAGTATTATGTAGTGACCTTCATTGTCTCTTGTTATGGACTTCATTTTGAAGTCTATTTTGTCTGACATGAGTATTGCTACACCATCTTTTTTTGTTTTGTTTCCATTTGCATGGAATAAAAAATGTTCTAGCTCTTAACTGTCACCTGTGCGAGTCTTTTGTTTTGAGGTGGGTCTCTTGTAGACAGCATATAATTGGGTCATATTTTCTTACCCATTTAGCTACCTCAACTCTTTTGATTAGAGCATTTAATCCATTTATATTATTATTAATGAATACTTATTTTCTGCCATTTTAATTCTTTTTTTATTTTTTAAATTAAGTTTATTGGGGTGATATTGGTTAGTGTCTTTTAGTGTATTCACAAAGTTGTACAAGCATCACCACTAATTCCAGACATTTTTCACTACCTCAGAAAGAAACCCATACCTACTAGCGGTCACTCCCTAATTCTCTCCTCCCCCCACCATGCACACACACAACCTGCCCTGGTAACCACCAAGACACTTGCTGTCTCTGTGCATTTGCTTGTTTTGGCATTTCATATATAGAATCACACAACATACAGACTGTTGCATTTGACCTTTTTCACTTAGTATGATGTTTGCAAGGTTCGTCCATGTAATAAGATATATTAGTGCTTCATTTCTGTTTGTTAGTACTCATCTGAGGATATTTTTTCCATTTATTTTTTTAATTTAATAAATCTTTATTGTTCAGATTATTACAATTGTTCCTCTTTCTTCCCCCCCCCCCATAGCTCCCCTCCACCTGATCCCCACCCCACCCTGCCCTTACCTAACCCCCACTGCCCTCATCCATAGGTGTATTATTTTTGTCCAGTCTCTTCTGGCACTTGCCACACCCCTTCCCCCCTGAGAGTTGTCAGTCCACTCCCTTTCTATGCCCCTGATTCTATTATATTCATCAGTTTATTCTGTTCATCAGATTTTTAATTCACTTGATTTTTAGATTCACTCGTTGATAGATGTGTATTTATTGTTCATAACTTTTATCTTTACCTTTTTCTTCTTCTTCCTCTTCTTAAAGAATACCCTTCAGCTTTTTATATAATACTGGTTGGTGTTGATGAACTCCTTTAGCTTTTTATTATCTGTGAAGCCCTTTATCCGACCTTCAATTCTAAATGATAACTTTGCTGGGTAGAGTAGTCTTGGTTGTAGGTTCTTGCTATGCATCACTTTCAATATTTCTTGCCACTCCCATTTGGCCTGCATAGTTTCTATTGAGAAATAAGCTGACAATCATATGGGTGCTCCCTTATAGGTAACTAACTGTTTTTCTGTTGCTGCTTTTAATATTCTCTCTTTGTCTTTTGCTCTTGACATTTTAAATACTATGTGTCTTGGTGTGGCCCTCTTTGGATTCCTTTTGTTTGGGGTTCTGTGGCTTCTTGGACTTTCAAGTCTATTACTTTCACCAGGTGGGAGAAGTTTTCGGTCATTATTTCTTCAAATAGGTTTTCAGTATCTTGCTCTCTCTCTTCTTCTGGCACCCCCATAATTCTGATGTTGGTACATTTGAAGTTGTCTCAGAGGCTCCTTACACTATCTTCAAATTTTTGCATTCTTTTTTTCCGGTTGAGTGTTTTTGCTTTTTGTATTTCAAATCTTTGACTTGATTCTTGTGTTCCTCTAGTCTGCTGTTAGGTCTCTGTATAATATTTTTTTATTTCAGTCAGTATATGTTTAATTTATAGTTGGTTCTTTTTTCATACCCTCAAGGGTCTCACTAAATTTATTGTCCTTGTCTATGAAATTCTTGAATAACCATATAACCATGGTTTTGAACTCTATATCCAGTTGTTTTTTCCCCTACATTTCTTTTGTTTGTGATCTGTTTCTTTGTCTCCACATTTTCATGCTTCCCTGAGTTGGTAGAGTAACTTTGTGTGCTAGGTGTCCTATATGACCCAGTGGCTAAGCCTCCCCAGTTACCTGAGGTGGACACTCTTAGTGCACTCCTTTGTGGACTGTGTGTATAGCCTTGTTGTAGTTAAGTCTTGATTGTTGTTGGTATCACTGGGAGGAATTGACCTCTAAGCCAATTGGTCAGGAGGATCAGCTGTGTCTACACTGGGAGAACTTCAGTGCTGGAGATACCCTTATGAGACAAGACTTGCAAACTGCAAAAGCCTCTGTGCTTAACTTGGATGGGGCAGAGTCTCAGGACAGAGCAGACAGCCTTGGCTTCCTGTTAGCCCTGCCCTATGAGGACCCTAGATCTCAGTGTCCCTCGCTAATTGCTCTAAGCATCTCTGAGAGAAAACCACCCTCAAGTTTCGTCCACTGCCAGACAGTCCAGTTTCTCCCTGAATGAGTCTGGATTTTCAGAAACTCGCCCGGAACTGGAGTTCAGCACAGTTGGGAGCTTCCATCTCCCTCCTGGTGGCAACACACTCAGCCACCTGTGCACTCAGCCACCCAGCCTCTCTGCATGTGTGTGCCTCCAAATCTCTGCCTCCACAGCTCCTCTGATTCTCAATGTGCTTTCCTCTTTTCTTCTAGTTGTAGACTTTCCACTCAGCCAGCTTTCCTGTGGTTCTGGATGGGGTCCGTTTTGTCTTTTAGTTGTAGTTTTGATATTGTTGTGTGAGGCAGCAGTTTAGGTATTTACCTATGCCACCCACATGGTTTCTTTATTCTTTATAGCTATCTTTTTCTCTACATATTTCTTATTACAGTGGTCCTTCAGCATTTCTTGTAATGCTGATTTGTGTGGTAATAAACTTCTTTACCCTTCTCTCTCTCTCTCTCTCTCTCTCTCTCTCTCTCTCTCTCTCTCTCTCTCTCTCATCTGGGAACTTTTTATTTCACCATCTATTTTGAATGATAACCTTGCTGGATAGAGTAAGCTTGGTTTCAAATCATTGCTTTTCATTACCTTGAATACTTCATTCCATTCCCTTCTGGCTTGTAGAGTTTCTGTTTAGAAATCAGCTGACAGCCATATGGGAGCTCCTTCGTAGGTAACAAATTGCTTTACTCTTGCTGCTTTTAAGATTCTCCCTTTGTCTTTAATTTTTGACATTTTAAGTATGATGTGTCTGGGAGTGGAGCTGTTTGGGTTCTCTGTGCTTACTGAACTTGTGTGACCTTTGTCTTTGCCAGGTTAAGGAAGTTTTCTGCCTTGTATATTCAAACAGCTTCTCTACCCTTTGCTCACTTTCTTCTTCTTGCGGTACTTCCATAATGTGGATGTTGTTATATTCCATGTAGTCCAACAGCTTCCTTAAATTGTACTCCTGCTTTTTTAACTTTTAAAAAAATTTTTCTGTGTGATTTCTTTCTACCATGTCTTCTAATTAACTGATCTGATCTTCAGCTTCCTCTAATCTACTGCTTATTCCTTCCAGTTTATTTCACTTCTTACTGGTTGTTTTCCATAGTTTCTATATGTTTTTTAATGTGGTTGAGCATCCTAATTATCATCATTTTGAACTCTATATTTGATAAATTGCTTACCTCCATTTTATTTACCTTTTCTTCTGGAGAATTCTCTTGTTTTTTTTTTCATTTGGAATTTGTTTCTTTGTCTCCCCATTTTGGCTGCCTGTTTGTGTTTGTTTCTATGTTTTAGGTAGATCTGCTATGATTTCCAGTTTAAGATGGAATGTCCAATACACATGTACCTTGCACACATACACACACATGCACACAAACATCCTACTGGTTCTGTTTCTCTGGATGACCCTGACTTACCAGATCACCATGGGAAATGTTAATGGCATATAGTGGATATGCTTTCACTTCAAAATACCCCTTGCTAACAAGCACTCAATGCAGTGGTGCCAAGTATGACCCTGAGGTATCAACTGGACAGGCCAGAGCAGGAGCTGGCACACTATAAGCTCATCAGATAGGGGTCCTTTTGCTCAATGCTGGTTCACTGCACTGAGCCTGACAGACAAATGCCTCACACTTGGGTGTGTCAGCTTCACTCACATTTTGTGGTCACATTTTTCTTGTGGGTATTTTAGATATTTGGTTTGTTTGCCTGCTCTGGCTAAATTCCTCCCATGTGCATATACATACATCTCTGAGTGCTCTACAGGTTCCTTCGGTGAGTGTGAAATACTCAGGAAAGTGACATTTGGCCATTGAGGAGTGCTGGAGAGAGGCTGAACCTCACCTAGGACTGATGGAAGCACATCATGCCCCTCAAAGCCCTTTCCATCCCCAGATGCTACTTTAAACAAAATAGCTCAGTTACATTGGCAAAGCTGTGGGACACAGAAAAAGCAATCCTAAGAGGGAAATTCATAGCACTACAATTCTATATCAAGAAATAAGGGAAACTCAATATAACTTTATAATTAAAGGAACTAATAAAAACACACACAAACAAAACAAAAAAACGAAGCCCAGAGTGAGTAGAAGTAAAGAAATAATAAAGATTAGAGCAGAAATAAATGAAATAGAGTAAAAAAATACAAAAGATCTATGAAACCAAGAGCTGATTCTTTGAAAATATAAACAAGATTGACAAACCTTTAACCAGGTTTATCAAGAAATAAAGAGAGGAAACTCAAATAAATAAAATCAGAAATGAAAGGAGAGAGGTAATAAATGCAAGGAATTGTAAGAAAATATTACAAACAACTACATGTCAACAAATTGGACAACCTGGAAGAAATGAATAAATTTCTAGAAACATCCAACCTTCTAAAATTAAATCAAGAAGAACCATAGAAGATGAATATATAAAATATAACCAGTAAAATAGAAGCAGTAATAGAAAAAAAAAAACTCCCAATGAGCAAAAGTCCTGAACCTAATGGCTTTACAGGTGAATTTTACCAAACATTCAAATAAAAACCAACACCTGTCCTTCTCAAATAGTTTTTAAAAATTCAAGAGCAGGGGAGACTTCCAAGCTCACTTTACAAGGCCAGCATTATCTTAATTCTAAAACTAGATAAAGACATTACAAATAAAGAAAATTATAGGCCATTATCCCTGATGAATAAAAATACTAAGAAGAATTCTATAAAGCTAAGAACTAGTTATTTGAAAATATAAACAAATGGACAAATATTTATCTAGGCTTAGCAAGAATGAAAGAATAAACTGAAAAATCAGAAATGAAACAGAAGAAGTTACAACTATTACCACAAAAAATGCAAAGAATCGTAAGAAATACTATGAGCAAAAAATGGGACAATCTAGAAAAAAATAGATAAATACCTAGAAACATACAACCTTCCAGTAGTGAATCATGAAAAACTGGAAAATTCTGAACAAATCAATTACTAGTAAAGAGATTAAATTGGTAATTAAAAAACCTTGTAAAATAATAAAAGTCCAGGACCAGACAGATTTACTGTTAAATTCTATCAAATATTCAAAGAATAATACCAATCCTTCTCAAACTCTTCCCAAGAATAGAAGATGAATAAACACTTCCAAACTTATTTTACAAGGCCAGTATTACCCAGATATTAAAACCTGACAAGAATACCACAAGAAAAATAATTATATGCCAATATCCCTGATGAGCATAGATATAAAATCCTTAAAAATATTTTAGCAAACCAAATTCAACAATACATTAAAAAGATCACATACCATAATCAAGTGGGATTTATTCTGGGTATGCAAGGATGACTTAACATCCACAGATCAATCAATGTGCTACATCATATTGACAAATGAATGATGAAAATCATATAATCATCTCAATAGATGAAAAAAAAGCATTTGACAAAATTCACCATCCATGTATAATAAAAGCTCTCAACAAAGTAGGCATAGAGAGAACATACTTTAACATAATCATATATGAAAAGCCAATAGCTAACATCATTTGCAATGGTGAAAAGATGAACACCTTTCCTCCATGATTAGGAACAAGAGAAGAATACTGCTTTCGAAGTGAAAATAATAAACTGGTTGATGATAAAAATAATGATGGCAATGATGATTATAATAATAATTTATTTCTGCATTGATCTTGAGCTACTTATTTGGAATTTTCTAAATTCAGCAGGACTATTGCTTCCTTAGGCAGGAACACATGGTCTTGTGGGTATTTTTGCACACATGATTACTATGCAACCTATATGGGCTTCAAACAGGACAATCCATGGCTGCCCAGGGCTCTGAGTATGTGAGGTTGTTCCTCTCCATCTTAGACTTTAGAGAGTGTGATACTAGAATATTTATGGCTGAGCCTTGACTACCTTGACTAGTATGG
This sequence comes from Antrozous pallidus, assembly GCA_027563665.1. NCBI lineage: Eukaryota > Metazoa > Chordata > Mammalia > Chiroptera > Vespertilionidae > Antrozous > Antrozous pallidus. The sequence continues at coordinate 10,599,702 of CM050519.1, forward strand.
GCACTTTCTGACCCTTCCACTTACATTGCATCCTCCATTGAAATTCATTTGCATCATAGCAAACGGCATTCATGCAAATGGCTTGTTGACAGGCTTGGACTAAGTTTGCCCCCAAGAGAAGGTGATTTCTCAAGTTTTGCTATCCATAGATGTGGATGAAATCAAAGCATCTAGGACTGGAGAGAATGATTCCCAAATACATTTTCCAATTTGTATTTTTCACCTGGACACATTACCTCAGATGCCAATCCCCAGGGCAAAAGGGTTCCAGATTTCTCCAGAGGTGAGGAAGATCCTTGGAGAAAGGCATAGGGGGTGAGGGATTCAAGTTGCCTCTTTTCTCTCTCTCTCTCTCTCTCTCTCTCTCTCTCTCTCTCTCTCTCTCTCTCTCTCTCTGTAGTTAGATAGATAGACAGACAGACTTCAGGTTCCACTTCTGTTCTGCCTGCCCCAAATACTTCTAAGATGTTTCCCTTTATGTTTATCTTCCTGCTCCTGCAGTTTCCTCTCTGTGTGAAGTTTGTCTAGCCCTAACTGCTTTTTGAGCATGAAACTGTGTATACAAGGATGGAGATATAATTATTGGTGGGTTGTCCTTTATATATTTCTCATACAGTGGGATCAATAAGCCTGGAAAGTATGTCATTTTCCAGACAAGTGTTTTCCTTCATTTGCTTTCTGCCTGAATATTATGATGAATGGTGACCAGGGTATCTGTGGATGTATAGACCAAGGCTTTCTGCAGCACCTGTCTTGTCCTTCCACCTGCATCCTCACCTCCCTAGACAGTGCATAATTTACTTTGTCTCTTTTCATTGACAGGAACAGAGTTATTCTGTCTTCTTACCTTTAGTTCCCAGATTTCAGAGCTGGGAGCTTAGTGAAATAGTACTCCCCACCAAGGTACTCATCACCTTGCCCATCCTCCCTGCCTCAGCTGCCTCATTGTCAGGGACAGTGATGCCCCTTAGAAACATAGTCCATTGGCATGAGTTAAGTGCTGAGAAGCTGCAGCCAAGTGTCCCTATATCATATTCCTTTTTATTTCTAGATGTTCATCTGCTTATGTTTTTATTCTTTGATGAATCTGTGCACCAATAGCTCACTGCATCTTCCAGTAGCTTCCCCAGCTCCCTCTCCCCACCTCATAGCTTGCTGTCCTGCCCCCTCCTGTAGCTCTCCGCCCACTTCCCTGCCCTCCTGTAACTCCCTCTGCCTCCTCACCCTCCTTCTCATAGCTTGCTGCTCTGCCCCCTCCTGTAGCTTTCCACCAACACTTATAGCTCGCTGCCCCAACATCTTGCTCATCTGTGATCCAGTCGCTACACGATCGGTCGTTATGCTTCATTGCTTAATGACCATTTGCATATTACATCTTTATTATATAGTATGATTCCCACATTTACCTGTCTTCTTAATTTTTATAATTTCTCAAAATGTATTTGTTGAGAGAACCAAGATGGCAGCATAAGTAAACACCTGTACTTGCTACCTCTCACAACCACATCAAAATTACAACTAAAAGACAGAACAACTATCTTCTAGAACTGCAGGAAAGCTGGCTGAGGGGAAGTTCTACAACTAGAGGTAAAAAGAAAGCATATGGAGATTGGTAGGAGATGTGGAGACATGCATGGAATGGGCTGGCAACCAGGTGCACTGCTTTTTTTAATCAGAAGGGAGATACAAGCTTTCTATTGCTCTGAATTCCAGTTCTGGGTGAGACTTTGGGGACCAAGACACATAACGAGGAGAAACTGGACTGTCTGGCATTGGGCTGGAACACAAGGGTGGCTTTCTTTCAAACTCATAGCAGTCATTGTTTCGTGCTGGGACCTCTTCAGTGCAGAGCTGACTGTCAGCCATTGCTGTTTGCTCCACTCTGGTGATTCCCTGAGACCCCACCCCATTCAACTTACAACCCCACCCAAGCTGTGAGCAGCGACTTTGCATACGAATGGCCTGTCCTTTCTCAGCCTAAAACATGTCAAACAGGCAGCAGCTGGGTCAGGGAGCCCCAAACCTATCAATAAAAGACCCAGAAGCAGCAGCAGCCTGCCTTGCTTCCCAGCTAAGCTTCGTCTGGGCACTTCCAAACCCAATACAAAGAGGAGGAATCTGGAGATGTCTCGGTAGCTCCTGCTGGGTGGCCCCAAGCAGTGGCTGAATTGTCACCTCCTCAGAGGTCCAAGAGACAGTGTACCCAGTGGTCAGTGTGAGACCATACCAGATTACAACTCTTCACATCCATAAGTGACACACTCAAAGGGCAGACTCAGTGAGACAAAAGCTTCACTGAAGCAAGTCCTGCCTCATAAAGGTGCCTCCTGCACAGCAACTCTTTCATTATAGCTACAACTGGTGCTCACAGCCAATTTGCCTGGCGGTCAATTCCTTCCAGTGATACCAATAGGAATCAAGGCTTAACTACAACAAGACTATGCACAGCCCACAAAAGGGTGTACCAAGAGTGTACACCTCAGGGGAAGCTGAATCACTGGGTCCTATAGGACACTGACCACACAAGGCCACTCTATCAACACAAGGAAACAGCCAAAATGTGAAGACAAAGAAACATGTCACAATTGAAAGGAATGGATGAAAGCAAAATGTTGGATGTAGAATTCAAAACCAGTTATAAGGTTACTAAAGAATTTTCTAGAAACCTCTGAGGAATTTAGTGAGAACTTCAAGGATCCTTAGTGACAATGTCTTTAAGAGAAGGGAAAAGAGTGTTTTCAAATGAACAATGACTAGACAGCTAACTTCTTAACAAAAACAATTTAAGACAATGGAATGAAAAGTTTAAAGTGTTGAAAGAAACTACTAACCTAGAATTCTATACCCAGCATTAATTTGCAAAAATGGTGGGGAAATAAAATTTCTTTTTCATAAAAACAAAAGCTGTGTGATTTCATTACTAGGTTACAATAAATGAAACAATTTATAAGGGTAGTTTTTTTTTCTTTTTCAGGAAGAAGAAGAAAGAACAGTCAGAGAAGTAGGAAGAAATTAAAAACAACAACAAAAAAAGGTAAATATGGCTCTGCTTGCATAGCTTAGTAATTGAACTTTGTGTCAACCTTTTATCCTATCTAATAAAAGGGTAATATGCAAATTAACCATTACTCTTTTACAAAGATGGCAGCGCCCATAGCCACAAGATGGCGGCACCCAGTTATTCCTACAAATTAGGAAATCACGGTTTAATTCCTGGTCAGGGCACATGCCGAGATTGCAGGTTCAGTCCCCAGTGTGGGGCATGCAGGAGGAAGCTGATCAGTGATTCTCTCTCAAGTTAAGATAGGGAAATGAGAGGATAAATAGTCAATTTTAAAAAAACTTCATGTAGAAGGGAAAAATAAGTCTGGAATAGGCAGGACAAAGAAAATACTCTTAGTAAGATGTAGACATAAACCCAAATATATTAGTAGTTATATTAAATACTAATGGACTAACTGTTCTAATAAAAAAGTAAAGATCATTAAACTAAATAAAAAACAAAATCCAACTTTTTGCTATTAACAGATGCCACATCTAAACCATGAGACTACAGATGTCACATATGTTGACAAGAAAGAAAAGGTAAAGATGCAAACACTCAAAGAAAATTGGCATAGCTGTGGGAGTGTTTTGGGGGAGATGGTGTGTGTTTTGTTTGGGTAAAGTATACTTTAAGGCTCTTTTAAGACAAAAGAGCCTTATTAGAGATAAAGAGAGGCACTTCAAAATAATGAAAGATTCAATTCATGAGAAAGACACACTTCTGAATGTTAATGTATCTAATAGCATAGCCTCAAAGTACATTAAACCAATATGCGCAAAAGGTGAATAGATATTTGAACAAGGAGGGTATTCAAATGGCTTATAAGAGAAGGTAGGTATTCAACGCCATTACTTATTAGGGGAATACAAATTTAAGCTGTATTGAGATGCCACTACACACTCATCAGAAGGGTGAAAAATGAAGGCTGAAAATTACAGGTGTTGTTGGCAACTAAAATTCTAATGTAATTGCTGGAAGGAGTAAACACATGGAAAATATCTACTAAAGCTAAACATATGTCTGTCCTAGAACCTATTAACTCCACTGATTAGCATATGCCAGGAAAAATGTGTATATGTATTATTCATGAAAAGTCATCTTTACAAGGATGCTTATGTCAGGATTTTTCACCATAGCCCCGGGTAATAGGGAGAATAAAATAAAGTAAGCATTGCTAAGAGAGTCACTCAAAACAAAGTCAGGAGAAAGGGGGGCCTGTGCACACCCATGCCTCAGTTCTCAGAGCTGCTGCTAAGTTGTTGACCTGCTGCTAAACTCAGCTCAATGCCCAGCCATAAACACCCTAGAACAACTGCTGTAAAAAAATAAAAAAGTGGACTCATATGGACTTTACTCCCTCCTTGTAGTTTTCACCTCTCCCATTTGCATTTTGGAACTAATCATTCCCTCTTAACCCAGACAGGATCCTTCATTTGAATGAAGGATCATAATGGAACCACACTTGTAAATGTCTTCTCCATAAACCCTGTCTTTCTTTGTACTTTTCAGAGCACAAAATTTGGTGGCTACTTGAATTTGTGACTTCTGAAATGCAATTATTTTTGCACAGATAAATGCTTTTATTCTTTGTTATGGCCCAAACCTCTTTTTTGGTTAACTTCCCAAACTGGAGATAATTCAAATGACCATCAGTAGTAGTATGGATAAATAAATTGTGCTAAACTTTTACAATGAAAGTTTATATAGCAATCAAAATAATGAACTACTGTTATGTGCAACAATAAGAATGAAACGCAAAGACATAAGATTAAGTAAAAGAAGCCAGACACAAAATAATATATACTGTATTAGTAGCCCTGCGCACCAACCTGTGTGCTAGTAGCTGGCTGCGGAGCCTAGCACTCCACACCTGCTGCCCAAAGGCTCTCTGTGGCCCAGAGGACCATCCTCAGCTGGGTGCCGAACACTTGCCTTGTTGCCACAGCAAGGAAACAAGCATTCTGCCAGGCTGCTCACCTGGGACTGGGGGACTCCAGGGGGGCTGAAAGGACTGGGTGCCACCATCTTGTGGCTATGGGTGCTGCCATCTTTGTGATGGAGTGATGGTTAATTTGCATATTACCCTTTTATTAGATAGGATGATTGCATTTATATACATTTCAGGAACAGGCAAAACTTAATGTTATTACACTCAGTCAGAAAAGTTAGCCTGGGGTGAGGAGCAGCATACTGACCTGACTTGGAAGGGCATGAGCAAGTCTGAAATGCTGGAAAAGGTGTGGATCTTGATTTGGATTGTGTGGGTATATACATAAAATTCATTAAAATGTATATGTAAGTTTTATGTATGTTATATCTTAAGAAAAAAACACCTATGACAAAAGCTGATAGAATTCCTTGCAAGGATAAATAGACAAAACTACAATTATATAAAGACTAGAGGCCCAGTGCACAAATTCGTGCATGGGTGGGGTCCTGCTAGCCCAGCCCCAATTGGGGTGGATGGGGACCAGGCCTGTTGGGAGGAGGAGATGGTGGAAGGTTGGCCAGTGGGTCCTGCCCCTGATTGGGGTGGAAGGTGCTGATTGGGGTCAGGGCCAGCCATGGGGAAGGATTGTGGGTGGTGAGCTGGCTGGCCCTGCCCCCAAATGGGATTGGGGAAGATGATTGGAGATCAGCGGCTGAGGGAGGGGCTGTGGAAGGTTGGCTGATCAGCCCTACACCTGATTGGTGTGTGTGGAGGCAATCCGGGACAGAGCTCATGGGGGGAGGGGATGTGGGCCAATTGGGATAGTGGGGGCCATCAGGGTGGGGCCAGCTGGGAGGAGGGGCCATAGGCAGTTGGCTGGCCAGCCCTGCCCCTGAATGAGGTGGGGGGAGGGCTGATCTGGGTTGGAGCCAGGCAGGGGGAAGGGCTGTAAGAAGTTGGCTGGCTGGCCCTGCACCCCATTTGGGTGGGGGTGGAGTGATTAGTTGTGGGGCTGGATGCATGGAGGGGCTGAAGACTGATGGGGGTGGTGAGGGCCCATTGGGAGCAGGGCTGGCCAGGGGTAGAGACTGCAGGAGGTTGGCAGGCCAGCCCCCCCTCCCCGATTGGGCTGGTTTGCTGGCTGCAGGGGGTGTCATAGTGACTGGTCATTCTGGTCATTATGGCATTCTGGTTGCTGGCTTTTTATATGTGCAAGAGTAGGCCTTTCCTCCCTTGGGAACTGACACCAGCCTCCCTCCAGCATCTGGGACTTGGCTTCCCTTGAAGTCCCTGCTTCACCCAGAAGACCATCCAGTCTAATAAGCATATTACACTTTTATTATCATAGACTATGCTTCAAAATTGCACAGTGCCGCCCACCCTCGAGTTGCCCTGCCTCGCTCCCCAGGCCCTGAAGCAGCCATGGCTGCTGCCAGTCTGGCCCTGCCTCCCTCTCTGGCCCTTGAAGCAGCTTTGGTTGCTGCTGATCAGGCCCTTCCCCAGTGCAGGTGCATGGAGGCCCTTGCTGCCTTGCCCCTGACACTGCACACACAACTTCCTCCTGTCCAGTCGACCTGTTATGGTGTCCCAGTTAATTAGCATATTTCTCTATTATATATATATATACACTAGGGGCTCAGTGCATGAAATTTGTGCACTGGGGGTGGGTGGTCCCTCAGCTCAACCTTTCCACTCACACATACTGGGAGACCTCAGGGGATGTCCAACTGAGGGCTCACCCACAGCCTCTGGCGAGGCTTTAGGCCTTGGGCACCCAGTCATCGCCCTGCTGAGCTCAGCCCCGGCTGCCTGCGACCACCTGGTCCCGGGGGCTGGTCGCTCACTGCCACTTCCACTCACAGAGCCTGGGAGCTGGGCATTCGCTACCACTGCTATTTCATCTCCACCCTCGGAGCCCAGCGCTCATGCCACTTGGCCCCGCCCCCACTCCTGATTGGCTGGTAGCATAGCCAATCAGGAGTGAAGGTATGGTCAAATTTGCATGTTTCTCTTTTATTATATAGGATTAGAGACCTGTTGCAGGAAGATTCCTACAAGAATAGAGCTTCCTGTGGCCTGAGAAAAGCTCCTTCTCTTCTCTGCTGCCTCCCTTCCTCTCATTTCTGCTGCCTCACTCCCATCTCCGCTGTTTTGCTCTCTCCCTTCTCCCTCAACCCGCTTACTTACTTCTCCAAAGCTTTGCTCCCTTCTGCGGTGTTTGGCTTCCTTCTATGCCAGCTTTGGCATGTGGATATGCAAATTAACCACCATCTTGGTTGGCTTAATTTGCATATTCACTCTGATTGGCTTGTGGGTGTAGTGAAGGTATGGTCAATTTGCATATTACTCTTTTATTAGATAGGACTAGAGGCCCGGTGCATGAAATTCATGCACTGGGGGGGAGGTGTCCCTCAGTCCAGCCTGCACCCTCTCCAATCTGGGACCCCTTAAGAGATGTCTGACTGACTGTTTAGGCCCAATCCCGTACATCCATCTCAAAATCCAGGACTGCTGGCTCCCAACTGCTCACCTGCCTGCCTCCCTGATTGCCCCTGCTTCTTCTTGCCAGCCTGATCAGCCCCTAACCACTCCCCTGCCAGCCTCGTTGATGTATAACTGCTCCCTTGCCAGCCTGTTTGCCCCCAACTTCCGTCCTTTCCTGGTCTGGTCACCTCTAACTGCCCTCCCTTGCAGGCCTGGTTCTCCCCAACTGCCCTCCCCTGTAGGCCAGGTCTCCCTCCAACAGCCTTCCCCTTCAGGCCTAGTAACTCCTAACTGCCCTTCTCTGCAGGCTTGGTTTCCCTCAACTGCTCTCCCCTGTAGGCCTAGGTCACCCACAACTTCCCTCCTTGGCTGGGCTGGTCACCCCTAACTGCCCTACCCTGCAGGCTTGATTGCCCCCAACTGCCCTCCCTTTCAGGCCTGGTCTCTCCAAACTGCCTTCCCCTGTTGGCCATCTGTGGTAGCCATCTTGTGTCCACATGGGGGCAGCCATCTTGTGTGTTGGAGTGATGGTCATTCTGCATTTTACTCTTTTATTAAATAGGATAGAGGTCTGGTGCATGGGAGGAGGCCGGCTGGTTTGCCCTGAAGTGTGTCCTGAATCAGGGTGGGGGTTCCCTTGGGGTGTGGAGCAGCCTAGGTGAGGGGCCTGTGGTGGTTTGCAGGCTGGCTACACCCTCTGTTGACCCAAGTGGAGGCCCTGGTATCTGGGATTTATTTAACTTCTACAATTGAAACTTTGTAGCCTGGAGTGGATCCAAGCCTCCTGCTTGCTCTGAGGCTGCAGCCATTTTTGTTGGGATTTATTTATCTTCTATAATTAAAACTTTATAGCATTGAGTGGAGGCCTAGGCAAGCAAGGGCAGATGGAAAGCTTGGCTTCCTCCATTGCTAGGGAAACCCAAGCCTCCCTCCTACTCTCAGTGGCCACAACCACCTTGGTTGAGATTTATTTGCATATTTGCTCCTGATTGGCTGGTGGGCATGGCTTGTGGGTAAGAGCAGCAGTATGGTCAATTTGCATATTACTCTTTTATTAGATAGGACAGATATCTGATACATCTTTCTCAGTAACAGATAGAACAAGCCAATTTTATTTTTTTAATTATTTAATTTTTTCATTGATTTTCAGAGAGAGGGAACGACAGAGAGGAATATCAATGTGAGAGAAACACATTGATTGGCTGCCTCCTGCACAAGCCCAGACAAGATTCCAGGCCAGGGAGGAGCCTGCAACCGAGGTACATCAGTCTGCAGGCTGGTGCTCTATCCACTAACCAGTTAGGGCAACAAGCCAATTTTAGAAATCATGAAAATAGAATATTAGAACCACATGATCAGCAAATGTTGACCTGACGGACACACAAGGAACACTGCAATTAAAAACTGAAGAACATGCTTTCTCTTCAAACTCATATTGAACATTTACAAATACAGCCACCTGATGGTCCACAAAGCAGGTCTCAACAACTTAAACACTGAAATAATTTAGAGCATCTTTGGCTGTAAGGTAAATAGGTAGAGATCAATTTAAAATGATAATTAGAACATTTCATTATTTGGAAATTAAGAAACTTTTAATAGCCCACTGGCCAGCAAATAAGTAATCACATGGATGGAAATTGGAAAACATGTTTTTAAATGCGCTATAATAAAAACACTTGTTGAAACTTTTGAGATAGAGCTAATATCATGCTTAGAGAGAAGTTGATATTTTTAATGTATATATTAGAAAAGAAGATTAAATAAGTAGCTGAATATCATATCACAAAACTAGACAGCAAACTTAATCCTTTTTGTCTTTACCATTTCTCTACCTTTTCTGTTGAGTTGCTCTCACTGTGGTCTATGTATTCTTTAGGTTCAGGGAGCATGCCTATTCTTGGTATCCCCATTGCTTATAAAGTACTTTGCACATGGTTGATATTTGTTTGAACTGAACTGAATGAACCTCAGAGTTAGTGCCTTAGGGCTGTTGGAAAGCCAGGATCTCATATTAAAGAACTTACAAAAGTCATGCAGGTAATGTGATGTGTGACACCAACAGGATGGGGAAGGTAGCAAACTGGGAAGCAAGTGGCCCATTTCCAGGAAAGATTGCTGTTGACCCTGTTGATTGTTGCCATGGGAAAATGCTGGCATGGGATGGTTAGTCTCTTTCATTTGTTTATAAGAAGGCAGAAATCCAGATTTTGATGTGAAAGCTCCATTAAAATTTTTTAAAAATAATTTTTATTGATTTCAGAGAGAAAGGGAGAGAGAGAAACATCAATGATGAGGATGAATCAGTGATTGGCAGCCTCCTGCATGTCCTCCAACTAGGGATGGAGCTCACAGCCCAGGCATGTGCACCTACAGAGTACTGAACCATGACCTCCTGGTTCATAGGTCAGTGTTCAATCACTAAGCCATGCCAGCCAGCTGAAATCTCCATTTTTTAAATTTCATAAAGAAATTAGTTTTTTAAAAAAATACAGATAGTGCCAAACCAACCTATATGGTCCTACGGCTGCCAGTTTGAAACCTTGAGTTTTACTTCACACCTTAAGAGATGGGAATGTATGTTATGTCTAAATATGTATTTCATGTCTAAATGCCCTTGAGCATGAAGAATATTTCGCCTGAAGAAAAGGATAGTGGCTTTTTCCTAATTAGAGTTTTCGGTCATACCTGTAAGAGATTTGCAGGGTTTATAAAGCCTTCTTTGTCGCTGTTTACTAGTACCCCACCTGAATCAGACGTGTTCCCAACGATTTTTTTCCTCCTTTTGTTGTAGTATTCTTGATGACACATTCTGATTTTTCCCTCTGTTTTGTGCACATGCAATTATGACACTTTAAAAATAGGAGAGCAGGGGTTTCAAAAAAATAATCTTTTGGGAGGGTGAGCAAATGGAAAGGCCGCCTTTAATTTTGTTAACATCCCAGTGACATGGTGGCAATCCTTGTGATGATTTCAATGCCTTGCAGTGCAAAACCTGGTTTTTGTTCCAGGGATAAGGATCAAGCCTGACTGACTCAACCTTTGCTCAACCGAGGAGGAGTTGATTGAAAAGCTCATGTTTTTCCACTGGCCAGCAGAGGTCACTATTTCAAAGTCGTTAGAAGGAAAATGTCTCTTTTTGTCTGGAGGTTTTATTCATGATACTGGTGGGAGATTTTTTTATTCATACCTTTTGGTATTTTCCAATGTTCTCTAAAAATCAGTTATTTTTATAGATTACTAGTGGTCCGGTGCAAGAAATTTGTGTACAGAGGGGCAAGTTCCCTCAGCCTAGCCTGCACCCTCTCCAATCAGGGACCCACTTTGGGGATGTCCGACTGTTGGCAGTCGGACATCCCTCTCGCAATCTAGGACCACTGGCTCCTAACTGCTCACTGGCCTGCCTTCCTGATCACCCCTAACCCCTCTGCCTGCCTGATCACCCCTAACTGCTCCCTACCAGCTTGATTGCCTCTAAGTGCTTCCCTGCTGGCCTGATTGCCCCTAACTGCCTCTGCCTTGCCCCACACCTGGGACCCAGGTTTCCCTCCCTCTGGCCAGCTATAGGCACCCAGGACCTGGGTCAGCTTCACTCAGGCTGGCTGCAGCCACAGGCAGCTGCAGGCACCCAGGACCATAGGGCATTCAGCTTGTCCCTCTCCTGGGCCAGAGAGGCAGGCACAGCTGCTGGCATCCGGGACTGTGGAGTGGATGGCTTGTTCCTCGCCCAGTCCATACCCTGTCTGGTCCTCTCTCCCCAGTGTTGAGTGTCTGAGCTGTTATGGCATGATGGCATGAAGGTGTGATGACTATTTGCATATTAGCTCTTCATTATATAAGATTTTAACTTGTCACAGTCTACCTTCAAGTGGATATTTTACCACTTCACATCTTGTGTAGAAACTTCACTGTAACAAAATTTCATTTTTCCCAGGCAATCTTTGTGCTATTGTTGTCATGTATTTTACTTATACAGATGTTATAAAGCTGACATTACATTATTATTTGTTTAAATAGTTAGGGTAATTACCTTTAAATATATTTAACTAATAAGAAACTTCTATTGTATTTTTTCCTATGCATATACTGTCTTTGGTGTTTCCCATTTCTTGGTATAGACTATTTGTATCTGGCTTGCAGGACTTCTTTTAACATTTCTTACACTACAAATTTGCTGGTGATTAAAAAAATCAATCTTTTATACATAAAAATATTTTTAACTATTTCTAAAATAGTTAAAATGTATTTTGACTATTTTAAACTATTTTAAAACCATTTCCACTCAGTCTAGAATTATAAATTGAGAGGATTCCCCCTTGTGAGTACTGTAATGATGTTGCTCTACTGTCTTCTCCCTTCCGCTGTTTCTGATGAGGAATGTTTGTGACCTTTATGTCTGTTCCTGTGTACAGTCTCTTCTCTGACCACAGCCCGGCCCCGCGATCGATGGGTTTAACTTTATTTCAGAGGAGAGGACGGGAGAGGGACGGAGGTCAGTGACGGGGAGTGGAAGCTGCTTCCTGGTTCTGCTCGCGGCCTCCCCGGGGGTCTGTGTCGGAGTCTCGGTCGGACGCCCCGCGGCCCCGTTACTGGGGACTGTCCCGCCCGGAGGCGGGGCTCGGTCACCGGCCTCTTCGGCGCCGGCCCGGGGCTCCCGGCGTCGGCTCTCAGCTCCTCCCGGGTCAGACAGCCCGGCCCGGGGCTCGCTTTGTCCGAGCTCCCGCTCCGTCCCGGGTTTCTGGCCGTCACAGGGGGGCCCGGGCCGGAACCAGCGCCGGGGACGGCGACCAGGGCTCCTCGGGCGGTGGAGCCCGGCTCCGGGTCCTGTCTGAGGGGACTCTCCGTCACCCCCGGAGCGGGCAGGCCGGGCGGAGCCAGCCCGGGTCTGCGGACGGTCCGGTCCGGGCCTTTCCGGCCCAGGAGACGGCAGCTCGGTGTCAGTCCCGCCTTCCTCCCCCGTCCCCGCCCCCGCCGCCGCTCCGCACACGCCGGGCTGGGGGCGGCCTGTCCGGGCTCCTCTCCCGCCCCCACGGGGGGCCTCCACTGGAGACCGGGAGCTCTGGAAGGCAGGAGCTGGTACGTGCCCTCCGCCGCCCTCCCCAGCCTCAGGACCCAGTGTGGACTTGGCGAGCATCACCATCCGCAGGCGGCAGCGTCTGGCAAGCCCTGCGGGCACAGTGGGGAGGTGATGAGCTGCGGGGCTGGCGAGATGCACCTGGATTCAACTGGTGACCTGGCCACTCTCCAGCCCCGCGACCTCAGGCACATATCGCACTGGCTGCTCTGTGGCTCAGTGGGTGTTCATGTTCACAGCGCGCCTAGCTCACCTCTTCTGTGTCCTCGCCTCCTTCAGCCCAGCCCAGCCTAACCCCAGGGCCGGAAAGGGCACCCGGCCATCACCCTGTGATTGGCTGGTGGGCGTGGCTTATTTGGTATAGCAAAGGCACGGTCAATTTGCATATTACTCTTTTATTAGATAAGATGTTTAAAAGTGTTGGTGGCTTCAGTGGGCTTCTGTAGCTCATTGCTTATGGAAAGATAACACAGCCATTTACTGAGCTCTCAAGAGGTGCTGGGCTCTGCACTCCTTCCAGGCTGCTGTGAAGTTTACCTCAGTTTTCTGGAAGAGGAGCCGGAGGTGAGAAGTGAGATGCTAGTGGAGATGGGAATCAGATGCAGGGAGATCTATCTTCAGAGCTGGCTTTTAAGTTTTTGCAGAGCTGTATGTTTTCCCAAATAACAAATATTTTAGCAGTTTGGAACAATAATCACTTGAAATGTAGAGAGACTTATATAAAAATTACATATAGTTTTTAAAATCCTCACCTGAGGATGTGTGTGTGTGTGTGTGTGTGTTTATTTGAGAGAGAAAGGGAAAGAAAGAGAAGCATTGATGTGAGAGAGAAACATCAATCCGTTGCCTCACACACATGCCCCAACGGGGGATCAAACTGCAGTCTAGGTGTGTGGTCTGAGCAGAATCAAACCCATAACCTTTGGTGTATGGGACGATGCTCCAAGAAATAGATTGTTGGTTTTCCTTTTTACAAATTTCAGCCTATTATTTGCTAGAAGAAGATAGTCTTGACTTCTTGGTCTTCTTTGAACATGGAAACTGTGATGTTCTCTCAGGCTTTGCTCCTTCTTGATATGCAAGCAAATATTAATACAGTATTTCCAAAATGTCTCAATATTAAGACCTATTTTTGTGAAACTGAAAAGATTTCTTATTTAAGTTAACTTGTCCAACTGAGAACTTCCTAACTTTGAAAAGAAATGGACTGTCTGCAAATGAAAAGATAAACCTGTTTTATTGCACTTTTATTTGTTCACTAGAGGCCCATCGTGCACTTGGGGGGGAGGGGGATCCCTCAGCCTGGCCTCCCTCTGTGAGAGGCAACCCACAGGCTGACCAGGATCAGCACCAGCTGGTGAGTGGCCTGACCTGCCCCTCCCCCCGCCCCCATAGCTCCTCCGCCACCGCTGGTTGCCACCACCCTTTTGATCCCCAGTCGCTGTCTCCTCCCTCTGCCCACTGGCACCTGCCTTGACTGACCTCAAGCTGCCTGCTTGCTGGCCCCACCCCCTGCTGTTGAGTCATTTGCATAATAGGCTTTTATTATATCGGATGTTTTAAATAGCTAGAATGTTTCATAAAGCTGGAGTGTTCTGAGAGAACAGCTATGTTCAGCACTGGGCAATCAGTGATCAGTCTGTCACCCTCCACCAACCAGCTGCTCCCTAACAGGGTCATGTGAGAAGAGTGAGAAAAGGCTTTGTCTCTTTTGGGTTGCCATGAAAGGACATTTGGTTCTTACAAATTGGCATGGCATAGTGACGTCTATCGTTCTTCTTTTGAATTTTTCAGTCTTCTGTGGTTGCTGTTAGCTATACCCTATAAGACAAAGCTGATTTATTGTTGTTATTAACACATATTTAACTCAAGTTCACAGGGATGGTAAGTAGCTCAGAGCAGTAAAACCACCTGGGCGGGGAGGGGGGGGGGGGGGGGAGACAATGAATCTAAGAACACATTATGGGATGGTAAGTACTCTGAAGGAGAAGTAGGTAAGTGGGTGGGACTCTATTTTAGAGAGGGTGGTCAAGAAAGATCGTCCTGATAAGGTGAGGTTTGGCCAGAGGCCGGAATGAGGTAAGGGAGAGAACATGTGGCTATCTGGGGGAGAATTCCAAAAAAAGCAGGAGTCTGAGACCAGGGGGAGCATGTCTGGTAGAGAAAAGGGATAGCAAAGTGGACAAAGTGGCTGGGAACATGGGTGGCGGCGAGTACTGTGTGGTAGCAGTGAAGGTGGCGAGAAATGGACAGGTTTGCAGCCTTTATTAAAGGACGACTTGATGAGAATTACAGGTGGGATGGTTGTGGGGTTTGAAAGAAAACAAGTCATTAATATTGACTCCAATTTGGCCTGAGCAGTTGGTGGAATGAAGTTGCCATTTACTGGGATAGGAAAAGAATGATAATATGGGAGTGGGGTTGGGTAGTAAGATGAGTTAGTTATGTTTGGCTGAATATAACTGAAAAATACAAAATAATAATGGCCTAAGTAATGTAAAAATTTATTTGTTTACATTAAAAGATTAAAATATGAACTGTATTGCCCTCATCAGTTTGGCTTAGTGTACTGAAGGTCAGCCACATACTGAAGAGTCCCAGGTTTGATTCTGGTCAAGGGCATGTACTTGGGTTGCAGGCTCGATCCCCAGCCGAGGCAACCTCTCTCTCTCTCTCTCTCTCTCTCTCTCTCTCTGTCCCTCCCTTCCACTGTCTCTAAAAATCAATGGGAAAATATCCTCAGGTGAGGATTAACAGAAACAAAACAAAACACACAAACAAAATTTTGTCTCAAGGTGACTCCCTGAGGTTAGCAGGTATTCAGGCTCATTCTAGCCCCAAGGTGTGGTCTTTATCCTTAGGACCCACCTGGGTACCTGACCTAGAGCCATCATGTTTGCATTCCAGGTGACAGAAGGAAGAAACAAAAGGAGAATAGAGTAGCCACTTCCTTTTAGGGAGACTTCCTAAAAGTCCACACACTTACTGACCTTTACATCTCACCGGCTGAAGTGTAGCTGTATATACGGCCACACCTGGCTGCAAGGAAGTCTGAGAAATGGATTTTCAAGGTTATATATCACCCCTAAATAAAATTGGTGTTCTGTTATGAAGGTTTTGAATGAATATTAAAATAAGCCACCAGCTCTGTTCCTGAGAGTTTGGAGTTTAATTTTGGAAGAAGAACATTCTAATCTTATCTCTGGCACTATCTAACTGTGTGACCGAGCTGACATTCCACATTACTAAACTTCTATTTCAACAGCAAATTAAAAGAATTAGACCAAAATATTTTAGGTCCCCTTCTAACTGTAACATTCCATGAGTCTTTGAGTTTGTCATATAGTAAGGTAACTATAAGTCTTAGAAAAAAATTTTAAAAAGTATTAGAAGATAATATTATGCAAGAAGATGACTATCAAATGTCTTAAAATTTTTTTGTAATTGAAATATTAATTTCAAATTTATTCATGAATGCAGTTCCTTTCTTCCATTTTCAGAATGCTTTCTGCAAATGGCTATTGATAATTTTACTATGTGCCTGAAAAGAAGCATATGAATTTCATAATGCTAATATGTATTGGGTAAACTTGATATTCACTTTACAGTAAGAAAATTTTAATAAAAATGTGAATAATCAGCTATTCCGTTACTTAACTCTATATACACATTTGTGGTGTGACAGAAGAAATGATGCTTACAGAAGACCAGAGAAAAACCAAGCAATGCCCAGAGAAATGGAGTTATACCATTTATTACACCAGTGGGCCCAGAGGGCGATGTCTCCCAAATTTCTGAGCAAGAACATAGAGGAAACTTTCCCTATTTATATCTTTCCTCACCCTTTGTCTCCCAAATAAGGGTTTTTCTGGACCTTCTGTTAGATGACTAGCCGACAAGGTCAGACAGCCAAGTTTATCTTCCCTGTTATTCAAGCAGCTGGAAAGTAAAGTTAATTTACAGAGTAAGGGGGCATCTGAAAATAATAGAGTTGACTCCCAGAATAAGAAATCACCTAATAGCAGAGAATTTCAAACAGTAGTTTTTACAAAAATAGTGATTAGTCTTCTCACTGTTAGTCTCATTTACCAACTTTTGACCTGTTCAACCAATTTAGTATATGTATTCAAATCATAAACTACAGAATATCTTTATGCACATAGAAAATCTATGGCCTTCAAGAGGCCTGCATTTTATTATGGGGAATATAAGTACACAAATAGGCCTGTGCAAAGGCAGAAAACAGTTTTCTGAGAGGGGCGTCATGTGTGTTCTGTTTGGGAGGGAAGCAGGCTATACAGAGAAGGGGCCGTTGGTGGTGGCCTTGGAAATGTGGATGGGCCTGCCTGGGTGTGGTCAGCCACAAAGGCATTCTAGATAAAAGGAAATGAAGCATCAAGCTACAGGGAATGTTCCAGTTCAGGAGAGAAGGATGTGGGGCCATGATGGAAAGATAATGATATTTAGGTCAAGTAGACCTGGTGCTAAATCCTGAACGTACCACTTGCTAGCTGAGACCTTGAGCAAGCCACTTAAGCTTTTAGGGTCTCATATTCCTCACCTGTAATAGGAGACAAGACTACCCTCTTCATAGAGTTATTGTCTTATTGAATGTACATATGCAGTATCATCTGAAACAGGGCATGTACTCTGTGCTTCTGTAAATAACAGGCCCCTTCTCCTATATTGGTATCTGCTATTGTCCCTCATTGCTTTTTACCCTGTGAAATCTTAATGCTTTTATGAGCCAAAATTTTATCTGCATTTTATATTGTCTGCTTTTGTTTCCCTACAAATAGAGTGACATGCTGAAAAACAACTAAAGTTTCTATGGAAAAGCAATTGTGTAGTAAAGAGAATTAGGTAAAAGTATAACTTAGTGAAGGGGTAATTGTGGCATATTTGCTTCCACGAGCCACCATGAAGGATGAGAAATGCCTTGGTCCATCCAGGGGAAGTTACAAACTCTAAACTGCTATTCTTGCAGACATACAGCCTTTCTCCCCACACCCTCCCAACTTCCTCCCCACCTCCCCGACCCCAGTACTCAGGCTTGTCACGTTTACTTCCTAAGTAAAGCTGCACTTCAGCCTCTTCTTTTCATTGCCAGCAACCTTGGCTTCTTTCTTCAGCACTTCGGACTGAAGTTCAGCTCTACTTAGGAAGTAGGAGGGAAGGGTCAGGCGGGACTCAGGGAGGCAGATGGGAAGGAAGCTGGCACAGTGATTCAGACCAGAGATGATGAGGCGTGTCGAGGAGCATGGCTGTGAAGATGAGAGAAGCACTTAGGAAGTAGGAAACATAGGCCTGGGAGTCGGAAGGTGAATGGAGGGAGAGAAAGAAGCCAGCTTGGTGGTGTCATCATTCATGTAAGAGAAAACACAGGATATGGAGGGGAGAAAGGAGGAGAAGGAAAAAATTAGTTTAGTAGAACCTGGCTTCCCAAGCCACTTAACAGTTTCTATTTCTAGAGAAGGTCTTATAAATCAGAAGCTTGATTTAGAAGATACTCTACTTTTAAGAATAATCAATCTCTCTCAGTCCTTTACTCCTGGCAGCTATTGATCTGTTGGCTAAGTTTAGTCTTTTACAGAAAGTCACATAAATGGATCATACAGTGCGTAGTTTTCTGAGTCTGGCTTCTTATATTTAGCTTAATGTATTTGACTCATTTATGTTTCTATGTATATCCAAGTTCATTCTATATTATTACTGAGTGGATTGTCCAGACTATTAATTCTGCAGTTGAGACCTTGGGTTTATTATTTTGGAGGAATTATTTTGTGTTTATTATTTTGAAGGAATACAAATAATTCATAACTTTTTATGAAGTCCAGTTTAACATTTTTTTTCTCTTATGGATTATGTGTTTTGCATCATATCTAATTTCTCTTTGCCTAATCTGAAGTCACAAAGACTTCCTTCTAGAAGTTGTAGCTTGGCATATTGATCCATTTCAATTTTGGTAGCATGTGTGCAGCATAATTAAGTCTCGTTGTTTATGTACATGTGTGCAGCATAATTAAGTCTCGTTGTTTATGTTCATGTGTGCAGTATAATTAAGTCTCGTTGTTTATGTACATGTGTGCAGTTGTTTCAGCATCTCTCATTTTCTGGTTGCTTTGATCTTTCTCCACCTTCTCATTGAGTTTCCATGAATTGCTTTTGTAGCTATGACAAAATGTATTGGCTATATGTGGGTACCATAGAATGTGGAATATTCTATTCCACTGAAGTTCCTTTCTATTTCTAGTTCAAGCTGGTTTTTATTCTCTAATCATATGGAGATTTTTATCTAAAACACCTTAGCTGGCCCTTTTTGACTGTGTTCCATATTGGAATAGAAAGGTACTCCTGTCACTAGAAAAGGGACATCTACAAAAACAAAAACAAAACAAACTTTACAGCTAACATTACACATTTACACTACACTTAGTGATAAAGATTGAATGCTTTTCCTATAAGATCAATAGCAAAGCAAGGATATCTGTTTTCACTCTTCCAATTCAACATCTTACTAGAAATCCTAACAAGTTGGGTAAGGTAAGAAAAAAAAAAAAAGGGCATACTGGATGGAAAGGAAGAAAGAAAAATTCCCCTGACATGAAGACATGATCATCTATGTAGAAAATCCATAGAATCTACCAGAAAAGAAAAAAAAAGCCTCCTAGACCTTATAAACAAGTTTATCACTTGTTTTAGGCGACAAGATTAATATACAAAACCCACTGTTTATACTTTCTAGCTATAAACATGCTCTCCTCTCCTGGAGAGACCAGCAGAGCAGGTAACGGGCAGGAGGGGGGATTATAAAACGATACAGTAATTGCTTTACAGAACGGAGGGGCTTCTGGGCTAAGGCTAGAGGGTGAGAGAAGATGCAGAACAGCTTGATGAAAAGAGGGTGAGTGCAAGACAAGGGTGGATGTGCAAGAAGTGACCACGGTGGATATTGTCCTGCTGGCTCAGTAAGAACCAGCTTCCTCCACCTACATCTTTTTTGCAGTTAAAGGATAGAGTTGAGCACAGGACCCAGGAGGCAGACACTGCACAGGGCAATGGCTGGCTTGCTAATGTGCCTGCCTCACGGTCTGGTTCCTGTGGGCTCAGCAAATATTTGTTGTTTGGACTCATATCTGTCTCTCTGGTTGCTACCTGCCCAGCCTGGAGCAGACCACTTTTCGTGATGTCCGCTTCTTTTCATTGCAGAGACCCCAGTTGGAGTTCCCTTGTCACTTTCCCAGACCTCTGCTGGGAGCGTGGCAGAAGTGATGTTCACAGAGCCTCGTCTCTCAGAAGCACAACTCTGTAAAGACAGTCTTATTATTAGAAGACGATGAATTTTTAAAAAGTCAATTCTGGCCTTTTCCTCATGACAAAGTGTAACTCCTGTCTGCTCTTTCTTCATCAGAAACCTTGCAGGCCTCGGCTCTGTGCTGAGGACATGCCTCTAGGAGGAATAAGGCCACAGATGCCCAAGGGAAGCCAGGGAGGTCCAGTGCTGATGGGGCACAGCCGCCCAGCTCCTGGGGATGTTCAGGAATGTAGGTTGAGTGTGGCTTGTCAGGAGAGTGCTTGTCAGGAGAAGACAGAAATCTGTATTTTATGTGCAGTCTCCTGAGTTTTAAATATTGCCACCAAATTAAAAAATTGAAGAGAGAACACTGTGAAGGTATGACATGACCCTTCTGTTATCTGAGTTACCTCCACCCCCCTGCCGCCACCTGGCTTCTGACCTGTGGCAGCTTTGTCCTGAGGTCAGGTTTCAGCAGCTGGTCTCTGTTGCCAAGAGGAGCCCAGATCTCAAGGAAGTGAGCCTGGGTCACCCCGGGAACTGACCATACCTGTGCTGGACAAGATATTTTAAACTATGGGTCCTTAACATTTTCAGCTTCACACTGAGCTTCCCCTTAACGTGTCTAGTCCTAGGGCTTGCCCCGAGAAGGTCTGTGCTCCATACAGGGAGGCTGTGGGTGAGGCACAGGGAGCAGAGCCCGTGCCATCACATAGGTCTTGCCTATTGGCTGTGTGATGTGGGCAAGTCACTGAACCTCTCTGGACTTCATCTGAAAGAGAGAAATGGTCATAAATCCTTTTTCAGAGGATGACTGTGAGAGATTGCCAGAAAAACAGCAAGCGCTCTCTCTGACAGAGTGAAACTCCAGACACAGCGTTTCCTTCCCATCCGGGTCTCCCACTCTCAACATATAACCCAGGCGATGTGGCAAACCCTCTGGGCAACTGCTGGGGACAGGAAAATGAGGAAAAAGACCAGAGTAAGCCAGCATTTGGGGCGTGTTCTCCATTCTCAGCAGGCTGCTGATCTGAGTGGGAAACACACACCTGCCTGATTGGCCTCCTTCACTGATGGGATGAAATAAGCTTGCGGGACAGGGGTTAGGGCATGGAGGGCTCAACCCTTGGCATTTATCCTTGGAGCCTGCATGTGCATAACGTGATTCTATCTCTGAAACAGAATTTATTTTCCTTCCTCCTCCTGGGCTTGTACTGGAGAACTTGGCGTGACGTTCCAAGGCACTTATTACTCCATCTCATCCCTCAGTTTTCTGTGCCAGGCTCCCCCGTCTCCCATGTCAGCTGGTGGAGGTGGGTTGGGCTGTAGATACAGTCTTCATTTCACTTGTAGCTCCCGTTTCCCACATCACCTTGTCAGGTACCTAAACAAACTGAAACCCTGCTGATTCAGAGCTGGGCCAAGCAGCCAGGTCTGTAAATTCTCTGCTAACTCCATTCTAGTTCTTGTCCATGGCTAGTTTTTACATTATTTTCCACTTTGAAATTCCAATGATATCAACTACGGACTTCATCATAAGATTGTTGTCTGTCTCACGCGTAACATTACAGAGCAGAGCCTGTGCCACCACATAGGCATTACAGATTCATACAACTTCAAACTGAAACTTTAGAAAAAATGGACCGTGAAGAACAAGAACTGGGTCTTTTTTTTTAATTGAAGTAAAATGTATATAACATAAAATTAACCATTTTAAAGTGTACATTTTGTACACTCACATTGTTATGCAACCACCACTTGTATTTAGTTACATTTTCATCATCCAAAAGAAAAGCCTGTACCCATTAAACTATACTTCCTTTCTCCCCAGGCTCTAGCAACCACCAATATGCACTCAGTCTCTATGGATTTACTTATTCTGGATATTTCATATAAGTGGAATCATATAATATGTGACTTGTTGTATCTGGCTGCTTTATTTAACATAGTGTTTTCAAGGTTCATCCATGTTGCAGTGTGTATCAAAACTTCATTCCTTTCTGTAGTTGAGTAATGTTCTACGTTTTGTCTGTTGAAGAACATTTGATTTGTTTCCAATTTTGGCGATGGTGAGTAATGCCACTATGAACGTTTGTGGGGAACTGGGTCTATTGCTCCATTGTATTGTCAGTTCAGTAGACCTATAATGAATTAAATAGTTGAGTTGATGGTTTAAAAAAATGCTTGTGAAAAAACATGCCTTTGTAATACATTTGTGCTTGACAAATGTCATGGGTGCTGACGGTGATGAGACTATGGACAATAACAATGCAGAAGAAACGGAGCATGTTCCGCTGGTGCTGGTTCTGGTAATAACATTGTGCTTCACAGATTCAGAGATGAATTTGTTATGGCAAGATGAGCTACCTTAAAGACAAAAGGCCTGTGCTTTTTATGTGTCTCAGCTCCTGCAAAAGTCCAGAAAAAGAAAAGGAACACTGTCTAAGAGTTAAAAAGAACTTTGCATTTGCCTCATGCTTGTGCCCAAGGTGTAGAGGAACTACTGACCAGAGAGCAGAGCTGTGGCATGCTGGGAGGCTGGAGTGGCAGAGACAGGCCTCATGCCAGGTGATGGGCATTAGGTTGCTCTTCTGAGAGAAGGCAGCAAGCTGACCTGGAGCTGAAGAGAAGAAACTGTGAAGAGAGTACTGACAGATCCTGCAGAGAAGACTACAGTTGCACATCAAAGAACAATCACACCATGGAAAGACAAATTAGTCAGACATTGGCCTTTCCAGTGACACATGAACAAATTGTTAGTAACTATTTTCAAGGTGTTTGTGTGAATATGAAGTATGTCTTGGTTTATGACACATTTTGAACTGTAACGAATTACACAGTGCTGTTGTTACAGTGCCACTTTTTTGTTGTGGGGAATGGGGAGCTTGAACTAACCAATGATTCCTCATTCATGCATCATTCATTCATGTATTCTTTTACTAGAGGCCTGGTGCACAAAATTTGTGCAGGGGGGAGGGGAAGGGTGTCCCTTAGCCCAGCCTGCACCCTCTCCAATCTGGGACCCCTACTAGGATCAGGCCTAAATTGGCAGTCGGACATCCCTCTCACAATCCAACACTACTGGCTTCCAACTGCTCGCCTGCCTGCCCTCTTGATTTCCCCTAACTAGTTTTGTCTGCCATCCTAATCACCCCCTAATCACTCCCCTGCCAGCCTAATTGCCCTTAACTGTCCTCCTCTGCAGGCCTGGTCATCCCTAACTGCCCTCCCCTGTAGGCCTGGTCCCCCCTAACTGCCCTTCCCTGCAGGTCTGATCATCCCCAACTTCCCTCTTCTGCAGGCTTGGTCATCCCTAACTGCCCTCTCCTGCAGGCTTGATCACTCCCAACTGCCTTTCCTTGAAGGCCTGGTCCCTCCCAACTGCCCTCCCCAGCTGGCCATCTTGTGGCAGTCATCTTGTGTACACATGGAGGCAGCCATCTTTGACCACATGGGGGCAGCTATCTGTATGTTGGAGTGATAGTCAATTTGCATATTTGTCTTTTATTATATGTAGCTTTGTCTGGTGCATGGGTAGAGGCTGGTGCATGGGTGGGGGCCGGCTAGTTTGCCCTGAAGAGTATCCTGGATCAGGGTGGGGGTTTCCCTGTGGTGTGGGGCAGCCTAAGAGAGGGTTCTATGTTGGTTTGCAGGCTGGCCACACCCCCTGACAAACCAAGTAGAGGCCCTGGTATCTGGGATTTATTCATCTTCTATAACTGAAACTTTGTAGCCTTGAGCAGAGGCCAGAGCAGGCCAAGCTGGGAAGGAAGCTTGACTTTCTCCATCACCAGGGGCAACCCAAGCCTACTACTCTCTCCAGCTCTGTGGCTACTGCTGTTTTTGCTGGGATTTATTTGTCTTCTATAATTGAAACTTTATATCCTTGAGTGGAGGCAAGGGCCTGCCAGGCTGGGTTGAAAGGTTGGCTTCCTCCATTGCCGGGAGCAACCCAAGCCTCTTGCATGCTACAGTTCTGTGGCTGCTGCCATATTAGTTGGGTTAATTTTCATACTCACTCCTGATTGGATGGTGGGTGTGGCTTATGGATGTAATGGTGGTATGGTTAATTTGCATGTTTCTCTTTATTTTAATTTTTTAAAATCTTTATTGTTCAGTTTATTAATTACATTGTTTCCCCTTTTTATCCCCCTATATCTCCCCTCCACCCTGTACCCATCCCACCCTCCACCCTCACCTCCCCCTCTCCACTGTCCTCTCCCATTGTTGCAAGATTTTTGTCCAGTCTCTTGCTGTACTTCCCATAACCCTTTTCTCCCCAAGAATTGTCAGTCCATTCCCTCTCTATGTCCATGTTTCTGTTATATTCACCAGTTCATCAGCCTATCAATTCACTTGATTTTTATGTTCATTTGTTGATTGATGTGTATTTGTTGTTCATAATTTATATTTTTACCTTTTTCTTCTTCCTCTTCTTAAAGAATATCTTTCAGCATTTCATATAATATTGGTTTGGTGGTGATGAACTCCTTTAGCTTTTTCTTATCTGCAAAGCACTTTATCTGATCTTCAATTCTGAATGATAGCTTTGCTGGATAGAGTAATCTTGGTTGTAGATTCTTGCTATTCATTATTTTGAATATTTCTTGCCACTCCCGTCTGGCATGCATCGTTTCTGTTGAGAAATCCGCTGACAATCATATAGGTACTCCCCTGTAGGTAACCAACTGTTTTTCTCTTGCTGCTTTTAATATTCTCTCTTTGTCTTTTGCTCTTGGCATTTTAATTATGATATGTGTTGGTGTGGTCCTCTTTAGATTCCTATATTTTGGGGTTCTGTGTACTTCTTGGGCTTTTAAGTCAGTTTCTTTCATGAGGTGGGGGAAGTTCTCAGTCATTATTTCTTCAAGTAGGTTTTCATTAACTTGCTCTCTCTCTTTTTCTGGCACCCCAATAATTCGGATGTTGGCATCCTTGAGGTTGTCCCAGAGGCCCCTTACACTATCTTCAATTATATGAATTCTTTTTGTTTCTTGCTTTTCCAGTCGAGTGAATTTTGCTTATTTGTATTTCAAATCTTTGACTTGGTTCTTGTGGCCCTCTGGACTACTTTTAGGACTTTGTGTAATATTTTTTATTTCAGTCTGTGTATGCATGATTTCTAGTTGGTCCGTTTTCATATCCGTGAGGGTCTCGTTCATATCCTCAGAGGTCTTGTTCATTTTCTTGTAGGTCTCATTCATTTCCTTGTAAGTCCCATTCATTTCCTGGTTGGTCTTGTTTATTTCCTCCTAATTCTCATTAAGTTCATCGGCCTTTTCTAGGAGCCTCTTGAAAAGCCTTATAACCGTGGTTTTGAACTCTATGTCTTGTCGTCTTTTCTCCTCCATTTCTTTCACACCTGATTTCTTTCCATATCTCTGCATGGTGGCTGCTTTATGTGGTAGATGTCCTCTAAGGGTCAGTGGCACAGCCTCCCCAGTTATTTGAGATGGGTACTCTTACTGCAATCCTTTATGGGTTGTACAGTATTTTTGAATTTAAACCCAGCTTGTTGTTGTTAGCCCTAGGAGGGTTTGACCTCCAGGCCAATTGGCTGTGAAGGGAGACTGTGTTCAGGTTGGATGGGCGGAGTCTCTGAGCTGAGCTGGCAGCCTCAGCGTCAGCTACGTCCTATGCGGCGCTCGCGCGCACAGGTCTCTGTTGGATGGGAATGGCTGCATGCACCTCCAAGAGAAAGCCGCCAGTCTCTTCCCCTTGCCAGACAACTCTGCCTCTCCCCAAATGAGTCCGCACACCCAAAGTCTAGCCTAGGGTTGTAAAATAGGTGGTTTCCGGGGCCAGGATAGAAGTTTCCAGGAAGCCAGTCGCATGTTTGTGTGACACTTGCATGCAAACTTCTTTTCCCAGCTACCGGGTTTTTCTGCAGACTAGGAGACCTCTGCCGTGCCCCGCTTCCAGGGTGCATCCCCCGGACCTCAGACCTCGCCTGGCAGTGGGGAATCTGTGCAGTGGGATGTCTCCACGTACCTCGGATCTCGGACCTCACCTGGCACTGGGGAATCTGTGTAGTGGGGCGTCTCCGCCCTCCCCGTCGGCAAAATCCAGCCCTACATCCCGCACGCGCGACCAGGATGGCTCCTAACCTGTTTCCGTCTTCAAGGCTGTGCTCCCGCCGTTCTTCTGAGTCTCAGTGTCCCACCTTTACTTTTATTTGTGGAGTTTTCACTCAGCCAGCTTTCTGGTGATTCTGGGTGATGTTTGTTTTGTTGTTATGTTGTAGTTTCTGAATCGTTGCACAGAGCAGAACAAAAGGTGTTTACCTATGCCACCATCTTGGTTCTCCTCCTCTTTTTTTAAATTTAATAAATCTTTATTGTTTAGATTATTACAATGTTCCTCTCCCCCCACATAGCTCTCCTCCCCTCGGTACCCATCCCACCCTCTGCTTACATCCCCCCCCACTGTCCTCATCCATAGGTGTATGATTTTTGTTCAGTCTCTTCCTGCACCTCTTACACTCATTTCCCCCCAAGAATTGTCAGTCCATTCCCTTTCTATTCCCCTGATTCTATTATATTCACCAGTTTATTCTGTACATCAGATTTTTAATTCACCTGATTTTTAGATTCACTTGTTGATAGATATGTATTTGTTGTTCATAATTTTTATCTTTACCTTTTTCTTCTTCTTCCTCTTCTTTAAGAATACCTTTCAGCATTTCATATAATGCTAGTTTGGTGTTGATGAACTCCTTTAGCTTTTTCTTATCTGTGAAGCTCTTTATCTGACCTTCAATTTGAATGATAGCTTTGCTGGGTAGAGTAATCCGGTTGTAGGTTCTTGCTATTCATCACTTTGAATATTTCTTGCAACTCCCATCTGACCTGCTTCGTTTCTGTTGAGAAATCCACTGACAATCGTATGGGTGCTCCCTTATAGGTAACTAACTGTTTTTCTCTTGTTGCTTTCAATATTTTCTCTTTGTCTTTTGCTCTTGGCATTTTAATTATGATATGTCTTGGTGTGGTCCTCTTTGGATTCCTTTTGTTTGGGGTTCTGTGTGCTTCCTGGACTTGTAAGTCTATTTCTTTCACCAGGTGTGGGAAGTTTTCAGTCACTATTTCTTCAAATAGGTTTTCAGTATTTTGCTCTCTCTCTTTTTCTGGCACTCCCATAATTTGGATGTTGGTATGCTTGAGGTTGTCCCAGAGGCTCCTTACACTATCTTAAATTTTTTTGGATTCTTTTGGTTTCTTGCTTTTCTGGCTGAGTGGTTTTTGCTTTTTTGTATTTCAAATCTTTGACTTGATTCTTTCGGTCCTCTACTTTGCTTTTAGGTCTCTGCTTAATTTTTTTTTTTAATTTCAACAGTGTATGCTGAATTTCTAGTTGGTCCTTTTTCATATCCTTGATGGTCTTGTTAAATTTATTGGCCTTTTCTAGGAACCTCTTGAAAAACCTGGTTTTGAACTCTATGTCCAGTCATTTTTTTCCCTCCATTTCTTTCAAATGTGATTTGTTTCCTTGTCTCCACATTTTGGCTGCTTCCTTGAGTTGGTCGAGTAGCTTTTGTGGTAGGTGTCTTTTAGGGGACAGTGGCTCAGCCTCTCCAGTTACCTGAGGTGGATACTCTTGGTGCACCCCTTTATGAGCTGCACACTCTTGTTGTAGTTAAGTCTAGATTGTTGTTGGTATCACTGAGAGGGGTTGACCTCCAGGCCAATTGGCTGTGAGAATCAGCTGTGTCTACACTGGGAGAGCCTCTGTGCTCAGCTTGGATGGGGCAGAGTCTCAGGGCTGAGCAGTCAGCTGTGGTTTCCCATTGGCTCCACCCTAAGCAGCGCCTGGATCTCCATGCCCCACAGCAATGGCTGCACACACCTCTGAAAGAAAGCTGCCCCCGAGCTCTGCCCACTGCCAGATAGTCCAGTTTCTCACTCAAAGTCTCACCCAGAACTAGAAAACAATGCAGTCTGGGTTTTTTGTTTGTTTGTTTGTTTTGTTTTTTTCTTCCCGAACTAGAGAACCAGCCACGTGCCATCTTTGCAAGCTTGCGCATGTCTGCAGCTCCTGAGTTTCAGTGCGATTCCTCCTATCAGCCTACTTTCACCCTGTATGAGTCTGGGTTCCTCGAGACTCACCTGAAACTGGGAATCAGTGCAGTGAGATGCCTTGGTCTCCCTCCCCATTTGAGAAAACTAGCTAGGTATTCATCTGCCTGCCCTTTCCACTCATGTGCTTCTCACACCTCTGTCTCTGTGTGTCTCCGCAACTCTGCCCTCTGCAGCTCCTTTTAGTCTCATTGTCCTTTTATCTTTCCTTTTATTTGTGGAATTTCCACTCAGCTAGTTTCCAGTGGTTCTGGATGATGTCTGTTTTGTCTTTTAGTTGTATTTTTGAAATTGTTGTGCAGGGCAGCAATATAGGTGTTTACCTATGCCACCATCTTGATTTATCCTGCATGTTTCTCTTTTATTAGATAGAATGGGATAATGACTAAGTGCAAGGCACTATGCTTGGTAGTACTGGATGACTAAGAGGAGCTTATAGTCAATGGGGAAGTACAAATTGGGCTTAAATATTGAATAGGAATTTACTGGAACAGGCACGGGCTGGGGAGGGGAAGGCATAGGATTGAAAATCAAACTTTGAGGAACATGAAAAGATATAACACAGGGACAAGGTTTTTTAAAGTTCAGATAATTTAAAATTTTATTTTCTATAGGCAGGAATTTTAGAGTAGGTCCTAGGGGAGGATCTCAACAGAACATTCATTAGATTTCCAGGTGTGTCGAATAGTATGCTGATGTATTAAAATGACTTATAATGTGATCCAGGATCATTTTCTGCTTAGTTTCACCTTTACCTTGGATTAGTCTGTCTCTAATTGTTTTTTGTTGTTGTTTTCTATCTCCCTGAGTAAGCTGACTTAAGCCACCTGCTCTTAGGCATCTTTGGTTAGGGAGGATAGATAGAGTCTTGTGATTTATCAGCTGGCTGTGAATTGCTCAGCCATTCAGGATGTTTGTTCAGTCATTTATCTCAATTTTCTCATTCCACTTTCCAGGAAATTTTTCTAGTAAATTACAAACTTGCATCAAAATTATACATTCCAAATATCATGGTTGTTTACATTTGAATTGAGAGAGAGAGAGAGAGAGAGAGAGAGAGAGAGAGAGAGAGAGAAGAGAAAAAAGGGAGAGAGGGTGTGGAGAGGGGAAAGAAAAGAGGAAGAAAGAAAAACACATGCAATCATTGAGACCTCTTGAATATTATCTTAATCATTTATCAAAACCCAATTCCAGTTTTCGAACTTTGAAATGTTCTTTACTTTATTTCCCTTTATTGAGCCAGTTACTTCTTCCCTAATTTTCATGTCAAGGACTTTTCTATAAATCTGCTTTTAAGTGTTTGACCTTGAGGCCAGAAGATGGAGGAAGGACAGAGGAAAATAAGCACAGCCTGATAACAACAACAACAGCAACACAAGCATACATCTGAGGCTGGGAGAGACACCTCATTACATCTTTGCTGCCTTTGAGTTTTCTTGGCAGATTTTCATTGCCTAGGCCAGATCATCAGATAGGCACCCAAAGCAAAACCCAGTGTCGGCCTGTGGCTGAAAGTGGCCACACCAATTTGGAAGTCTCTTCTAAGGATTGTATCCTGCCTGTCTATGATCAGGGTTGCCATGGCAACTCTCCAGGGACATTTTCAACTAGACAGAGACGTTCCAACACTTAGAGAGAGTTGGTTAAGAAAATCTATCTTGACAAATAGTTGGCATTTTAATTTGCCAGAGTTAGAAACTCTGCCAGCAGCTCTGAGTGACCCTTTGAGCAGCAGAATTCAGCTGATGGAAGTAATGTGTAATGTCTGTAATCAGAAGCCCAGGCCTGGGAGGGCAGGCCTGGGAGGTCTCTCCCCAAGAAAGAGGCCTAGCCAGCTAAAACCCTGTAAGTGTCCTTAAGATCAGAAGTCAATGGGGTCGATACCTCCTGAAAAGGGAGACCAGCATTGTCTATTATTACTCTCAGTCATTTACCCTCTCCATCTCCCCCACCCCCCAAATCTTCCTGCCATTCAGGTTCTCTTCCTCTTGGGCAATGTATCCTAATGGATTTTGGATTCATTTGAATGTGGAGCTGAATCCCAGCTGTGTGACCTTGTTACTTAACCTCTCTGGGCCACAATCTCCTAATCTGTTAAACAGAGACAGTATGGTGGAGGCTACTTGTAGACAGTAAATGGAATGACATCATAAATAGCTTAGCACAAAAAGAGCACAGAGCTATCCAATAAACGCTAGTTCCTTCTCCTTATAACTTTTTTTCTTTATATTTCTGTGGATGTTTGGCTAAGGTTAAAGAGTTTGATGGTAGTCATTGTTCAAATGGAGGAGAGACTCTCACAGGATAAAGGCTCAATATCCCAAGAGAGTTGAACAGGACAAATAGAAATATCAATTAGTCAACAAAATCTTGCCATGACCACTTTTAGTGAGTCTAGACTGCTGTGGGCAGGGGTAGGAGCAAGTGCAAAAGCATCCCCAATAGCACTTCAGTATAATGTACTCAATGCCACTGCACTATACACTTAAAAGTGCTTAAATCAAGATGGTAAATTTCATGTTACATGTATTTTGCCACAATTTATTTTAAATGTTTTAAGTGATTTCTTGATTTTATTCTAGTTAAAAATAATATAATTAGTCCATTAAACTGAAAAATAAACCCACTTAGTTTTTTCTTCCCCTTTTTTACTCACAATTACATTTTAAACCCAGATAAACTCTGTAAAGAGAAAAGGTGCCATAAATTTCAAAACGCCAATGAATGAATGAGAAGCTATTAAATCCCTAAGATCACAAATCTCTTTTCAAATCCCCTTGAACCAGGATCTTAGGCCCACACGGCACGGGCTACCTTTACAACTTAGCATTTGGGCTCCCATCTCAATGTCTTCATGTGCTACTCCTGAGTGTAATTTCATCTGCATGGAACTGCAGTCGTTAGACAACTGTGTCACTGATGCAGGTGGATTTTGTCAGAGCTGGAGAGCATTGAGGGCGTTTGCCTTCCCCTGCTACCCAGGCACCTATTGCAGGGGCCACAGATCCCTCCAAAGAAGGATGCTTCTCATCCACGGGGTAGGCTCCTGTGAGGCCCGGGGCAAAATCCTGTGGTAAAGGGGGCTCCAAGGATGGGTGCGTTCCATCACCACAGAAAATGGCCAGCGCAGTAAATTATTTAATGAGTCTTCTGCTGCAGGGTTCCGGCTCTTGTTTCTTCAAATGAAGAGCCCGCCAGAGATGCAATGTGGGCGAAACTCTGCTTGACGTTTTTCAGGCGGAGTTGCATTCCCAGCTCTACCCCAGAGAAAAGCACGCAGTCCTGGAACTTGGGAGCTGAAGAGCTTTCCAGGGAGCTGGAGCCACAGAGGGCTGCGCTGTTCTGGGGTTGGGGGACCAGAAGGGTGAGCCCACACACACGCGGCAGGAGGGGACAGTGGACACGGACCGTAGTGGGCAAGGTTGAGCCTGCTCTGCCCACTGGCTCTCAGACTCCCTGAACGAGGGGAAGAAAATGGCATGTCTCGAAGTCTTTATACCCGTTTTCTAAGAGTCTGGGGCTCCGTGGTCACGTGCTGCCCAGTCCCTTATTGCAGGGGTCCACGCTGTTCCAGCTCTGGGTCAGACTGTGAGGATGGAGAGATCAGCCGAAGGGATGGAAGACGGAGGCACATGGACCCTTCTGGTGTCTTCCAGGGTGTGTCAGCCAACGAAAATCACCAGGTGACAGATTTTACAGACAGCGAGGCGAGCGCTTCACGAGCCTGGTCTTGCTGAGCCCCCACATCAGCCCTGTGCAGTAAGCCCCGCTCTGCCCATCTCCCACAAACGGAAAAGGCTCCGAGAGAGTAAATGTGAAGGTAAGTTAACCCAGATGGTAAAATGCGGAGCCAGGTCTCCAGACCCCCTCCCCGCCCTCCCGCGCCCATCAACCCGCAAGCTCCATTCGGGAACCTCGGAGAAGGGACCACAGCAGCACCAGGGACAGAGGGCTGGGTTCAGGTGGAGCAAGGGGGCCGGGAAGCAGCAAGGAAATGCAGCGCTGCCAGGAAACCTCAGTGGAGGTCACGTCCAGGGGCTTTGAGTGCTAGGGCGAGGCTTACTGCCTGTGTTCAATCATTTATAGGGAGACACTGCGGGTGCGTAGCACTCCGCTACAGCCATTGTTGTCACTGTTAGGAATAGATAGCCGCGCTTTGCTTTATCAATACAAGCTGGTCTCACCAGGATCAAAACTGTGAAGTGA
Source organism: Antrozous pallidus (assembly GCA_027563665.1). Taxonomy (NCBI): domain Eukaryota; kingdom Metazoa; phylum Chordata; class Mammalia; order Chiroptera; family Vespertilionidae; genus Antrozous; species Antrozous pallidus. The sequence continues at coordinate 10,631,811 of CM050519.1, forward strand.
AATTAATCCTTGGCCACCTTTTATCTCTACCCTCCATGCCCAAGCTCCAAAAACTCATTTGGTGGGAAAACCTGATAGGAAGTCAAGAAAACTTAATGAAGGACTTTATCTTAATATGAAGGCTCCTGCATTTTCTACTCAAGTTCACATGTTCAGTGATGCAAGCGAGGCTATGGTGCCCGGCTGTTGGTCAGACACTACTAGAGAACTTGCTGTGAAGGTATTCTGAAGATGTAATCAACGCCTGCAGCCAGCTGACTTTAAATAAAGGTGATTACCCTCAGTTGTGTGTATGTGTGTGTGTGTGTGTGTGTGTGTGTGTGTTTGTCATTGTGTGTGTGTGTGTGTGTGTGCGCGCCTCCATATTAGTCTGCTAGGGCTGCCACAACAAATATCACAGACTGGGCGGCTTCACCAGCAGAAATGTATTCCCTCCATATCCGGAGGCTGGAAAGTTCAAGGTGAAGGCACCAACAGGTTTGGTTCCTCTTGAGGCTTCTCTATTTGGCCTGCAGATAGATGCCCTCTCTTGTTCTTTCCTGGCCTTTTCTCTGTGTCCCCTGCCTGGTGTCACTTCCTCCAGGTGAATTAGGGCCCTACCCTGTGACTTCATTTTGCCTTAAATACCTCCTTAGAGATCCTACCTCCAAAAGCAGTCATACTGGGAGTTGGGACATCAACATATGCATTTTGAGAGAATACAGTTTATTCCATAATAATCTCATACAAGCATCTGAAAGCCTTCAGAGCAAAACCAGGTTTCCCAGAGATCAAGGAATTCTGACTCAAGATGGTGATAGAAGTCCTGCCTGAGTTTCCAGCCTACTGTCCTACTCTACAGGTTTTGGACTTGCCAGCCTTCACACCATGTGAGCCAATTCCTTAAATCAAATGGAGGTATATGATATAATAAAATACACATACACTAGTAATATGTGACTGGGGCAGTACCATGCACATCTCTTTTGGACTCTGCATCAGGGCCCTAAAGCGTGAGAGACTGTGAGAGACAAGGCCAAGTCCACGAGTGGGAGAGACATCTAAGCAGGGTGAGGGGTGGAAAGATAAGCGAGGTGGAAGGCTGCGGAGGTCTAAGCATTTGGTGCCTGGGTGGGAAGCAAGGGTCTGCCCAGGAGGCAAAGGGCACTGTCCAGAAGTCGTGGTCCTGAAATGAATTGTGCTCCGTCATAGTGATGTCAATGCAGCTGTGGACCAAGGCCTCCTGCCAAGGAGGCAGAGGAGCACAGCCTGGAGCTGCAGGGGCGCGGGGAAGAACGCCTGAAGTGGAAAAGAGTGGTCAGGCTTCGCGGACACACAGGAACGCTTCAAATTCTAACTTCAGCATGTTGCTTGCTATAGGGACTCTAGGTGTGTTCTTTAGTTTCTCTGACCTTCACCTCATCATTAAGTGGGAGTAATCACATCTCATAAGGCTAATGTGAAGATTCAGGAGACAATACTAGTACATGTAGTGCAGAAAGCACTGAGCTCTGTGCATGGCAGGTAACAAGTGCTCAACAAATGTAAACATCCTTTCATCCTTTCTCCTGCTCCAGGTTGCTTGGAGTTCCTCCCCTCCCGCCCTAACCCCCACACTCACACACACACGCTCTCTCTCTCTCTCACACACACACACACACACACACACACTTACACACACACACACTCACACACTCACACACACACACACACACACTCACACACACACACTCACACACACATACACACACACACACACACAGCATGAGAAAATCCTTAGTTTTATAAAAGTACTATCCTTTAAAAATATTTTTTATTGATTTCAGAGAGGGAGAGAGATAAAAACATCAATGATGAGAAAGAATCATTGGTTGGCTGCCTCCTGCAAGCTCACTACTGGGGATTGAGCCTGCAACTTGGGCATGGGCCCTGACCAGGAATTGAACATTACCTTGTAGGTCACTGCTCAACCACAGAGCCACACGGTTGACTCAGTGATCCCAGAATCTGGACAGCACAATTATTCTAAATTGCCCCTGTGGTCCCAGATAATGTGTTTCTATTGCTTCAGTGATTATTAGATACTTTAGGTTTCTAACTTGCTCAATTTTTGCTTCTGTAAAAAATGCTTTTCTTGAAACAGGTTCCTCATTCCAGACCCAAAGATGTAATTGATACCTTTGTGATATTCTGCCAATATAAGCCAGATGTGTCAAGCTGTTCCCTGCTGCGAGGTTTGGAGCGCTTTTGCTCCAGACCCCGTATGCCGCTGGCCTTTAATAAATGACTCCATAATTCGACTTCTTGAGGTGTCTTTTGTAAGATGGGGGTACACCACAACATTACCTCCAAGAGAGGTCAGAGCTAACTGCTGCCCTGTTCTCACACTGGACCACAAGAAGGGAGAGCAGAGCTTCTGACAGTACCTGCTGGCGGTCAGAACTTTGGCCTGAGCTGCCTGGAGACTGAGAAGTCACTGGGGCTCCAGGTGGTCTCAGCAGTGTCACCAGGACAGCCGGAGTCCCACCTGATTGTAGAGGTTGGGGTTGTTGTAGAACAAGGCAACCAGGAAAATGAAAAAGAATAAATGACAGCATTCCCCTGTAGGGTTTTTATTTACAATCAATGGAATTTTATAGCCAGAATAATAAAACTTAGGTTCCCAGGTCCCTTTTCATTCCCAGGTAGGGAGGAGGGTTGTTCTGCAACAGGATGGGTGCTCTAACCTTTGACTCTGATGTGCACAGGACAAGACTGTCCCCAGGTGCAGTTGCTTCATACATCCCAGGGCCCCCCTTTCCCATCTGGGGAAGCAACAGCTCAGGACACGAGGACCCTTCGAGCCTCTGAGAGTCCACAAAAAAGGATCCGCTGAGATGACATGAAATGTCTCCCCTTTTCCCCAGGCAACAGTCAATGCTTCTTTGTGTTATAGACAGGTGGCTATAATATTGCAGTTCTGTGTGTGTGACTGTGTACATCTGTTTGTGTGCACGTGTGTTTGTCCACAAAGTGAGGAGAGAAGCAAGCTTCTGAGAAAGACCATAAAGGAATAGAAACCGTCTGTTAGGCAAATGTTGACATAATCAGGAGCCAAGTCTCACCTTGCAGGGGTCAGGTTTTCCCTAAGGAGCCCTTTTCCCAACAGCTGAGGCTCTTGGCTACTAGCCCAGTCCCTTACTACTACATTTGTACATTTTTAGGTAGCCTCTAAAAAGAAAACTAAGGTTTAAGAAGATAAATATGCCATAAGAGTTTTATGAAACAAAGGCAATGTTTCACACTAAGTATGCACTTCTTGATAAAACAGAAATTAAGCTGCTGTAGAGTTTTCCTACCCCATTTGTAAATGTGTCCTGAGGGTAAGAAGGCATGAGCACAACCAATAACTCTAATAATTGAATAATAAATAAGCATTGAATTGGGACTGTGTGAGGGAGTAATGCCAACAGGCTGGAGCACGCCTCCCTGAGCGACACAAAGGCAGGTTGAGACAGATCAAAGAGAAATTGTTAGGACAACGCTCTATAGATTTCCTGACCTTGGCATTTGTCCAGGACATGCAGCCGCAAACAAACACACTTCTGAATGCACACACCTCGTGCACACCACCGACCTGCTTGCAGCTCTAAATGAGCCTGCTGAAATGTGGTGGTTTGAGTATGGGCTTAAGACAGCCATTGGCAGCTGCTGGGCAATTGCCTGGAGTACTTAGATGATCACAAAATTGGATGGCTCCTGATTTCAGCATCAATCAGCTTCTTTCCCAGGGGGTAAAAAAATGTGTGTGGTGGGGGGCAGGGAATAGGTTATTGAGTTGGAAGAATTAACATAATGGAAGGAAATGAGGAGCTACATAGAGTGTATGAATTCATTGCTATATATAATTCACTCCCAGAAATATTTTTTTTCTTTATGATTCCTGGCAGATTTGGCTCAACGATTTGGAGCATGTCTCAGGCTCCATTTAAGTCTGAAGTAAGGGAAAGTAGTTGCTTCAGGGAAGAGATTTATGGGCATGACTAGGGAAGAAATGGCTGGTGTGTATGATGAAATACATAGTTTATACTTTTTGCCAGAACTCAAGAAAAGAGTGCTACCTAATTAGAGGGTAGCTCCTCTCTCAGGAACTTCCATCAGGGACACCATTGCCACTTTTAGTAAAAAAAATGCTCAGAGCTTGTCCCTGGCCAAGGCCCCTTTGGACCCTGGGAGAGGGAAAGGGGCATAGGCCAGCAAACTGTTGTATATTCCATTAATGTTGTTAGCCTGTCCTTTGACGTAGTCACAAAATACTAGAATAACATTAGAAATGGAAGCTATCCCCTAACTGGTTTGGCTCAGTGGATAGAGCGTCAGTCTGCAGACTGAAAGGTCCCAGGTTCAATTTTAGTCATGGGCATGTATCTTGGTTGCGGGCACATCCCCAGTAGGAGGTGTGCAGGAGCAGCTGATTGATGTTTTTCTCTCATGGATATTTCTAACACTCTATCCCTCTCCCTGCCTCTCTGTAAAAAATTAATAAACTATACCTTTAACAAAAGAAATGGAAGCTATAACCTCTGTTTCAGTCTACAATGTAAAACTAAATAATGAAAAAAACAGTTCTGTGGGTGTGTGTCTATTGATCTAACAGTTCTCTGTGTTCATTTTACGCACTTGGTACAGTGTTCTGTATATAGGATGTTTGGTAAAGGTGTGGCTGATGATTGGAGGAGAAGGAGAGAAGGAGGAGAAGGGAGAGGAGGAGGAAGAGGATGACAATGTGGCCTTGGAATGGTTTGGTTCACTCTCTTGTGTAAAAGGGATGGATTAAATGATCTATACTAGTCCTTGTAATCTATGAAAAACCACATTACTTCCCCATTCTATCCAAAAAGTTTATAAATATGAGTACTGTACGTCTCAGTGTTGTGTACCTAAGAGTTAAATAATAAATACCCATTGGCTGACCCATTTAATAGATTGTAAATGGAAAGACTGAGCCTGTTTCACCATCAGACAGCGTGTTAACAGTGGAGTGCGGAGAAGCTGAGTAGGCAGCGTCCCAGATGGAGAGCAGCAACTTGAATAATGAGCCCTTCAGATTTCATGGCTAAGTTCACCTTTTCTGCTGGCAAGAGAGGAGTAAGAGAGCATCAAAGTGGCAATGTCAGGGATAACAGAGCCAGCTCCTTTCTTGAGAACGGAAAATCACATACATCCATTGAACCATTAGGAGCTTGAAAAATTGGCTTTTGTTTTTCTTAAAGAGAACTTGTTCTCTCTGTCACTAGTGCTTGCTATTCATTCATTCCCTCAATGATTTTTTTTTTTACTGAACATCTGCTAAGTACTGTATGTTGTCAGTGCCATGCCAATTGGAAAACTGTCAGTGCCCTCAGGGAGCTTGCAATCTGGTAAGAGTCTAAGAAGTAGTTGTGTATTGCTACCATACAAGCGGGATAAGGTAAGTGCCCTGAGTGAGTTGCAGATAAAGACCAGCAGGTGCCCCAAGGTGGCAGAGCTGTGGCAAGAGAAGGACCTACATCTCCATTGTTGCATGAGCCTGGGGAGAGGAAAAAACTCAATCAGAATGCTAGCCACCTAGCCTCCTAAAGACCATCTGATTTTGCATATATAGGGGCAGCACGGTGGCCTTCCTACCCTCAGTCCTTCTCCCCACATTGTGACTATTTGCTGGCTCTCTGGCCTTCTACTTTGTGTTTCAGGATCTAGGAGCCTGAGACTTCCTCACATGGTTTTAACATTGGTGCAGCCAGGAGACTGAATCTCTGACTATAGGTCAGCAGTCCAAGAGAAGAAGAGGCTACACCATTAGATGCTGACATTTCTGCAGTATCCAATCTGAAAAGTGCTGGCTGTTATCTGCACTATGAGCACTCAGGGTGAAACATCTCAGCATTATCAAGAAATAGCATCATTTCAAGCCCTGCCATTACATTCACTAAAAATAACAGATCTCATAGTCTGCCAAGAGGAAGAAAAATAACCCTACTCACAGAAACACACACACACACACACACACACACACACACCTGTCAGGTTTCTCGGTGCTGCTTTTGTTTACATTACTGATTCTGGTTTTCACCATTAACCTCAGAACCTTCCTGATGAATTTAGGTTGACAAACCTCAAAGAGATACAGTCTTTATGATAATCTGGGGCCCAGGGCCTCTTATGGAACTAAATGTCCACTTTACCTTGCTCTGGTTCATGATCTAGACTCTTCAGAAAGAGCTATCTACTGTTGACATCTGCTAGGATTTTCTTTTTTACAGGAGAGAGAAAATCAATCTCAGCAGTTATGATCAACATTGATGTTAAAATACCAGTGGAGAGAGAAAATAACAGAGATAATGGTGAGAACAATTTTTCTCCCCAGATGTCCTGATGGGATTCAAGAATACACAGCACCCACCCTTCTAATAAAAGTTGGGAAGATTATAAAATAACAAATAATAACTGAGAAAGGTATTTTTCTCCTTATTTTTAAAGTTATACAGGTAATTTTATGCTCAATGTAGAAAAATATAAAACACAGGTAAGTAACAAGAGATAAAACAATCAACCAAACTTTTCCTGCCCCCCCCAAAATCACTGTAAATATTCTGGTATATATGCATTGCTAGAAATTGAATATTTGTGTCCCTCAACACCCACTCAAATTCATATGTTAATTAATCTTTAATATGATGGCATTTGGAGGTGAGATCTTTAAGAGGTGATTGGGCCCTGCTCTCATGAATGAATTCATGCCATAGAAGAGACTCCATGAGACAGTGAAAAAACTGCCATCTCTGAATCAGGAAGTGGGTCCTCACCAGACACCAATGTGCCCACACCTTGATCTTGGACTTTTCAGCCTCCAGAACTAGCCTATCTAATAAAAAAGTAACATGCAAATTGACCATATCTCTGATATACCCACAAGCCATGCCCACCAGCCAATCAGGAGCAAATATGCAAATAAACCTAACCAAGATGGCTGTGGCCAGAGAGAGTAGAGAGAAGCTTGGGTTTCCCTGCAATGGAGGAAGCCAAGCTTTCTGCCTGTCCTTGCCTGAGCAGGCCTCCACTTAAGGCTACAAAGTTTCAATTATAGAATCCCAACAAAAATGGCAGCAGCCACAGAGTGAGCAGAAGGCTTGGCTCTACTCCAAGCTACAAAGTTTCAATTGTAGAAGATAAATAAATCCCAGATACCAGGGCCTCTACTCGAGGCACTGGGTGGCGTGGCCAGCCTGCAAACCACCACAGGCCCCTCACCCAGGCCACTCCATGCCCCAAGGGAACACTCGCCCTGATTCAGGACACCCTTCAGAGCAAACCATGCACCAACCCATGCATCAGGCCTCCATTGTATCTAATAAAAGAGTAATATGCAGATTGACCATCACTCCAACACAAAAGATGGCTGCCCCCATGTGGTCCAAGATCCTGCTCCCATGTGGATACAACATGGTCACCACAAGATGGCCAGCAGATGAGGGCAGATGGGAGGGACTAGGCCTGCAAGTGAGGGCAGTTGGGGGCAATCAAGCTTTCAAGGGAAGGCAGTTAGGGGTGACTAGGCCAGCAGAGAAGGGAAGTTTGGGGTGACAGGGCCTGCAGGGAAGGGCAGTCGTGGGGGACCCAAGCCTGCAGGGAAGAGAAGTTAGGGGCAAACAGGCTGGCAGGGAGCAGTTAGGAGGTGATCAGGCTGGCAGGCAGAAGTGGTTAGGGGCAATCAGGAAGGCATTCAGGTGAGCAGTTGGGAGCCAGCAGTCCTGGATTATGAGAGGGATGTCTGGATCGGGCCTAAATGGGCAGTTGGACATCCCTCAAGTAGTCCCAGATTGGAGAGAGTGCAAGCTGGACTGAGGGACCACCCCCTCCCTCCCCTCCCATGCACAAATTTCATGCACCCATCCTCTAGTCCTATATAATAAAACCTTAGTATGCTAAGTGTCTGGGCATTCATCATCTATTCAGCCAATCAAAGTATAATATGCTAATGATATGCTAAGGCTGCTCAACCTCTTGTTATGATGTGCACTGACCACCAGGGGGCAGACGCTTCAAATGGTAGGTTAGCTTGCTGTTGAGGTCTAGCAAATCAGGACTGAGCAAGAAGGGCTGGACATGCCCTGGAGCCCTCCCGCAGTCCTTCCCCAGATGGCCAACCTCCCTCGTCCCTCCCTGCCCTAATAATGCACAGGTGGGGTCCCTTGGCCTGGCCTTCACCCTCTCATAATCCAAGATGCCTCAGGGGATATCAGAGAGCCGGTTTCAGCCTGATCCCACCAGCCAGGCAAAGGGACCCTACTGGTGGACAAATTAATGCACTGGGCCTTTGGTGAAAAATAAATTCTGTTGGTTAGAAGCCATCTTGTCTTGTCTATAGTATGCTATTATAGAGACCAAACCAGATTTAAAAAAATATTTCACTAATGTGTGCTTTTGTAAAATAGAATTAATACTATACTTAATATTTTGTAACCTACTTTTCCCTTTAATATATCATGATTATCTTTACATATTTATTTCTACATACATACACATACATTATTGTTTTTTAATGGTTAAATAATGTTATATATACCAAATTAAAATGACAATTAGGTATCACCTCACACCTGTCAGAATGGCTACCATCAGCAAATCAACAAATAAGTGCTAGCAAAGATGTGGAGAAAAGGCAACCCTAGTACACTGCTGGTGGGAATGCAGACTGGTGCAGCCACTGTGGAGAACAGTATGGAGTTTCCTCAAAAAACTAAAAATGGAACTTCCATTTGACCCAGTCATCTCATGTCTAGAAATATATACTAAGAAACCTGAAATACCAATCAGAAAGTATGTATGCACCCCTATGTTCACAGCAGCACAATTTATAATACCTAAGATCTGGAAACAGCTCAAATGCCCATCAGTAGATGAGTGGATAAAAAAAAGCTGTGGTACATTTACACCATGAAATACTATGCAACAGCAAAAGAGAAGATTCTCTTATACTTTGAGATGTAGTGAAGGGACCTGGAGAATATTATGCTAAATGAAATAAGCCAGTCAGAGAAAGATAAGTATCCCATGATTTCACTCATATATGGAATCTATTGAACAAAATAAACTGATGAAAAAAATAGATCCAAAGACACAGAAGCATGGAACAGACTGACAAATCCCAGAGGGAAGACAGGGATGTGATGGGTGGGAAGAGATCAACCAAAATCTTGCCTAATCATGGACATAGACAGTAGTGTAAACAAGGCCTGGGGTGGGAGTGGGGGCTAGAAGAAGTCAATGGGGAAAAAAAGGGGGACAACTATAATACTTTCAATAATAAAGATTAATACTAATAATAATTTTCTAGTATCAAAACAGGCTACAATTTATTCAATCCTGTACATCTTTTAGGACATTCAGGTTGCTTGGGCTTTTCATTATTAAAAGTAGACCCTAATGAACATCCTTATACCTACATTTTGCATACATATCTTTGTTAGGATAAACTTTTTATAGTGGTATTGCTAGGTACATATACAGCTTTGTGGCATTTGTTCTACATTTCCAAACTGTGCTGTAGGACACTGTACTGATTTACACCTTTAACAACATTGTCTAAGCCTCTTCCCCAAACCCAAGAGAGGCACCTTTTCAAATCCTGTGATCATTTTTGCTCCTGGACTCCCTTCCAGGAAATGCTTCTTCCCTGACAGCCACACTAGAAAGAGCTGGGTATCACGTGTGTGCACCAAAGAAAGAAATATGGGCAGGCAGCCATAACGGGAGAAATCACTGAGATGGGCTGTCAAGACAGTGAATTTTTGCTCAAGAGAAAGAGAGAAAGAGCAAAGTGTGAGCCTCATAGATAGACAGCCTGTTTTTCTCATTTCTTCCTTTCTGTTTAAAAAACAGCGATATTTTCTGTTTATACCGCATTGCTCTTCTAAACAAGTTAGATTAGCCCAACAAGGTTTCAGCTTTCGTTCCTTTTCCAGATTCCAGTATAATAGGTACCTCTGCGCTTTCACATTGATTATTGTAGCACATCCTTTGCACTCAGTTGTTTGCACAGGTCTGATGATCTACTTCTCTGCAGGTTAGGATGCTTGCCTGAACAGCAGGGCAGCATGCTGAACCTCTGGTCCTCAGGCTAATGTGCCCTTTAAATATTCTCCTCTTTCTCATAATATGGGAAAAAATTAGAGTAAAGATATTTTAGCCACAGGATCTGTGATAGAAATTGCTTTTTTTAAAAAATTAGGTTGTGCTTTTTCTTACTTTCTCCTATAGAAGGGTACAGCACAAATAAAACAAAACTGAAATCTGGTCCCAACTATGCCACAGATGTGATGCCAGTAACTGCATTAGTGGAAACCAGTTGGCTGTGTGAGTGACTCCGTGGGGTCACTGTGACTGACTTTTGAAGAAGGACCAATGTTTGAGCAGTGCTCTAAGGGGCCCTGTAAAAATTCATTGTATCTTTCAACTTGGCTGGGCCATGGTACTCAGTACTTGGCTAGGCCATGGTACTAGATATTTCTATGAAAGTATTTTTTCTGATGAGCTTAACACTTAAATGAGCAGACTTGAGTGATGCAAATTACCCTGCACATTGTAGACCTCATCTAATCAGTTAGAGGCAATAATAGAAAAAGACTAATATCTCCTGAGGGAGAGGAAATTCTGCCTCCAGACTGCCAAGGACTTGAACTGTAGCATAAACTCTCTCTGGAGGCCCCCTGCCTGCTGGCCTGCCCTCTAGATTTTGAACTCACCAGCCTCCATAATTATATGAATTAATTCCTTAAAATAAATCCCCTCTCTCTCTTTTCTCCCTCTACCCTCTCTGTTTCTACCTTATCTGGTGTAATTTTCAAGTCCAAGAAGCAAGCACAGGTGAATTTCATCTTTCAAAGACATGTTCAAATACCAGTCATGTTCCAGGTGCTTGCCATATTCACAACCCAGCATCCCGGGCTTGGCTTTAGCGCCCCTGCTGACAGAGGAGGCGCTCAGACCTGGCACAACTGGCTACCTGCCTCTAATGTGCTTCCAGCTCAACAGGATGAGAAACTCTAAGCGGTAAGCCTGGCCTTCAGCTCCGGGTTCACCTGACTTGCCTGACTCCCAAGTTCAGGCCTTTGACCTCTGTGCCATCCGGCCTTGTAAAAGTGGTTTGGCATTTGAAAAAATATATATTCAAATTGGGGACAAGCAGGGCTCTAAATTCTCTTTATTCCTAAGCAGGTGAAAACTACCCAGAAACTGTGTGAGTTTCTGAACAAAAGGAGGTTCGATGGGGAAAGAGGTCTTTCCCTGAGTCAGTATGTCGGAGCTCTCAGTTTCTTCAGATTGAGAATGATTTGGATTCTTATCTCCCACTAGTTATTTCCATATCTGTCTTCATCTTCAGCTCCAAGACCTGGTAGACATGGAGCTGGGCACCAGCTCTGATTAAACAGCCCCCGACTTAGCTCTTCCCAGGCTCCCTGTGATCCTACAGAGGCTGCCTTCTAGCCAGGTAGTCTGTTGGTTCTGCCCCTTAAATGAAAATAATCTCTAGCACACTCCCTGCTCTTCCCCTACCCTCCTCGCTGCCACATCCCCCTCCCTTCATCACCTTCCTTTGCAGATTAAAAGGTCTGGATGCAGGAGCCACAGGGAAGGAAGGAGGAGAAGGAAGACCAATCCTGTTCCTTTCCTCTCATCCTCCCACTCAAGTCCAGACACAGTACAAACATAAGCATCTTTCAGCCATGTGAGTAGGTGATGTGTTGCAGTAACTGTCACAAGAAAGCATCAATGTGTTTTGATTCTCCAGGGACTGAAGCTATCAGAGAGATCTCCCCACTGCTATTTGGAGCCATGAAAGGGAAAGTGACAATATGACATGAGGCCCTGAGCTCCTATTTTGTTCTTGGTAGATTATAATGAAAAATACCATTTGCCTTTCATTAATGACACTTCAAGTGTTATGGAAGTATGTACACTCAGACAGTATCTGATACTTTAGTATTCTTTCCTATTTTCCTAGGAAATATTTACGAAATCATTCTTCCTCTTTATTTCTACTGGTTCCTCCTTCCCTTCCCCTTTATAATGCCAGAAGCAGCTGCTGTTGCCTTGGCAACATTACAGAATAAACTTATTGCTCTTGGACCATCTGTACCCAACCTGGATAGGTTCAGGCTGTTTGTTACCTTTTCCTGTTTTCATCCACCAAAGTCAAACTTCATTATTCAGATGCACGAGGGGTAACAGAATTTCTCTACCCATCACAGAGTTAGAAGGGCTGGATCATTCCTTTGGGTTCTGATCTTTCTTGTAGAATCCTTAGTAAAATATATGTCTGTTACTAGAGAGATGGGACCCACCAATACATCACAATTCAATGAAATCAGTGCTCTTGTAGGAAACAAAATGTCAACGGACAGAAGCCCAGGGCCACTGTGTGGAAAAAACAACAGTTTTTAAATAACCTGTTTTTTCATTACTATACACATATTTTTACTAATTTATCTGTTTACTCTTATTCCAAAAGTGATATAATGCAGTGAATATAAAACTAATATTTGCATGTTAAAACAGGTTTGGGAAATATAAAATATTTTAAAAGTAGCAATAATCCTGCTATCCATAGATAAACATTGTTATTATTTTTGTATTTTTTTCTTTTATGCTATATGTTTCTTTAAAAATAAGATGGATTTGTTTTATAAATACAATTTTTTAAAAATATTTTTTTACTGATTTTAGAGAGAGAGGAAGGAAGAGGGAGAGAAAGAGAGAAGCATTGATATGAGAGAGAAACATCAACCAGTTGCCTTCCACATGCTCTCAAACCAGGGATCAAACTGGAAACCTCTTGGTGCATGGGAAGATGCTCAACCAACTGACTTACAGTGGTCAGGGCTATAAATACGATTATATATCCCTATTTTCCTAATTTAATATACACTGGACATGTTTGAATGATATAAAATTATTTGAAACATAATTTTCCTCTCTTTTTTCTCTCTCTTCTCTCCCCCATCCTCCCATCTCTCTTTCCAATGCATTTATTTGTTAAAGAGAGGAGGAGGAGTGCAGATGCAAGTTTCATTTTTCCTATAGAACTTCTTATAACCTGGATTTTTCTAATGAATCTGCATGTTGTCATTTATCATGTTCCCTTGTCTCCTATATTTTCTTGGTAGCTAAATATAGAAGTTTGATCTGACTTCATGTTTGTTACTTTAGCAAGAAACACTTGTAGACTTCCCAGGATGTACACAATAGCAATTACACTGAGGTACGGTTCATGAAGAAAAGTAGAATGCGTGCCCAATTTATTCCCTTTACTTGCCAGTATCAATATAATGAATTAAGTGCCAAGCATGATGCAAAGTGGACTAGTTTTTCTAGTACCATTATGAATGCATGGATTTAATATTATATATGTCTTAATCCATTGCAGTTTGTTGGGGAGTAAGTTTATCATTGACCTTACTTGCTGCACCAATTGTTGGAGTATTCACTCCTTGAATATGGCTCCACTATACAACTGTTGGGTCCGAGTCCCTCTGCCAGGGGCTGGACCTCCTTTGATGCTGGGTAAGGGACAGAGAAGACATAAGAAGTCATAGATGTATAAGAGAGTCTTTATTGTAGTCCAAGTAGCCATTGCTACCAAGTAGCCATCAGACAAAGCAGTCTAGTCCTTGCTAATCCAGTAGCAAACACAGGAACCAACCTAGCAAAAACAACCAGCGCCGGCTGGTTAGTAATACAACTTCCCTACAACACAGCTCCCAATATAGGAGCTGTACAAACATGGTAGCAGGAGCGCACTGGCTGGTCAGCAACATACCATACTGGGGATCAAGCCCGCAACCTGAGCATGTGCCCTGAACTAGAATCGAACCATGACCCCTGGTTGATGTGCAACCACTGAGCCATGCTGGCCAGGCAGTTGTTATTCTTAATCATGCTCCAATTGCCCTGTCTTCAGCCAGTGAGAGCCTCTTCACATTGCTTTCAATTCCCTTCTAGTATTCTATTTATTGCATCCTTACTATCTGATGTGATGAGATTTTCCAGGTTCATCTTAAACATTTTCTGTTCCAGACCTAGAACTAGTCATTTCTTTAAGGGGATCTAGTTTGTTTGTTTATATAGAAACCACAATCTGTTTTAAGGTATTTATGTTTCAAGGTCTTTCCTGTGAACAGAATTAAGAAACTTGCATCTGCACTCCTCCTCCTCCTTTTCATTGTCATTCTCCTTCTCTTCCTCCTCTGCCTGCTCCCTAAAGTTAAATACATCATTGCAGTTATTGCCATTTGCATTCACCAATGCAATACCTGAGGCTCCTCTTTCTTTTCTTTTTTAAAAATATATTTTATTGATTTTTTTACGGAGAGGAATAGAGAGTTAGAAACGTCGATGAGAGAGAAACATCGATTAGCCACCTCCTGTACACTCCCTACTGGGGATGTGCCCACAACCAAGGTACATGCCCTTGACCGGAGTTGAACCTGGGACCCTTCAGTCTGCAGGCTGACGCTCTATTCACTGAGCCAAACCGGTTAGGGCTAGGCTACTTTACTTACACCAATTACACCACCCTAATTACTCATTTTCTTCATAAACAATACAAATTTCCCCAAAAGTTAATGGTTCAAAGAAATGAAAAACACTAATTACATCACAGTTTCTCAGGATCAGGAAATCAGAAGCCGCTTAGTTGTGCGGTTCTGGGTCAGAGTCTCATATGAGATTGCAAACAATATGTCAGCTAGGGCTGCAGTCAGTGAAGATATGACGGGGGCTGGAGACCTGCTACCAAGGAGGCCTACTTACCTGGCTCCCAAGTTGATGCTTGATGTTGACAGAAGACTTCAGTTGTTCTTAGAGGGCTGCTTGAAAGTCCTTGAAATGTGGTATCTGGCTTTTAACAAAGTAAGTAACTCACCAGAGCAAGGTATAAATGGCAGTATTTTTATCTAGCCTTAAAAACCATACATTGTCATGTCTATCAGATTCTGTTATTATAAGCAATTCACTTTGGGAGGAGAATTAGCTTTCATCCATTTAAAGGGGAATGTCAAAGAATGTCAGGCTTATTTCTTTCCACTCTATGGCTGCAACTTACTTATATTGCAAATGTGAAAGAAACTCATCCCTTCCAAAGACTCCCCCAAAATCTCATTCTTTAATGGCATCAGCTTGAAATCCAGGATCTTCGTTACCTACATGGGGTTACAGTGTGGAGACGCCTCTGGTGTCCTAGAATAGAGCTCCCAAGTGCAGTTCCTCACAATCTGAACACCTACGGTCTAAAGAGAAAAGTTCTGTGTCACCTGCACACACACTTAACATACAATGGTGGGACAGGCACAGGGCAACTACTATACACCACTCCCACCCCATTCAAAAGAGAGGAAAAGTGAAGACACAAAGGAGCCTCCAACCCATAGTAAAACCCATCAGGGCAAATGCTTAAAGTTCCCTGATTAAAACACACAGCCTAAAAATGAGTCTTCATAGCTCTCAGCTTCAGCCTTTGAGCTCTTGGTCTTTCTTTCTTTCTTTCCTTCTTTCTTTCTTTCTTTCTTTCTTTCTTTCTTTCTTTCTTTCTTTCTTTCTTCCTTCCTTCCTTCCTTCCTTCCTTCCTTCCTTCCTTCCTTCCTTTCTTTCTTTCTTTCTTTCTTTTGTGTGTGTGAAAGGCAACCCTTGTTTTTTGCTGAATAGTTTTCTTAGCTTGCTTCCTGCCTACAGAAGCTTTATGATCGAGAGGCTTCTTGTCATTATAAATTGACTCCACCCCTTCCAATTCAAACATGTGGCATTTCTGCCTATTTAATTCTCTTAAAAACTTCATAGATCTTCTGTAATTCTTGTGAAGTCCCCTGAGATGAAACCATATTCACAAACTCTTTCAAAATAAGCCTTTATTTACCCTGGGCTTCTACTAGCAGTCTTTTCAACCTCATCAAAATTACAACTAAAATATAGAACAACCATCATTCAGAACCATCTAAAATCTGGCTGAATGGAAGTCCTACAACTAGAGAAGTAAAGAAGAAAGTACATTGGTAGGAGAGGCAGAGGCACAGAATGGGCTGGTTGACACTCATGTGTGGTGTTTTCTTTTCCTCAATCCGAAAGGATATCTCTGTTGCAGAGGCCTCTTGTGAGAAGCAAGGGGTCACGGCCCCACACCAGACCCCTAGACCCCACCTAGAGATGGAAAGACAAATAACCATAATTTCGAGTTGTAAAAACCAGCGGGGATTGTGGCTGAGTGATTTGGAAGCTGTTGTAGACCCAAGCAGTTCTTCTTAAAGGACCAGTGCACAGACATATCAAGACTCATTCCCTCTGAGCACCAGTGCTGGGGTAGCTGCTTGGGGTAGGGTTGGGGGGCGGAATTCAAGGACATATAGAAAGGAATTGGGTTGTCTGGCATGAAAGTAGGAACTTGGGGGTAGTTTTGTCACAGATAAGGGTGCTTACATGGATCATTGCTCGTATGCTGAGACCTCCCTTGTTGCATAGGTGGCAGCCATATCTGAGTCTCCATCAGCCTGGCTCACACTGTTTGCTACACCCTGGTGATTCTCTCAGACCCCAACTCATCCAATTTGTAGTCCCACCCAAGCTGTTTGCAGCATTTTTTCCATATGAATGGCCTGTCCCGGCTCAGGCTTCAGATTTTCCTAAAATATCTCAAACAAGCAGCAGCTAGTACCAGCATGCCCCATACCTATCAATAAGAGGCCCAAGACCCAGCACTAGTACCAGCCTTCCTTGCTTCAGAGCTTGGCCTCGCCAAGGCACTTCCAAGCCTAATAAAAGTAGCAGCCATCTTTAGATCACTCTATAACTTCTGCTGGGTGATTCCAGGCAGTGACTGAGTTTGCACCTCTTGGGAGGCCCCAGAGCCAGTGCACCTAGTGGATAACTTCAGATCATACCAGATTACAACTCTACACATTCACAAGTGACACACTCAAGGAGAAGACTCAGTGAGCACCAAAGCCCACTGAAACAAGTCCTGCTCCATAGGGGTGTCTTATGCATAGCAGCTTTTCCATTGTACTTGCAGCTGGTCCTCACAGACAATTAGCCTTGAAGTCATTTCCTCCCAATGAGACTAACAACAATCAAGGCTCAACTACAACAAGACTGTACACACAGGAGTGTACCTAGAGTGCCCAGCTCAGGTGACTGGAGAGGCTGAGCCACTGGGCCCTACAGGACACCTACTACACAAGGCCTCTACCAACTCCAGGCAACATAGCAGCTCTACCTAATATATACAAACAAACACAATGAAGCAACAAAAATGTGAATACAAAGAAACATGTCACAAATGAAAAAAACAGAAGAAAACTCCAGAAAAATAACTGAATGAAATGGAACCAAGCAAACTACTAGATACAGAGTTCAAAAGAATGGTTATAAGGTAGCTTAAGAATATTAATAAGATCTTCAAGAGACATAGTGAGACTTTCAAGGATCTTAGTGAGAATTTCAAGTACTGTAGTGAAAACATCAAAGAAAAGAAAATTAAGCATACACTAAGTGAAATAAAGGATAATTTACAGGGATTCAACAATAAAGTAGAGGGTGCTGAGAATCAAATCAGTGATATAGAATACGAAGAAGCAAAGAAAAAACACCCAATCAGAAGAGCAAAAAGAAAAAAGAATCCAAATATATGAAGATAGTGTAAGGAGTATCTGGGGCAACTTCAAGCATACCAACATTCACATTATGGGAGTGCCAGAAGGAGAAGAGAGAGTGCAAGATATTGAAAACCTATTTGAAGAAATAATTACAGAAAACTCTCCCTAGCTGGTGAAAAAAAATAGATTTACAAGTCCAGGAAACTCAGAGAGTCCCAAACAAGAGGAACTCAAAGAGGCCCATGCCAAGAGTTAAAGACAAAGAGAGAATCTTAAAAGCAGCAAGAGAAAAGCAGTTAGTTATCTACAAGAGAGTGCCCATCATGCTATCAGCTGATTTCTTAGCAAAAATACTTCAGACCAGGAGAGATTGGCATGAAATATTCAACGTAATAAAAAACCAGGATCAACAACTGAGACTACTTTATCCAACAGGGCTATCATTTAAATTGAAGGTGAAATAAAGAACTTCCCAGACCAAAAAAATCTAAAGGAGTTCATTACCATCAAATCAGTATTGAAAGAAATGCTAAAGCGCGCGCTTGAGAGAGAGAGAGAGAGAGAGAGAGAGAGAGAGAGAGAGAGAAGAAGAAGAAGAAGAAGAAGAAGAAGAAGAAGAAGGAGGAGGAGGAGGAGGAGGAGGAGGAGGAGGAGGAGGAGGAGGAGAGAAACATAGGTATAAAGAATAAAATGTCAATTAGTATGTACCTACAAATACTAGTCTTAAATGTAAACAAATTAAATTGTCTAATCAAAAGACATAGGGTAGCTAAATGGATAATGAAATATGACCCATATATATGCTGTCTACAAGACACGCACCTCAGAACAAAAAGATATACACAGAATGAAAGTAAAGTGATGAAAAAATATTTCATGCAAATGGAAGCAAACAAAAAAGAACCTGAAATAGCAATATTTACATCTGACAAAATAGACTTGAAAACAAAGGCCATAAAAGAGACAAAAGTCACTACATAATGATAAAGAAATCAGTCCAACAAGAGGATACACCTTTTCCCTTGCCAGTGTGGCTCACTTGACTGGAGTGTTGACCCATAAACCAAACGTGGCAGATTCAATTCCTGGTCAGGGCACATACTCTGCTTGGGGGTTCAATCCCCAGTTGGGGTGCATGTAGGGGACAGCTTATTGATGTTTCTTTCTCATATCAATATGTATCTAACTATCCATCCTTCATCTATTTACCTACCTACCTATTATCTCCCTTCCTCTCTTTAAAATCAATATTTTTTTAAAAAGAGGATATAACCCTTGTAAATGTCTATGTATACAACACAGCAGCACCTAAATATATAAAGAAAATATTTTTCCCCCATGCCAATTATCAGTCTTTTTATTTTTATTCTGGTGTTTTAGGTTTTTTTTTAATCTTTATTGTTTAAAATATTATATAGGTCCTCCCCACTTCCCCCCTCATTAACCTCTTCCAGCTCACTCCTGTCCTCACCTCGGGATCCCACCACCCCATTGTACATGTCCACAGATTATTCATATGCGCATACAAATTCATTGGTCTCTTTCCATCCATCCTCCACTGCCTTCCCTCTGAGGTTCAACAGTCTGTTCCTGCTTCTATGGTGTTGGGAAAATTAGACAGGTACATGCAGAAAAGGAAACTAAGCCATCAACTTACACTTTACACAAGAATAAAAATCCTAGAAGAAAACATAGGCTGTAAAAACTCAGACATCTATCATAGCAATATTTTTGCTCATATTTCCTTAGGCAAGGGAAACAAAAGAAAAAGGAAACAAATGAGACTAACTCAAACTAAAAAACTTTTGCACAGCAAAGGCAACATCAACAAAATAAAAAGGGAATCACCAGTGAATGGGAGAACATATTTGCCAATGGTACATCTGATAAGGGATTTATCTTCAAAATATGTAAATAACTTATGCAATGTGACACCAGGAAAACAAACAACCCAATCCAAAAATGGGTAAAAGAAATGAATAGACATTTCTCCAAAGAGGACATACAGATGGCCAATAGGCATATGAAAAAATGCTCAACATCACTAATCATTAGAGAGATAGAAATTAAAAGGACAATGAGGTATCACCTCACCTCACAGAATGGCTATCATCAACAAATCAACAAACAACAAGTGCTGGTGAGGATGTGGAGGGAAGGGAACACTAGTGCACTACTGGTGGGAATACAGACTGATGCAGCCACTGTGGAAAGCTGTATCGAGTTTCCTCAAAAAATTAAATATGGAACTGCCATCTTACCCAGTGATCCCACTTCTGGGAATATATCCTACAAATCCTGAAACACCAATCAGAAAGAATATATGCACTCCTATTTTCACAGCAGCATAATTTACAATAGCTAAGATCTGGAAACAGCCCAAGTGCCCATCAGTAGATGAGTGGATAAAAAAATGTTCTACATTTACACAATACTACTTGGCTGCAAAAATGAAGGGAATTTTACCCTTTGGGACAACATGGATGGAACTGGAGATTATTATTCTACCGGTAAGTAAAATAAGCCAGTCAAAGAAAGACAAATACCATATGATCTCACTTATATATGGAATCTAATGAATAAAATCAACTGATGAACAAAATAGAAACAGAGACTTGGATACATGGAACAGACTGACTGCTGTTAGAGGGCAGGAGTGTAGGAGGACTGGATGAAAGAAAGTGAAGGGAGTAGCCAAAACGCATATGCATAAGACATAGACAGAGACAGTATGGTGATAGTCCGAGGAAAAAGGGTGGGGGCTAAGTAGAGGTGGGCAAAGGGGTGAGGAATGGGGGCTGAAAGAGACTTTGCTTGGGGTTAATGGGTACAGGATGCAGCATGCAGTTGATGTTTTATTGAGTTGTACACTTGCAACTTGTATCGTTTTTTAAACCAGTGTCATCCCAGTAAATTCAATTAATTAAATATTTTTTAAAAGAGACTAACATAGAGGAGTTTTGAAGACAGAGTTAGAGCAAGGAGTCAAGTCAGAGACCAAGGTCACAAAAACCACAATAGCAGGCCTGTGGCATTATTCTTACCACTGATGTCAATATACACTCTTTAGCCCTTTGATCCTCACTCCCAGGCCAGGTCACTAGGTGACATCAGGAACACTAACCCTTAAGAATATAGCAGGAATCATGTTCACTCTTATCATGCCCTCTGCTTCCATGACCTGGATGACAGCATGAATATCAGTGGGGGGGAATATTTCATGGAGCAAAAAGAAAAAACATACTGCCAAATAATCACCCTTCCATCAAAGTGCTCCTTGGACTAAAGTTATTTCAAGGCACTGTGCTGGGTATTTCTAGATACATTGTCTTAATCTTCACAATGACCTTGAATAAAAAACCAAATTTCTATTATTCTCTCATGATATGTGTGGAAATCGAGCTTTAAAAGGGTTCAGAAAACTGTCTAAGGCTGCACAAAGGGAGAAACAAAAACACAATAGTTCCATTCTACCAAAGGATGGAGAAAAGGAAAGTTTGGACCTTTATGAATTATTAGATATGTTTTTTAGAAATCTATGAAGTTTCAATCTTACTTTATCTATTAAAAAAAAGTAAGGCAATTAAAAATGTTGATTTTTCCCCCCAGCTGAACACTAAAATACTGATTGTTATGGAAAATAAAAGCTTTAGAGAGAGATGCTGACATTGTGGGTCAGCAACCTTGTTTACAAACTGTTTAATGACTAGGTGCAGGGACTTGTATCTTATAAATGTATCATATTGATCAGATCCTAATCAGTTAAAAATTGTCATCTTCTAGGTTTGTGCCAGTGCGATTATTGTAGAAAGTACCAGGTTTCCATTTCATTTGGTGCCTGGCTTATTTGTCTCTTAAGACATTTGGTTTGGTTTAAAAAATTAAAACTAATACCTGGGCTTTGAGCTGGTTTCAGTAAACCTGTTCATTTTTCCTCTATATCTTAATGTGTTGTTGATTTAATGGCCTGACCAGGTCACAGAATAGATGTCCCACATGTATGTACTAGTGGCAGAGTGAGAGCCATTCCGGAAGGAGCAATTGTCTCACAACTCTAGATGCAATTCAGGCACAAGGCCCATGCTCACCCAGGCACATTGGATTTGGGCTAACTTTTCATAGAAAACAATCAAAGAAGAGGGGAGACACAACACTCAACTCTCCTGCTATAGTCGGGAAGGCTGCCTTATACCCTGAAACTATAACTCCTCCAGTGCTACTCGGAGCCTTTCTTCCAGAACATGCCAGTGGGCTTACTCCCCCGCCCTCTCCCCTTCTCCCCCTCCCCACTACTCCAGCCCCATTTGGAAGAGAGAGGAGTGTTGTCTGAGGACTACAATGCCCTCTGCCAGATCGGCCCAGAGACAGTGATGCTGGCATTAGCAGGCACACGCAAATGATGTGGTATGTGTGTTCTTACTTTCCATTTTAACGTATCCAGCAATTTAGTGGTTAATTGGCAATTGGCTGCCCACCAATATGCAAATGAATGACAATCAAAGACCCTCTGCATCTGTAATTATTTTGCTGATTTACAAGCCACTTTCCTCTCTGTGTAGGTTTTCTGTGGTGTGCATTCATGCATCAAGGATTTCATTATTTTTAGAAACATACTCAGTGCATTTTTATGTTTTAATATCTTCAGGATTCAGTAATTACAGTATTATGGATATATATATATATATATATATATATAGTCTGTTTTCCTTGTGTGGAATTCTTTTTTTTTTCTTTCATTTTTATAAAGAGTGGAGAATAAGATTTTTTCAAGGAGCTGAAACTTGAATTGCAGAGAGGGTCAGAACGCAAGATTAAAAGATGTATGCTTCTTCCCCTGCCAAATCCTTGTCTGGAATCAGAGGAGTCTTGTAATATTTGATTTTTTTTCCCAAGCAGCTCTGGTGAGTCGAGCCACGATCAGCGTTATCCATCTGCCTACTTTGGAACGGGCTGTTTTACTATTTAGAGGCTGAAACGCTTTACGTTTTTGCCAGCCCATTAAGAAAGGCTCTTACGTTAAATTAAGTCAATTAATAAATGGAGACACATTAAGCAATCAATTTTGTCAGCCGATCTCCCCAGCATTATGTATGGTTGGCTGTAATCACAAGATAAATGCAATGTGCTGATCTATGGTAATGTTCAATAATACATTCTCCGCCAGGCTCAATTCATCTGGGAGTTTCGGTAGGGGAGGCATTTGTTATTGGCTGTCTCTGCACCTCAAGGATAACACTTCTGTCCTTTTGATTGGCCGCCTCACTGCTGCAAGATTCTAACCATCTTGTTTGGATGATGAATACGAAGGCTCGCTAAGCCGGTCTGGAGCGGCGGGTCTCAGCGGCCGCGCTCCTTCCAGAGCCCAAGGACTTTCAGCTGCGTCGCTGCCTTCCTGTGCCAACGACCCCCCAAAAGTTGTGATGCTTTTCTTTACCCAGTGCTTTGGAGCTGTGTTAGATCTCATTCACCTCCGCTTTCAGCACTACAAGGCTAAACGGGTGTTCTCCGCCGCTGGCCAACTTGTCTGCGTCGTAAACCCCACACACAACCTGAAGGTGAGCCGCTCTCTCTGGTTTCATATTCACGCCGCTAGGGTTCGCGTCCTTTCCTCCCGCGGCGCACGGACTGACCTCCCCCCCCGCGGTGCACCGACTGACCCCCCCCCCGCGGCGCACGGACTGACCCCCCCCCGCGGCGCACGGACTGACCCCCCCCGCGGCGCACGGACTGACCCCCCGCGGCGCACTGACTGCCCCCCCCCCGCGGCGCACGGACTGACCCCCCCGCGGCGCGCGGCGCTCCTGGCTAAGGCTGTTTCGCTGGCGCCAGGACGGTGTCTGGCACTCAGAGGTTGACTCGCTCATTCTGGCTCTCTACGTGGCTTGGTGCTTTCGTGGCGGTTTGCTTCCCCCGCTGACTGGCCATGACAGCTGGAGTGATGGGCTGGTTTCTTCCCCCCAAGCGTCAGCCCAAGAGTTTGATGGGGGTCAGAAGTTCCCCCCCCCCTCAGATATTTGTAGGCAAATGCTCAGTAGACAGGGTTGAAAAGTTACCCAAATTGCAGCCTGTGCCATGTGTTTGCAAAAGCAGGCAAGCACATGGGTTCTGGCCTGGGGCTGCCACTGAAGCAACAGGGCAGCGTCACCCCGACCAGGACCTGGGAGTTGGCAAGGGAGGCTATTTTCCTGGTGCTCAGACTGGGCGTGTGTGTGTGTGTGTGTGTGTGTGTGTGTGTGTGAGAGAGAGAGAGAGAGAGAGAGAGAGAGAGAGAGAGAGAGAGAGAGAGAGAGAGAGAGTCAGGAGTTTGTATTTGCTTCCTGCGAGCTAGCTACCTCACCCCACCCCCTCCCCGCCCTCTCGCACCGAGGACGGGCGGAGCAGACTAGCTTCAGTCGCGCAGTAAGGAGACGGCTCCAGCCGCGGTCTGAGTCACCGCAGGCGGCTGCGGGTGCTGTGCTGCCTGCGGCCGCGCGGCTGCGCGTCTGGCGCCGCTGCCTCTGCATTTGTGCCTTCAGGTCAATGCTCTTCAGAAGAACAGCCAAAATTTAGGATCCTGGAGGACCGCACCACATCCCGGCCAGGAATGATGGGGAAGTGAATCAAGAGCCACTAGCTAGGAAGACGGGAAAGCAGGACAGTAGTGGAGGGGCGGGGGAGGGGTGGCTGAACTCCCGAAAGGTGAAACAGCCGTCAGGACTCTGTGCTGAAATAAACGATGGACTCATGGGGAGCTGCTTTCCCGCCCTCACTGTGCCCAGAGCTGAGAGATAGGGAGAAGGGCACCTCTGTAGGAAGAATGTGCTGGAATAATCTCTATGGGGCTAGATCTGTTATTCTGACCTTGGGCAGGAAGGAAGCTGCTTGTTGCTCATCACTTTATAAACTCCTAGAAAGAGTTAGACTCTTCTTGGTCGGACCACTGCAAGTCAATGCTGGTGGGTGCCTCCCACACCCGCCCCCCAATTTCTGCCAGTCCCTAGAAGGGACAGCTGCCTGGAGCCCCGGGGCCCATTGTCACGGCCACTCCTGGGTGGAGGGGTGATGGTTTGCTCTGGACCCTGTGATGAACTGGCGTTTTGCGGTGCCCAAGCTGTGGCTAACACCACCTCACACAACTTCTCCCTTCCTTGTTCCCGTGCTCTCTTCTTTCTCTCTCTCTTCCTTCTCATTTCACTATTTCTTTTATGGCCCAGTTTTATAAATGAGAATTCACCACTAGTCATCCTTAGCAAAGCAACTGTATGGTGTACATACTAAAATATGATTCTGAATTCCATTTCATGGCCACTTTTGAGACCACATTCAAAACTCCCATTATTTTGTCACTTTACATTAGTTAGTTCCCTGTGGCAAGACATTTTGTTTACTCCTGTTTTGCATTTCAATATATTTGAAAATTGTTTATGAGATTTAGCATTCCCAAAGTGAGGATTTCTATGGCTCATTGCGTACTGCTGATGATGGAGGAGCAGAGGGGCGCTCAGATCTTGGGGTGGGGTGGATGCAATGCATTTGTGTATATTTTTCAGTGATGTGTGCCTGGATATTGACAAGTAGTTCTGCTGCCTGAGCCCAGAGTCAGGTTGGAGGTCATGGGTCAGGTCTGATGAGCTGTGTGACCTCAAGTCTCAACCTCTCTGAGCTTTTCAAAACAAACATACAAATACCTATGCTGCCTCCTCCGTGGCTCTGTGAGGCTGGAAAGAGATACTAGAGGTGGATGTGCTTCATCACACTCTCCTTCAAAAAATTATGTTATTGCACATAATATGTAGGGATTCATTAGGAACTTCAAAAGTTGTCACTTAAAGCCTTTAGCCAACTTAGAAACGCTATAAGCAGTAACATAAAAATAGTTGACATATACTTTTAGAGGCTGTTTTCCATGGCTCACTTTTTCAAATACATTCTCGTTTGGCTTTCCACTTTCCATAAAAAACTACTTAAGAGATTGGCTCAGATGAGCTTCACGGCAGGTAAGCAAAGCAAGCTGAGTGCCGCTAATGCACCCAGAGGGAGCAGCAGAACAAACGAGATTCACAGATGCTGTGCCAGGCAGAGGCACCTCCGCGGACATGCAGATAACACCTTGTGCTCCTCCACCATCCAGGTGGTGCATCAGGTAAATCTTAACTGCTTCTCAAACCTGAGGGCCAACAGTCACCCGCAGAGCTTTTAAGGACCAGTTCCATAGGAGCATCGCTGCTCCCATCACTTATATTAAAAAATACATAAAACCTCAAAAGAAAAGTGCTCCTTGTAAGCATTAATTTTCATAGACAGACCACAGAAATATGCCTAGGATATAATCAGTTGTGACCCATATAGGGAAAAATTCTTTCAAAGAAAACAAACAAACAAACAATGCTATCGCAATGTTCACCTGGAATAGCTATTGATCTGTGGTGCTTCCCACACCTGTAGGACGCTGGTACCTGCGTTGGTGACTAAGGACACCGAGACTGCAACCTTACTTTCAGTGTTCTAGGTGGCATGCAGCTAGCTAAGAAGGCTGGGAAGACTGTGTTTTTTGCTTTGTTTTCTTTGTGGAAACATTTTTGCACTTCGTCCTTTCCTGGGATTTCCTGATAATGCTGACAGTATTTTAGAACTGAGGCAAGTGCTGAGTTGTAATAAAAATTCACTTTCTGAGCAGAGAAAAAGGTGCTTGTATAGGTAACCTTCATTCTCAATCTTAATATGGCGATTACTTAGTAACGTGGGATTCCTTCAAAGTTGGTATCTTTCCTTCTAACTGGAAGGCAGAAGACTTCCCAGGAATGCAAACACTCTAGTTAAAGTCATTAAGCCCCTTCAGTCCCACTCTAATTAAGAGAGATGTTTAGTGTAGCTGGCCTAGAATATGAGGGGCCTCTGCTTTAAGCAAGTCCCAGGCAGGGGAAGGATCTATAGCAGAACTGCCTCTGTAGAGTGCAAATGACACTGTCTGTCTGTCTGTCTGTCTGTCTGTCTCTGTCTGTAAGGAGGGCTCCTTGCACAGACGATGCCCCCACTTCTCCTTCTTACGCTATGGAAGTGACCAGTGCCAAGAAGCCAGTGTTCTTGGCTGGCAGCCTCTGCCTCTCCATCCACAGAGGTCACTGAGGTGCAGCCAGCGGGCCCAGGCCGGCACCAGTGAGGGCGGGACTCTTGGTCTGGATTCATCACTCCTTTCTCTCCCATGTCTTTTTCCTCTTTCCAAATCCAAAGAGCCTCTCTCTCCCAGCTCCTCTCCCGTCCACCCTAGCTGCTTCTATAAAGCTTGCCCTGGGCAGTCCTCCCTCTTCCTCCCCATTTCCAGAGGTGCCCTTGGAGGGGTGGACTGGGTTCAGGCTTCCTGAGTTCCTGAACCTAGGCTTCCCCAGGGAAGGATCTGTAGTGGCTGGCACAGCCCCTCTGGGGTGGGTCCACAGCCCTTCCCAAGCAGGAAGTAGCTGAGCTGAGGCTGGCTGGGCACCTTCCTCCTCTTAACTACAGCCCCCGATAAACCAGTTCCTGAAAGAAGACTAGTAAGAGGCTTTCTGATAAACTTGCAAGAGGCCCTTGTTAGAGTCAGCAGCATTGCTGAGACCCCCCCCCCCCCCCCCCGCCCCCATGCCCTCCCCAGAGCTCTTCTCTGTTGTAACCTGTCAACTTCAGGTTTACCCAAAGGCACACACAATGGTGGGAGGGGCATATGGGACAATCAGGACTTTAAGTGCCTTACAGATACTAAATAGGAGGAAATTAGGGCATTTTTAGTGCCATTATTTGAAGCATTCACATGCCTTTTATTCTAAGACCAACCTATGTAGATGAAGTATATTGAATGAGGGTGGGGATGGTGAGGGGTGTGGGGGTAGGGGAGGTGCATGAAGGAGGAGGAGGATCATCGAGGGAGGGAGCCAAGAAGAAAAGTGTGGCAAAGCCAAACATTGCCCCTCCTTTTACGGGATAATCTTTGGAAGTCCCATGGGCCTTGTGGCTTCTCTAACTCTGCTTGATACAGCATACCAGGCAGCCAAATGAGACCTAAAGACCTGGGCATTGTTTTTAGGAATTTAGAGGTGGCCTTTGGAGTGTTCAGCCCGAATATCTCATTAAAGCAGTTAAAGGCTCTGACAAGATTGTTTAATCCTGTAGTTACTCCATTCTTACTGACAGAGCCTTCTCGAGAGCCCCTTCTGAGTTCTTCAGAGATAACACCACCTTCCCTCTGCTGTCTGGGCTTGAGCCTCCTCACAGCTCATTAGCACTTTCCAGGGCAGGAAGGACGGAAAGGCTGGGGCCAGTGGTGCTCACTCCAGGGGCTTAACTCTAAAGGCTTTCCCTGCAGCCTTTTCCAGCCCTTTGGTTTCTGTGAATATTGTATGATCTTCTACTCTGTGGGCACAGAGCAATCATGGGGCTTTTCTGGTTAATAGTAATTGCAAATGAGACTCTTGAGTCACATAACTGGATGCCCTGAGTCCCGCACAGTCATTTGAACTGCTAGTAATGGAGTTGCAGAGAAGGCTGAAGCTGGCACTAAGATGAGGTAAGTCCATTACCTCTGTACCACATTTACCCAGCAGCCCCAAAGCAAAATATTTTTAAAATTAAATTCATTGGGGTGACATTAGTCAGCATGAACATGTAGGTATAGGCCTCTATATTACAAGATCTGTATATTGTACCATGTGCCCACAACCCAAAGTCAAATGTTCTCCTGTCACCCTATACTAGAACCCCCTTCTCCCCTCACCCTCTTCCCTCTGGCATCACCACAATGCAGTTTGTGTTCACAAATTTCAGTTTTATGTGAGTGAAATTATATAGTTCTTTGCTTGTTCTGACTGTTATTTCACTTAACATAATGTTTTCAAGGTGCATCCATGTTGTTGCAAATGGAGTTATTTCATCCTTTCTGAGTGGTATCCCCTGGTGTAAATACTAGAGGCCTGTTGCACAGAATTCATGCACAGGGGTTGTGTGTGACCCTCAGCCTAGCTTGCACCCTCTGCAATCTGGGACCCTTAAGGGATTGGGCCTAAACAGGAAGTCAGACATCCCTCTCACAATCCAGGACTGCTGGTTCCCCAACTGCTTGCCTGCCTGCCTGCCTGATTGCCCCTAACTGCTTCTGTCTGCCAGCCTGATCACCCCTAACCACTCCCCTGCCAGCCTGATCGACACCTAACTACCCTCCTCTGCTCATTTGGTTGCCCCTAACTGTCCTCCCCTGCAGCTGGTCACACCCAACTGCCCTCCCTTGCCAGGCTGGTTGCCCCCAACTGCCCTCCCCTGTAGGCCTGGTACTTCTCAACTGCCCTCCCCTGCAGGTCTGGTTCCCCTGCAACTGCCCTCCTCTGTAGGCCATCTTGTGGCAGCCATCTGTGTCCACATGAGGATCACTATCTTTAACCACATGGGGGTGGCCATCTTGTGTGTTGGAGTGATGGTCCATTTTCATATTACCTTTTTATTATATAGGATACCACATCTTCCTCATCCAGTCCTCTATCTTGGGACACTTTCTTTGTTTTCATGGCTTGGCCACCATGAACAATGTTGTAATGAACATAGAGATCCAGTCTAATAAAAAAGTAATATGAAAATTGACTGTACCTCCATTAAACCCATAAGCCACATCCATAAGCCAATCAGGAGCAAATAAACCCCAACCAAGATGGCTGTGGCCACTGAGAGCAGGAGGGAGGCTTGGGTTTCTCCGGCAATGGAGGAAGCCAAGCTTTCCACCTGCCCTTGCCAGCCTAGACCTCCACTCCAGGCTACAAAGTTTCAATTGCAGAATATAAATAAATCCCAGATACCAGGGCCTCCACTTGGGTCACTGGGGGGCATGGCTGGCCTGTAAACCACCATAGGCCCCTCTCCCAGGCCACCCCATGCCCCAAGGGAACCCCCATCCTGATTCAGGACACCCTTCAGGACAAACCAACTGTCCCCACCCATGCACCAGGCCTCTATCCTATCTAATACAAGAGTAATACGCAGATTGACCATCACTCCAACACACAAAAGGGCTGCCCCCATGTGGTCAAAGATCTTGCCCCCAAGTGGACACAAGATGGCCACCACAAGATGGCCAGCAGGGCAGGACAGTGGGAGGGAGCAGGCCTGCAAGGGAGGACAGTTGGGAGTGATCAAGCCTGTAGGGGAGGGCAGTTAGGGGTGACCAGGCCGGAAGAAGAAGGAAGTTGGGGGCAAACAGGCTGGCTGGGGAGCAATTAGACATTAATCAGAATGGCAGGGGAGTGGGTAGGGAGTGATCAGGCTGACAGGCAGAAGCAGTTAGGGACAATCAGGAAGGCAGGCAGGTGAGCAGTTGGCAGCCAGCAGTCCTGGATTGTGAGAGGGATGTCCGACTGTCTGTTTAGACCCAATCCCACCAAACATCACTCAAGGGGTCCCAGATTGGAGAGGGTGCAGCTGGGCTGAGGGACACCCCCCTCCCCCAGTGCACAAATTTTGTGCACTGGGCCTCTATTGTATATATAATTGGGAATACATGATTTTGAGTTTTTTTGGGAATTAAATATTCAGGAAAGAAATTGCTAGCTTAATTCCTCTATTCTTAATTTTTTGAGGCATCGCCAGACTGCTTTCCATGGTGGTGGTTCCAGTCTATATTCCCACCAGCAATGAATGAGGGTTCCCTTTTTTGCATGACCTCTCCAACACTTGTTGCTTGTCTTGTTGATAATGGCCACTCTACCAGGTGTGAGGTGGTATCTCATTGTGGATTTATTTATTTATTTATTTATTTAAACAGCTTTATTGAGACATATTTACATACAAAAAATTCACCATTTTAAGTGTACAATCAGTGGTTTGTAACGTATTCACAGATATGACAATGTTCTAGTTTCAGAACATTTTCATCACCGCCAAAAAGAAAGCTCTTACCCTTTAGCAGTCAATCCTTGTTTTTCCTGTCATTCTGCCCCATGCACCACCATTCTACTTTCTGTCTCTGTGGATTTGCCTATTCAGAGTATTTCATATAAATGGAATTATACAGTATGTGGCTCTTTTATGTTTTACTTTTTTACTTATCATGTTTTGTTTTTTTATTTGCTTTATTTTTTATTTTTTATTTACTATTTAAAGTATTACATATGTCTCCTTCCCTCCCCCCCCCACATTAACCCCTCCCTGGCCACTCCCAACCCTTAGCGCATGCCTCTAGTCCCCCCAGTGTCTGTGTCCATTGCTTACGCTTATATGCATGCATACAACTCCTTGAGTTGATCACTTGTCCCCCCAACCCCATGCAACCTCCCCTGCATTCCCTCTTAGGTTTGATTGTCTGTTTGATGTTTCTCTGTCTCTGGATCTATTTTTGTTCATCAATTTATGTTGTTCATTATATTCCAGAAATGAGTGAGATCCTGTGATGTTTATCTTTCTCCAACTGGCTTATTTCACTTAGCATAATGCTCTCCAGCTCCATCCATGTTGTTGCAAATGGTAGGAGTTCCTTTTTACAGCAACATAGTATTCCATTGTGTAGATGTACCATAATTGTTTAATCCACTCATCTACTGATAGGCGCTTAGGCTGTTTCCAAATCTTAGTGATTGTCAATTGTGCTGCTATGAACATAGGGGTGCATATATCCTTTCTGATTGGTGTTTCTAGTTTCTTGGGATATATTCCTAGAAGTGGGATCACTGGGTCAAATGGGAGCTCCATTTTTAGTTTTTTGAGGAAACTCCATACTGTCCTCCACAGTGGCTGCACCAGTCTGCATTCCCACCAGCAGTGCACGAGGGTTCCTTTTTCTTCGCATCCTCTCCAGCACTTGTTGTTTGTTAATTTGTTGACGATAGCCATTCTGACAGGTCTGAGATGGTCATTGTTGATTTGCAGCTCTCGGATGATCAGTGACCTTGAGCATGTTTTCCTATGTCTCTGGGCCTTCTGTGTGTTCTCTTTCAGAAAGTGTCTATTTAGTCCGTTGCCCATTTTTGATTGGATTGTTTATCTTTCTTTTCTTAAGTTGCATGAGTTCCCTGTAAATTTTGAAGATTAAACTTTTATCGGAGATAGCATTGGCAAATATGTTCTCCCATGCTTTCTTGTTTTGTTGATGGTTTCTTTTTCTGTGCAGAAGCCTTTTATTTTGTCATTGCAGTTTTGACTTGCATTTCCCTAATCACCAATGAGGTTGAACATCTTTTGGCTGTTATTATGTCTTCTTAGGAAAGGTGTATTTTTAGGTCCTCTGCCCATTTCTTATTCTTTTTTTTTTTGCAGTTTTTTTTTATTATTATTAAGGTATTACATGAATACCTCCCCCCCCCCACACACACACACACGCACGCACACACACACTTTTTGATTGGAGTGTTTGCTGTTGAGTTTTATGAGTTCTTATATATTCTGGTAATTAAACCTTTGTCAGAGCTACTATTTGCAAATATCATCTCCCATCTGGTTGGCTGCTTCTTTGTTTTGTTGTCAGTTTCTTTTGCTGTGCAAAAAGAAGTTTTTTTAGTTTGATGTAGTTCCATTCATTTATTTTTTATCTTACTTCCCTTATCTTTGGGGTCAAATTCATAAAAGTTCGCTGCAACCAAGGCCCATAACTTTGGTACCTGTATTTTCTTCTGTGTAACTTATTGTTTTGGGTCTTATCTTTAGGGCTTTGATCAATTTGAATTAATTTTTGTACATGGGGATAAACTGTAACCCAGTTTCATTCATTTGCATGTGGCTTTCCAGTTTTTCTAGTACCGTTTTTTAAGAGACTATCTTTACTCCATTGTGTGTTTCTGGCTCCTTTGTCAAAAACTATCTGTCCATATAAATATGGTTTTACATCTGGGCCTTCTATTCTGTTCCTTTGCTCTGTGAGTCTGTTTCTCTGCCAAAACCATGCTGTTTTGATTATTGTAGCTCTGTAGTATAATTTGAAGTAAAGTAGCATGGTAATTTCAACTTTGTTCTTTTTTTCCCTCAGGATTGCTTTGGCTATTTGGGGTCTTTTGTGGTTCCATACAAATTTGATTATTTCTCATTCTATTTCTTTAAAAAATGACATTGGGATATTGATGGAGATTACATTCCCAAAGCAAATTTTATGGAACTCCTTTAATTATGGTCCCTGAAGCTTCAGGGACTGTTTGGAAGAAATTAGGAAGCATATACTGAGAGCTTTCTTTGAAATGCGCAGAGAGGTCAGTTATTTGGGTGGCTACATTGGGGTAAGACTGAATATTTTTCTAGCAATTAACAGTAAGAAAAATATTTAACTGTCTGTGAACATATTTTGCTTTTAGCAAAGTCACCTTGACTTGACTAGTTCTGTTCCCCAAAGGGAAAATTTGACCTGTTTAGGCACTGATGTCACATGGAAGGGGTCAATCTAGAGAACAGGGACCTGTCCCGCCATGAGGGTCTGTAGCTGAGGGAATGATGGGGAGAAAGAACTGGGGGGTTAAATCTTATTTTACAGTTGAGGGAATTGAGTCCGGAGAGGGGAAGTGCCTTGTGTCAGTCTCTTATGACTGCTATAACAAATTAACACAACCTGAGTTGCTTCAAATCAGAGAAACACATTCTCCTATAGTTCAGGAGGCTAGAAGTTCAAAATCAAGGCTCCCTCCAAGGCTCCAGGAAAGAATTTGCTCCTCACCTCATCCAGCTTCTAGTGGCTCCATGTGTTCTTTGTCTCTGTGGCCACGTTGCCTTCTTCTCTTCTTTGTGCATCTATCTCATAGGAAAGCATGTGAAGGCATTTAGGGACCACATGGATAATCTTAAGATAAACTCCTCTCAAGAATCTTAATGTAGTCACACCTTTACTCATATAAAATGATATTCACTCTTGCCATACAAGGTAATATGCCATGTTCCAGACATTAAGATATGATCCATTGTTTTGGAGGGCCACCATTCAACCCAGGACTTTTGCAAAGTTAACTTATTTCCTGACGGAATTGGAACCAAAATTTAGGTCTTCTAATGACAGACCTACGTTCCCTGCACTGTCCTCGGATGCCTTCAGATCAGCCCAAACTAGATGGCCCCTGCATTGGTACATTTTGTGGGAGCAAAAAAATCACAGAAACTCTTCTGCCTCCCCATCAGTCTGCCCTGGGCCAGCAGGATGATCCTAGGGGATGTGCCCCACACGCAACCATTTCCCTTTCACCAGATCCACATTTTCTTAGCAAATTGGAACCTCTACATTACCACTCCTCCTTATTTCTCCACCTCTCTCATAAATCTTCTTTCCTTTTTTTTTCAAACTCTTTAAAAAATAATGCAATTTACATGGATGCATATATATCACATTTTGAAAATTAAATGATAACAAGATACATAGTGTCAAAAGCATAGTGCTTTATATGTGCCCCTTGTGTATGTTTTATTTTATTCATTTATTTTAATTTTCTTTTTCAATTACAGTTGACATTCAATATTATTTATATTAGTTTTAGCTGTCTTGGTGCGTATTTTCTAAATCCATCAGCTCAACCGGGAGGGAAGCAGTAGGTGCAGGGGAAAACCAGGGCTCTAGGAGAGGTTGTCCTGAACCCAGGCTGTGCCACCTGCTGACGTGTGACTTTGAACAAATGACTGGGCCTCTCAGAGACTCCATGTTCTCTCCTATAAAAAGGAGACAATAATGCCCACATTTTATGGTGGCTGTGAGGATTAAACAAACTCACACAAGGAAAATGTCTGCCATAAGGAGTGTCTGTAAAGAGCAGTTATTGTCAACAAGGTCATTATAAGGAAAGTGGCTCATCAGAAGCTGGTGTCCACTCCCCAGGACCCCCTCTGGCTGTCTTTCTCTACCTCCTGCCTCCTTCTCCGCAAGCCCGGTGCTTACTGTTCCTTGGTATGTAAATTGCCCTAGCCTTGAAGAGAATTTTGAATAGAACAATGTCTTACTTTATATAAAAACCGGATTTGTCCTTAATGTTAAATTTCAAAGAAAACTAAACTCTGCAGCCCAGCAGCCCATTGGGTGTCAGGAGAACAGGGTGTCTGTGTTGGGGCAGCAGCTGAAGAGTGGGGTCCCCTGTCATTCACAGGCAGGAGCCAGCCGTGCAGATCAGTGCCTTTCCCCACCCAGCCTGAAACTTGTCCCTCGTGATTGATGCATGATTTCTTTTCATTAGCAGCAGCTGAGTGAGCACACCGGTAAGGAGGCTCTGATCCGCAGGCTGTGGGTCTGAGGCCCAGTGACACCACTGAGACTCAGCAGGGAGGGTGGAGATTGGTGGACTGAAACCACATGCTCCCTGAAAGACTGGATATTTCTTTCTGCCCTTCAGTTCTTTCTACCTTGAGAAGTAGCTTTGATCTGAGTGGAGTGGAGATGAAGCAAGTGCCAATGCTCAATGGAGGCTTCAGTCCTTGGAATCGAAGGAGGGTGAGAGAGACACACCATGACCTTTCTGAGCCAAGAAAATTCTTGGATTTCACTATCATCAGAAGATTTTACAAAGTACCAGGCTAGGCCATGGGCCTGAATCCCCTGCACTCCAATCTGAGTTGTTTCTACATGCATACATGCATACACACACACACACACACACACACACACACACACACACACACACACTTTATAGTAATTCTGAGAAGCCAACCTCTTTGGACCCTAAGTGATCTCCAAATAGCAGTGCAAGATCACAGGATGCTAAGCCCAGTGGAGGGGGGAGGCTGATCCCAAGCACTGAGGAAGAAAGACTAGAGATGAACAAGAAGACCCTTCTCCTCCACCCAGTCTGTGATGGGTCACTCTAGTCTCAGGACAGAGGCAAGGGAGAAAGTAGGCCTGGAAAAGAAGAGCACCATTCTAGTTGAAGTTCGAGTATGGGTTTGGGAGTCAGACAGATCTGGGTTTGAATCCAATGCTGTCACATTCCTTGAGTAATGCCTGTGACCTCCCTGAGCCTGCACTTCCTCAACTGTATAATGATTGTTGTCAAGATGACATACTATGTGAATTCACCGGAGTCAAATGGTTAGCATAGCACCTAGCATGTAATAAATACTCCATACATGGCAGTCACCATTACTATTAAGTGGAATCCCTTAGAGATATTACCTAATGCACAGTATGTGGCCAAGTTTCTTTGGCCCAGGTTGTATGGGTGACCAAATTTTTCCTCTTCTAACTGGATGTTGGGAACAAGGGAGGGAACAGACCTGTTATTGAATGACCAGGATTTTTGAAACATTTATGTTCAAGCTAAGATAACCAGAGTGATGCTCTAGTTCTAGGTTGTGCTCTAACAGATGAGGTCCAAAGGGATGAATTGACTTGCCCAAGGTCACAGAGATGAGGGGCAGAATCCATTGCTTCATCTGTATCACCACACTGCTGGAGGCTAGGGCATTGGTTAGGGACACTGCCTTTATAACATGACCCATGGCAGTGCTGGACATCTTCACTGTGGGCCCTTGTGCTCAGGAACTTGCCAGAGTGTAAACCAGTGGGGCAACAGTGGGCATTCAAAGGAAAAATATTCCTTGAGTCTCTAATGCTGGCAAAGACTGGGATGAGGCTCCAAGTGAAGTCACCAAAGCCACAAAGCTAAAACCCCAGACTTTTGAATAACAGGATAGATCAAGTTCTGCTACAAAATACGACATTTTTACCTTGACCATGGGCCCAGGATGAAAGAGCCATCAGAAAATGGATTGGAAACTGTCCTACGGTTTTCAGCCAAAGAACAAGGTCCTTGTGTGTAATTTAGAAGTGTGGTCTATTGGAAATGTCACTTTTCCTTGCAAGATGCTGTATCTCAATCATTTATTGGTCCTGTGATGTATATTTAATCACAAATCTATGATTAGTAGGGCGCTGTGTGCTTCAGGGATGTCTCTAGCTGCAGCATCAGGAACTCCAGCCGGGAAAGAGTGGCCTGTGGACAGGACAGGGCGGGCCTCCCAGGACAAAACCAGAGGGTGTCCTCTATGAAGGAAAAAAGCCATTGCAAGTGGCGTTTGGAGAAAGAAGATGGGGTTAGCGTGGCATTTGCAGGTCCCACAGAGATGGGACCAATGCAGACCGATAACAGAGTTTACAAAAGGCTGGTCAGCAAGTCTGGCCATCTGCCCAACTTTGCAGTCAGCCCCTCAGCCCCTCAGCTCTAACTCCTACAACCTGGTCAAGGATGTGCTGGAAGTCTGAGGCAAGTAGCCACTCATAACCTCAGGTTCCCTTTTTATAAATACATTTTGAAACCCTCCAAGAATAGTTTTCTAATGTCTCAGTTATGCACACAATAATAATGATGATGATAAGAACAAGTGCAAAATGACTGCCCTTTACTGAAAGGCATGCTATGTGCAGGAACTGTGTTAAATGCTATGCGTTTGACTCCCACTAGGAAGTGGTATATTATTATCATTCTCCATTATTCAGAATAATTCAAAGCAACTCAATGTCACACAGCTCTTTGTGGCAGAATCTTTTACATTAAAATTCTGTGCTTTTAAGCACACATTGGTATGTCATCCCTAGTATTCTCACAACAAACAAGTGAGCCAACTTGCTTGGTGGTAGGTTTAATATTGAGTGTATTATATTTCATTTATAAATACTGATCTGGGATTCTGTCTTGTTCACCCTTGTGTGTCTATACATCAAACACATGCTAGATACTCTAGCTGCTAGTGGATGATCCTGGGAGGCATGTTCTAGACCAGTGGTCGGCAAACTCATTAGTCAACAGAGCCAAATATCAACAGTACAACAACTGAAATTTCTTTTGAGAGCCAAATTTTTTAAACTTATAAACTTCTTCTAATGCCACTTCTTCAAAATAGACTCGCCCAGGCCATGGTATTTTGTGGAAGAGCCACACCCAAGGGGCCAGAGAGCCGCATGTGGCCCGAGAGCTGTGGTTTGCTGACCACTGTTCTAGGCTTCTCTGAGCTGCCTGTGAAATCAAGCCCTGTGGTCTACAGCAGGGACTCTTCTCTCCTCCTGCTTCCTGGAATCACCTCCCAAATAAACTCCCACATCCAAGTCCTTATCTCAGGCTCTCCCTGAGGGAAATCAAATGAAGACTACATACATGTATGTTTTTCATTAGCTTATGTTTATTGAAAACTTGCTAAGTGCTAAGGGCCAAGTGCTGTGCTAAGTAACTTACCTCATTTAATTGCCTGTTTAAAAAATCCTCAGAACCATGCCATCAGTCTATGTCCACATTGCCCAGGAGGAAGATGAGGCACAGAGAGATTAAGTAATTTCTGAAGGATACGTACAGTGAGTGGTGGCATTTCCCTGGTGTTTTTAACCTCTGTGTTACTTTGTCTCTCCCTCTTCATCACAGGATCGGTTGTCTAGAAGCTTCCACAAAGAGCCCAACTGTCCAAATTCAGGCTCAATAAAAATTATGATTTCCATACAATACTTGACAGAAATCTTTGCAACAACTTTACCTAAATGCCCAACTCAAAATTATCCTGCAGAAAAGGAAATTTGTGACATAACTTTTTTAAAAAGTGGGTTACATGGTTTGACAGGTGGACAGACCCTCTGAAACTAGCAGTGACCTCCAAATCTGGGACATGTGATTGGCTTGTTTCTCAATGACAATGGGAGCTAGTTGAGGATATCAGAAATGCAAATGCTCTCTAAGCATTGGAACAGCATTAAACAGGTCACTTTTTCTTTGAGAAAAGAAAAT
Organism: Antrozous pallidus; assembly: GCA_027563665.1. Classification (NCBI taxonomy): domain Eukaryota; kingdom Metazoa; phylum Chordata; class Mammalia; order Chiroptera; family Vespertilionidae; genus Antrozous; species Antrozous pallidus. The sequence goes on from CM050519.1 coordinate 10,670,095, forward strand.
AAGAAAGAAATATTTTTATACTAAAGCAAAAAATGTCCTTTAAGAGAACCTGGCTCTTACCATGTCACAGCTGTTCTCTGAGAGATCCATGGGCGTTTGAAATTTCCCTTCTCATTAGCAGTCAGACCTTTGTATAAATTAATTGTTTTAAAGCAAAGAGAAAAATATTTTGATGGCTATTTTCTACCTAATTTAATTCAGCCTCTACCCTGATTTCTAGTAAACCCTTCCCCTAATGCCCTTCAAACATTTTCTCTTTCCAAAACTGCTGTGGGAAGAACTGAGTGAGGGAGGCGTCAAGGTGAGAGGGGAGCTTATTGGAGGGAAGTGGAATGATGATTGTGTGATTTGCTTCTGCTGCACAAGCTGGAGAAACTCGGGCCAGGGTTTATATTGACATCAGAGAATGTCTGAACCCTCAGCCAGGAGCTGTGGAGGGAAGTCACCAAAGGAAAGCCTGGAGTGAAGACTCATCCAGCAGTCCTGTCATCTGGAAAACCTCACACAGAGCTGCAGAGGGCTCACAGAGGACGCTGAAGTGGAAGGAATGAGAGGAATTCTGTAATGGAAGTTCCTCAGACATGGGTAATGTGCCATCACAATCATTCCCAGTCTCCCACAACACCTGCTCATCCCAGTGGCCCTAGGTGTTGGCATGGAAGCAGGGCAGGCACTCGCACCATGGGCACCTCTGCTGTGCTGGTGCTGTGCCTGGCATTCCCACAAGCAGGAGAGCTGATGAGCACATTAAGAAGCTGCTTCCTTGAAGCCAAAGTGATACATCTAGTAATTAAACACATGCCAATTGGACTCTTCTCAGTGTGCTTACTGAAACAAGTGCCAGATACACAAGGCTCGCCAAGAATCTGAGGGAAATTAGAAGCAGAAAAGAGAGCTCTCAGGCACTTACTAACCAAACATTGAAAATACTTGGCAGAGGAAGTTTTCTCAGAACCAGGAGGCTAAGCTTTTATCTGCAGTCTGGCTCAGTCCCGTGGGGTCTGGAACAGTCGTTTAACCTTGACTTCTCTGTCTGTCAGATGAGAAGGTGACACTGCTTTCTGCCTCTCTCTGAGGTGACCTTGGTAGCAATGGGTCTTCACCATTGGCCTTATATCTATGTGCTGCCTCTTTTTTAAATGGGTTTGAGGCAGTTTACCACAAATGATGGAGTGACAAGGTAAACAAAATGGAAGTAAAATGGAGAATGCAAGTAGATTAATTGTATAGGCTTAACCCATTTATCATGGATGACAGAAATTTAGCAAAAAACTAAAACTCCATATATGTACTTTAAACAACCCTCAATGTACTGGGAAGATCACGACCTTTGGGCTGAAGTGTGACTTCTAACTCAGTTGTATTTATAAGTCTGTGACCCTTGACAAGTTACTTAACCACTCTGAATTTCATTTTTTTTTGTCTATAATAAGAGAGATAATATGAAGTGAAGGAGGTGTAAATGTGACAAATATATGCAAAAGCTCATAGACCAGTACCAGGCACATAGTAGGGCCTTTGTAAATACTGATTTCTTTTGTTTTTATCACTTCTTCCCTTCTTCTCTCTGCTTTCATTTTTCTTTTAATTTGATTTCCATCTTAAATAAGAAGTTTTCAGGAAAACACCACTGACATTATTTGATTAGTGTGTTAGAAGGGAATCTCTGGGTATGAGAAAGAGTTTGAAATTATATAACAAAGAGAACCCTGTCTTGTAGGGAAGGGACACATTTTTCAAATGGGGAATGACTTATCCAAAGCCAGCAGATGAGTCTGAAATTTGCTGCATTTTTTTTGTTGTTGTTGTTGTTCTCTGGGTGTGGATTTAATAAGATGGATTCCTTCATATACCACAAATGTCCCAAAGGGATCTGGGAGGAGAAAGGGGAAAGTTGGGAGGACAGGGCCATTGTTATGGGGGGCCAGGGCACAATGCCAAACAGATGTGATGCTTCACAACAATAGCAGTATGGCTGGCTAATCTAGGAGGTGCTAAAACCTGCACTCTCTAACCATTAGAAAATAAATATGACAGGGACACAAGATGGTGGCCTAGTAGATAGAAGGTACATTCACCTCCTCTCAAGATCAAACTGGAATTACAACTAAAATATAGAATAATCAACCCAAATAATCAACCAAAGACTAGCTTAACAAAAGCCATACCCAATGATTTACAGGAGAATACACAGTGAGACGAGTAAGATGGGCAGAGACGCAAAAATGGCTGCCCCACTCATGGGTAGCAGCTGAGATCCTGGAGGGATATTTTAGCTGCCAAGGTTCTCCTGAGGAGTGTGGTATCTCAAACCCATGGTAGGCTCCGCAGACCAGAGCAACAAAGCCAGGAAGAGGCACCCACATAACATCTGGCTGTGAAAATCAGCAGGGATTCTGTCAGCCCCAGAGAGAGGCAGGAGTCTGCTGGAGACACAGGCATCCTCTTAAAGGACCAACACACAAAATCTTTGAGCCTAACAGGCAGCTGGCAGGAGGAGGCAGGTAGAGGTAAATCTCAAGTGAGAAGGGCCTTTTGCTGATTTGCCCCTGGAATCAGTGCTGGTGGAAGCTAGCCTTGTAGCCACTCAGTCTGGGCTCCCAGAAAGAGAGGGGAGAATAGACTGGAGTTGTGTGACGAGAGACTGAGATTTGTGGCTCTGGGGAGAGAACTGAAGGGATAGCAGCCAGGATCCCACACTGAATCCCTATCATACACCACAGATGCCATCTTTCTTAGATGGAACACTTCCTTCCTGACGGCATCAACCTGGAGGAATGCAATAGCCCACCCTCTGGAGTCCTTGTTGCCCCACCTTTAGGAGTTCATAACCTACAGAGGAGTCAGCTGCCTGAGGAGCAGTGTGGAGGTCTAGGCAGACTCATGGGGAGTCAGTGACTGAGTTGTGTGGCTCTGGGATGAGGCCACTTCTCCTCCCTTCTCTGTAATCTGACTGGCCCTCCTCCTCACAGGTCCAGTATCCCTACCCTCTTGACTCCTGGCAGCCCCATTATGCTGAGGTTGTGCTCTTGGTAGAATCTGAGACAGACTGAGTTGTGTGGCTCTAGGATGGGCATAAAGTTTCCCTGATTGGTGCATGGCCTTCAAATGGACAAATCCTGGACTGCGGACATCTGGCAGCTAGACTTGGTATACACAGGGATTTTGGTTGAGTGGCCGCAGACCCAGTACTGAGATTGAATCTGTATAAGTCTGGGGAATATCACTTGCCCTCTACTTGATGACTCACTAAGTACCTTCCTCATGCACCTCAAGTGTTGTTAGAGACCTTTCATTGACTGAAGCTAGCCTTGATGCACAGCTTGGTCCTTCCCATATACACTCAGGCTTGGCAGACACAAACTGTGGTTTTCTTTGTAGGTCCAAACATGTGCCCAGGGCCAGACAACCAATGTCTGATACTGACCTTCATCACAGTAAGCAATTTATCAGTTATAGATTTCAAAAAAAATTGTGATAAGGATACTCAAGGAAAATAGTGGAAATTACAACAGTGTGAAAAGTACATAGAAACATAAAAGAACCAGTCAGAAATGAAGAACACAATCACACAATATCTGAAATGAAGAATACACTAGAAGGCCCTGGCTGGGTGTTTCAGTTAGTTGGAGCATTGTCTTATACACCAAAAGTTTGGTCTTTGATTCCCAGTCAAGGCACATACCTAGGTGGAGGGATTGATCCCAGGTTGGAACATGTATGAGAGACAACCAGTCAATGTTTCTCTCTCACATCAATGTGTTTCTCTCCCCTTCTCCCCTTTTCTCTATCTAAACATATCCTCAGGTGAGGATTAAAAAAGAATACATTAGAAGGAATGAACAGTAGAAAATCAAATCAGTGATTTGGAAGATAAGGTAGCAGAAAACATCTAATCAGGGCAGCAAAAAAATATATATATATTTTTAAAAATGAGGATAGTTTAAGGACTTTTGGGACAACATGAAGCATAACAACAACTGCCTCATAAGAGTACCAGAAAGAGAAGAGAAAGAGCAAGAGTTTGAAAACCGATTTGAAGATATAATGACTGAAAACTTCCCTAACCCAGTGAAGGAAAAAGACACACAAGTCCAGGAAGTGCAGAGAGTCACAAAAAAGATGAACCCAAAAAGGCTCACACCAAGACACATCATAATTAACATTGCAAAGGTTAAAGACAAAGAGAGAATATTAAAAGCAGCAAGAGAAAGATAGTTAACTACAAGGGAGCTTCCATACGACTATTAGCTGATTTCTCAACAGAAACACTTCAGGCCAGATGGGAATGGCATGAAATATTCAAAGTGATGAAAAGCAAGGATATACAACCAAAACTACTTTACCCAGCAAGGCTATAGTTTAAAATGGTAAGAGAAATAGAGCTTCCAGACAAGAAAAAGCTAAAAGAGTTCATTACAACCAAACCAATATTACAAGAAATGTTAAGGGATCTTCTTGAAGAAGAGGAAAGAAAAATTAGGAGAAGGAGGAGGAAGAGGGGGAGGAGGAGGAGGAGGAGGGGGAGGAGGAGGAGGAAGAGGAGGAGAAATATAATAATGACAAATAAAATGGCAATAAATACAGACTTATCAATAATCACATTAAATGTCTTAAATGTGCCAATCAAAAGACATAGGTTAGGTAAATGGATAAGAAAACAAGGCCCATATATGTGCTATCTATAAGAGACTTACCTAAGAATGAAAGAGACAGTAATACAGTAATAGAAGGTGATTTTAACACCCATTGACATTAATGGGTAAATCTTCCAGACAGAAAATTAACAAGAAAACAGTCGGCTTAAGTGATACAGTAGATCAGATGGATTTAATTGATATCTTTAGAGCATTTCACCCCAAAGCAGTAGAGTATACATTCTTTTCAAGTATACAGGGAACATTTTCTAAAATGAACCACATGATTCTATCCAATAAAACAGTAATATTCAAATTGACCGTACCTCCAATCAAGCCATGCCCACAAGCCACACCCACAAGCCAATCAGGAGCAAATAAACCCCAGCCAAGATGGCTGTGGCCACTGAGAGCAGGAGGGAGGCTTGGGTTTACCCAGCAGTGGAGGAAGCCAAGCTTTCCATCTGCCCTTGCTGGCCTAGGCCTCCACTCAATGCTACAAAGTTTCAATTATAGAACATACATAAATCCAACAGAAATGGTAGCAGCCATGGAGCTGGAGAGAGCAGAGGCTAGGGTTGCCCAGGTGATGGAAGAAGCCAAGCTACTGCAGCCCTAGCACCTAGGCCTCCACTCTAGGCTACAAAGTTTCAATTATAGAATTTAAATAAACCCAAACAGAAATGGCTGTCACCAAGGAGCAAGCAGAAGGCTTGGCTCCATTCCAGGCTACAAAGTTTCAATTGTAGAACAGAAATAAATCCTAGATCCCAGGGCCTCCGCTTGGGTCACTGGGAGGCATGGCTGGCCTGTAAACCACCACAGGCCCCTTGCCCAGACTGCCCTATGCCCCAAAGGAACCCCCACCCTGATCTGGGACACCCTTCAGGGCAAACCAGCTGGCCCCACTCATGCACCAGGCCTCCATCCTATCTAATAAAAGAGTAATATGCAAATTGACCATCACTCCAATACAGAAGAGCGCTGTCCCCATGTCGTCAAAGATCCTGGCCCCATGTGGACACAAGATGGCCACCACAAGATGGCCAGCAGGGGAAGGCTGTTGGGAGGTGCCAGGCCTGCAAGGGAGGGCAGTTGGGAGCAATCAGGCCAGCAGGGGAGGGCAGTTGGGAGGGACCAGGCCTGCAAGGGAGGGCAGTTGGGAGTGATTAAGCCTGCAGGGGAGGGCAGTTAGGGGTGACCCGGCTGGCAGAGGAGGGAAGTTTGGGGCAAACAGGCTGGCAGGGGAGCAATTAGACATCAATTAGGCTGGCAGGGTAGTGGTTAGGGGTTGATCAGACTGGCAGGCAGAAGCAGTTAGAGGCAATCAGGGAGGCAGGCAGGTGAGCAGTTTGGAGCCAGCAGTCCTGGATTGTGAGAAGGATGTCCGACTGCCTGTTTAGGCCCGATCCCGGTAGGATCGGGCCTACAGACAGTCGGACATCCCTTGAGGGGTCCCAGATTGGAGAGGGTGCAGGCTGGGCTGAGGACATCCCCCGCCTCCTGTGCACAAATTTTATGCACCGGGCCTCTAGTAATAAAATAAATCTCAATAAATTTAAGAAGATTAAAATAATATTAAGCATCTTTTCTAACCATAATGGTATGAAACTAGAAAATAAATCACAATAAAAAAAGTGAAAAAATAGAGACATGGGGATTAAATAGAATGTTACTAACCAATGAATGGGTTAACAACAACATCAAGAAATAAATCAAAAGATACCTTGAAAGAAATGAAAATGAGACTTTAGCAACCCCAAACTTCTGTAACACAGCAGTCCTAAGAGAACAGTAAAGCGTAGAGAAGAAGAAAGGAAATAATAAAGATTAGTGCAGAAATAAATAAAATAGAGTCTTAAAAAATACAAATCATTAATGAAACCAAAAGCTGGTTCTTTGAAAAGAGACAAAAGATTAACAGGCCTACCCAGTTTATCTCAGTGGTCAAAGTGTTGACCCATGGATTGAAGAGTTGTGGGTTCCATTGTGGTCAAGGGCATGTACCTTGGTTGTTGACTTTATCCTCAGCCCCAGTTTGCGTGTGTGTGAGAGGCAACCAATTTATGTTGTCTTTTTCACATTGGAGTTTTCATGTTTCTCTCTTTGTGTCTCTTCTTCTGCCTTCCACTCTCTCTAAAAATTAATGGAAAAAACATTCTAGGATGAGGATTAACAAAAACAATAAATAAATAAAAAGATTGACAAACCTTGAACAAGACTCACAAAGAAAAAAAGAGGGAGGATTTAAATAAATAAAATCAGAAAAGAAAGTAACAACTGCCATCAAGGATTTTAAAAAAGATTATGAACAACTACATGCCAACAAATTAGACAATCTGAATGAAATGGATAAATTCGTAGAAACATACAATATTCCAACACTTAATCAGGAAGAATCAGCATACCCAAATAGACTGAATACGAATACTATAATGAAAATAAAACAATAATAGTAAAAACCTCCCAATATGCAAACAAATGGTTTCACAGGTGAATTTTACCTAACACTCAAAGAACTAACACATATTCTTATCAAATTATTCCAAAACATTCATGAGGAGGAAAAATCCCAAGATCATTTTATGAGAACAGCAGTATCCTAATCCAAAACCAGATAAAAACACTACAAAGAAAATTGTAGGCCAACTAGAGGCCTGGTGCATGAATTCGTGCATGGGTGAGGTCCAACCGGCCCACTCCGATCAGCCTTGATCTGGCCAGGCCAGCAGGGAGGAGGGGACATGGAAGGTTGGCTAGCTGATCCCGCCTCCTGGGCTAACTCTCAGTTGACAATTTATTATATAGGCTATCCCTAATGAACACAGATGCTAAAATTCTCAACAATATATTAGCAAACCAGATCCAGCAATAAAGTAAAAAGATCACACAACATGATGAATTTATTTTGGAGATGACAGGTTGGTACAATACTAGTATCTGAAAATCAGTAAATGTAATACACCACATAAACAAAATGGAGTATAAAATCACATGATCATATCAATAGATTCAGAAAAGGCATCTGATAAAATTCAGCACCCATTTATGATAAAAACTTTCAGCAAAGTTGGAATAGATGATCATACCTCAACGTAATAAAGGCAATATATGGTAAACACACAGCCAATATCATATTTAATGAGCAAAACTAAAAGTGTTTCCCTTAAGAACAAGGGAAAAAGGCTAGCAGGGGAGCAGTTAGATATCAATTAGGCTGGCAGGGTAGTGGTTAGGAGGTGATCAGGCTGGCAGGCAGAAGTGGTTAGGGGCAATCAGGGAGATTATGTCAGTCATTTCCTGGCTCTACTTGCATTCAGTACTTGGTCTTGAGCAGCTTTCTTTGCTTTTTCCATCCTGACAAGTTCCTTCTATTGTTTCATGCATCCCTGACACCATGTCTGCTTCTTTTCCCAGATTTCAAGTGTATTTACTGAGTACATTTCTAAAGCTTATTCCAACAGCTTCTGTTCCTCTGTTGTCCAAGGCCTGAACTCTGTATGGACCTTCGGATTATTCTGCAGGCCTTGTAGAGTCTGTTTGAGGCATGGCTCCAAGCACTCACTGTGTGCCAGACACACTGTTCCAATTATAAGTATTAATTCACTCAGTCATCAAAATAACCCCTGTGAAATAGAGCAGTTATTGCCACCACTTTATGATGAGGAATGAGGATTAGCTGTGTGCTCACAGACACACAGACGTGAGTGGTAAGCCAGGATTGTGAGTGGACTCAGGAGTTGGCCAGAGTTCCTCCTATGTCTTCTCGTGCCACCTGTCCAGGAACCCTAAGTTTGGGTAAATGCAGAAGAAGGTAAGCGGGCCTCGCTAGCCCAGGTGGGTGCAGCTGCCTGCCTGTCCCAGAGTGTCCCCCTCAGAGCAGCCTTGCCTTCCCTGCTGGAAGGAAAAGAGAATGCCACAAACCCCACCAGATTCCTAGGCTGACTCCAGGAGCCCAGCATTGGAGGAAGGTTTTGTTACACAGACACTGAGCTGAGAACCCCAGGGCCAGTCCCCATGAGAACGGGACAAGGACAATGTCTTAGCCATGGGCCTGAGCTCCCAGGGAACCCTATAACCTGAGAGCCCTCTACCTCCTCTCCCCTTGGTTTTCCAGTACTTCCAGGTGGTTCCCAGTCTCAGAACACAGGGGGCTAGGGGCCTGGGGCTTTCTCCCTTTTCTCCAAGCAAAAAGAAGACGCCCCTGGGACCTGGTGATGTCAGTGAACAGGTCTGTGGTTGCCCAGCCTTCACTGTTGGACAGCATTTCCTCTCCCCTGATGGAGATAAATGTTGATAACTCAATGATAATGAAAACATTGTAAAGTGCCAAGCACAGCATGTTCAGTTACAAAAGCCAGGAATAATTGCTTCAGCCTTGCTGCTAAGAAAACCAGCTGTAGAGTCCAGGATAATTCTAGTAAGAAATTGGCATTCAGGGATTAATTGTTTGCAATATAATGACTGCTACAACCCAAACTAATGAGAACAGAAGGCAGTTTCCAATTTGAATTTCAGGAGTGAAACAGGCTTCACCAGGCTGGCTGGTACAGAAAAAAAGAGAATGAAGGGTCTTTATTTTATTTTATTTTATTTTTTACCTTAGTATTGATTGGGCAAAAAAATAAGAAACCATTTTGCAAGAACAGGTTTTGAGGAGGCTAGCCAAAAGTCTGTGCAGACGCCTCAAGAAAACGTTTGGCTGATTATGGAAAGCCTGGCTGACCTGTGGCCAGAGGCCCTGAGCAGGTGTGGGGCAGCAAGGTGATGGGTTATCACCTGCTGGGGAAGAGTGGGGTCACTGGGTAGACTCCTTTCTGACACTTCAGCTTTGACCTTCCCCTCTCCTTGCTGAATCTGTCCCCTCCTGCAGAACCTGGATGGAGTGTTGAACTAACCCTGCCAACCTCAATGACTTATTGTATCACATGAGAAAATATCTGGCAAAGTATTCCATGATCTTAAATCCCAATGTGGGTGGAGAGTATTATTTGGATAAATTACCCCCTTTCTCATCCTTTAATTTGTTTGCTTAGCCCTGCCCTGCTCTAAAAAGAATTCAAGGCAACAAGCCTATTTTCCCCCAATTTCTTACTGAGCTCTGGACACACTTTAGAATAACTGTCATGGCAGGCAGTGATTCAAGACCAAACCAGACCCAGGGTGGTCTGGACAGGAGCCTGAGGTCCTGGAGGGAGTCGAACCCTTGCCAGGTTTTCAGAGCACTGAATGGGCTATGAATAATGGGCCAGAGAGAAAGAAGATGGAACAACCCATTAATTCATGTGTCTATTATTGAGCTTCTATTATGGGTGCATATTTATTTATCGAGGGCCTGCTGTGAAGAATGGAGCTTTAATGGAAAGATTTTAAAAACCCTTAAAAGTTATGTACTTAACCAGTACCTCATGGGAGAGGTCCAAAGTTTTATACGTTTCCCAGTTGTTATCCAGTTTCTTCCCACTGGTGCCTCTATTTCCCAGCTGACATTGATGATATAGATATAGAACAGGATCCCCCTGAATAATTTCAACTAACTGGAAGGCAAGCTCCTCAAAGTCGCCCTCCTCCCTACAAATGAGGACTCCCCAGATTACCTGCTAGACTCGTGTGGTCTTAGTAGGTTCTGAGAATGGATGTAGACCTGATGCTCTTAGGGTAAAGGCAAAGTCCATGGTAAACTGCAAGCATTGGCAGAACTTGGAAAACTTTGCACTATTGGTGAGAATATGAAAATGTTGTAGCTGTTATACAAACCAGTATGGAGTTTTCTAAAAAAATTTAACATACGATTACTATGATTAGGAGACAGAGGCAAAGGGTGTTTATGAGAACAGAAGGGGGACAATTACATCAATAGAAAGAAGGCATTTCTATTGGTGCCGATTACATAACCATGTTAATTGCGATGTTAATTCTGAACAATGTTTCTAATTTTCAGTCCGTAGTCATCAGTCCAGTAATCATAATATCTGCTTTCTTGTTATCTTTGCAAGCAGTTCTTTGGGAAACAAGATTGTATAGGCCCAGTTCAGAGGTTATTTTGCCTGTTTTAACATTCCAAAAATTTTAGGCATAAGACATGCAAGGCAGTTTCTTTGCATGACATGGCAGTGCCTGCTCTATTTTAAAGTGGCTCTGTTTATGTTATTGTTTACAAAACTTCGAGATGTATGCACTTTTTTAAGGTACAGTTTTTCTAAATGCAACAAACTGAGTCAGCGCTGTCCAAACCTCTCCTCCCTTCTAAAGATCCTGTCAATACCACTTGTGTTCACAAACTTGACTTCTTTTAAACCACACTTGGTCTAGGTGTCCACTTCCTGCCTGGGAAGCAGGTTTCTCTTCACCATCAGGCATTACAATGGCCTGGATTCAGTCCTAAGGGGACGAGCACACCGCTGAAACTGGCTTTATTGAAAAAGACCTTTATTGCCCTCACAGTGGACTTGACCTCAGCCCCCCAAAAAGCCTGGTCCTGGCTGCATTTGATTCCTTGTGGTAAAGTCCTGGCTCTAATCTCATTCCACCCAAAAGCTTGACAGAGATGGAGAAGAGATTTCTTATATTAGTTGACCTAGGATAGTAGTTTTTGAGTCTCACAGAAATATTAAATATGCCTTTCTTATTATACTTCTGTTAAATTACGCTGTTTTCTTAATTCAACCTCAAAAGAAGAAGTGGGCTTTGATACAGAGTCTTAGAAGCTTTAAGGGAAGCATTTGTACATCCAAGCCTGTACTTAGTGCCCACCAAGAACAAGTGACCACCCTCCGCACGTGAGAGAAGTAAAGAACATCTCTGCTCTCAAACAGCTCAAGTTTCAGACAAGGCCATCCATCAGTCTATCCATCCACCTATTCATCCACCTATCCATGCATTTATCCATGCACCTATCCATCCATCTATCCATCCGTTCATCAATTCAAATACTCACTGAGCAGCTACTATATGCCAAACACCGTACTAAGCTCGGAGGATGCACTGGTGAATGAAACAAATCCATCCCTGATCCCATAGGGTTTATAATGTAGTCCAGGGAGGAAGAAAAAAACCGTACATCAATATGTCAGGTAGTAGCAAATGTTTTACAAAGAATTCAAACAAAGCTTCTGTGGGCTGGGTCACACAGGAAAGCCTTCTCTAAATGCGTGCACATGAGCTCCAGCTGAGTGAAAAGAACAGTTCTGGAGCTAGCTCCGCAGGGCTCAGGGAAAACCCCTTCCGGCAGAGGCTGAGGAGAAACCAAAGGCCAAGCCGCAGGTCCAGGGTGTTGAGGGCTGAGGGTTCTGGGCTTTGCCTACCTGTGTGGGAGCCTCTGGAGGAAACCTGGATCTTACAGGATGAGTCCAGGTAGCAAGGAGGGAGCAGAAGGAAGGGCCATCCTGGGGACAAAGAGGGATCATGGCAAAGGCCCGTAGGCTTGAGTGTGTGGCTGCAGCAGGTGTGACATGGGAGATGGAAGGCGTTTGCAGACACAAGGATCTTTGAGAAGACCCTTTCCTAGACCCTTGGGAACACCTTGGTGTGGCAGTGAATGGAGACAGGTGAGGACCACCGGGGTCGGGGACGAAGGCTGGCAGGATACCCAGTAGAGGCACTGCTATCTAGAAAAGAAATGGCAGGACCCACACTGCAGAGGGGGCTGAGTGGTAGGAAACAGTTAATCTGGGAGATAAGTAGGAAGCAGAGGCATGATTTCATTTTTGGATGTTCCTCGGGGCCTGCCTGGTCCCTCACCTATGACAGGTGTGCACTAAAGTTTGCAGAATGAATGAACAAGTGACGAGTCAGCTCAGAAGCTCAGAAGCTCAGAAGCTCAGGGAAGCAGTGAGAAGGACAATAATTCAGCAAGAAAAAGTGTTGTGCTGCCTCAAAGTCACTTCTTGCCCACCAAGATGCTTCATAAAGGCACTGACTTTAATTTCCCCTACCTTTCCCTTTGGCAGGAAGGTGAGCTGGGAGAAGTGGGTAATCTGGAGCACTGATTTTCAAAGGTGAGAGGGTCAATTCAGATATAAGGCTCTCCACTTTGAGGTGATGCTAAGCACATCCTCCTACTTAGTTGAGAGCTATGCTCCTGGCTTTGGCAAATTCCATTTGCCTTCCTGTGTATCCAGGTGAGGAGTGTGGTGGGAAGCTTGTCATAGAGGCCACACTCCTTCCCCTGCATTCCTATTTATTAGTGCAATACTCCCAGAGTTGAAATAATGATTTAAAAGCTCCTATTTTGTTACATTCTGAAGCCTGTCTGCCATCAGGCTGATTGTAATGAGATTTGGGAGGGAGCTGGGCTCTGAGCTGGGTTCAATTCATCTCTGGGAGAGAGTGCTACCATCAAACACCCAGGAATTATTAGCACTTAGAGAGGGCTGCTGGAGCGACCTATTACTGTGAGATGCCTGGGGAGTCCTGAAGTGTGAGGTGCAATTATATTTCTTATTTATCCCCCCCCCCCCCCGCTTTATGTTTAAGGGTGAAGAAAAGATGGGTCAGTAAGATCTCATGATGATCAGTAAATACATGAAGCACCTCTGAAACTGTTACACCACTTCACCTGTGCATAGCGTTCGGCACTCATAAATGTGAACACATTCGGGCACATTGGGCTTCTCACTTGCCTCTCAGCCCAGCCGTGGAGACCATAGAAGACGGCCTGATGCTCTGCTTTTGCTTTTTATAAAGGAGGAGCCTAAGGCACAGAGAGAATAGGTCCCTTCTCCAATAAGTGGTGGGGCTGGACTGAAGGCTGGGCTGTCCAATTCCATGCACTTTTACAAGTGCATCGCATCACCTCATTTATGTGCCTGCTCTGTGCCATGCAGCCTGGGGCCCAGAGAAAGATAGCACATGGCGTGCTTTCTACTAATGCTTCCCAAGGCTGCCTGCACCCTGAACTCATCAAGAAGCTTTAAAAAAATTTTAAAGGCTGGGACCTGGCTCCTGGCCCCAGAGATTTGCTTTAATTAGATCAAGTCAGGCCCAAACCTTTCAGCTTGTAGAGATGGGAGCAAGAAGAAAGGAAATGGTAAGAATATGAGGGTTCCTCTGTTAACATTTGTGATAGCAATGCTCCATGGACAGGTGCCCAGCCTGCTGCTGGGCCTGGTCACATTTCATCCTACTAACATTCCTTTGAGGCAAGGAACATATTGAACTTTGAGAGAACTTAGTATGGCTAAGTGACACCAAGAAAGAGATGGGAGCTAATAGAAATTGACTTCCAAACCAAGCTCTGCCAATGTTTATTTGTGCAATTTTGGACAAGGCACCTAAAGCCCTTTGAATCAAATTTTCCTACTTTGTAAAATGGGATATAAAAATGTGCCCTAAGTTCCTGTGAAGATCAAATGAAAGAAGGTGTATCTTTGAACTTGGTTGGGTTTACTAGGTGAGCCATAAGCACATCATCCCAATGATTCTACAGAGGAGAAAACGGAGGCTCAGATCTGATAAACAATTTGCCTAAGGTCACAGGTCACAGCCCAGGCCTTCCTGGAACAGAAACCCTTCTTTTGATACAAATCACACCACCCCTTATAGGACAAAACCAACAGGTGCGAAGGTTCCTAGCACCGGTGTACCCTGTGGGCATTTGCCCCTTTGGCCTCTGCCTTGAAGGGAGGACAGGAGACTGTTCACTGGAGGGGAGCTGGAGTGGTCTCCTAGTGTCCGCAGATCAAGTTTGCCACCCAAATGTTTCCCGTGATCTGGCCGGGGAATCGCAGACTAGATCAAGCTCTCTAGGGCCCGGAGCATACATTCAGATAACTGGAGAATTTTAAAGCTGGAAGGCATATCCATTGTAGATTTCACAAAAGAAAAGGAAATTGGAAAAACCCCAGGGGTAGAATGAGACTTAAGGTTTCTAAAGCAGTGGCTATAAAAAGGCCTGCCTGGGAAACTGGGGCAGCTTACCTTGCTGACAGGAGCTCTGAGGACCGGCTGCGACAGTGGGCAAGGGCTTTAAACACTCAGGGGAAGAAGGTCCTCAGCGCTGGCTACATGTTAGAATCACCTGGGGGAGGCTTCCCAAGCTCCAGAAGTGGGGACCAGGGAGCCGGCACCATACATGAATTGTGTCAGCATTTTGGGTGTGGGCCTGAGTAGCAAAAGCTCCCCAGGCAATTTCAATCACACAGTTAAAGCTGAGAGACCGCCATTCTTAAGCATCCTGCAAATCTGAGCTGTGATTATGTCAGTATGCAAGTAGGCACAGGACTATTATGGAATAGAGTGTCCACCATCTACTGAGACTCAAGTAAGAGCTAACAGCTTTAATATTTAGTAGAAGGGTCCAGTTACACCCAAGGAGGGGCTGTCTAGTCAGAAGGGCATTAAAAGAGGCCCTATGTTTGCTTCTCTCTAGGGGGACCCATACATAGACCTCCAGAGAAGACCATGTGCCCTCCGGTCTTTGTTTGTTCTTTAATAAAGGAAATAAATAGAACCACCCATAGCTAATGTTTAAGGCTGGGCCTGGAAATAATGGGGCGGCTTTAAAAGCAGTTCTTCCTGTTACAGAACATGAAGGGGGTTTTATCTTCCAGACCTGCTGCACACCAGCTTCTTCACAGTAAACACTGTCACCTGTACTGAGGATATTGAGTCTTTAAAAGTAACATGTTTCTGAGTATATAAAAAATACTCACTTTCAAAATTTGGAAATCAACGCTATTCAAAATTTAAATCATCATAATCTCCTGGCTCAGCAGCAATCATTAGTCCTTTAGCCCAGTGTCTTTTCACGTGAGCCAGCATGCTGCCACCTGTATGGGAAAAGTAATGGAGGGTTACTGGGGAAACAAGAAGTCTGTTGGAGTTGAAGAACGAGTCTCCAAATCACACTGCAGAAAGGTTGCAAATTTCCTGCTCATTGTTCTCAAATTATGAGCAGGATATGACACAGGTCTGAGTGGAGACCCCAGTGTCTTCAGAAAGTGCCTTGTCACAGCAGCTGGGCGAGTCTCAGGCCTGGGGAGCTTGGAGCCGGATCTCCAGCAACCAGACTTCTCTTAGGTGCCCTGAGTCTCTTGCAGCCAGGAACTCGTGCACCAAGAGCGGAGGCAGGTAGTCTGAGCTGGGAACACACAGGTCTGCTGCATGCCCTGTGGCGGCTCTGGATGGCCCTCATATTTCACTGCCAGCTCCTCCCCAGGCCCTGAGCCCTGCTTCATGGAGGGTGGTGCTGAAAGGTAACCAGGAATCAACGTGGCCTGGGAAAGAGAATCTCCCGACACTTCACAGTGAGCATTTGTTCTTACCCTCTCTCCATACCCAGTTTGCTGATCAGTAGACCCCCCATCACTGCCTTTCTGCCCCACTTCATTGATTATCAACCCAATAATGACCAGGCATTTCCTGGGGCCATAGCTAGGTGATGGTATAATTAAGAGGGGCACAAAGCTATTGAAATAACCTGTGGTTGTAATTCACATCTTTGTTATAGTTAATTAGAACAATGGTTAAAATTAAATGGTTTTCCACTTTAAAGTCTAATTATACAAATGAACCAGACATTTTTTGACTGCCTACTACATGTCAGGCACTGTACTAGGTCCTGGGGTAATATGGTTCTAGGAACTGATGGTTTAGTTGGGGAGACAAGAAACCAAATAAATCTAATACATCAGGATTGGGCTATTAGTGTCTGTATTCATTTCCTACGGGCATATTAACAAAGTACCACAAATTAGAGGGCTTAGCAATAGAAATTATTATCTTGAAGTTCTGGAGGATGGAAGTCCCAAAACATAGGTGTAGGGAGGGTTGGCTCCTTTTCAGGTGGGGAGTGAGGATCTCGGTCCCCTCTAACAGCTTCCGGTGGCCTCAGGAGCTCCTTGGCTGGTTGGTGGCATTCTCCCTGTATCTTCACATCCTCTTTCCTCTGTTTATGTTTGTTTCTGTGTTCAGATTTCCTCCTTTGGATTATGGTCACCCTAATGATCTCTTTTTCACCTGATCAGCTGCAAAGACCCGATTTCCAAATTAGGTCACATTCCCAGGCACTGAGGATTAGGAGTTCACCTTTTGGGCGAACATAATTCAAGCCATGTGGTACCCATACATATGTACAAATTACAGATCAAAGGAACAGCAAGTCCTGATGGGAGAGTCTGGGTTGGCTAGGTCGGGGAGAAAGAGGGAGAAGTATGTGCAAAGGCCCAGTGGGCTAGGATTAGCCTCCCGGGAAACTGAGCCAGCAGCAGCAAGCCCCACCACTGAGCTGTTCCCTAGTGATGTCACTCCAAAGACCCCAGAATCTGGGATAAGGTGGGGGCAGAACAACCCCAGGGAACCAGAGATCTGGGAAGAAGCAGCCCAGGCAGAGTCTGTTCTCTGCAGGAGGTTATTTAGGAGAAGCGGGGAGGGCTAGTTGGGAGGAGTAAATATACATATAAACATAAACCAATGTATATATTAAATATTAATATATCATACAGATTAAAGTGCTTACAATGATCAAGACACTATTTTAAGTGCATTATGTAAATAACTCATTTAAACCTTAGTAATAGTAAAAGGCCAATGGTATCATTATTCCTATATTGCCTATGAGGAAATTAAGGCGCTGGCTAGTAAGTAGCAGAAATGGAATTTGGCTGCCTAGTACAAATTTTTAATCAGGATGTAGTACTGCCTCTTTGTAATGAAATGATATTGTCTGATTCACTGAAATAATTACCCAGTTGGTAATAAGTGCTCAATATATTATTGATCATTGCTGCTACCTTTAGGCCCGTGCAGTGCACAGCAAACACTCCTTCCCCATGGTCCTTGTTCTCTGAGCCGTCTTCTGCAGCCACGCTGGATCAGCTGTCGCAGCCCAGGTGAAGGGCAGTTAAGTGCCACGCAAAGTGCAGTGAGCCCCTTGCTGATGCACGTGGTGTCAGAGCCGCCCCAGGAGCCTTCACCTTGCTTGGAGGCAAAGGTGCGCAGCGGGGAGCAAGCATTATTAAAGGTGCAGCAGAAGTGCTTCTGTCATGAGGGCCGTTGACATTCACATTTGGATGAATGTCATTTCTCAGGTTTTATGAGTCGACTGTTCTAGTTTATCACAGAACTTTTAAAAATACATGCATACACATCATTTTTAGTCCACATGTTAGTGGAAGTAGGTGGCTATAAACACCTCTCATTTTTTACTTGGTCAGTAACAGGGTTCACTGGATAAACCTCACTTCATGGGTTTCATTCCAGTCTAGTCACCAGGATCCAAAGGTGAAGAGGCCAGCAGAAACAGGGCTCCAGGTTGCCTGCCTGCAGGGCCCACCCCTTACAGTCCTGGTGGGGTGCAACATCATGGCACAGAACAGAAGCACAAACTAGATGCAGCTTTACCTTCGGCCCCTTCTGGTCTCAGTCCAGGTCCAGCAAAGTGGTTCAAAGGGCTCAGCCTGGCTGCCTGGCCTTCAGTCTTGCCTCCACCCACCTCTTCCGTGTCCCCATGTGAACTAGTGCAGCCAAGTGTCTCTGTCTGTGTTCTCATCTCTAGAATAGAGTTGATGATAATTCCTAACATATGGCTTTGCTGTGAGCATTAAATGACATGGTGTATGTAATGGACTAAATGGGAGCCTGACTCCTAGAAAATGTTATATAAATATTATCTGTTGTCATCCTATATAATAAAAGAGAAACATGCAGATTTGACCGTACCTTTGCTCCTGATTGGCTATGCTACCAGCCAATCAGGAGGGGGTGGGGGGGCAAGTGGCATCAGTGCCAAGCCCCAGGGGTGGAGATGAAACGGCAGTGGCAGCAAGCGCCCAGCCCCCAGGTGCTGTGAAGGGAAGCAGCGGTAGCAGCAGCGGTGGTGGCAATGGCAGGGAGCACCCAGCCCCCCGGTGCTGTGAGCAGAAGTGGTGAGTAAGTGCCCAGTCCCCGGGGCCAGGTGGTCGCAGGTAGCTGGGGCTGAGCTGAGCAGGGCAATGGCTGGGTGCCCAAGGCCTAAAGCCTCGCCAGAGGTTTTAGGCCTTGGGCAGGCTGGGGGTGAGCCATCAGTTGGACATCCCCTGAGGGCTCCCAGTATGTGAGAGGGGGCAGGTTGGGTTGAGGGATCATCACCCCAGTGAACGAATTTCGTGCATCGGGCCCCTAGTTTTTATTATAAATATCTTCCATACTCCCAGATCATCTTAATGGCCCCCACAGTTGTGTGGGAGATGAAAAAAACAGCTCCCGTGAAGTTAATCGACTCATCTGGACTCTAGAGTCTCATTACAGGTTGGCGCAAGAACGGTTTTAGGGTTTTTGTTTTTCTCCAGGAGCCTCTGAATTCTTAGTGTGACTACTTGTAATTAGCAGGAAAAGCCAAAAAGCTTGGTCTTTCCTGGTGGATGAGATGTAATGTTTCCAAAGAATGTGGCAACTTAAAGGTGCCAGGAATTACCTCAGTCAGGGTTCTCCAGAAAACAGAGCAATAGACCCGATGACCTACCTACCTATAGAAAAGGGAGAGAGCCTGGCCTGTGTGGGTCAATGGTTGAGCATCAACCTCTGAACCAGGAGGACACATGCCTGGGTTATGAGCTTGATCCCCCGTGTGGGGTGTGCAGGAGGCAGCCAATCAATGTTTCTCTCTCATCACTGATATTTCTATCTCTCTTCCTCTCCCTACCTCTCTGAAATCAATAAAAATCCTATCTAATAAAGAGGAAATATGCTCATTGATTGCCACACCCTCAAAGATGGTGGCACCCATAGCCACAGGATGGCAGCGTCCAGTCCCCCCAGCTACCCAGGGCCGCCTGAGGCCCAGGTAACCAGGGCCAGCCAAGGCTTGTGCTGTTGGCAGTGGCAGCAGCAGAGGTGTGATGGGGTATTGCCTTCCCCTGATTGCCAGGTCGCCTCCCACCCCTGAGGGCTCCCAGACTGTGAGAGGGGGCAGGCCGAGCTGAGGGATCTCCCTCCAGTGCATGAATTTTCATGCACCGGCCTCTAGTATACTATAAAAAAAGACAAGAGAGTAAACTTGATTTATATGTAGAAAGAAGAGAGAGATTTATTTTAAGGACTTGGCTTATGTGATTGTGGGGACTGGCAGGTCCAAAATCTGCAGGGTAGGTCAGCAGGCTGGAAACCTAGGGAAAGAAAGGTTGGTATTACAGCTTGAGTCTGAAGGCAGTCGGCAGACAGAATACCATCTTCCTCGGGGAAGTCAGTGTGTTTTCTCTGAAGGCCTTTAACTGATCGTATGAGGCCCATCAGCATTATGGAGGGCAATCTGTTCTACTCAAAGTCTACTGATTCAAACGTCAATCTCATAGAAAATATTCCTTCACAGAAACTTTTGGATTGGTGTTTGACCAAATGTCTGAGTACTTTGGTCTAACCAAGTTGACACATCAAATTAACTATCACATCCCAGAAGATATAATGCATCAGTATAGCAGCTCTCCAGCAAGCTCCACATTGACAAGTATTTTTTTCCTGCTGGATCTTTGTGGCCAAATAAACTCATGACTTACCCTAGCAGCCTAGAATGATATGAGCAGCATGGGGCTTGGGGTAAGAGCCAAGTTTTATGCAACATGTCAGCAATCCTGCAGTTCTGTTTCTCTTTGCTTCCCTAGTTCTTGCCATTCTCTGAATGGCCAGTTCTGAGTTGCCTTCCTCAATACCCCAAGATGCTGCTGGTTTTTCTGTTCAATATCCTGTGGCACCCAGTGCCTTCCCCATGCCATAGTACTTCTCATGAGCAATGAAATCCTCCTATCTAATAAAAGAGTAATATGCAAATTGACCATACCTTTGCTACACCCACCAGCCACGCCCACCAGCCAATCAGGAGCTGGGGCAGGGCCAAGGTGGCCCTGGCCGTGGGGGGCGGGGCTGAGGTGGCCCAGGCTGCTGGGGGCAGGGCTGAGGCAACCAGGGCCGGGGGGTGGGGCCTGGGCAGCCAGGGCCACTGGGGACCAGGAGGGGCGGGGCCAAGGTGGCCTGGGCCTCAGGGATTGGGGCCGAGGTGGCCAGTGCGTGTTGGCCAGGGAGAAGGCCTGGGCCAGGGGGGTGGGGCTGAGGCCCATGCTAGCCAAGCGCGAGCTGGCTGGGGCGAAGGCCTGGGCCGGGTGGGGGGTGGCGTGGCTGGATTGGAGCCAGCCCCTGGCCCCATTGCAGGTTGATGGCTAGATGCCCAAGGCCTAAAGCCTCAGTAGAGGCTTTAGGCCTTGGGCAGGCTAGGGGTGAGTGGTCAGTAGGACATCCCCTGAGGGATCCCAGTATGTGTGAGGGGGCAGGTTGGGCTGAGGGATCACCCACCCCCCGTGCATGAATTTCGTGCACCGGGCCCATAGTCTATATATATCAAAGGCTAATATGTTAAGTATCCCTCACCCATCTGACTGGTTGCTATGTTGTGCACTGACCACCAGGGGCAGATGCTCAAGGCAGGAGCTTCTGTGACATGCACTGGCCATTTACAGAGAAATGGCAGCACAGACTTGGTGCTGACATAGCAACACTCTTATCCTTTTTCTTTCTGACTCTGTGCCTGATGTCTGGAAATTCTGTCCAGGCACCGTATGCTCAGGGCCATGATCAAACTAAGGGTCCGTGGACACACAAAATACAAGATCCATGGGAAGCTTGTTGCTTCATGTCTCCAGAGCTGCTTGGAATTAAATTGGTAGTGACAATACACAGCCAAATCTTAGAAATAGAATTTGTTCAGAGTAATCATTCTTGTAGAGTTGATTATCAATTCAAGACTCCCTAAGTATAGCAACATGTTGTTCCTCAGGAATTTGCCTCTGTCTCCAAACCTAGAGTAGAGAAATCAGTGAGCTCCAGGCAAATGATGGGCTAAAATTCAGTGGTGCTTTGGTTCCTGTCACAGCATTTTCTATTTCCAGAGAGTGATTTGCTCCAATTCCAGGACATATCAATGCCCCCTGTCTAGCCACCAAACACCAGCTGCTGGTAGCAGGTTTGAAAAATGCCTCCTGGATTTTAAGTATCCAGAGTGGTTTGCAGTACTACATCAGCCAGACAACATATTGCAGGGTCAAGATTTATGTGAGTTCTTGGTGCAAACTATTCCTCACCCTGGCACTGTGTGAAAGCTGACTCCCATGGAAAGCAGAAGTTCATCCATCCATTCCAGGCATTATGAAGCATCCTGATGCATTCGGGACAGGGCTGTGCCTGCTTTCCTCACCTCCATGGAGATGGAGGAAGGGCTGAGCAACCAGAGGAACCCAGTGTCTCCTGGGGGAGGACACAGACCTTAGTTTCCAGGGAGGGTCCAGAATTTTGGCTAAGGGCCATTCTGAGCAAAGCTGTCTTCCCAACTACCTTTGCTGAATTGTGCCTTCAGCAGGTTGCCCTAGGACTCTGCATTGGTTTAGGAACTTTGAGTGCTGTGGATTAAGATTGGCACAGCCTGGCAGGCATACCTCAGTGGTTGAGCATCCACCTATAAGTCAGGAGGTCATGGTTCAGTTCCTGGTCAGGGTACATTACTAAATACTGATAAGCATCCCTTTCCCAACTTTATGTACAATGTCACATTGGGTTGTAGGTTCAATCCCCGGTGTGGGGCATGCAAGAGGCAGCCAATCAATGGCTGGCACAAATAGGAAGCCCATGGCTGGGTGAAAGCCCTGGGCTTGAGCTGCTGATAGGAGAAATTCTAAATGGAAGTCCTTTTTGCTCTGGTTTTGTTTTATGTTTTCTCTCTCTCTCTCTCTCTCTCTCTCTCTCTCTCTCTCTCTCTCTCTCTCTCTCTCTCACACACACACACACACACACACACACACACACACACACAGAAACAAATTTGTTTTAAAATAGCATTTATTTTTTAATTATAAAACCAGTATGTGCTCTATAAGTATGTTCGTAAAATACAGAAAATCACTAAGGAAAAATTGATGTAATCCCACTCAAAGATAACCATGATTACTATTCTGCTGTTTGTGCTTCCAGAAAATTTTAATTCAATATGTTTTATTGTATTTTTATAAAAAGAACATTAAATATAATTATTCATATATAGTTTTACCTTGATATATTTTTTAATTACTATATTGTAAATATTATTACTAAGCCAGCCTGGAGATAGGACCTTCTTGCATAAGTACTTGGGGCACTTCCAGCCCAGTATTCCCTGATTTGAGTCTTGACTAGGATAGAGAAAAATGGCCCCAATTACTGATACTCTTGTCTGAAACTTCCTTGCAGTCATAAAGCAGCTGATTTCACCCATGAGCGGGAGTCATGCCTGGCAATTTCTCCATGAGGCACAGCTCTCAATCTTCAGTGGGCATATACAATTTATCTGGGCACTCCTTACAACATCCAGAGATTCTCGTTCTGCAGATCTGCAAGCACACACACACAAAAGTGTCTAGTACTTGTAACGATTTTCAAACCACAGTCTATAAATTTCCAGTGTAGCCTTAAGCATGGAATGGAAATTATGGAGTCCATTTAAAGGTCTCAGTTCTCTGGAGCCTCCAACATCTCCACTCCCCACACCCTAACTCTCAGCAGCTTAGTCTATTTCCTTAAGGCAGCAATCACTGAAAGGTCAAAGGTTATGCAGGACAGCCTCAGGATTTATGTCCACTTCCAGACTCATGACCTTCAACAACTTCTTTTATGAGTCAGGACCAGGAAAGAACTATCAATATTCTTACAATAAGATTAGAAGCTCATTCATTTACCATGTAAGACATGTCACCGAAGGCAGGCAGAGGGTACTTATTGTAGCTTTAGAGATTCCTTGCTCAACTAAGCTCTTTCAGATGAGAAATAGATACAAACATATTCCTAATTTGAAGTGTGAAATAAATGCAACATTATTTTCTCCATAACTGAATTAATAAATATTTAGGGTTTCCATTTTATCGAGTGAAAATTTAATCTTAGCCAGGTTGAAGATTCCCTACTTTTGCCCAGAGTTGTGTCCAAATTTTGAGAGGCTATGAAGTGATGTCCTGCTAGATGTTTGACAATCAGTTGTCTGGGGGAAAAGTATGCATGTACATGTATACATAAGTGTATTATAAATTTTACTAATATAAGGGATGTGTGACACAATTTTAAAAGAATAATAAATCCCATGTAGCCACACCAAACGCCTTCACTGGCTTTGCTTGTACTACAGCCAACTTATGGTGACAATGAAGCTATCATTTGACAAAATCAGATTACAATGAGATGTCACCATATCATTTATGAATGTGTATGATTTCCATATGAATGTTGGTTGATATTTTCTTTCATGTTAACAAGATAAAAGTGAAACAGTAGAGGTAAATGTCAGAATATCATTCATTAGTGACATGAATGACTAATTGGCTGAATCAAATAATTTTAGAATGTTAAATTAATATTTTCTCAATTTTTAGTGCTATTTAACACAAAATAACAGCTATATACATGACATACTTTTACATTTAATTTGCCTTTTTAACATTTCTCCATAACTTTCTTCAGTCTACTTTATATGATACAAATAAATAGGGAATCTAGCCCTCATTTTCAGCATTTGCCAATTTCCATGGTATAAACACTTGCACCACGGCTAATTTCAAACTACCAATGTGACATTGTACATAAAGTTGGGAAAGGGATGCTTACCAGTATTTACTATTTTTTCCACATATAAAAATACAAATACAGATTTATAGATATATAAATAACCAAGAACACATATAATAGTAAAATAATTAGGAAGCAGTAAGTTTACTTACCTTTGTTTTTTGTTGTTGTTTTTGTTAATATTCACCCAAGAATATTCCTTCCATCGAAATGAAACCTGCAGTTCTGTAGTGTACAAGCTAGTGCTCTAATCACGAGAACATTGGCCAGAGCTACTTACTAGTACCTTTATTTTTAATATAACTTGTCAATTGTCAGCTTACATAATTTAATTTTGATAGTGGCTGTGTTTAATAATCAGCTCGCTAAATTGGTGGGCATTCTTTCTAGCTATTGTCATTGATCCATATTGAAACCCATTAAAGAGTTCTTGCTGCCAATGGTTTCTTGTCATTAGTCCAAGCAGGTTGCTGATGTGTTCTGACTTCTCCACACAATACTGCCTCTCAGCTCACTTCTCTGCCTCTCCCAATGAATAGGGGTTCAGATTTTAAAACTCATTAGGGAGATTCTATTTTTTAACGATATACAATGCTTACTTGCTGCTCCACTAAATTTATTAAATAGATCTATAGTCTATATTTGGACTTCGCTGTTCCATTGATCTGCTTGTTTTTTTTTTACACACCAGAATCACACTGTTTTAAATACTGTAACTTTTCTGTGTTTTACAATGTGGTCAGCTAATCTTTTTCACTACTATTCATTTTTCAGTAAGATTCTGACTGTACTTATATATTTTTTGAATATGAACATGTTAAACCAACTTGTTTAATTTTTTAACCTATTAGCATATTTATTATGATCCTATTAAATTTATGGAATGCCAACATATTTATAATATTGAACCATCCTTTTCATTAGTAGATTGTAATTTTTACTTATTCAATTCTTTATGTTCTTCAGCAGCAATTTATACTTTTATTCTTATAGCTTGTGAATATTTCTTATAAAATTTATTAATAAATTTTGTTTTTAATGTTTATAATTTGTGTGTAAATATATAAAAGTTATTCAATTTGTATTTTACTGAGTTCTTTAATTTTTATAATAATTTCTCAGTTGATCCTCTCCTTTCCAAATTTTTATATCCCTATTTCTTTCTCCTATTAAATTAAACTGACTGCTTTCTGTGAAATATTAAATAATAATGATACAGTGAACATTCTTGACTTGTTCCAGACATCATTTGCTCATTATAAATTATGTCAGCCAACTTGTTAAGAAAGTTTCTTTCTAGTTCTCTTTTTATAACAGTTTTATTGAGGTATAATTCACACGCCTTTGAAAGTATATAATTTAGTTGGTTTTTATATCTTCACAGAGTTGTGAAACCATCACCACTACCTATTTTTAGGACATGTCAGTCACCCCTAAAAAGAAACCCTATGTTCAGTAGCAACCACTCTCTTATCTCCTCCCCCTGCCCTTGGCAACCTCAAAGCTACTTTCTGTTCCTTTGGATTTGCCTTCTTTGGATATTTCATGTAAGTGAAGTCATACAATTTATGTGTTTTGTGACTGGATTTTTTCACTTAGCATAGTGCTTTCAGGTTTTATCCATGTTATAACACATATCAATATTTCACTATTTCTTGTTGCCAAATAATATTCCATTGAATGGATATACATACTACATTTTGTTCATATATTTATTAGTTTAAGGATACTTGTCATTCCACCACCCTCTTGGCTTTGACTATTATTAACAATACTGCTGTGAACATAAAACTAAAACTTTTTGTGAGAACATGTTTTTACTAGAGGTCCGATGCACGAAATTTGTGCAAGAGTAGGCCCTTGCAGCCTGGGTGACTGCTGCAGCCCTCGCAACTGTTGCTTTGTCCAGAAGGTCATCCAGAAGGTCATCCGAAGGTTGTTCCACTGTTCGCCGTTAGGTTGATTTGTATATTATGCTTTTATTATTATAGATTTCTCTTGGGTATGCACCTAGGAGTGGGTTATAGGGTAACTCTATGTTTAATCACCTGAGGAACTGCCACAATGTCTTCCAAAGCAGCTGCACCATTTTACATCTCCACTAGCCGTGTATGAGTGTTTCAATTTCCCCATATCTTCATCAACATTTGTTATCTATCTTTTATATGGCTAAAATAAATTTAGCCATACTAGTGTGTGAAGTAGTATACAGTTGTGATTTTGAATTGCATTTCTCTAATTGAATATCTTTTCATGTTCTTATTGGCCATTTATTTTTTAAATATGTATTTTTTTAATTTTCAATTACATTTGATATATGGTATTATATTAGTTTCAGGTGTAGAACATAGTGATTAGACACTTATATAACTTACAAAGTGATCATCCTGATAAATCCAGTACCTGTCTGACACCATACGTAGTTATCACAATATGATTGACTGTATTCTCTATCCTACAATGTACATCCAATGACTATTTTTTTAAGTTGGCAATTTGCACATCTTAATCTTTTTTCTCTTTTATAATCAATCATCCCTCCAACTTTCTCTCTTCTGGCAAACATCAAAATGTTCTGTGTATCTATGAGGTTATTTTTCCTGCTAGTTCATTTATTTTGTTGTTTATGTTCTACATGTAAGTGAAGTAATATGGCATTTATCTTTCTCTGTCTGACTTATTTTTCTTAGCATAATATCCTCTAGCTGTATCCATATTGTTGCAAATGGAAAAATTTCATTCCTTTCTCTGGCTGAGTAATATTACATTGCATATATATATCATATCTTCTTTATCCATTCATCTATCAATGGAGAGTTAGGCTGTTTTCATATCTTGACTATTTAAAATAAAACTACAGTAAACATAATGATGCATATGTCTGTTAGGATAATGTTTGGGCTTTCTTTAGATAAGTATCCAAAAGAGGAATTGCTGGGTCATGTGGCAGTTTTACTTTTGATTTTGAAGAATCCCATATTGTTTCCATAGTGGCTGCATCACTTTACAATCCTGTCAATCACGCACATGGGTTCTCATTCCTCCACACTCTCACTAACATTTGTTGCTTTTTGTTTTATTGATTATAGAAATTTTGACAGTTGTGAGATGATATCTCATTGTGGTTTCAATTTATGGCTCCCTGAAGATTAGGGATGTTGAGTATATCTTCACATGTCTATTGGCCATCTAAATGTCCTCTTTGGAGAAATGTCAATACAGGTGCTCTGCCCATTTTGTTGTTATTGTTGTTAAATTGTATGAGTTTCTTATATATTTTATAGATTCATCATTGACAAATATCTCCTCCCATTCAGTAGGTTGCCTTTCCATTTTGTTGATGGTTACTCTCACTGTACAAAAGCTCTTTAGTTTGATGTGGTTCCATTTGTTAATTTTTTTCTTTTGTCTGAGGAGATATCCAAAAACATAACTAAGAGCAAGGTCAGAGAGTTTACTGCATATGTTTTCTTCTAGGAATTTTTTTTTATTTTGGATCTTGCATTTAAGTCTTTAATTCATTTTGAGTTTATTCTTGTATCTGATGTAAGACAGTGATCCAGTTTTATTCTTTTGCATGTGTCTGTCTAGTTTTACCAGCACCATTTATTGAAAAGACTGTCTTTACCTCATTGTGTATTCTTGCCTCTTTTGTCATAGATTACTTGATCATATAGGTGAGAATTTATTTCTGGGTTCTCTATTCTGTTCCATTGATCTATGTGTCTATTTTTATGCCAGTACCATGCTATTTTGATTAGTGGAGCCTTTTAGTATAGTTTGATATTATGCACCATGATATCTCCAACTTTGTAGTTTCATATGAATCTTAGGATCATTTATTCTAGTTCTGTGAAAAATGCCATTGGTATTTTGATATGCATCACATTGAATTTGTAGCGTGCTTTGGATAATATAAATAAATATTTTAATGATGTTAATTCTTCCATTTATTTATATTTTCTTCAGTTTCTTTCTTTAATGTTTTATAGTTTTACAAGTATAGGTGTTTTACTTTCTTAAATTTATTCCTATATTTTTATGCAATTGTAAGTAAAATTGCTTTCTTAATTTCTCCTTCTGATAGTTCATTATCCTATCTAATAAAAGAGTAACATGCAAATGTGACCATACCTTGGCTCCTGATTGGCTATGCTACCAGCCAATCAGGAGTGGGGTGTGTGACTGGGGCGTGGCTATGGCTTTCCTGGATGCCAGTGAACACTTCCCTTCAGGTACGCTTTGCTTCTTGCTGGCGGGGGCAGGGAACAAAGCAGGGACCATGCCTCTGCACAGGGTGTTTTTGAGGGCCTAGCGAGCCAGTGGGAGAGGCTCGGTCCTTGAGGCATCTGGGAAGGCTGGGCTAGAACACTACCATACTTTCAAAGAAAGTTGTTTCCCACTTAAATATCCTCTGATGAGTATCTTTAAAAAAGAAGTAAATATTCAGCCATTGTCACACCTTGAAAAGTTAAGGAAATTCCTTAATAACACCTAATATCCACTGTACGTTCAAATGTCTTTGTTTCAAAGATGCCTTTTACTGTTGGTTTGCCCCCTCTGGAGGCTGCCCAAGTCTTATTTCAGCCCTGATGTTGGGCTGCTTCCCCCGACCATAACTTCCCAATGCACTTCCAGCCAGAGTTAAAGGGGGCTTCTGTTTTTAAGGCATCACCATTTCCAGTGCCTGCCAGGCCTCTGTGAAAGCACTACTCCTTAGGTCCGAGGTGCTGGGAATTGAAGCAGAGAGGCTTTGAGGCCCAGCTCACCCAGAATGCTGGCTCTCATCACCCCCTCCCAATTATCCTGGCCCAGCCTTCTCTATGCATACCTGCTCACCGAGAGAGTGAGGTGGTCAAGGCAGCTGGATGGGAGGCCGGCAAGGGGTGTGGCCGCAGCACAGGGGAAGGGAGGCCTACACCCTCCCCCAATCCAGAGGGCCTTGACAGGAGACCACAGGCTATGCCCCCCCGCCCAGCAGGGCTTGACAGGGAACCTCAAGGTGTGCTTCCCGCCCTGGTGCTGGGCTAGGATACCTCAGGCTGCTCCCCCCACCCCAGTTCCAGGCTGGGGGACCTCAGGCCTTGCCTCCCACCGGTATGGCTTGACAGGGGACTACAGGCCACACTCCCAACCGGCACGGCTTGACAAGGGACCTCAAGGTGTGCTTCCCATCCTGTTGCTGGGTTAGGAGACCTCAGACTGTTCTCTCCACCCACCAGGGCTTGACAGAGGACCTCAAGCCACACCCCCACCCCAACACCAGGCTGGGGGACCTCAGACCATGCCCTCTGCCCCAGCACCTGGCCAGGGGTCCTGAGGCTGTGCCCCTCCTGCCTGGCTGGGCTTGACAGGGGACCTCAGGCTGTGCCCTCCACCCAGCGGGGCTTCACAGAGGACCTGAGCCTGTGCTCCTGTGCCAGTGAGGATTGACGGGGGACCTGAGGCTGTGCTTCCCTCCCGGTGCTGGGCTGGGGGACTTGAGGCTGTGCTCCTCTGCCTGGTAGGGCTTGATGGGGGACCTTAGGCCATGCCCCCTACCCAGCGGGGCTTGACAGGGGATCTCAGGTCGTGTCTCCCACCTGGTGGGACTTGATGGGGGACCTCAGGCCATGCCCCCCATCCTGGTGCTGGGCCAGGGGACCTGAAGACACACCTTGCCCTAGGTGGCTTGACAAGAGTTGGACTGGCGGGGTCTGAATCTACCCCAATGCAAGGGGGTGGGACAGCTGGGTCTGGGTCTCACATGATTTTGAGGCACAGGTGAGTGAGTGGGGACTTGACTGTGGGCCCCATGGTGCGCCCCAGACTCTGACAGGAGGAAGGTTTTCATATACATTTTACTAATTTTCTTTAGTCTCTGATACTTCATTATAGAGAAAGAGCAAATAGCAATATTAAATTATTTTCTCTAATTAATACCCTTTTAATGTGCACGAATTTCATGCACCGGGCTACTAGTTGGCATATAAAGTGTAACTAATTTATGAATAGTAATTTTGTATCCTGCTACTTTACTGAATTCATTCAGCAATTTTAATAGATGTTGGGTAGAGTCTTTATATTTATATAATATCAGGTCATCTTTAAATAATGGCAGTTTTACTTCTTCCTTTCCAATTTGGATGTCTTTTATTTCTTTTTCTAGTCTGATAGCTGTGGCTATAACTTCTGATACTATATTGAATAAAATTGAAAGGGGCATTCTTGCCTTATTTCTGATCTTAAGGAAAATGTTCTTATTTTCCTCAATGAGTATGATGTTAATTGTGGGTTTGCCATATATAGCCTCTATTGTGTTAAAAAGTGTAATATTTCCTTATAATTTTTTTCTGTAGTGTAGTCGTCACTCTTCTCTTTTATTTCTGACTTTGTTTCTCTCTCTCTCTCTCTCTCTCTCTCTCTCTCTCTCTCTCTCTCTCTCTCTCTGTGTGTGTGTGTGTGTGTGTGTGTGTGTGTGTGTGTGTGTGTGTGTGTTTGATGGGTCTGCTTAAAGTTTTATTAATTTTTTTTATCCTTTCAAAGTACCAGCTATTAGTTTCATTGAACTTTTGTATTTTTTAGACTATTTCATTTATTTCCACTCACTTTGGGCTTTGTGTGCCGTTCTTTTTCTAGTTTTTTAGGTGTAAGGATAGATTGTTTGAGATTTTTCTTTTTTCTTGATGCAGGCCTGAATCTCTATGAATTTTCTTCTTAGAACTATTTTGACAGTGTTTCATAGATTTTGGGGGTCATTGTGTGTTTATTTTCATTTGTCTCAAGGTATCTTTTGATTTTTTTCTCTTGATCTTGTTAACCCATTCATTTTTCAGTAGCATGTGTTTGTGTTTATTTCAGGTTTGTTTTTGTAATTGATTTCTAGTTTCATACCATTGTGATCAGAGAAGATTCTTGATTTGGTTTTAATCTTTTCAAGTTTTTTGAGACTTATTTATGGCCTAACATGTTGTCTATCTTGGAAAATGTTCCATGTGTACTTGGAAAGAATGTATATTCTGCTGTTTGGAGGTAAAATGTTCTAAGATAACAATTAAATTCATCTGGTCTAATGTCATTTAAGGCCACTGTTTCCTTGTTGATTTTCTGTTTGGATGATCTGTTCATTGATGTCAATAAGGTGTTAAATTTCCCTATTATGGCCCCGACCTGTTTTGCTCAGTGGATAGAGCATTGGCCTGTGGACTGAAGGGTTCCAGGTTCGATTCTGATTAAGGGCATGTTCCTTGGTTGTGGGCACATCCCCAGAATGGGATGTTCAGGAGGCAGCTGATCAATATTTCTAACTCTTTATTCCTTTCCCTTTCTCTCTGTAAAAAATCAATAAAATATATATTTTTAAAAATTTCCCTATTATGACTGTATAGTTGTCCATATCTCCCTTTATGTCCATCAATATTTGCTTTATGTATTTAAGTGTTTCTATCTTGGATCCATCTATGTTTACAAGGGCTATATCCTCTTATTAGATTGGTCCTTTCCTAATTATAAAATGTCTGTTTTTGTGTGTTTTATTATAGCTTTTGTTTTAAAATCTATTTTGTCTCACACAAGTATTGTTACCTCAGATTTCTTTTTCATTACACTTGCATGAAATATATTTTCTATCCTTTACTTTCAGTTTGTATGCAACTTTCAATCTGAAGTGGGTCTCTTGTACACAGTATATGTATACGTGTTGTTTTCTTATCCATTCTTATCTCTTTTGATTAGATCATTTAATCCATTTATATTTAAACTAATTATTGGTATGTATGTAGTTATAACAAGTTGTATGTGATTGGCTTTAAATATGCATTTTGTAACTGCTACTACTTCCATATCCCTCTTCACATCCTATTCCATCTACCTGGCAATTTTTTTGTTACGGAATTTATGCCTGCCTCTTCTCCATCCCCTTAACTTGTTTTAATGGACCACCAAAGCCTTCATGTCAAGACCCAACCTTCTGGAGACCTACCTCTGTGTCACTTCTCATCATCCCCACCTCTCCGACCACCTTGACCTCCCAGGATGCTGAACTATTTGTATGTAGCCTTCAATTCTGTTGCACAGGTTTTTGCTTTTTGCCTATATGAATGTCCTTTCTCTCTCTCCATACCCTACTCTTTAACAACACAATCCCCATTTGTCTTCCAAGGCTTAGCTCAGCTGTCACGTCCTCCATAAACTTTTCCTGGCCAGATTTCTCTCCTTACCTCTCCTCTGCTCCCACAGCACCCTAAACTTATTTCTGCAATAGCACTGACCACACCTGTACTGTAGTTCTCTGTTTTCCAGCTTATTCTCCATTAGACTGTGCTTTCTTTAAGGGAAGGACTCTAGGTCTTATTTATTAAGTTCTATCACAGTTTCTGACACATGGGAGATGGTTGATAAAGTTAGATGAATAAATGGAAGAATAAAACTAAATCCATACACTCTAGCATCAGGCACACTAACAGAGCACTACCTGATCACCCACTGCATACCCACCAGTGACCTGAATAAGGTGGAGTTACAAAAAGTGCACTTTCAAGCTGTAGCAGATTAAATCACTCCTGCCCACACCCTACTAAGCTGGCTTTATGGTCCATGGCTGCTTCAATCCAGAACTCTTCTTCAGTCTTCTTTAGCTTGCCACATGCACGTGAATCTGTCATGGCAATAGACTGGGTGAAGAACTGGAACTAGCTGGGCGCTTTCATGAGGGTCAGCCCAGCCTCATGTGACAAAATACTGCCTTATCCCGGCACATCTCCACTGCCTGCCACACAGCATGAACTGTGGCTCCTGGTGACAGAAAATGTGTCTCCCCAATAATCTAGTGTTTGAATGCCTTTGCTGAGAAGTAGCTTAATCCAGAAGCTTTTCCCACTCTCCTTTCTGCCCTGGGACCATGCTCTGAGATATAAAAGAAGCATTCACCCAGTAGTCCTTCCCTGCTTCACTCCACCTCACTCTGTAACCTCACCACCCCGGTAATCAGATCAGGACTCACTGGCTGAAAAAACAACGGCAGCCAAAACTGGACTCCTGTGACCCTACCACTGTGTAGAATTTTCTTACTCTTTGTACTGATTTTCTAGTTGATTCTCTTAGGTAATATCTCAGTCTCTTTGAAAAGCATCTCCCCTCCTGCTACCTGCTTGCTTCTTCCAGAGTCAGCCTGGACAGACAGCAAGGCATCAAAACAGCCTTGCTGCCAAAGTCTTCATCCATCGGCCTAGACCAAGGCCTGGAATATGGAAAATGTGAATCAGCAAATGCTATTGACCTTACCTATATTAAAAATTACGCGAGACACTTTTTAAAATGCTAGTGATGGTTCAGGCTAATAGTTCTTGGCTGGAGAGATAGAATAAAAATGAATAATATTATATGTTATTAACTATTTATTGAGCCCCAGTAGGAAAGACTCCTTACATACATACTTCCACTGTAATTCTTAGCCACTCTAATTAGAAGCCATATCATATCCAGTGGAGCTTATTTATCATGGTCATATATCCAGGATACTGAACCAATCAAAAGTGTTGTGATATCTCTTCCCACCCCCACCCCAGTCTTGCTTTTGAAGCACTCGGTAATGTGGTTATACTGTTCCTACCCAGACTTATTCCTCATTATTCTGCCAAGGCTTCACAAGTTCATGAAAAGACTAGTTCCTTGCCATGCTCAAGCTGCTCCCTAACCTCCAGAAATGCTCTCCTCTCCCTCCACTGCCCTGCTCTCATCTGTGATTTCTGGCCCATTTCAAGGCTCACAGCCCCCTGCACAAGCCTTTTCCTGCAACTCAAGGTATTTGATATTGAAAGGAAAGCAGCTTGCTTCACTCCATGCACTCTTTTATTTCAGAAACACACAGCTTCACCTATAGCAGGTGCTGGTGAGCTTCCTGGTGGACAAAATAGCAATGTCATGGTCAATAGGTCAGTGTCAGCATAGTCTAGTTGCCCTATGGGCATATGCCGATTGGCAAGAATGGGTAGGGAGGGTGTGGGGAATGAGCCTACAACCAAAAGTGAATACTGGCAGAGTCTGCCTTTCTTATGGGATAGCTATGGAAGTGAGGTCCCATCCTTCTCCCCACATGGACAGAGCGCCGGGAGAGGTCACCAGCAAAGTCATTGTTCTATCTCATTATCAATTCAGTCCTGGTAGAAACCCTTGGCAGGGCCCTTAATTTCTTGTGTTAAAACAACAAATGAGGTGACCCCAGTACAATCTCTAATAGGTAGCATGGGTCAACAATTACTCATTTATACTAGTGCTTTTTGCACGTCGAGCTGAGATGAAAATTTGTTCTCTTCCTGGCAAGAGCTATAAATTAGTTTTATGCTACTGTTAAACCCAGAGGCAAAAAATGGGGGAAGGTATTGGGAGTGGGGGAGGATCAGCATTAAGGCCTGACTGCTTCCAGCCTCAAAGGTACTTCTTGTTCCACATGCATCAGGAGGAGGGGGCAACAGAAGACAATGAAATTGGGCCACAAAAGAAATTGATGCAGAGACTCCAAGATGAGACAATTAACTCTTTGAGGATATGATCTGCATCTTATTTTTCTTTCCATCTACACTATCTGGCAGGATTGCCAGATAAACTTACTAATAAATTATCAGATACATACAGCAATTGTGTCTCTTAACAAGATTGAAATTAAACCAATTATGCCACATCCATGTAAGTTCTCCAAGACTAAAGGAGCCAGGAAAAACAGCGATGTTAACCTCCACTTTTTCACGTGTATTGTTCTGTAAGTTATTAAGTGGGGAAAAAAACAGTATATAAAACTATATATATATATTATATATAGGTATTTATGGTCAAAAGGCACTGAAAAAAGCACACACCAAAATGTTAATAGTGCCACTGTCAGAATAGTGGCATTCTTTGTTTTCTTTATATTATGCAGAATTTTCTTAAAAAATTGTGATCAGAATACATTTCCTTCTAATCAGAAAAAAAAATGTTTTAAATTTTTTTACATCATTGGCTCACAGTTATCTGTGCTAGAAATAAAGTACAGTGATGTAGATCATCTAGAATCTGGGGTAAATCACCCATGCCTGACTTTGGGACATGCCACATACATTTTTTCCCAGAAGACTTATCTTCCTAATTATGCTTTGCTCTATACTTAATATTAGCATTAGTTCTAAGTCCCTGAGCTCCCTTGCCAGCTAATGAGCTGAACTGAATAGCAGGGGAAAGTAAGTTTGGAATGAAATGAAGTATGAACTGCAGATAATCCACAGGTAGATCATTGAGCTCTGGCTGCAAACATGGGGGAGGGCAGGCAGGAAGCTCTGGTGGCTCAGTTCCTGTGTTCTAAAGCAAGCTCCTAAGGATCAAAACATAGCATCTTGGAAAAGACCTTCATCCCTTCTTGCACCCTAGTTTCCCTGCGTGCAACTGCAAGTGGTAATAGTCTCTACCTCCTGGAGCCTGAAGGATTCTATGAGATGATGCATGGAATGTACTTGTCAGTTAGGACAATTGTGTTCATGCCCTTCCACGATTTGGATTCACATAATACTTTCTTCCAGACTGTTTGAAACACATTTGACCTCTTCCTCATATCCGCTAGGACTGTGGTCAGCAAACTGCGGCTCACAAGCCACATGCGGCTCTTTGGTCCCTTGAGTGTGGCTCTTCCACAAAATACCATGGCCTGGGAGAATCTATTTTGAAGAAGTGGCATTAGAAGAAGTTTAAGTTTAAAAAATTTGGCTCTCAAAAGAGATTTCAATCATTGTACTGTTAATATTTGGCTCTGTTGACTAATGAGTTTGCCAACCACTGTCCTAGGAGAGGAGCAGGAACCATCATTCTCATTTCACAATCATGGAAACCAACGCCTGGAAAAGTAAAACAGATTGCCCTTGGTTTTGTAAGGTGTGTAAGTTCTGTGACCACATCTCAGTTCTTCATGAATCTTCATTGTGTCTGTCCCACCCCCTTCCCCACGACCCGCAGTGGGATTCGACTACCTATACCTCTGTTTATTTTCTTAGTTCAGGAAATGAGAATTT
This sequence comes from Antrozous pallidus, assembly GCA_027563665.1. Taxonomy (NCBI): domain Eukaryota; kingdom Metazoa; phylum Chordata; class Mammalia; order Chiroptera; family Vespertilionidae; genus Antrozous; species Antrozous pallidus. The sequence continues at coordinate 10,706,294 of CM050519.1, forward strand.
TAACCTGAAGCCTCTACATAGAGACTTGTGAAGATTAGCAGGGGAGTTACTGTTAAGTGCTTGGCCAAGATCAAATGCAATGGAAGTGCCAAGTTCCAGTCATGGGGATAAATTGGAGAGACTTTGTTCATTCTGAGTCCTTGCCATGAGGCTGGTGCATTAGCAGGGCTGGGATTGAGGAGCTGTGGAATGGGAGAAGATATGAGAGGAGGATAAAGTCCTTCCAAACTCCCCTTCCTTTACAGGTAATTTATACAGAAATCAGACCCTTAAAGGGTCTAGTCCCTTCGTCACCTCCTGTCAAGGCACCTTCCTTCTCCTTCCTCTCCTCCTGTTGGGATTGACATTCAGAGAAGAAAAACAGGAAGGGCAGGAGTCTGTACTCGGGCCTCTGTAAGACGCTGGTCAGGATACCACCCTGATCATTCTCCTGCAAATCCCTCCCAGACCCCTGAGAGCATTTTCTGCCCCTGCTGGAATGTCAGGTCTGTGATGACTGGGACCATGTTTGCCTTGTTCACTCTTTAAGCCCCAGCATCGACTATAATAACTGCTCAATGTGTATTTGTTAAATTAATGAGTGAGTGAATGAGTGAACGGATTTACTATGTAACAGCAGAATGGTACCAAAGAGGGTGATTTTTGTTTGTTTATGTATTGTTACTACTTAAAACTAAGAAGACGAAGCTACTTCTAAATTCTGAATTTGAAAACTGAATTAAACTAAATAGTACGAGATTACATACACTGAGCCAAACTGGCTAGGGCTTTAATTAATAAATTCTCCAGTTTCTAAACTAAATAGTAAGAAATTACAGAAAGTGGAAATTTATTACTTAAAGCTAAGCACTTGCCCTAGCCAATTTGGCTCAATAGTTGGAGTATCTGCCCTCTAAATGAAGGGTCTTGGTTTTAATTCTGGTCAAGGTCATGTACCTTAGTTGCAGGTTCCATCCTTGCCCTGTTTGGGGCCCACGTGGGAGCCAACCAATCGATGTATCTCTCTCACATCAATGTTTCTCTCTCTGTCTTTCCTCTTCTACGCTCTCTAAAAGTCCTCAGGTGAGAATTAACAAAAAGAAATAATTAAAAGTAAACTAAGCTCTCTTCTTTAAAAAGATGAATTTAAATACTGTGCAGGGGTGGGGAGGAAGATAAAACAATCCCCATTGTGTATTTAAAATTCTCTCAGAGCATGCTTCCCCCACCCCTCCTGCGAGGTTGGTCTGTGTTCAAATCTCTTCCTGGGCATGAGGACTCCATACAACTGACAAGCTGGTATCTTGCAGAATGGGATAGCCCTCTGTTATGAAAGGACTTTGAAACCTACAGTATAGAGGCTATAAAAAGAATCAAAGAGGTAAAAGAGATGCTTGAAGTCATTAAGAATCATATATTTTGATTCCAAAGGGATATATAGGAGGAGGTAAGTGGGTGGGGAATATCTATTGAGCCCCTTGATCCTAAAAATGTGGTCTATGAACGAGCAGCTTGGACATCTCAGGAGCTGGGTTAGGGACACAGAGTCACGGCCTCAGCCTAGACCTGTTGAATCAGTCTGCCTGTTCACAAGATGTCCAGGTAATGCGTGAGCACACTGCCATGGCTGAGTCTCCCAGGCCCAGCCTTCTCTCAGTGGAGAAGAGCAAAAAGAGTTTTTCTGCTTGTGAAATTCCAAGGTCACAATAGGAGAGAGACTTACGCAAGTGCAGGGCATAAAATCCAGTGCTTTAGATCAGCTGAAACTTTACATGTGTCTTCTCTCCTACAACACTACTAGAGCACGGGAAGAGCAGGGAGAGGAAGCAAGACCAGCCCCTGCTGCCATCCCAGAAGTGACCCAAGTTGCAGGCATTGTGTGGGCTCAACCATTTTGGCCTGCAGACAGCTGAGCCTGGGACATTAATCTCCTTCTCCTTGGGCCAGTTTGAGATGATTGTGGAAAGTGAGCATTCTCCAATGGGGGAAATGTGAATACAAGAGGACCAGGTAGAAACGTAGCCGTGGTGAATTCTGGAAAGAAATACAATCATTGACACAATTTCAATTGCCTTGAAGTACATTGTGCTAATTATCTTAGCACACACTAATAAACGTGTTCCTTAGAGACACACAGTGGCTGTAATAACTTAAAGATGAATATTGGATGAATGAGTTATTAGGGACTGGCTAGACTGCTAACCTCCCAAGCCCAAGGGGTAGCAATTCTCCTGCCTTTCTATATCTCCCCTCACCCCCCCTAAGCCTATGATTTTTATTAAATATGTACCCAGTGACTGGGAAAGCTTTGGAGTCAATAAAACACCTGCCCCCACCTCACTTATGGGGATTTATTGAGAGCTGTCAGCAGCTTTTCACAGTGGGGCTGTAGAGAAAGAAGGAGCTATTTATTCAGCCAGACATGCACCAAAGTCAGGGGTTAGTCTCCTCTAACCCCTTCGCATGCTGCGGAACTAGCATCAGCCCATAGTCCCTAATCTAGTCTCAGAAGGGAGCCTTCTGCCTCTAGAACCCAGGGGCTAGGCCTGCACCTTTCCAGGCATAGCTGTGATACCTTTGCTGCCTTTCATCTGGTTTTCAGGCCCAGCGTCTCCCCAGGGAATGTCAGCCACAGCCCCTTCTAAACCCATGTGACTCACTCTCCCTGGGTACCCAAGACTTGTCCCTGTTGTGATTCTCATTCCCAGCCTCCAGTGCCCATAGTTATTGGCATCTCAGAAACTAGATCACTAGGCGGTCAAATGAGCACATGTGGAAAAGAAAGAAAAGGCTTTCTAGTGTTCGTAAGTCTCATACAATATGCCCATTTAATAGTGATCTGCAGGCAATAGCCACACCACAAACACTTCCTCTTTCTTACTTTCTTTTTTGTATAGAGCATGCAGTAAAGAGCACAGAGCTTTAGTGTATTGTTCCATGGATATACATATCTGTATCTATATCTATATCTATATCTATATCTATATCTATATCTATACATGTCTATATCTATATATGTAGCCAACCAGCTAAATCAAGAGTTAAAATATTTCTGGTCCACCAGAGACTCCATCTTGTCCCTTCCCAGTCAATATGCCCCACACACAGATAACCACTGTGCAAACATCTTCATCATTGCATGTTTTTGAATTTCATAAAAATAGAATTATTAAAGAAGTTTTCTTCTGTGTCTAGCTTTTCTTATTAAACATGTTTTCTGAAAGTTATCCATGTGGCTATGTGCAGTAGTAGTTCATTCTCTTGTTATAGGTGTGTAGCATTTCATTGTGTGACTATACCATAAAGTATCCATCTGAAGAATATTTTGGTGTTTTTCCCATTTTTGGTTATTATGAGCCTAATCCTTCTATAAATATTCATGTATGTGGTTTTTCTTAATTTCAAAATGCCCATTTTGTCAGGTGTTGAATGTAACTATAAAAAGTCTGAGATTTCATTCTATTTGCAAGCTCACCTCAGTTTCATGGATGATAGTGGATGACATGAGGCTCCTGGGTCAAAGATGAAGGGCAGTTTGTTACCTACAGCAATAGCAGCAGCCAGAGTGTTTGCATTTTTGCAGTTATTCCTTGGGACCCAATTCACATAGGATATTACAAATAGAGCTGGATGATGCCTGCACATACAATAAGTTGCATTCAGCAGGCCCATAGTTCCAGCAGTCAGAGGCTATGAGAAAACCACTAGGTCAGAGTTGGGGGGAGAAGGAATGGGAATAGTCACATCAACATTACCATGGGATATATACTTTACTCAGGTCCTCTAAGATAGAAAAATTTAAGTCCCAGAGGAATTTATTCATTCATTCCATATAAAAGATTTATTGAGCTTTTCATGGTACCAGACATAGCCAAGAAACTTACATTGCAGTAGGAAAGATAGTACACAGAATAATATATGTATTATTCAGTAGTCCCCCCCTTATCTGTGGTTTCACTCTCTACAGTTTCAGTTACCCAGGGTCAACCACAGTCTGAAATTATTAAGTGGAAAATTCCAGATATTTTGAGAGAGGTAGAAAAAGACCATATTCACATAACTTTTATTACAATATAGTATTATGGCCAGGGCCAGAGTATGTTATTGTTGTTAATCTCTTACTGTGCCTAATTTCTAAGTTAAACTCTGCCATAGGTATATATGTACAATCAGACCTCAGTTCTTAAACATCTCTCATCTCAACCAAATTGTTCATGGAAAAATGTCTCTATTTTCAAACAGAACTTTGGTTCTCGACTAAACCACCCTGTCATGTTGATACCTGTATGATCAGTCATATGTCTCTCAGGTGACAAACAAAAGAGAAATTGTGGAAGTATAAGTCAGTTTATTGCTAAACCTCTTGTTAACATCTCAGGAAATTGTTCTGTGAATATTTTCATGTCTTTTTGCTTTTGTTGCTGCTTATTATTATTAAACTAGGGGCCCAGTGCACAGATTTGTGCACCATTGGGGTCCCTCGCCTGGCAGTCTGACATCCCCCAAGGGTTCCCGGAGTGCAAGAGGGCACTCTGCAAAGTTGCTGTTGCTCAGCAGCTCCTGCATTGAGCATCTGCCTTCTGGTGATCAGTGTGCATCATAGCTACCGGGTGGTCAGCCAGTTGGCCAGTTGGCCTGTCAGCTGGTTGGCCTGTCGCTTAGGCTTATATATATATAGATATGTACAATAAGTCACCATGGGTCCTAAGAAGGTTAGTGATAACAGCAAAGTGAAAAGAAAAGTTGTGAGACTGATGATAGAGCTTAGAAACAAAATAATTGCAAAGTATGATAGAGGTGTTCACATATCTGATATAGATAGCAAGTATGGCATGGCAAAATTGACAATTAACACAATTTTAAAACATAAAGAGGCCATCAAGAGTGCTGATGCTGCTAAGGGTGTGAAAGTGTTCACAAAATAATGATTACAGGTAATTGAGAAAGGTTAAAATAGGGAATCATTTGAGGGTCTGGAACAGATTAATTCAATTTACATTATTTCTAATGGGAAAAAATTATTTGTTTTTTTAACAAATCACTTCTCAAGCAGCCATCTGGAATGAATTAAGTTAGAGAATGGAGGTTCCACTGGTATAAAAAACAATTTATATATATATATATAAAGGCAGTGACTGTGACGACCGAAACGACTGGTCACAGTGTGGTGCTAGCATAGATGCACAGACACAGGTAAAGTCTACGCACAAACTAAGATGAAAAGACAAATGCTTGCCTCCACAGAGCTCACACTATAATAAGGTTAGGTCAGGGATAAGAATTCAAAATTGCCACCAGCACAGATCTGAGGTGCCACTTCTCATAGCCGCCAGAGTAGTAGTCCACCTGGTAGTGGACTGGGAGCATGACTGAAGGGTTGGCACCAACATGAAGGTGGGGCCATTCTGGATTTCCCAGAGTAGCCAATGGCTGCCTAGGAGGCAGAGTTTTTGATACTGACTGGCATAGAAACCAACCAATCAGAACCTAATCTGGATGAATGGTGAAGGCAGAACCTAAGGTGGGGGCTGAGGAGGGGTTTTAAAAACAACAGCTGTTTGGTGTAAGGTGTAAGAAAATGATTCAATTTTTTAATAAGCAGTTTGGCAGTATAGTGCATATGGCTGGCTATCAGTCCAGATATAGGGGTTATATATTTTTGTTTGCCAAGAGCATCTCCTCCTACTGAAAAAAGGCTCCCTCCCCTGATTTAAGCAATCCTATCCTATGTATTCTATCTATACTAATAAAAAGGTAATATGCTAATTAGGCCAGGTTGACCAGCCAACTTCTGAACTTCCAACTTCCTTCCGGACAAAGCCATGGTGGTGGGGGTGGAGGCAGAGGCAGTTAGGGGTGATCAGACCAGCAGGGGAGAGTAGTTAGAGGCAAGATCAGGCCTACCGGGGAACACAGTTGGGGCTGAACTGGCCTGCAGGGGAGGGCAGTTGGGGGCAACCAGGCTAGCAGGGGAGGGAAGCTGGGGGCATTAGGCAGGCAGGCAGGTGAGTGGTTAGGAGCCAGTGGTCCTGGATTCCAAGAGGGATGTCAGGCTAAACCAGCAGTCGGACATCCCCCAAGGGATCCCAGATTAGAGAGGGTGTGGGCCAGGCTGAGGGACACCCCCTCCCATGCACGAATTTTGTGCACCGAGCCTCTGGTCTATATATATATATAAAAGCCTATGTGACTGTTACAACCAAACAACTGGAATGACCAGAACAACCAGTTGACCAGTCACTATGATGATGCTCAATACAGGAACTACCCCTGCTGATCAGTGCGCTCCCACAGCCAACCCCTTCCCCCCCACCCCCCCGCAGGCCAACCTCCTGCAGTCCCTCCCTCTGGCCTTCAGGCCTCGATCACCCAATCAGGGTTGTGCCTGGGCTGGGATGGGGAACGGGGGGTGGGGGGGCAGCTCCCTTCTCGGGGCCAGTGGCCAATCTCCCATGATACCTCCCCCAGATGCCCCCAGCTGGCAGGCCCCAATTGATCTGCAACCTGCCCATTATGGTAGTGGTGAGGAAAGGAGGAGGTGGGGAGGTGGGGAACCACTCAGTGGCAGGGTGCCAGCAGTGGCATCAGCATCCAGTGTCTGTTCCTTCCGCACCTGGCTTGGTAACCGTCGCCTTCTCTCCTGACCCCACCAGGGCCTTCAGGCCCCAATCAGCTCGGCCCCTATTGGCCTGGCCCTGATTGGCTCTGATCGGCCCTGATTGACAGCCAGGCCTAGGAACCCCACCCATGCAGGAATTCCATGCACTGAGCCTCTAGTACCATATATATGGTTCAGTACTAACTGTGGTTTCAGGCATCCATTGGGATTCTTGGAATACATCCCTGATAGGTAATAAAGAAGGACTAACTTTAGTACTGATAGATGCTATGAAGTGAAACAAAACAGGGCAAAGGGTTTGGCAGGCTTTGTTTTTTTAATAGGTAAGTAAAGGACAGATTGAAGGTAATTCAGGGCAAAGACATCAACAGAGTGTGAGAAGGAGTCATGTGGGTACCTGTTAGTGTTTTAAGCAGAGGGAACTGACAATGCAAAGATCCATTGCAGGTGTGAACAGTGTGTTCAAAGAATAGCAAGTGGTCAATATGCTTAGAGCAGAACGAGTGAAGGAGTGTGGGTGAAAAGAACAGGAGGCCAGAGAATTAGCCAGGGGTCAGAGTATGTGGGTTCTTAATGGCCATAATATAGCATTTGGGTTTCATTCTGAATGTGATGAAAAACCATTAAAATATTTAGTAAGAAAAGGCAAAAATGGACACAGGAAGACTCATGTATTAGTTTCTTAGGGCTGCCATATAAATTACCACAAACTTGGTGCCTTGAAATAACAGAAATTTATTCTCACACAGCTCTAGAGGCCAAAATCCCAAAATTGAGGTGTTGGCATGTGCAATATGACTTGTTCTCGTTCTTTTTCTGGTGGCTCCTGGCATTACATGGCTTATGGCCATATCATTCCAATTTCTACCACTGTCTTCACACAGTCTTTTCCTCTGTGTCTGTGTCTTCTCCTCTTCTGTCTCTTTAGAGTGTAGGGCCGATCAGGAGGCTACCAAAGTAGTCAAGAACAGTGATGGCAATGACTTGCTCTTGGGTCACAGTCAGATGCTAAGAAGTGGTTAGATTGTGTTGTGGTGACAAGTCAATAGGAAGGAGTCAATTTACTCAGCCTGTCCACAATATTTTTTGGGTACCTACCATGTTTCAAGTACTGCTGACACTAGGGATATGGGGGAAAGAAAAAGATGTGATGCTCACTCACGTGGGGCTCAGATCATGATCCAGCAGAAAAACTAGACATTGAATAAGTGTGTTGCATATCCTATCAAATAAAAGAGTAATACGCAAATTTGACCATACCTTCGCCACACCCACCAGCCAATCAGGAGCAGATTATGCAAATAAACCCCAACCAAGATGGCTGCCACCACTGAGAGCAAGAGGGAGGCTTGGGTTTCCCTGGCAACAGAGAAAGCCAAGCTTTCCAACTGCCATTGCTGGCCTAGGCCTCCACTCTAGGCTACGAAGTTTCAAACAGAAATAGCTGCCGCCACGGGAGCGAGCAGAAGGCTTGACTCCCCTCTAGGCTACAAAGTGTCAATTGTAGACATAGATTAATTCCAGATACCAGGGCCTCCTCTTGGGTCACTGGGGCACATGACTGGCCTGCAAACCTCCATAGGCCCCTTGCTCAGGCTGCCCCTCAACCCAAGGGAATCCCCACCCTGATCTGGGACACTCTTCAGGGCAAACCAGCTGGTCCCCACCCACGCACCAGGCCTCTATCCTATTTAATAAAAGAGTAATTTGCAGATTGACTATCACTCCAACACACAAGAGGGCTGCCCCAATATGGTCAAAGATCCTGCCTCCATGTAGACACAGGATGGCCCCCACAAGATGGCCAGCAGGGGAGGGACATTGGGATGTTCCAGGCCCTGCAAGGGAGGGCAGTTGTGGGTGACCGGGCCAGCCAGGGAGGGGAGTTGGGAGGGACCAGGTCTGCAGGGGAGGGCAGTTAGGGATGATCAAGCCTGCAGGGGAGGGCAGTTAGGGGTGACCAGGCTGTCAGAGGAGGGAAGTTGGGGGCAAACAGGCTGGCAGGGGAGCAGTTAGACATCAATTAGGCTGGAAGGGTAGTGGTTAGGGGGTGATCAGGCTGGCAGGCAGAAGCAGTTAGGGGCAATCAGGGAGGCAAGCAGGTGAGTAGTTTGGAGCCAGTGGTCCTGGATTGTGAGAAGGATGTCTGACTGCCCGTTTAGGCCCGATCCTGCCAGGATCGGGCCTAAACGGGCAGTCAGACATCCCTTGAGGGGTCCCAGATTGGAGAGGGTGCAGGCTGTGCTAAGGGACATCCCACCCCACCCCCATACACGAATTTCGTGCACCGGGCCTCTAGTTATGAAATAAACATGTAACAGACATATCTGACCTAGTCAGAGTGAGACACAGAGACTAGCTTGATTTATAAGATGACCAGCTTGATCAGGAGGCATTTCAGACCAGAGGACCAGCATCTCTGTAGACATCTGTATGGATACATCATTAAGTATGTTACACATGGACCCTGTTTTTAAAAAGTTTTGTCCACCAAAATTTTTATTTTCTCTTTTATTAGTAATAATCATTTCTCTCTTTTCTAATTAATTAATGCCTATATGGCCCAATATCTCCTTGTTCAATTCACATAATTTTGATCAGCAGTAAAGAAACTGTGTATGCAGTGATATATCAGAGCCAAGATTTCGATACCCTTAGAGATGACATGAGAGCAGCATAAGTCCTTGACTCAGTGGACAGATACAGCAGTACTTAGGGAATAAGCTTCACGGCCCATTCCTAGAGTAAAGAATCTCTCTGAAATAGTTTAACCAATCTTCATAGCTTGAAAACTATGAATTTCATCAAAGCGAAATTTCTAACACCTATTGTGCTGATTAAGAGACTACTGGTTGCACTCTGTGCAAAAGAAAACAAAACATAAAAAACCTGGATGGGAGGGTGATCTGCATACAACATTTGTCACCCCATTGGCTGCCAGGGCTGATTCCACTGATAAGGCTGGCTAAGCCAGTGTCCATTTCCTCCCTCACCACTCAGCTCCATGTGCGTCCCTACTCAAGATGTGGAAGAGGACTGACTACCTTCCCACTAGAAGAGAGAACCATTTTTGGTCAAGGGTATGAGTAACTGCACTCCCCTGATAGAACCTCCAAACAAGCTCTCAATATAAGAGATGTAGGTGTTTCATGTGGCAGTTTGCCTTTCTCATGAAACAAAGACACCAACCTAATTTCCCCAATGAAAACCTCTTCAGTAATGTTAATTAGCAGCATCTGATGTAGATCAGAAATATGGATGCTAATTCAGGCAATCGTCATTGTTATCTCTGGAATGTGGCCTTTCTAATCAAATAGGTGATCACCTCAAAGTGTGAATTCCTGATTAGGGAATTGATAATCCCTACAGTGTATGTTTAAAATGTACAGATTTATATCACATTCTCTCCTCTAAAGTAGTTTCAATAAAATTATAGATATCATCTTGCTGTCCATATGAAGACCTCATCCATCTGTGAACCAAGTATAACTAAGTTTGAGAGAAAGAAATGCAAGATACACTTTCTAATGAGGATATTCTTTTATCCCAGGTGATTAAAGCCATTGTTTTCTATCTCACCTTATCTTGTTTCTTAACTATCTGGAATCATTCCTCCTGGGTTTTGTGGGCACACATACAATCATGTTAGGTTTTGAGAAAGAGAGGTGAGGACCTATCCACTGTTGCCCATTTCAGGAAAGTGGAGTGAGCAGTACTCGGCCTTCAGCCTTAGCTGTCCTTCCCAGAAACGTTGAAGATTTTTCTAACACTATAAAGTGGAGCCTGAGAGCAGTTACAATTATTCTCTCTTCTCAGTCGACCTGATTCTCAATTTGGTTCAGGCCTTGACTTTATCCCACTTCTCAGCCCTGAAATGGTACCCCACATACTTGCTTTTCCTCTCTGCGTGTAAAATGCATCGCTGCCTTTCCTCTTCCTCCCAGCACTGAAAACCCCAGTTAATTAACTCTCACAAATAAGGCCCACGCAAACTCAGAGCAAATGTCCTTCGTTTGACATTGGGTACAAATTCCTCCTTCAGCTGGAATGCATTAACATGACCATGTTCCTGGAAACAAGTGGAAGGGCAAAGCTGTCCACTAAATACTGGGAGCAGATGCTGGAGGAAAGGCCACGTGATTTTCCAGGGCGGGTTTTGCCTTTGGACGCCAGGATTTGGAGAGAGAGCCATTACCAATCATGGGAGTGTGGCTGATCAAATTAAGGAAGTGTTTTTAAATTCAATTACACCCTCAGTGGAAATGGTCTCACTAATGCTTGGGGAAAGAATTATATGCAGTCCATAAAGCCTAACATTTTTAAACCCAATTTTGCACAATGTTCTAAAGGTTAATTCAAGATCTTTCTTCCAAATGGGAAGGAAGGCATCTGTGGACTGACTGGGGTTGATCAGCCTGTACGAGTTCATTAGTTTTAATTAGCGTAATAACTGATGTTGCACTAACAGTTTAGTGAAGGAAAGTAATTACTCACACATCCACTTGTATTAGATGGAAAGATTAGAATTCACTTTCCAAAATGATTAGCATTTTGCCAATTAAAAGAATTCCTTCTCCCTACCAGCAGCCCTGTGACCTCGCTCACACAAAGATCATTTAAATGAAATGTATTTAGCATCAGAAAATGGAGCAGGAAGAAATGAAGAATAAGGCTGTTTTTATTCTTAGCATCATCCTGGGGCACAGCAAGCACTGGGTTCTCCGTGAGTTTATAATGTCTCACAGTCATGGACTTCTGTCACTTTATATTATACCTCGGTGCTCTGTTACCCGGCAGCAATTAAAAAATGAAAAGGCTACTGGAAGTTGAGGCCTAACAGAAGCAATGGGACAGCCTCGGTGCAGTGCCCTTTGCCAGGGTCCAATGATTGAACCAGTGTGGGGATTTGGTGGCTGGCCCCATCCTGAGCACCAGCTTACAGCAGGCCCTGCTGGGGCTGCATTCAGGAGCTCCCTAAAGCATGAAGTTACATCTCTTGGGCCCTCCTACTGACTTCTACCAGGACTGGGTGCCACTTTGGTGCCTCAGCTCAGGTTACAATTCTTGGGCAAAATAGTCTGACTGCTCTCCGGCACCATGGCCCAGCTCCTCTCCATCCCACCAGGCCCTCCATCTACTAATTACATGGAACTGTCTTTTCTTAACTATCCCATGTTCTTTTAAACCCGGCTCTTTCTAACCTTCATCTTGTCAGCAGACCCTTTGCCTGTTCTGTTAGAGCACTCATCACTCATGCTTTGCCCAGTGTAAATGTCACTTTGCACTGACTAGAATAGCTACCTCTCCTCTTTGCAGTCAGAGCCCCCACTGCATCCTGAATTTTTGTATTCTATCCTATGATATATAATTACATTGAGCTACTGGGGCAGGAACAAGCATATTATTCTGCTCAGCATTCTCAGCCTTTTGCAAATGGTAAGTGGTGTATACATGTTTGTCGAGTGGCCAAGTGAATTGTAGATAGGAATTCTGCCCCTCCCACCTCCTCCCTCAACCTCATCGAATCTCAGCCTAGAAGGGCCAACTTGGTCAGATCAGCAAACATCACAGAGGAAGGAATGGATACATTTGCATAACAGGTGGGCATTCCCTCTTCAACTGAGCACCTCACCCACTACCACTTCCAAAGGAAGCCGACCCTTACTGAGGGCATCTCTGGGCTCTGCTTGGGTTCGGCCAAAGGGAAACCCTGGCAAGAATTTGGAGGCTGGGAAGAAAGGGAGATCTAGGTATTTCTTTCCCACTCCTTCTTTCTTTGATTTCACATCTCAAAGGTTAGCTACACAGAACAGAATGGAGAAGATGGAAAAGGAATCTGGAAAAGGACATGTTGAAAATAATTCACCCAGAGATTGTTTCTGAGATGGGCATTTCAGAATGTTTGTCCTCATGGCTCCGCTTTGGGAGAGGAGGCCTCGGGCCCAGTGCACTGTTGGGGTCTCCAGACCCCCATGTTGGCCTGTTCCCAGCCCAGAATACTGCTTAGGGGCAAAGATCAGCTCACCAGGACAGATACAAGTAGGCATGGATTGAAGCAGAAGGCCGCGGAGTCTTTACCCAAAAGCACTTCTATTTGGAAATACTCTCTTGATATAATACTCAATGTGCTTTGAAAGCTGTTTGATAGGCATTATTTCATTTGATTTCTTAAGTCACGCTTTGAGATAAATATTTTGCTGATGGGGAAACTGACTTAGTCAACACTGCTGGACAAGTAAACTGTGAAAAAAAAAACACAACAACAACAACCAGAGTCTACTTATATTCAGGCTGTGATCTTCCTGGTCTATGATCTATATCACCTTTAACTGATCTGGGCTCCATTCCCAGCTGCACCCCTTATAAACTGTGTGACCTTGGTCATGTGACTCAACCTCTCTGTATATCATTTTCTTCATCAATAAGACAAACACAATATGTTTCTTTCCTGATTGTTGGAAAGACTAAGTGTGAGCTTTAGCCAGTCTGGCTCAGTGAACAGAGCATTGGTCTGCATACTGAAGGGTCCCAGGTTCAATTCCAATCAAGGGCCTGTACCTTGGTTGTGGGCACATCTCTGCTGGGGGATGTGCAGGAGGCTGCTGATCGATGTTTCTAACTCTCTATCCCTCTCCCTTCCTCTCTGTAAAAACATCAATAACATATATATGTATGTATAACAAGACTAAGTGTGAGAGAAGGGCCTCTCAGAGGCTGGGAGAAGAGGCTGCATTTGGGGCTTTCCATGGGAAGCCAAGACCAGACCTTCTGCGGGGCCTGAGACGGGCGGAAGGACCTGGGAGGGACCCTCACACCTGGCTAATGGGGTTTGTGATCCCTGCGCTTGTGCAATCACAACCAATAGGAGGAATCTCTGACCCCCACCTCACCCACTGACTAAATGGAACATGCCACCAGCAGGCAGGTGGGAACTAAGCTAGATTTTTATTTATTTTTATTATTTTATTTTTTATTACAGTTTACATTCAATACTGTTTTATATTAGTATTAGATGTACAACACAGTAGATAGACATTCATATAGGTCACCAATGTTCAACTGGCGTGTCACAAGAATTTTTAAACCATGCAATACCTGACTATTTAGTCAGGGACACTGACTTCATTTTCCTTATATTGTCAAATTTTTAAAAAATGAAAATAGCCAACAGAACACTAGCCATCCAGTATGAATAAATAAAAATCATATCTATTTTTTTTGTTAGGTCAGCAAAAATATATGTTTTGGTGTGCTGCAGAATTTTAGTAATTAGTTATGTGTGCCATGAGATGAAAACGGCTGGTACAGGTTGCAAAGTGTGGTCTCCAATAATTGAAGTGCCCACCTGGCTCCATCAATAGCTATTACAATATTGTTAACTATATTCCCTATTCTTTATTTATTTTTTAATGTTTTTAGTTTATTTTAGAGAGGGAAGAAGGAAGAGGGAGCGAGAGAACCACTGATTGGTTGCCTTCTGTATGCTCCCTGACTAGGGATTGAACCCACACCCAAGCATGTGCCCTAACTGGAGTTTGAACCAGCAACTTTTCAGTGCATGCAACAGTGCTCAGCCAACTGAACCACACTGACCAGGGCTCTATTCTCTATTCTTTACCTTACATCCCCATGCCTATTTCTAACCATTTAGAAATACCATTTAGTAATTCTTAATCCCATCACCTTATGTTACCCTGCCCCCCAACACCCCTCCCCTCTGGCATCCATCAGTTTGTTCTCTGTATCTGTAAGTCTGTTTCAATTTTGTTTGTTCATTTATTTTGTTCTTTAGCTTCCACATGTAAGTGATATCAGATGGTATTTGTCTTTCTCTGTTTGGCAGAACCAAGCCAAATTTCATTTTTTTCTAAAGAAGGATATTGGTATTCTCTATGAAAAATTAAATAAAATAATTTTGCCAAAAAAAATCTACTTTGCATAGTTATTAACACATAGAAAATACTACATATTATTTCCTTCCCTATATTTAACACTAATGGGTAAGTGTTAAAGGATTCCTAGACACAGCCTGCGCCTTCCTGGGTGTGCAGGTTGGTGACAGCAGACTGCCCTGTAGCTACCACCCAGGGACAGGGCAGGAGCACCGTAGCTCACTCTCTGGGTCGGTGGCATTCCCAGGGGAAATGCAGAAACTGGCACCTGGGCGAACAACTGGAGGCAGAGCTAGCCGGCCCCCACTTGCCCATAGGTCACCTCCTCCACCAGGGTGGCCATCCCAGCATACCGTGCGTGTGTGTGTGTGTGTGTGTGTGTGTGTGTGTGTGTGTGTGTGTGTCCACTGCATGCCTTAATGAAAGGGAAGCTAGCTAGGCCTCAGCTGTTAGCCACACTCTGGGCAGCAGTGGTGATGAGTGTGAAAAAGACCTATTCGCTTGTCCTCTATACACCAAGGCCAGGTTAGGGGCAAGTGCCCAAAGGCATCTAAAGTCCAGGAAGAGCTTGGAGAGTTAGGGCAGGACACTCTCTCCCTCAGGGCATCCAGGGAAAGGCTGCCATGTGACAGCCTCCTGCTTGGAGCGCGCACCCTGCAGAGCTGCAACCTCCATTCAGCAGCCTAGGTCCTTCAGACTAATTAAGTTAATAAAAAAGAACTAAAGGAATGGAGGAAGGAGCTGGAAGAGGGGTGGGGGTGCTGCAGTGCTCAGAGTTAGGAGGCGTGAAAAATGAATCTGTCTTTCAATTATCAGCTTTGTAACCCCAGGCACATTGCTACTGAAAGCCTGTTTCTTCACCTGAAAAATATGAATCACAGTCCTCATGTCACAGGGAAGAACCTTGTGGAAACCACAATAATCATATGCACACTAATGTCTGCACTACCCATACCAAGAAACACGCTATTTATTTTGCTCCTGGCTGTGCTCCTAACCCCCGCAGGGGCTGGCCATCGCAGGTGCTCAATAGATGTTTACTCAGACTTGTGCAGAAGGTACTGTCACAGCTCCTGGGGTTTTAAGGGCATTTGGGGGGGACACTACTATGAGAAACAAAAGGTTAGAAGAGCCTGAGGGTGGAGGCTGCCTGGTGGTAAGAGTCTGGGAAGCTGCTCCAAGCAGTGAGCCTGGAGCAGAGCAGAAGTGTGCCTGGGGACAAAGTCCCAGGGGTCCCAGGAGTCCAGGCGAGGGTTCCTCTCTGGGGACCTTACCCAGTTGCAGATGACCAGCTCTGCATCCCACCAGCTATCTTGGAATCCATGAGAAGGGCACCCAAAACAGCACAACCCCTGATACCACTGGAAGAACAAATGGGAACTTGCCAAGATTTTGTTTTAAAAATACTAGCAATAATAAAATAGGGGGCAACAATCCATTGAGCTCCAGTGCCTGTACGTAACTGTCAACAGTATCAAAAAAGCAAAAAGAAAGGTTTTTTTGTTTGTTTGTTTGTTTTCTACAACTAATTACCGTCATACTGCATGTTCAGGAGAAAATTTCCTATTTCTTTGAATATCTTATTAAAGAATTAGAAAGGCGTAACATACTGCATTTTGGGGGCTGAGTTTGCAGTATCTCAATGATGCAAAGCATTAACCGTGTCCCTCATTTTTCTTTCTAGACTTTTAAAATGTTCCATTAGACTTGGAAAATGTCTTCTTGTAGGAGGAATCTTTTGGAGGACCTTCTATTTTTTAATTGGGTAAATTTAGGCTTTATATTGAAATGAAATGACAGGAGGGACTTACAATATTTCAGCATCTAAATTTGGGAAAACATTCAAAAACAATTTTGTCTCAAAATGTTTGTCAAAACAGATAACGAGTGTTGGCAAGGATGCAGGGAAACTGGAATTCCCTTACGTGCTGATGGGAGTGTGAAGTGGTGCTGCCCCTTTGAGTGACAGTCCAGCAGCTCTCATTGTTTTAGGAAATAAAGTTTTCTCTCCCAGCACCGGAGCGTCTGCTTGCAACACGGTGACCACCTGGGAGTCTCAGCCAGGCTGGGAGGCTGACCTGCCGCACTCACAGCCGTCTCTTTGTCCCACAGTATGTGTCCAGCTGCCGTGCCGTCACTCCGAGCGCACCAGAGCCCGGCGCCTGCCCCCATCGCCACCTCGCCCCCCACCACCGTCACCACCACGCCCGCCGCCACCTCCGCCGCCACGCCCGCCCGCACCACCTCCACCAGCAGCAGGCGGAGCTGCGGGCCCCCCGGCTGACGCCCTGCACTTGCCCCCTGTTCTCCTGCCAGTGGGAGGGCCACTTGGAGGTGGTGGTGCCCCACCTGCGGCAGACGCACAGAGTGGATATCCTGCAGGGAGCCGAGATCGTCTTCCTGGCCACGGACATGCACCTGCCCGCCCCGGCCGACTGGGTCATCGTGCACTCGTGCCTCGGCCACCACTTCCTGCTGGTGCTCAGGAAACGGGAGAGGCATGAAGGGCACCCCCAGTTCTTTGCCACCATGATGCTGATTGGGACCCCGACCCAGGCCGACTGCTTCACCTACCGCCTGGAGCTCAACAGAAACCATCGGCGTCTCAAATGGGAGGCCACCCCCAGGTCGGTCCTCGAGTGTGTGGACTCGGTGATCACCGATGGGGACTGCCTGGTCCTCAACACCTCGCTGGCGCAGCTCTTCTCCGACAATGGCAGCCTGGCCATCGGAATCGCCATCACTGCGACAGAGGTCTGCTCCTCAGAAGCCGAGATGTGAAGTGAGAGGCCACCGCAGGCCACACACTGCCACCCCTCCTCCGAGAAACTGCTTGTGCCCCAAAGATCTCCAAATTCCAGGACTCCACACTCGTCTTTATTCTTCTTCCCTCCTCCCTTCCCTCCCTCCCTTCCTTCTTTCCTTTCTTTTTTTTGTCTCAGGTACTTAGTGGTATCTAGTATTTGTCTGCCTTGGGCATTATATTATGTCAACATCCTGTGATTCAAGATCTTGGTGTAATGTTTGTCCTGATTAGTTGGAATATTTTTACAGTTTATTTTTGTTAAACAGGAAAGATTATTATCACCCCCTCTGCCCCTCCCTCTCACCCCCCAATTCCCTTCTCCATGGCTTCCAAAATGAGCAAAATTCACCAAGACCACAAAGCAGACTGTTGGGGTGGAAAAGAGACTTGGTATCCAAACCATTTCTTCCTTCTCTTTTCAGTCTATTTCAGGGCGAGCTAACTCTGGAGTGTGTGAGAACAGCCGGTTGGGAAGGAGACCTGGCCAGTTCAGAGAGATATTTCAGACCAAGCAGACCGAACCCTAGGGTCAGAGCAGAGCTATGCTGCTGGATGTGAGGGATGGTGTCTCCTCAGAAGGCCAGGCAGAGCCCAGGGCTGAAGGCACCATCACACAATGAGTCTTCGGGGCGGGGCGGGGGGGTCCCAGGGCTCAGGAGAGGAGGCAGACAGTGAGCCCTCTTTGGCAGGCTGCTGTGGGCTTGCTCTCAGCCTGCTCTGGAATCAAAGTCCTCACATTTCTGGTGCTTTCTTGAAAAACGTCTTTGCCCTCCCCTGAGCAAGTAGTGAAAAAACGTTGGGCAAGATGTGGGGAAAGAGAAGCAGCTGAAAAAAACAGATAAAATTAATCTCCCACCTCTGGGAAGGTGTTCTCTCCTCAGAGAGTTCTATTATCAAATTGAAAATCCATCAGTCCCTTCACTAGCATGGAGCACTTTTGTATCACGCAAAGAACCCACTGTGTTCCTGGTACCTTATAAACCAGAACCACAACTCACCAAAAGATATGAGAAGCTTGGAGTGTGTGCCCAGGTCCTTGAACCTGGAGGGCTGGCCCAGGTCCCCATACACCAGGGAGGGTCCTTTTTCCTTTCCTTACTTTCCCACTTGCTCTGAGGGCTCCATTCAGTGCACAGATGTTATCACTGGTCAAGTGTGTATTCGGCACCCTGCTGCAGTGTGAATGAAAATCCATATTGCCTCTATGTAGATGGCTTTCTCTTATTTGGTTGTTAGAACAATTAGTAAACATCTTATTGAAATCTGTCATATATTTGAAGAAAATAGCATATTTAGTCAACTTGGTTTCTTCTGTTCAAGATGGAATATCTGTAATCTTTCCCCGTATCCCTCTTCTCCCTCCTTTTTGTCATTTTTGCTCTCTCCTTGGCCACTCTCCAGTCACTGAAGAAACATGGCGCCAAACCTCACACAATGCTCATCAGAACCGAGTGCACCTTTTGCCAACCAATGCTGCTCTCTGCCTCACTCAGCCCTTTGGCTGGATCCTGGCAGGCCTCCAACTGAGCACTTAGTTTCAGGCAACTTGCCCTGGCTGGCCACCAGCAATCTTTTCCCCGCCAAAAATAAGCAACCCTGAAACACAACGCCCTTCCCTTAATGACCAGGCAATCCTCTAGCCACCTGTGTCACCAACCCACACTGCAAGCACCTGAAGGGAGGCGCCAGTCAATACAAGATTTAATAACAAAGTCCCCTCTAGTCACACAGTGATTGCTAGGACCCTATAGCTGAGGTTTCCTTCTTTTAGAGCTGTAAGGGGCCAATAAATATGTGTCACTGACTGAGATAAGCATCAGATTACAACCTCCTTTCTCTTAGCGTAGTCAGAACATCCTACCAGGGCACCTGCTGCCCCCCTCAGACCATACAGATGGTCAAGAATGGAAGCAAACTGGGGGCAGTTGATCAGATTTGGAGAAACTAGCTCACCTGGCTTCTTGCTTTCTCCCCAGGCCCCTCACCTGGAACCTAAGATCTCCTTTGGCTGCAAGTCTGCTCCCTCTGGAAGCCACAGGATCCCCCACCCCCGTTTCTGCTACTCAACTGCTTTTATAGCATTTGTGTAGCGTCACAGGTGCCCAGATAAATAAACAAACAAAACCTCAATTAGAGCATAATTTGTGTTCACGGAGCCTTAGGTCTCCTGCAAACATTACCTCTGCCTTCTTGTTGTGCCAAGTTATCTGAGCCAAACTGGGAATAACTTCACATTATTGCTATTGCTCACAAGACTGTATTATGAATAAGTAATCCTAGCTAGGAACCGATATTTTTTACTACTAGAAACTTTAAGCATAAAGGGCAGAAATGCGTTATTTTTGTCCCATCTATGGTGATGTCAAGAAGGCCTCTCTCCATACCCACATGTGAAAAATGGAAGCAAAAGGAGCCAACTGAAAACAGTGAACAGAGACAGAGATTGGTTCCAAGAAAAGGGACAGAGATTGGTACCAACTAAGCACACTGTATTGAGCTTTACAGTCACAAAGGGCTCTCTCATTTGAGTCTCAGGTTAATCCTCATTAGTATCCTCAGTATACTAAAAAAATAAAAGTTCATAGACATTAAATGACCTTTCCAAAGTCACATATCAAGTGGTTGGGACCACGACTAGAACCTGGTAAATCAACCACAAAGGTTGGGGTTCCTTCAAAAGGAACTCTGACCCAAGATATCCAGCAGTGTTCCCACCTCATTGGTGGACTGTGGACCTGAGAGTCAACTGGGTCTTGGTCCTGGGATACTTGGGGAAACAGACAGATTTGCTTTTAGAGGCATCTCAGCTTGAAGAACTGGTCACCTTGGAAGCGGGGGACGGAGGGGAATAGAAGGGCATTTGAGGTGTGTGGGAACCCTCATGTATCTGATCACCCACTCCAGGCTCCTCATTCTTAGACTCCCAGAGCCCTGGGACCTGGTTGCCTCATTCCATTCCATTCAGGTGCTGCTTTAATGATGCGCCAAGGAGTATACTTAACAACAAGAAGCGAGTTACCAGTATTTGAACTTTAGGCACCTGTGAGGGCAAGTTTTTCAGGAAGTGTGGAAAGAAGGATATTTCTGCCCCTGCAGCTGACCCTACATAAATGGTTGTTGCAGAAATGAAGGTCAGGCTACACAAAGAAGACTGTCTTTAACAATCAATCTCTGTGTGATCTTGCACCTGAGATAGATCCTATCATTGCAATTACTGTGGACAGCTTAGAAATAGATCAGGTGAACAGTAATAGTAATACTCAAGGCTACCACTTACTGAGGATTTACCATGTGACCCAGTGGGCTAACTACTTAGAGTATATTATTATCTCATTTAATTCCCACAACAACCTTATGAAGTAAGTACATTATTGTACCCACAGCAAACTTAAGCTAAGAGAGGTTAGACACTTGTTTAAGATTGCACAGCTAACAAATGGTAGAGCCGAGCCTGAAACCCAGTACGTCTGACTCCAACATCCAGGCTTCTGGCCAATATCATTTCAATGAATTTATGGACCCAAGGCTCAGAAGGATCATCCTAAAGTCTGAATGGCATAGAGGCCTTTTAGTACTTTAATGCTAAATGTGCCCTTTCATTTCTCCTTTTTCTCCCTCTTTCCCCAGCCCAAGACAGAGTGGTGTGCTAAAGGTGGCTTGTATACCAGTTGTTAAATTTTTAAAAGATGTTTATGAGACAAATGTTAAACACAGCCATTATTAAAAATTAAATTGTATAAATTTGCAATTAAAAAAGTTTAAGACAAAGATAATACTCAACACTCATCACTTCCTAATTATTTCATTACTTTTTTATTTCTGTGCTCTAGAGGTTATTTTCATCTATCATATCTATGTGGTGAGCATGCTATATAATGATATCCTACAGCACATCTCCCAACTCCATATTTAGTGGCATGGCTTGAAATGGACCTGAGGGTAGTATTTATACCATGGAAATTGGCAAGTGTTATTAACTAGGCTTTTACCTCTCAGAGATCTGGTCTTTAAATAGTAACCAGCACACCACTACCTAGACAACTCTAGTATACATAGGACTTTAAATGATGAAGCAAGATCCTGGTAGCCACACTGACAGGGCACAGTTGACAGGCAAGCCTGTGAAACAGCAAGTTACTGGGAAAATACAAACTGTTCTACAGAAGAGACTGAGGCTTCTAAGCTGTTTCAAGAGCATTCCCTGCCCTACTCCAAACACACTCTATTGAAGAGGGAAGTTTTATTCAATAACTTTCACCAGCCTATTGGTCATCTCAGTCCAAAAAGTGAAACCAAGCTCTACAGCACTGGTATCTACTGTTACTTATTCTTATAGGTCATATTTCTTATCTATAATTACTGTGGACAGCTTAGGAATAGATCAGGTGAATAGTAATAGTAATACTCAAGGCTCCACTTACTGAGGATTTACAATGTGACCTAGTGGGCTAACTACTTAGAGTATATTATTATCTCATTTAACTCCCATACAACCTTATGGAGTAAGTACATTATTGTACCCACAGCAATGTAGACCCAAACCCAACTAAATAAATATTTTATTTTTAAATTAGAGATTGGAAATATCCAATATCTGAGAAGGGCAAAGTGAGCAATGGTTTCAAACATCACATAAAATATGTAACCACCAAAAGAGGACCCTTCCACAGCACAAAGCTGAGACAGGAGAGTGAATGAGTCAAGAAATGAGTCCCATGAAAAAGAGCCCAGCTTCTTATCTTTCTCCTCTGACTACTTCCCTTCATCGCAACCCGAAATGGACCCTGTTCATAGTCCACAGCCCAGAGCTGTGGTCGGCAAACTGTGGCTCTCGAACCACATGCGGCTCTCGAGCTGTGGTTTGCTGCTCTGTTGACGAATGCGGTTACCGACCACTGACCTAGACTCTCAATTCCAATAATTACAGGCTGTCATTGTTCCTTGTGATTAAACCCCTATGAGCAACACTCTTTCTAAATTAGGGCATGGTTCCCACTAGGATAAAAGTCACAGGAAACTGCAGACTGAGAGCCTTGAAACAGGCAGAATCTCCAAGCTCAATAGTGAATCAGTTACTCTGATCCCAGGGGTTTCAATGTAAGGGAGGGAAGAGGTGAGGCTTGTTGAAGCTTCCACTGGGATCCAATTTCTGGTGGAAAGAGAAGGGACTGTGGACTGGACATCAAAGAATTATGCTCTGATTGAAGTTCAGCTATAAATAGCATCAAGAGTAAGAGCAGAGTCACCTTGTTAAACCTTCAGATTTGCTCAAAAACTTCCTTGAAGAATTGGTGAGTTCTCCATTGTATTAAATTAGAGAACGGCCAGTCAAGACAGACAATGAAAAGAGGTCTAAGAGACCTGTTGCAGATAAGCATTGATTTTTCACCTCTAATAGCAGGTTATCACATGGGTTTTGCCTACATGGTTTAGAGTTTGTCTTTTCCAATATTGTGTGGAAATATTTTGTGTGCTAGTCTATTAATACTTCTCTTCCTTTTTAAACCTTTTTTCTTAAGTTATTGAGATAAGAGAAAGGTAATTGAGAATCATTTTGCTTAACCTTAATTGATGTATATTAATTTAATGTTAAAGTCAAGAAGATGCAAGCTGAGAATACTATTTTATCTCCATTCTGTCTCTCATGGAAAATGTCATTAAATGCATTTGATATTGTTTCCTTGAACCCTTGAGAGTTGTTCTCTGTTACTGTTGGGCTAGTTTCCTCCCCGCAGGCTACTGTGCAATATGAGAGGGTAGAAATGAAATGCTACAGGGGAAAGTACAATGATCAGAAATTTGCCAGCTGCCACATTTGACTTATGTTTCATTATCTTCATCCCCTTTTCACGTTGCCTCCATTTTAAAGTTATAATTGGATGTAGGAAAGAAAGTGCTACTGGAGGTGAATAAAAGCCCTAGCAACTAATTTGCTCCCAATACTATTTCAGCATATGGTGTGAATCACTAGATTGCAAAGAAAGAAACAGGCCATCACTCCCAGCCCCCCTTCCTCCCTGTGCCCCTTATCTCAGCTGTCCCCTGCCTCTTCCAAACGACCCTGTCTCTGAAATTTACTTCTAGGCTTATCAGATCAGTTGTCAAGGGAGCCTTCATGGTTTAATTCTTTAATTTCAGGCTACTGTTACTGGCAAGATCAGGATTGAGCAAGAGTTCTAATCCTATTGCCTGTCAATTCCTTTTAACCTCTATCTTCTTCCTTACCTTCTTATTCCCCAGCCTGTCCCTGCCCTCACAAAGGCTTATAGAGAATGCCTTGAATTGATCTGAGTGATCAAAACTGACCGAATGGCCAGCATGAATATTCATGAGCCAGGTTAGTTTTCAGGCCATGTCCTCTTTGGGGACAATTCTGAACCCTACAGTGTCTCAGATATTTGCCCTTCCCTTCAGAATACCTCAAAGATGGGTGAGGTTGCCAGTGCTAGAGAGAGACTCCATGGGAGGAAGGGAGAAACTGAGCTCCCGAAGTTCGGCAGGGGAGGGCGGCCAAGTCCAGGCTCCACTCTGAAATCTAGAGTATCAGTTCCCAGACGTTAGTAATACTTAAGAATTATCTGGAGAACTTGATTTCTGGGACCCAGAGCCAGAGATTCTGATTCAGGAGATCTGGGGTAGAATCAGGGTTCTGATTTTTAACACTCTCCCCATGGGATTCTGCTGTGGGTGTCTGGCTGACCATTAGATTCTCAGATCCAGAGCTGAACGCACTGGTGAGAAAAGGGATCACAGAAAACAAAGGAGCAGATAAAGTCATCTGAAGAAGAGAGCTGGTCCTTCTACAATAGAGAGGGAGGCGGGAAAGGCGGTGCGAGGAGTGGCCAGAGTCACATTTTGATGGAGCAGGAAATGGAGTTCCAAAAGGACAGCAGAGGTGAGCTGATCAGGAGTTCCCTACAACCAAGCGGTAGAGAGAACTCTTCCTCCTCGTTTGGGGATGGAGGCAGCGGTGGGCAGAGTGCCGAGCTCAGCAGATGCCACCCAGGACCAGGGCTGGCTGACCGCCCCTGTGGAACGTGCCCCAGTGCTGTGTCACACAGTGACAAGCCTGCGGCCTGGTGTGGCTGGAAAGACTGCATAAATCTTCCCTGTGAGTACAGAAGGGGCTCATCCTGCAAATCTTTGCCAGGTGGGGATGATAATTCATATTTCAATCTCTGCCCTCAGCCCCAACAGGGAGTTACCTACCAAATCCCCAGGGAGGCATTTATTTCCCTGCAAATCTCCCCAGAATGGCTGAGCAGGTGGCATGTTTCAGGGCCTTCAGTGGGGACTGTGAATTATCAGCCCAGCAGCTCAGAGCTAAGCCTCATCTAAGCCTTGCCTA
The DNA here is from genome assembly GCA_027563665.1 of Antrozous pallidus. Taxonomy (NCBI): domain Eukaryota; kingdom Metazoa; phylum Chordata; class Mammalia; order Chiroptera; family Vespertilionidae; genus Antrozous; species Antrozous pallidus. Next base: position 10,730,938 of record CM050519.1, read on the forward strand.
TGGGGTGAGAGAGAAGGCAATCATGAAATTAGTTTCTTATCAGCCTGAGGTAGACAACATATACTCTGCACACCATCTGTAAGGAGCAGATGGAAAAAGCAGCTGCTAAGGATCAAAGTTGGAGCGCTGATTACCACCCAGCTAGGAGATCATTGACTTTTCTAGTCTCTCCACCTCTTCCTGGGTTCCAATTCAAGTTTCATAACATACAGGGGATAGACATTTCTTGGTTTTTATATCTCACTTGACATGTTACAATTCTTGGAATTGCAGATTTGAAAATAAAACACAAATAAATAGGACATTAAGCACTCCAATGCATCAAAATGCTTTCAGATAATTTAAAGGGTGAGCTCACCACCTCTCATTGTCCTGCTTCCTGCAAACCATGACAAAAGGTCTAGGCCCATCAGCGAAACTCAAAGGTCTTCTGAAAGTCTGTGTCCAGTTCCTAAACATCCAGCTCTGCCCTGACTAAGGATGCTATAGAAAAGAGAAATCAGAAAAGCTGTTACTGCTGGGGCTGGTTTAGAGAAGAGACCACACCCTGTGGGTCAGACTCAGCTGGGGAATGGGCCCTGGAGGAGAGAAAGCAGAGAACAGGCCTACTTAACACAATACCGGGCATCAAGTTCAATTTGAATTTCAGATAAACAACAACAAAAAATTAGTATAACTTGTGAAAAATTTGGGACATAGTTTACTACAAAAGTATTTCTTGTTTACCTCAAATTCAAATGGAACTGGGTGTCCTATATTTGCTAAATCTGGCAAACCTAGGAGGAAAGGGCCCATAAAGTACTTTCATTTATTTTTATTTTATTTATATTTTAAAGAGAGGAAGCGGGAGAGAAGGAAAGAGAGAAAGAAACATTGACTGGTTGCCTACCCTCATGCCACAGAATGGGGATCTAACCCACTACCTGAGTATGTGCCCTGAGTCAGAATTGAACCTGCCACCTTCTAGTGCATGGGACTATACTCCAACCAACTACATCATGCTGGCCAGAGCAAAGTACATTCATTTTATTATGGGTGCAGGTTGATTCCCACAGCAATCACTCAGGAGGGAGGGTTCCCCCTTTCTAACTCTGCCCCAACCCAGGGAACCAAGAGTATGTCCAATTCCCTGTGGTCACAGGGCTGGTGGGATCATGTTCCCTAGGCCCCGTGGCCTCACCCACGCTGGGTCTGTTTTATGGGTGGACAATGTTTAGCTGGAACTTGCCTCTGCTTTAAAACAAGACCAGCGTGGCTTTAGAACCCAGAGTCTCAGGGGTACTTAGGCAGAAGGTAGTCAAGGAAATTAAGAAATAGTCCCAAGCCTTTGTGTGCTACTGAGAAGAATGCTTCAGAATCTCTACCTCCTCTAAAAGGATGCCTTTATCTTGAGTAACAAAATTTTATTGCATGCCCACTGTGTCCTGGTGTTGCTGAAGAACACACAGGGGAGAGGAGATCAGGCCCCTTCACCTAAGGAATTTCTCAGTGAACTCAAGAGACAAAACAAATGTACTTACATTGGCATCAAGAAACTGTCAAGCACCCAGCAGTTCCCACACAGTAGCCCAGTAGCTGGAGTTGGACTTGGCCAGTAAGAAGACAGTGAGCCCAAATGTCCTTAGCTTAGTATTTACAGCAATAAGAACATTTTGGTGCAGGTTTCCTGAACCCCAGTTCTAATAGGACGGTGTAATGATGGCCAGGCATTTGCTTGTGCACAAAGTAGTTGTTGCCTTGAAGGAGATTAGGAGACTGATCTTATATGGGGTTGCTAGCAAACCTGCTTATCCTCTTCTCCAGGGAGAAGGAGTGTTTTGAGTTATTTTAACCCTGGGCTATAAGCCCATCTTTCTGAGAAGGGAATACCTTTATCTTTACTGTCCAGAAAGGTAAATAAATTTGCTCTAAAAAGAGTCACAGTCACCATGCTTATATTAACACTAGAGGCCCGATGCATGAAAATTCGTGTAAGAGTAGACCTTCCTTCCCCACCAGTTGCCAGCACCAGCTTCCTTCTGGCACCCGGGACCAGGCTTCCCTCCTCTCACCATCAGCAGGCACCTGGGACCCCAGCTGACTCCCCCCAGGCCCTGGCTTTGTCAGGAAGAACATCCAGAATGGTGTCCAGAAGACATCTGGTCTAATTAACATATTACTCTTTTATTATCATAGATTCCTGAAAAGATAGATCTGAAGCAAATTGGGCTATTCATGCTTATATGTGTAGACACATGAGAGATCCATGGACAATTATCTACCAACGACAATTTTAAGAGCATCAGGATTAAAGCTTATGTAATACAGAGTTATATAATACAGTTTTATATAATACAGAGTTAATGAAATGATTAACTGACATGGTTTGATGAAGAACTTAATGTCAGCTGATATAGAAATTAAAGAATACTTCATAGCTCTGTCCAGGTGGCTCAGTTGCTTGGAGCATTGTCTTGTACACAGAAAGGTGGCAGGCTCGATTCTGGGTCAGGGCACATACCTAGGTTGCTGGTTTGATCCTCAGGCAGAGTGCATACAGGAGGCAACCGAACAATGTTTCTCTCTCACATTGATGTTTCTCTCTCTCCCTCTCTCTCTCTCTCTCTCTCTCTCTCTCTCTCTCTCTTCCTCTCTTCTCTCCTTTCTTCCTTCCCTCCCCCCTCTCCCTTTCTCTCTAAAATCAATAAAAACATATCCTTGGATGAGGATTAAATAAGAATGCTTCATAGAGGAAAAAACCTGAGATTGTTCCTGAAGAGCTTGTAAATAATATCAGAGACTACCAGCCCATTTTATCTGCTAGAATAGGAATTGCCAAACAGTTTCTATATATAAATATCAATTAATAAATAATAAATACTTTGGGCTTTGCAGACCATATGCCCTCTATTGTAACTATTTAATTCTACCATTGTAGTTTGAAAGCACCCCATAGACAATACCTAAATAAGTAACTGTGACTGTGTTTCAATAAAACTTTATTTACAAAAAAACAGGCAATAGGCTGGATTTGTAGTACCCCAGGCTATCTTTTGTCAATTCCTGCACTAAAACAACAATTAACATTCACACAGATGCAATGATATGATCAACTGTTAAAAATGGTAGAAGGGATTCATTCAAGGGGAAGAGAATTAGATGAAGAAGCAGGGAACAATGAAAAAAAATAAAAGGAAATATATAAATTATGTAATTCCCAGGGTTCTTTATAATTCTGAAATTCCATAATTGTTTAGGAACTCAGTAGAATAACAATAAACTATACAGGCAATTTGAGCTTTGTCCAAAATAGAAGAATGAAGTTAGAGTCCTGTTAGAATCTTAATCCACGCATTCACCTCCAAGATTTAGAGGAGGTAGAGAATCTAGAAGGCCACAGATAGCCTTACTTATGATAGCTCCTATGTTCTCTGAACCAATAATAAAGGGGAATTGGAGTGTGAGAGTCAGTGACCTGTCCACAATGTCGTGATTAAGGCTTCATTAATAACTAGAGACCCAGTGCACAAAATTGCGGGGTGGGTGGGGGTCCCCTCAGTCTGGCCTATGCCCTCTCGAAGTTCAGGAGCCCTGGGGGGATGTCCGACTGATGGCTTAGTGGGCTTAAGCTGTCAGTCAGACATCCTTAGCATCGCCACGGAGGGAGGAGAGGCTCCCACCACAGCTGCTGTGCTCGCCAGCCGTGAGCTTGGCTTCTGGCTGAGTGGCACACCTCCTGTGGGAGCACACTGACCACCAGGGGGCAGCTCATGCATTGAGTGTCTGCCCCTGGTGGTCAGCACGCATCATAGTGACCTCTCATTCCACCATTTGGTCGTTTGCATATTAGCCTTTTATAATGTAGGATACTGAGGAGGAGTGTATAGATGGAGAATTCTGTAAGTAAAGTCCCTAAAGCAGAAGGCAGTCAAAATGCAAGGGTTCTGTCTTGAGAAATCCAGTTCATCATTGGAGAAAAAGATTTTGGAACATGACACTACATGGTGTTGCTCAAATAGGATCTTCTTTCTCATTGTTTTAAGATGTACCCAGGATTTGATCTAACCAGGTCAAGAGGCACAAAGACAACTGCCTTTGAAAGAAAAGTTTATTACTTACAATTCCCAAAGGACGGAGGATAAGCTGTGTAATTAGGAGGCAGGAGGAGTAAGGGGAAACATCAATGGGAAAAGCTTTTATTGTGGGTTTTTCATGGGAAGGAATGGGTGAGGCAGATAGGGTAAGCAGCTGAGCAGGTTTCATATTGAGTATTAGAATCATTTCAGTGGGCTCTGGGCCATAAGGATGGTCTATAATTTGTCCCACAAGGGCCCCTGTGGTGATCTAGGCCAAGGGATGGTGTTCTGGACTTCAGGAGCCCATGAATTCAGGATTAGCTGGTTTGCATATGAAAGACATTCTCAAGCATGTTGTTTGCAATCTCTAGGAACTAACTGGCTAAGATTAGAGGGGCAGATTTCCTCAAAACCAAGTTGTCAAAGCATCATAAAATATAGAACACATGATTATAACATCTAGCCCCTGGAAATTTTTTTCTAAATGTTTAGACAGAAGAAAGTATAGCCTAAATGTGTTTTAATCTCTCGGAGAAGGTCATGTGGGCTGAAAGCATTCTGATCTTTAAAGAAAATTCTCTTTATCATACCTGGGTGGCTGTAGTATAAGCTGTGGAGTGAGGCCTGAACTAAGGCAGTGGAAGCAGCAGAGCTTAGGGACAGAAAGCAACCTTTGGAGGACAGCAATGGGTAAGGAAGAGTATCAGCCTGCGTGGGCGATGCCCTCTGTAGTGGTGCAGTGCAGTCTGCACAGCTGTAAGCAGCAGCCCTGAGTGTGAACCCCACAGGACACAGGGGAAGGGAGTATTCTAGTGAAGACTTTTAGTTGTGGACAATAAAATCTACGTTAGGTAGTTTAAGCAAAAAAATAAATTAGAAAGTTCACAGCTGAAGGCCTAAAGCAGACTGGGCAGACTGGGGGTGAGCCATCAGTTGGACATCCCCTGAGGGGGCAGGTTGGGTTGAGGGACCACCCACCCCCCAGTGCACGAATTTCGTGCACTGGGCCCCTAGTCTGATATAACAAGCTAATGCTAATACTGATAATTCCCATATTCTTATGCCAAGTGTTGGTTCATTATGTATCCAAGGTTACAAACTGTCTAACAATAACATACACAGAGCTCTTTGTGAAATCTACAGACAAAGGGCTCAAAAAAGGTATAAACAGAGAAAACTTCCTCTATGTGTTGGTTCAGAATTTGATAGAGGTATTCTGCTCTGAACCTGTGTGCAATAAATGATTCCTCATTAATTGGCTTGTTACGGCATCTGGTATCTAGCTGGCTGGTTTACAATACAATAGCTGCCTAAAGACAGACCCTGCAGAAAGAACGCAACGTCATAGACCCCCCTCCCTGGCAATTTCATCAACCAGGGAGGATTGACTTGTCATGGGAGAGGAGACTACAAATTGACACAACACTCGGACAAAATTGGTCGCAAACTATACTACCTCCCATCTACTCCTCTAAGGACCCATTCACCTTTCCTTAAAATATTTACTCTCTTATAGAGTTACAGGCAGTTAGACATGAACAGAGCAAGGACAATGGGCCAGGTACAGACACTCACCAGGGCAAAAAGACCTAGATGCCTAGCAAGGGGCAAAACTGGGGAAAAAAGAATCTCATCTCCCCTAGCATATCGCTGGTCACACAATTTGGAGGCCCTGACTTTTTCCTTCCTAAATTTAACATCTAGGCCTCAGTTGCATTTCAACTCCAGACTTGGAAAAGCAGCAAAACCAGATAAGTGAGGCTGTGGCTACCTCAGGACCAGCTGCATTGACTCAGGATCCTCTGCCATGGAGCTGACAATCAGTGGAGACCATGACTCAGAAAAAGCACACCTGGAAAGCTAATGAAGCTTCTGTTCAGACCTCCTTCTCCCCTTGGGCCTCCCCTAAGATGTCCACCTATAAGAGAGAGAGAAATATGCTCAGCATGAAGGACCCAGCGAGCACTCTCCCTCAAAGGAGCATGCCTGTGCCACTCCCTTCCCCCTTCTTCCCTAGAAGGGACCTGTTGTAGTAAAACATAGAAATGTTTAAAAATGTTTAAAGAATGTGAGAAAAGTTAGCCGAGGCCGGTTTGGCTCAGTGGATAGAGCGTCGGACTGCGGATTGAAGGGTCCCGGGTTCGATTCCGATCAAGGGCTTGTACCTTGGCTGCGGGCACATCCCCAGTAGGGGGTGTGCAAGAGGCAGCTGATCGATGTTTCTGACTTTCTATCCCTCTCCCTTCCGCTCTGTAAAAAATCAATAAAATATATATATTTAAAAAAAGAATGTGAGAAAAGTTAAAGAAAAGTTTGCGTTAACTTCCCTTAAAACTTAAAGTCTGATACTAAAGATACACTCCCCACTGCCCTGAAGGGTGTGTACGTACCCCAGAGATAAGGATTTGAACTGACGCAGAGTGACTTGTGTCAAGATAAACACTTGCCTGAGTGATGCACTCTCCTTAGCCCCCTTGCAGTGTTTAAGATTAATATATGTGCATTGACGTAAATCCTTGACAGTCACCTGAGCTGCTATAGGTACGAACAAGCTTTAAATATGGACCCCTGCCAGCCAACCATGCTCGTCTTGTCCAGACATTACAAAGGCCTGTCCTTTGTCGGTCTGACAAGCGATGCCACTCCACACTCCTTTTCCTGCCAGATGACAGAAGAACGGCCAGTAATCCCCAACTGAGACGTGACCGAGCTATTGGAAGAAGAACGCCAGCCCCCTGCACCCAGACCAGACCAGCCCAGCTGCCGAACCACAGAGAACAGCACCTTGGGGATCCCTAACTGAGCTAGTACCCACAGCCGCTCGGGAATTTGTGCGAGTAATAAAGAGCTGTGTGGTTTGCAACTGCATATGTTTCATGTGGTGTAATTCCTCTGGCAGTTAATTGAATTAATATATGTATGCTTAAAATTTAAATTAAAGCCTCTGGTCTTCGTTGGTCCTAAGCCTGACACCCTGGTCCTGCTTGCATAAGAGCAGTCTCTTCATTGGCAACTATTTGAATGTCCCACACCTGCATGGTTAAAGTTTATCTCAAGGGATGCCTTAGATAAACAACCCAGATCCTTTCCTGGGATTTACTTGGGACAGGACCCCACAAGATTTACAACCAAGGGAACAATGGGCAGCAGCAGCTTGTCCTGGGCTAACCCCCTGAACCTGTCTCTAAGGTCCCCCTTCCTCTGACTTCCCAGTGAGCCAAAGCGGCCCAGCCTAGGCTCTCCTGTTACTTCTTCTATGCCCTTCCTTGTTTCACTGTCCTAAGTATATTTTTGCTTTGGTCAATAAATTTCTACTTACTTTGCTACTCTTTGTCTCTTGATTGAAATCTTAGCTTCAATAAGACAAGGACTGAGATCTCGTTGTCTCCCCGGTAACACTAGCAGACTTATATCCCTTGTCCTATTTTATTTAATCCTGAATTCTAAGCCACCTTAGAGAATTACTCATTTTTCCTGGCATCTCCCATGCATGCATAAGGTATACAGGTTAATAAGCTTCTATTTGTTTTTCTCTTGTTAATCTGTCTTTTATACGGGGTTCTTAGCTAAGAACTCAGAAGGGCAGACGGAAGAGTATTCTCCCCTCCCTCCTCCATCACCATGCTTGCCAGGAGATCAAATCTCTAAATACATGCGGAGTCCAAAATGCCAGGGGAAAACGAAAATATAGGTATTAGGTTTCAGGCTCTTTGCTCAGGAAGACAAGCCAAGTTATGCTACCTGTCATAGTAAAGAATGAGAGGTTTAGGGTGGGACCAGAACTGGGGGATTCGATGCAGGCAGCACCAGGCTCATCATCTGAATTCTGGGTTGTATCCATGCCACTATGGGCTGAGGAATAAGCAGTGAATATTCTGAAGAAAGACTGCATTTTGCCAACAGACCCATTCCTGAAAAAAAAAAAGAACTACATCACATTCTAAGTGCCACTTATACTATTTATTACTTTAAGAATCCTATTGTGAACCATTTTGCAAAGTGAATAATAGTCCTTCTATATTTCTTTCAGATGAAGTTGGATTTAATAGATTGAGCTTTCTTAAATCAAGGTATACCATTCCCTTGGACTCTTTAAAAGAACGGCATATCACAAATCTCATGAAAGGAGGCCATAAAAAGTCACCGTTTTGACGTAACAAGCATGACATAACTGCAAATGGAAACTGGAAACTATTCATGCCATCACTAAGCTTCTTGCCTCCCAAATTAAGAGCTGCAACTCATCAGCTTGGACATGGGGGTGAAGATCACTGTGATCCTAATGCCAGGATGTGCCCACTCAGTAGCTAAAGTCCTCAGAGCATCAACTCACACATAAACCATGGGCCCAGCCACCTGTGCGCTATAAATACCAAGGTGCTGGAGGGAAGGCGTGGACACCTAACGCGCTCATCAAAAGCAGCAAGCAGTGGTAATTAAGACCTCACACTGACCCCAACCTACAAAGCAGACTTGCTCTGGCGACAGCAACTCTGATTTCTAATTTCTTTTTTCTTTAATTTTTGCGCAGAAAGCTGGAGGCCAAAAGCTGCACATTTTGAAAGATTTCTCTGCCAACTCACTCAAATCTCAGCTTATAATGGAGATTGGTTCTCACTAATAGATTCATGCACTCTTTCCCCAGTGCCTTGTCAAATAATAGCATAGCCAAAGCCATAGGAAAGGAGTCTGCACTCACACACATCTCACCAGTCCAACGTGGGGAGGCGGCTTGTTTATTACCCTGTCTGCAGCAGAATCAAATTATTTATGGGCCATTTAGATGCAAATGTGTCACTCATTTAGCACACATGCTGCATATGCAGACAATTTAGCCAAACAATGGATCTATAAGGACACCCCCACCAATCTTCACATATCAACTGTGCCTTTTCAAAGGGGATTTGGATTTTCTCTGAATTGATCAAACTTGACAAGTAATTTCTACCTAATGTTCAGGCTAGACTCTTCTCTCTTCACCCGCTGTAGGTGAGAAATCCTATTTTCTGCTAGTGATGAGGTAATTCAAAAGGCTACGGACTCAGGTTAAGGAAAAGGAGGAGATTGTGTGCCCACAATTATGTCACCACAGAAAATAAAACCATTCTGAAGGATCTGTTTTGTTTGGTTGCTTTGATATTACAAAGTGTTTCCATTCCACACACGCCCCATCCCCCAACCCATTTCTGCTTCCCGAGCTGTTGCAGGAGAGGAAGCTGTGGAGAAATTAAGCCGTCTCTGCACAGAGAGTGTGTTTTCAGTCCCTGCCTGGGAATTGTAAAGGAGCCACCGCCGTTCCAACAACTCTCGGAATCAATGAAAACCAGATTAGGGGAAAAGATACCAAATTTGAAAACTGGCCCCATTCTGGAGTTTATTATCAAAATGTCATTTTGATTCAGTTGTACTAAACAATTGGGTGAACGGGAGAAAATCAAGGTAATAAGCCCAGCAGGTCAGGGATGTAAAATAGAATTAGATAAATTTTTCTATAGCAGGCTCAGAGGGAGGGGCTCAGGGTCTGTGGTGCCTTTTAGTGAGCTCTGAATATCAGCCTCTAAGTATTTTAATCTCACAACTCAACACTACATGGGTTTCCATCCTGGTTCCATGCAGATGACCCTTTTAAAAAAATCACATTTTATTTATTTTTGTCCAAGTCCAAATGTAGGGATAGTCTGCAATCTGCCCACTGCCTCCTTAAGGAGCCTTAGCCCAACAGGAGCCTCCTCTGACTTCGATCTTTTGGCCTCATCATTGGAAAACAATAATTAAATTGCCAATGTATTCGTTAACTAGGTTATCTTTATTTCACTGGAAGGCCAACCAATGCCTAGATTCAACTGGTAAAAATAAAGTGTCAACAATGTGTACCAGGAACACTGGGCTAAATGCCTTTTAAATTCCTCAAGGAAAAAAATATTGATATTGTTTTTATTAACTCAACAATTTTTGTAATATCCTGGCTAAGGTCTCATTCTCTAAGTTCTAAAATAGAACTCATGCCAAATGAATTGTAATTCACTGTCCCTACCTCTGTCTCCTCATCCACCTCTACACACACTCTCTGTAGCTACACTTATTTCCCACTCCCTGCAGCAATCCAGCCGCTTAAAATCTGCTTCTCCTGCTTCGTTCACTTCTAATGTCTTCCTTTTCTGTGTTCCACTTCATCCCTCACAACTCTACTACCTCGGCCCTTTCAAGTCATATATTGCCAACTTCCGTGGCCTCTTCTCCCTCTTTGTTTTACTCAAACTCTCTACCACATTTGATACTGTGCACAGTCATGAATTTCCAGGAAATTCCTGAACACTACACAGAGAGGCACTCCAGGCACCTCAAACTCAGTTTACCCAAAGCCAACATTGACCTGTCTCCTCTACCTGCAAGGGGACATCCCACCAAACCTTCCATTCTTTTTGAGCTCCCAGCACTCTCCATTTAGTCACCTGGACTAGAAATCCCAGGGCTGCAGAATTTACCAGGCAACCAGAAAACACACAACGGGTACTCAGAAGATTCAAGAAAAACCCTTTATTGCAGATGCACTAGTGCAGTGACTCAGAGGAGTCATTTTTCCAAAGCCTGAGTACCAAATACAGAGGGTCTCTCCCACTTATCCCCTTGGTTTCTTTGTCTCCCCAAATATGGACCAGGCTTCTGGACTTTTCTCGGGTTTTGCAGTTCCTATGACAGTGGTAAGGGTGGAGGGAGATTATGACCAACGGCTCAGGATAGCTGGCGCCAGCAGTTAATCTTCTGTGGGGGCTTTTTAAGTCCCCTGCAGATAAACAGGTTCTGCAAGACTATCTAGGACACAAGCAGAAAGTGGGGTTGGGGCTAGCAAGCATATGCATCAGAGTGCAGGTGTGTGTGTGTGGGGGGGGGGGTGAGGGGGTGAGGGGGAGGGAGGAGGGGGGAGGGGGGGCTCAGGCTGCCTTCACACCACAGGTATCTTAATCCCACTAGCTTTTCCAGTCAACCTTGGCATCGTCTTGATTCTTCCCCTATCACTGGTTCTCCAAGACTTGTCTCAGATTTCAGAAAAATCACATCACAATGACAGTACCACTCAAGGTATGCAGATTGTCCCCTACTATAGTAGGCTGTATTTGCAGTTGTCACCTTCACAGTGGTCATAGTATGAGTAAAAATATCTGACTACTTCATAGTGAAATGCATGTAATTTTATTATAAATTACTTTCTTGATGTATCTTCTTTATATTACACTCAGTTTATTATAATTTCTGAAATTATGAGAGTAAGTTTGTTATATTATTCATGAACTTTGTTTCAGATGGGGTTGATAAATACTGCTTCCTCTCTTAGAGCTTGCATTTAACTTTCTTTTCCAGGCTTATTGCTTCTTTTCAAATTCTTACCTATATACTAAAACTATAATCCATCCCCTGCCCCATTCCCAGTATCTCCAACCTCTTGCCTTTCCAAACCTCTCTTTGCACCACAAGAAAGGTGATCACTGTGCAGCACACATCAGACCGTGTCATGTCACTCTCCCTCCCTCCAACTTTTCTGTGGCTCCCAACTGACTTGAGACGTAATTCTAACTCTTGAGTGTGGCATGTAAAACCATCACATTGAGATCCCTCCTGTTTCCTTTCAAATGTGTTCCAGCACACACCCTATTCTTCAGCCACTGAGGTGTGTTTACTCCTCTATAACTTTGCTTATGCTGTTTCCTCTACTTGTATTCCCTTTCCCTCCTATCAGCCTCCAAGCTTCAGTACATGGGTCACCCTTCCACAAAACCTTTTCTGCTCACAGGTCCCCACTTTTCTCGAAGCCCCATTAGAGCAGTTAGTTCACCCTCCTTATGTCATCATTTAGTTATTTACATACTTCTTCCCTAATACATGTGGCCCCTGAGCCAAGACTGCCCCAATGGTCTTTGTATCCTCCTCAGTACCTAGCACTTTGACATAGTGTGTCTCAAGAAATGTTTATTGATGGTGTTAGGTGCTTTCTAGACTTACTGGGGTGATCACTTCATAAGTTATATAAATGTTTGATCACTATGTTTTACACCTGAAACTAATATAATATTATGTCAATTATAATTTAAAACATGCTATTGAGTTGAAATGAAATAGCAAATCCTGCTAAAACTTAAAATATTTCTGGAGAGAGACCAGTTGTGTAAGACTGAGGAAAGGGAAGTCTCAATAGCCCTATTAATAGAACTAAATTAAGAACTAAGAGTTCTCCCAGGAAAGGCCTCAGACATTTCCTTCCTGCTATTTTAATTGAGATTAAAGCATACATCAATAAAACAATGAAGAATAAATGTGGCATTTTTTAAAGGGCCATACTATAATTCCACTTTGACTTCCAAAGCTCTGTTTCATAGCAGTCTCACCACTGTCACCATTTCTGACCCATAAGTCCCTCCCAGTGCAACTGTTTGAATCATGTTGACCCTATTGCCAATCTTCTTCTGGCCAAGAGTGGGATCCACACTACACATTCAGCCATGGGCTTCATGTCAGGGGCACTTCTGGGGGAAATGCCCCTTCCAGTCAAGTCTAACCAATGACGATGTACAAGCAGGTCAGTGTTTAGCATGAAGTACGGCCATTTGACCTTTTGTGGGTCTTTAGGTCACCTAACCCTGGTCTTTATCGTTCCCTGTACAGCTCTCCAGCCCTTTCCCTTCTGCTTCTGTCAGCTCAGTCCACTTGATCTTGCTTTCTTCATCATCCTCATTTCACCCATCTCCCCTCACACTCTGCTCTCCTGCAACTTTCAGATCCTAGAACTTGTGTGGTGCCTTCTTGCTTCCAGGTCTTCATGCTATTGCTTCTGTTTGAAATGCTCTCCCTCCAGCCATTCAACTACATTTATCTGGATAAATCCCACTTCTCCTCATGCCTCAGGGAGTACTTTCCTGGCACATATAATTTTTTAAAAATATTTTTATTGATTTCAGAGAGAGGAAGGCAGAGTGAGAGAGGGATAGAAACATCAATGATGAGAGAATCATTGATTGGCTGGCTCTTGCACACCCCCTACTGGGGCTCAAGCCTGCAACACAGGCACACGCCCTGACAAGGAAACAAACCATGACCTCCTGGTTCTTGGGTCGACACTCAACCGCTCAACCACTGAGTCGCACTGGCCAGGCCTGACACCTCTGATTTGGCATAGGCTCACGCTCCTTTTCATGTCTTCTTTTCACTATGAGCTCCTTACATCCTGTAGACTCATCACACCTGTATGTGGTTGTCTTCCCGGATCTGTGTCTGTTCTCCATAGTCTCCCCAGGCCCAGCACAGGGTCTGGCACACAAAGAAAACCAATAACTGTTTGTTGAATTGAAATGAGTTGCCTGACTGGGTGGATATGCATATTTCATGTGAATGTTAACCAGACATCATTCCCAAAGTGTTCGGAAACAGCCCCCAAACAAGGCAGGCAGAATGTCTCTTGTCAAGAGTCTTGCCCAGCAAGATTCTCTCTCATCATTGATGTTTCTATCTCTCTTCATCTCTCTTAAATCAATAAAAACATTTTTAAAAGAGTCTCATATTACAATGGAAGGAGATAAATTTTTCATAAACAGATGAAATAAAAATATGATTACTTCCAATAGTGATATTGTGAAAATCCTCCTTTTTCTTCATTATTCTGTTTAGGTAGTCAGAGTACATAAAATCCAATTCCTTTGAATCCCATGATCATTCAGTATTTAACAAACTAGAGTCATTTTAGCCTGGAAGGAGCAAGACCTATGGCCTTTGGGTCAACAGCCAGGGTTCTGCCACCTTCCTGGGTGCTGGACTATTTCCTTTCTGTGTCTATATCAGCTTCATCTCCAGTCCTCTTTGATTCCAGTTATTCACAAATGTCTGTCTCTATTTGTGAACAGAAAGATAAGAACCACCACTTTTCAGCCCTGCACACAGACCAGGATATAGTAGTATTGCCAGAGAAATATATGGATTGCCTTTCTCCATTGTTAATAGGAGTGGGGTTATTGAAGTATTGCTGGATTAAGCATTTTTAAAAGTATATATTTTATTAATTTTTTACTGAGAGGAAGGGAGAGGGCCAAAGAGTTAGAAACATTGATCAGCTGCCTCCTGTACAACCCCCACTAGAGACCCGCAACCAAGATACATGCCCTTGATTGGAATCGAACCTGGGACCCTTCAGTCCACAGGCTGACGCTCTATCCACTGAGCAAAACTGGGCAGGGCTGGAATAAGCATTTCTGAAGGCCCCCACAGGAGAATGAGATGTGGTAGAAAGCTTCATTTTCATGGAATTACATCTTTGGGTTTGTAAAGTCCTATTTCCCTTAGTCCAGTCCTGGGAGATGTGCAGCTGGGGATTCAGTAGGGCTCGAAGGCAAAGCCAGTGTCCAGAGTTTCCATTCCATGGTGGAGCTAGGTCTGGTTGAGCGTTAAACTAGTTATAGTCTATTAGTCCATTGTGTGTGGAGTCCACATGGCTGTGGGCCACGTGCTTGAATGCAGGAGCATGAGAGCCCCACAAGCCATGAGTAAAGTGTGAGCAAGCAAGAGTCTGAACCTACAGAGCTAACTCCTTTGTTTAGAAGATTAAGTATTTGAAATCTTCCTGTATTTGCAGTGGCCATGCCTACTCTGGACAATCACCTGTTCCCAGTGTGACTGACAGACAAGTACCTTCCCTATTTCATCCAGACTTTACTGAGCATGCCTATCATATGTGGTCTTCCCTTCACTCCTTTTCACTTATTAATAACTAGCTTTATTACAATGGTGTCAGTAGGAACCCAATTAACATTTGCTGCTTTTGATCAAGCTAACTTTGAAGATTAGTGTGCAAAAGGATAAGTACAAAGAAACAGAGCAAAGAGCAACTTGACTTCTATAAATTTTGGAAAGGTAATTCCACACGATTCACCTCTTAGACTTTCTGACAGTATTCTGAGTTCCTATTGGTAGATTTGAGCATTGGCTAGTGTGACATTTGTACATTTCTGTTGTAACTCAACTATACTAGCTCTTTGGTTCACCTGTGTTCTCTCTCTATGCCTAACCCCAGACCCACCTATGTTGATAATAATCTTCTCTGGGGTTCACCAGGGAAGTGTTCCCTCTTGTGCAGGTTTGAGAACACTACAGTCATTGCAGATGTTAGTAACCATGGCACCCAAGCTTGACATGGCTCCACACAAAAATCCTATATAAGTCAGAGCAAGACCCGGCCAACTGTAGACTTCTAGAATGTGAGGCAAGGTGGGAGCATCTTAAGGACTTACATTTGGGGGTGATAGTCTTTTTAAGAATGTAGCATCGAGTTCTTCTTTTCCTCTGTCCCATGGGAGAAGGGGACATCAAAGAGAAAAAAGAAAGTTAGGGTTAGAGTGCCAGCTGTGAACACTCAAAGAGGATAGGGGTGCAATAGAAGAGGTAGAAGAGGCAGTGAACTGAGCAGAAAGAGACAGATTTGAGAATTGGATTAGATCAATGCTTCTCAAACTTTAGGGTATTCAAGAATCATCTGAGGATCTCATAAAAATGCAGGGTCTGATTCCACAAGGTTGTGGAGAGTTTCCAATTCTGCATTTCTGACTAGTCCCCACTGATGACTGTCTCCTATGCCTCAAACCACACATCCTATCTAATAAAAGAATAAAAGAGTAATACGAGATTGGCCAGCACTCCAACACACAAGAGGGCTGCTTCCATGTGGTCAAAGATCCTGCCCCATGTGGACACAAGATGGCCACCACAAGATGGCCAGCAGGGGAGGGCCATTGGGAGGTTCCAGGCCTGCAACAGAGGGCAGTTGGGGGTGACCAGGCTGGCAGAGGAGGGAATTTGGGGGCAAACAGGCTGGAAGGGGAGCAGTTAGACATCAATTAGGCTGGCAGGATAGTGGTTAGGGGATGATCAGGCTGGCAGACAGAAGCAGTTAGGGGCAATCAAGGAGGCAGACAGGTGAGCAGTTTGGAGCCAGCAGTTGTGGATTGTGAGATCCTACTAGGATTGGGCTTAAACGGGCAGTCAGCTATCCCTTGCGGTGTCCCAGATTGGAGAGGGTGCAGGCTGGGCTGAGGGACATCCCCCCACCCGTGCACAAATTTTGTGCACTGGGCCTCTAGCTGTGTAATAAAGGGTAATATGATTTCTAAAGCCTCTTCCCCACTTTAATTAAGTCTATAATTCTTTAAAGGGTTGGAATTGGAATGACCACACTGGCTTATGGGTGCTAGGAAGAGGAGTCACTACCCTGTTTCCCAGAAAATAAGACAGTGTCTTATATTAATTTTTTGCTCCCAAAGATGCGCTAGGTCTTATTTTCAGGGGATGTCTTATTTTTCCATGAAGAAGAATACGGTACACATTTATTGTTGAACAACAAAAAAAGGAAATTTATTACCTGTATACGGTACAGTAGTAGTTGTCATCACAAACCAGCATAACCAGACAAACTGTGAATCCTACGGTATCAAGAATTTCTTGTTACTACCATTATTCCCATGTACAACACTCTATGGTACATTTGCTGATACTGATATTTACCGGTATGAAGACAAAGTAAGATTTATTCAGTGACAGTCATGTCATCATCTTCTGGAACATCATCATAACAATCCAAACCCTGAATTTTCTGGTGAATTTCTTGTGACTCCATTTCTTTCAGAATCAGTGGACCAAATCTCTCATGTTTAGCAATATCACTGTCCTTAAATGAGCACTTCTTTTCAAGGTA
Organism: Antrozous pallidus; assembly: GCA_027563665.1. NCBI lineage: Eukaryota > Metazoa > Chordata > Mammalia > Chiroptera > Vespertilionidae > Antrozous > Antrozous pallidus. The sequence continues at coordinate 10,747,720 of CM050519.1, forward strand.
GCCTGCTCGTAGTGCATTTGCAATGCAACTGTTAGTGATTTTTCTCCCATGAATTCTTCACCCAGGTCACAACCTCTTGCAGTTTAGGTTTCACAGAGTTTCTATGCTGATTTCTCTCCATTCTATTTTCATTGTAGTCATTAATTTCCATGCGCAAATTGTCCTTGAATAGCTTCTTTATTGCAATATCAAGAGTCTGGAGATAGGCCGTCATTCCTGCGGGAATCATTGTTTGATCTATTTTTCATTCGTGAAGAAATTTCTTCATGTCTTTAGCGTGGTGAGTGCTGGCTGCATCCCAGACTAGCAGACCTCTTTGGCTCCCTCACATAACAAGCGGCAGCATGAAATCAACCCACCTCCATATAACTGCTTGTGTGACCCAGGCTTTTTCAGTTTCAAGAATAAAAATATTATTGGGGAGGTCTTATTTTTTGGGGGGATGCCTTATATTACAGCGAGAGGCAAAACTGGAAGTAGGTCTTATTTTCAGGGGATTTCTTACTTTCAGGAAAACAGGTTATTAAGTAGAGCCATATGCCCAGGAAAAAAAGGGGGGGAGGCGATCACTACTGCTTCTGACATCCTGACATTGACTCATCAACCATTGTGAGCAAAGCACTTGGTACTCTATCTGCAAAGCACTACCTATAAAATGGGCACTCATGGTATTCCCATTTTATGGCTGAGGAAACTGAGGCTCACTTAGAGAGGCTACAGTAATTTGTTCAAAGTTACCCATCTTGAAAATGACCAAATTATATTTTGAATGCAGTAGGGCTAAGCCCAGGACCGTGGTTTGTAAACACTTCTCCATGGCCAGGTGACTTGAGTATTAAACAAGGACACCTTCTTCTACTGGCTGTGTTCTCTTGAGCATACAGTAAGTGCTTGATAAATGTATATTTTCTTTTTAACTTTTTAAAATATCTATTGTTGAAAGTGTTACATATGTCCCCTTCCACCCCCATTAATCTCCCAGCCTGCACCTGCCCCCAATCCCAAGTTTTCACCATCTTATTATCTGTGTTCCTGGGTTATGCATATATGCATACAAGTTCATTAGCTGGTCTCATCCCATCCTCCCACTCTCCTCAATAAGTGTCTATTATGATCATCATAATTATTGCCAATTAATTATGAAGACCATGAAGCAGAATACCCATGAGATTTTGCAAGCAGTGATGATTAAGGGAGGATCACTGGGGTATCTGCTGGGCAAAAATAAACTTTTGTTTATGGAAAGCCCAGAATTCAGAAGCATGCCCCCATTCCCTTATTCTAAATCAATCGTTCCCTCTCCTGAAGCATCAGACACCCCATAGAAAAGCAACACATGGGACCAAGGCTGACATAAACCTCAGAGCTGTCATTATCATCACATGCATCTACAAGGAATAAGACACATTCACTGCTGCAGAAAGAGCACCAGATAAGCACAATGGCTGCTCCGCAGCGGCAGCTCATCTAGGATCACAGTGCAAGGCCCTGCGTTGCAGGTAGCAGTGGATTAGAGAAAGCCACCCCCATGCTGGCACCGGGCCTGGGAGAGAGTAAGGGGAGTGAGACGTTCACTTCAGGTGCAAAGTGTAAGGGGCTGCCAAAGAGCAAGTAATCAAGATAAATAATATTGTAATGCAATATATATTTTATTGATTTTAGAGAGAGGAAGGAGAGAGAGAGAGAGAGAGAGAGAAATATGGATTGTTTGCCTTCCACACACGCCTCAAATGGGGATTGAACCGGAAACTTGGGTATGTGGCCTGATTGGGGAATCAAACCTGCCACCTTTGGTGTATGGGATGACGCTCCAACTAACAGAGCCATACTGGCCAGGGTTTGATGCAATATTTTTTTAAAAATCAAAACTGATGCCAAAAAATCCATTAAGAAAAAAATGTTAGAATTGTAAATAAAGATCAGATGTGACCCTGCACTTTGCACAACCCTGAGAATGAGTTCCTAACCTGGTCCATGCTAGATTAGCTGGATATGGTATGGTCAAGAGACTAGTCCCCAATATTTGGTGTAGGGACACAAAGAGAGGTATGGTTTCCACGCTTCAGGAACTTACAGGTTCACCTGCCTGCCTGATCGCCCCTAACCATTCTGCCTACCTGCCTCATCACTCTTCTGCCTCAGCCCCCACTGTAGCGGCTTTATCTGGAAGGACGTCCAGAATGACATCCGGAAGGTTGTTCCGCTGTCTGACCCTAATTAGCATATTACCTTTTATTATTAAAGATACTGTGTTATTAACATTTTCTAAAATAAATTGCTTTATAATCATATCTTTGCATACTATTTTTTTTTTAAGAAGAAAGGGCCAGCCAAAACCGGTTTGGCTCAGTGGATAGAGCGTCAGCCTGCAGACTGAAGGGTCCCAGGTTCAATTCCCAGTCAAGGGCATGCACAGTGGCTGCGGGCATATCTCCAGCAGGGGGTGTGCAAGAGGCAGCTGATCGATGTTCCTGACTTTCTATCCCTCTCCCTTCCTCTCTGTGAAAAATCAATAAAATATATTTTTAAAAAAAGAAGAAGAAAGGGCCTATTTACAGACTACTAAAGCTCTGAGAGGAAGGAGATGTATGCAGAAGGCTTCCCCAGAGGTGGAAGAGACTGTTAAGTGTGTTGGTCTAAGAGGGGAGTAAGGAGAACATTTGAGGGAAGGCCAAGGACACCGATGGGAGTAGGAGGAGCAGCCAGGCTGGCTGGAGCACAGTGGTGTCCAGCTAAAAATGGTGTCCTTAATCACACTTGTGGCAAGGGACAGGGTGTCACAGAGCCAGGAATGGAGGAAAGGTTCATTGGACTCAAGAGTGGCAAACAGCGACCACTCAGCTGCCAATTGCAGAAAGCCCTCACAATCAGAAATGGAGGGATGTGCAGGCATTATTCAGAGGCTGTGATAAACATTCCAGCAGCTCCTCTGGCTAAAATTGCAAATCCACAACTCTCCACCAAATCCCTTGGTCGTAAGGAAGATTAGCATACATCACAGCCTTGATAATTCCTTCTACCCCTTTAAGCTGCATGTAAAATTTCAGGCCTCTCCCTAGAGACCCCAACCTGGGCTGTTGCCATTCCCTCCCACTAATTGGAAAACTATAATAAGAAAGTCAACATTGCCCCTTCTGATTCCCTAATAACCTGAGTAATGGATCAGCCTGCCCTGTGCTCCCTGATTACTCTACTTACTAAATACTCTTGTGTGGCTTGAAAGGATGAATAAGGGGGGTGGGGGGCTATTGTAAGCCCTTTATGTCGCTGCATTTTTTCATTATGTTAAAATAATAATATCTGTGCTGAGAGAGATTGTTTTGTCCAGAAAAACCTTTTGACTTCTGTAGGCTGCGGGGAGGCTTTGAAAATTTGAATGACTCCCTTGAGGACATAAAGACATGCAGCTTTCTTTGCCACACTTGGCATTAAACCACAACAGGAGGAGGAGGCAGCACGAGCACAGGTGCCTCAGTGAGGCGGTCATATCTTCCTTTGTGTTCTAAACCGTTTCACATCTGGCACGTTCACATGTGGCTGTGTGCGGCAGAGGAGGCGTGGGGGGCCCGTGTGGTAGGGAGGGTTAGTGCCTCCCTGGCTTTAAACCTCGTCAAGCCCAAAGAGCTGTGCGGTGACCATAGCCTGCCTGCTGCACCTGGGGAAGCCCCAGCCATCACCACCAGCCAAGGGAGAAACTACATTTGCAGCCTTAGAGGCCCTTCTCAGTCACATGACAACACAAGGCCCCAGAATCTGCTGATTTCCTAACTGATCCTAGTCACATGACAACATAAGGCCCCAGGAATCTGATGATTTCCTAAAAAATCCCAGGATCATTTCCAAGGATCTTCTGCTTTTACTGCTGAGTTCCAGAGTTAGTGAGCTGTGGGAAGGGGCAGGTGTGTGAAAGATCCATCAGGATGTTTACTCTAGTTCTGTCACTCTACATTGTATTAAGATACAAAATGTAAAGGTATTAATATAATTCCAGGCTATTAAAATAGTGGGCAATATTAATGGAAATGTAATAGAGTAATATGCTTTTAAAAGTATCTGATTTAACAAACTCATGAAAAGCATTAATGAAATTTTTAAAATCTTTATTGTTCAGTTTATTAATTACATTGTTCCCCCTTTTTTATCCCCCTATAGCTCCCCTCCACCCTGTGCCCATCCCACCCTCCACCCTCACCTCCCCCTCCCCACTGTCCTCTCTCATTGTTGCAAGATTTTTGTCCAGTCTCTGGCTGTACTTCCCACACCCCTTTCCTCCCCAAGAATTGTCAGTCCATTCCCTCTCTATGTACAAGATTCTGTTATATTCACCAGTTTATCCTGTTCATCAGATTTTTAATTCACTTGATTTTTAGATTCACTTGTTGATAAATGTGTATTTGTTGTCCATAATTTTTATTTTTACCTTTTTCTTCTTCCTCTTCTTAAAGAACACTCCTCAGCATTTCATATAATATTGGTTTGGTGGTGATGAACTCCTTTAGCTTTTTCTTATCTGCAAAGCACTTTATCTGACCTTCAGTTCTAAATGATAGCTTTGCTGGATAGAGTAATCTTGGTTGTAGATTTTTGCTATTCATCATTTTGAATATTTCTTGCCACTCCTGTCTGGCCTGCATTGTTTCTGTTGAGAAATCTGCTGACAATCGTATGGGTGCTCCCTTATAGGTAACTAACTGTTTTTCTCTTGCTGCTTTTAATATTCTCTCTTTGTCTTTTGCTCTTGGCATTTTAATTATGATGTGTCTTGGTGTGGTCCTCTTTAGATTCCTATATTTTGGGGTTCTGTGTACTTCTTGGGCTTTTAAGTCAGTTTCTTTCACCAGGTGTGGGAAGTTTTCAGTCACTATTTCTTCAAGTAAGTTTTCATTGTCTTGCTCTCTCTCTTTTTCTGGCACCCCCATAATTCAGATGATGGCATGCTTGAGGTTGTCCCAGAGGCCCCTTACACTATCTTCAATTATCTGGATTGTTTTTGTTTCTTGCTTTTTAAGCGGAGTGGATTTTGCTTCTTTGTATTTCAAATCTTTGACTTGGTTCTTGTGGCCCTCTGGACTGCTTTTAGGACTTTGTGTAATATTTTTTATTTCAGTCAGTGTATGCTTGATTTCTAGTTGGTCCTTTTTCATATCTGTGAGGGTCTCGTTCATATCTTCGTAGGTACTGTTCATTTCCTTGTAGGTCTCATTCATTTCCTTGTAAGTCTCATTCATTTCCTTGTAGGTCTCATTCATTTCCTCATAAGTCTTGTTCATTTCCTCGTTGGTCTTATTCATTTCCTCATAGTTCTCATTAAGTTCATCGGCCTTTTCTAGGACCCTCTTGAAAAGCCTTATAACCGTGGTTTTGAACTCTATGTCTAGTCGTCTTTTTTCCTCCATTTATTTCACACCTGATTTCTTTCCATGTCTCTGCATGGTGGCTGCTTTATGTGGACGATGTCCTCTAAGGGACAATGGCTCAGCCTCCCCAGTTACCTGAGGTGGGTACTCTTACTGCAATCCTTTATGGGTTATACAGTATTTTTGAATTTAAGCCCAGTTTGTTGTTGTTAGCCCTAGGAGGGTTTGACCTCCAAGCCAACTGGCTGTGAAGGGAAACTGTTCAGGTTGGATGGGCAGAGTCTCTGAGCTGAGCAGGCAGCGTCAGCATCAGCTATGTCCTATGCGGTGCGGGTCTCTGTTGGGTGGTAATTGTTGCAGGCACCTCCAAGAGAAAGTTGCTAGTCTCTACCCCTTGCCAGACAACTCTGCCTCTCCCCAAATGAGTCTGCACACCCAAAGTCTCACCCAGGGTTGTAAAACAAAGCAGTCCGTTGGTCTCCAGGACCAAGGGGCAAGTCGCCAGGGAGCAAGTCACGTGTCTGTGCTGTCGCACACTTTTCGCAAGCAAACTGCTGTTCCAAGCAACCCAGATTCTCCTCAGACTAGGAGTCCTCTGCTGTGCCCGGCTTCCAGGGTGCGTACCCCTAACCTCGGACCTCGACTGGCACTGGGGAATCCCGTGCAGTGGGACATCTCTGCCCTCCCCATTGGAGAGATCCAGCCAGGATTTCTGATGCCAGCCCTACAGCCCGTGCACGTGGCCACGGCTTCTAACTTCTGATTCCTTGCATATCTTCAAGGCTGTGCTCCACCGCTCTTCTGAGTCTCAGTGTCCCACTTTTACTTTTATTTCTGGAGTTTTCACTCAGCCAGCTTTTCGGTGATTCTGGATGATGTTTGTTTTGTTGTTATGTTGTAGTTTTTGAATTGTTGCACGGGGCAGCACAATAGGTATTTACCTATGCTGCCATCTTGGTTGCCTCCAAGCATTAATGAAATTTTAATGAGAAGTCAGGTTGCAGTAATTTTACAAGGATTATCTTCATTCCAAAAACAATTTGAATAACTGCCTCCCCAGTGATATGCACGCAGTTAGAGAAGCATATATTACTGAAAGAAGTTATTCACAAATAGGCCATGATGGTTATTTTTGCACAAGAGTGGCAGAGGTGTTAACTGTGAAGCTGTCTGAAGCTTTATACAAAGGGATACAGTTTTGTATCCCTTGGATTCATAGCTTGAGATAAAATTACAGGGGCACTTATAGGTATAACAAAGGAAGATGTCTCTGACAAATGTACAGAAAGTTTCCATGGATGGGATGCTGCAGATTCCCCTTTATCTGGAATGAGCAGTGGACAATAAATCACACTTGAAGTGTAGAGAGTGATCAGGCCCAGGAATAAACCAGGGGCCACCCAGCAAGGCATGCATTAGCCTGCAAGTGAGAAAAGAGAAAATACTGAAGGTTTGTGTATACTAGGAGGGGAAGAAGGAGATGATGCTACTAGACAAGTGCATTGTCCTTCATTTGGCTAATCCCCAAGGCCAGACCTTTTTGTAACACCCTGTAGGTTGGAACCGCAAAAAAAAAAATTTTTTTAGGAAGATGTTTTTCCAAAGATAGGCCAGTACCACACCATTATATTAGCTAAGGCTTATTAGAATAGCCTTTCTCAGTTTATGAATCAGCTGTGGATCTTGTTAAAATGCAGATTCTGATTTGATCCATCTGGGTTTGGGCCTGAGACCCCTGCATTTCTTGTAAGTTCATAGGTGATGTGGATGTTCTTGATGCCAAGGAGCATACTTTGAGCAAAAACAATACAGCATCACACATGGTTACCATGAGCAAGGCACTGTTACAGGTGCTTTATGCACAGTGTTTACTCATCACATCAAACATTATTCTTCTCCCCTTTGGTAGATGGAGAAATGTAGGCACAGCGGGGTTATGCAACTTGCCTAAGGTCACACAGTCAATAAATAGAGCCAGAATTTGACCTCTGGAAGTTGAGTGCCAAAGTCTGGATCTTGTTAATAGTTTACATTTAAAGATCAAACTTAACTGTTAGAGAAATAATTTTTGTACACCCATAACCCACTGTGAAGCCACACATACAGGTTCAGGTTTCTGCTTGTAGACATTTGTTCAACACATTTCTTTGACAACACTTATTGAGCAACTGCTTTGAGCCTGACCCTGGGTTACCTCTAAGTCTGTAGAGAGCAAGCCCTGTCTAAAGGAGCTGGGAGGCAGGCAGGACACTGGGGCAAGTGACCTGGCAGCCCTGATGCAGAGTAAGCCACTCTGGGATCACAATTTGCAACTATACTCACATTTCCAATAGATAGAGCCAGGTTACTATTTTCTTCCCCCAGTGGAAGAGGGAAGGAAAGAAAAGGAAAACTCAGACTTTCTTGCAAATGCCAAATACATTACAGTCCTTGTTTAAACAAGAAGTAACACACAATATTACCTCATTTAACCTCCCATCAACCTGAAATAAATGTGATACTTCCCCTCTTTAAAGCTGTATTAGACCCTATCCAAGATCACAGAGTTAGCCAAGTGAGCATTGGCATTTGAACTGACCTATAACTGACTCCAAAGCTAGTATATTTACCATATGCCACTGTTCCAGTTATATGTTGTTGCCAATCTACCCCAAAATCTAGAAGCATAAAATAACACACACTCCATTGTGTTCAGGGATTCTGTAGGTCAGGGATGTGGAGAGGGCACAGCTGCTCCACAATGCCTGAGGACCTGCTCCCGGGGGCTTCTTCACTCAGGTCTGGGACCTGGGTTGGAAGGGCTTAAGAATGAGTGTGCTCAGCGGAGGCAATCATTTGAGGTGCCTCCTGTGGCATCTCCAGCATGGCAGTCCCAGGATAGTCAGAGTCTTTGCATGGTGGTTTGGAACTCCAAGAATAAGTGTTTTCACATCAAGGTGGAAGCTGCATGCCATTTAATGACCTAACCTTAGAAGTTACATAGCATCACTTCACCATTGACTATTGGTACACCATGGTCACAGAACCTGCCCTGGAATCAGAGAGGGCACATGGACCCCCCCCCCCCCTCTCAAGAAGAGATGAGTCCAAGAACTAGTGACCATGTTTTAAAACCACCACAATCACTTTCCCTGAGAGAAACCACCCTTATATATAGTCCTTGCCTTTGGGAACCACATAGAAGCCTTTAATATCTCAACCCGTAAGGATCTCAACCACTGCAGCATGGGTCTACTTGAACCCCAAAGAGGTGAGATACTGAGTGGCTGGAAGATGTCAGTAGGGTGAGCTCCACCCTTTGGGAGCACTCAAAGGACCATCTTCATAGGGAGTCATGGAATTGGCACTAACTCTAGGTTTTCCCCTTAGCACTGCTGTGAGTGCTAATGCAGAGGATACTGCTGTTGAGCAGAAATACCTTCCCACCTATCCACATCTTCCTGGATCCGCCTCCTCAGCACAGACAACAGTGGCTTCTAGATCAGGTGCGGTGGGCTAAAAGCTTTCACATCGGGCTCACATAAGCCAGCACCCCCACAGAGGGGGTGGTTTCCAGGGTGCGTTTACAGTGGGGACCCTTGATCACCAATAAGGAGATTTTCTCAACCTCTGTTTAGGTTGGAGTCTTCTTCCACCCTCCTCAGAACTTCGAAGCCTGAGAAGAAACCAGAGGAAGCCATTCACCATTCACTGTGGCTGATAAGTGAGAGCATAGATAATAATTGATGGAGAGTTGATTAGGCAGGCAGCCATTTAATCACTATGAGCAGGGCCTGCAGACCACTCAAAGATTTCAATCAGAAATAGTCAGCATGTGAGAAATGCCTCCTTTTCCAGCTCTCAAAAATTTGGTGCTCTTCCCTCCACTCAATGTGGATTTACCTTGATTTTGGCTTAACAATTTCAGTTTTAATATTTAGGATTTCAAGCAATGCAGGAAGAATCTTTCTTGATGATTCTTGTTGATTTACTGATTTACCCGGAAGTCACGAGTCTGTTTAGACAAATACCATCGTCATACTTTTTACTCCAATGAAACAGAAAATAATAAATACAATTTACTTTTATTTAAATAAAATATAATTTGGGGGGGGGGGTTGGAATCCAGTGGAGTATATTCACCCAGCACTGCTGCATGTTTGCATGTTTCTCTTCAATAATAAAGGAATAAAAGGAATCACTTTGATTGAACTCTCTTTCTGCTTTTGATGCATTTGGGTATCTTAATCTTAAAATTAAGGCTGTTTAGCCTAGCCAGGTGTTCACTGGTTAGAGTATTGGCACATAGACTGAAGGGTTGTTGGTTCTATTCTGGTCAAGGATACATACCTTGGTTGCAGGCTATATCCCCAGGTTGGGGTAAGAGAAGGAGGCACCAATCAATGTGTTTCTTTCACATCACTGTTTTTCTCTGTCTCACCTCCTCCCTTCCACTCTCTCTTTTTCATATCAGCTGTTTACACTCAGTAACATGACAATATCAGTCCCCACCCTGACCTTGGGCTATTTTGACATATCTTTCCTTGATAAGTCTTTTTACTAGTGTCCTCTATTTATTTATTGGCCCCTAAATGTGTATCACACATTGAAATATTTTAACTATGGCTCTTCAAAGGGGAAGGGTTGACAAGTTCATGTGTATGTGTGTCTCCTGAGCTCTGTGTATTAAAACTAAGCAGAGCTCTTATGAGTTTATTGCCATAATAACCCAACTACAGTTCCTAACAGGTCAGAATCAAAGACAAGGTCATGGCAGTCTGGTGCTTTTTTAATTTTATGTCTGTTTAAAAAGATAAACTCCTTGAGCCATTTTTGACATTGAGTTTTTTAGTTTATGGAGGATAAAGAAACATACCTGCCTAAGATAGGGGCCAATAAAATAAGTGGTGCCATTAAAATTTGAACCCAAGTCTCCAAAATCAATTCCCTTTCCTCTTCAGTCTTATGGAGAACACACCAAGATCAATCATGTTTGCAGTTCAGCCTTTTCCCCACAATCAGTTAAACCGACAAGTAGTGACTGGTCTCTTACCTCCTCTGCTCTAAGTCCACGTGTTGGTGAAGAGTTGCATCTTACACACACACACAACATAGTACAGGCAAAATTAACCGATTCTATTGAATGAGGGGTAGGGAAGGAGTCCCACGGAACATCCTCTTGTTAGCACATAATTAGTGTATGGTACATAAAATGTTTACAAATATATTCTTATTCTTCACCCTTTCCAATCATGGTTTCATCCCACCCTTTAAACCACTATGAATAAAAGCTGCCCAGGCCCTGCTTGTGCCAACTTAACAGCATCACTATTATAATCTTGGGACCTGGCAGGTGAATAGGGGATGAGGGAAGGAGAAAAGCAGAGAAAAATGGGTGGCACAGTCTCTAAAATTGGGAAAACAACCAGCTAAATTGAGAGATTTCTCATCTAATGCACTTAAATCAGATTCAATAAAGCGTGGCAGCACTGATCCCTGTTCTGTGCTACCAAGATCTCAGCAGATTCTGAGTAGTATCCTGGGCCCTTTCTAAAATCCTCTTTCTCATAGTTTTTCACCCTGAACCCCATGGAGTGCATTAATGCTTTTTGCCAACTACTGTTTATTTCCCCAACCTTGGACACGTGGGCTTGCACTTCCTGGTTTCCGGTGGCTGGGTGGGACCATGGGCCAGTTTTGTCCTGTGTCCTATGTACTACTTCCAGGCAGAACCTTTAATTGTAGGTGCAAGAATTTCCAAGGCATTTTTTTCCTCCAGATGCAACTGTCAACTTCAAGATGGCGATAGTTTTGCCTCCTGGATCTTTGAATGATTGCTATGAACAGAAACCCCTGACAATCTATGATAGGCATGTAACATATAAGTCTCTGTCTATATACCCATGACCTATGGGCATGTATCATGCATGAAAAATTAACCTTTATTATTTTAAGCCACTGGTATTTGGAAGTTTTGGTTACTACAGCATACTCCACCCTATCTTGATTGATTCAGCACCCAAGATTTTTAACCAGGAAAAGTAAAAACGGTGAGCTGTGAGATCACAGGAAGCCTTTGCCAGAATTATGAGGAATTATGGATCCCTAAGGTTTTTGGTGTTCTAGAAGGACTTCTATTTATGGAGACTTGCAATATGAAGATCTCAAAGCCCCGTTGAAGCCTATTTGAATTTATGAATGCTCTCGAGATTCCAGAGCAAGGGTGGGGACTGTCCAGCCTTCAGGCCATATAAAGCCTGCGAAATCATTTGGTTTGGTCCGGCCAAGGTGTTAGGGGTGAGTTAATTAAATGTTTGACAAAAATAGCAGGCTAATTTTTAAGTTGACAATTTTGTATGGCCCTCGAATGATATTATAATATCCAAATGGTCTTTATCAGAAAAATGATTCTCCACCCATGCTCTAGAGGAATGACTTTAAGTCTTTAATATATGCCATGACTCCTTATAGGATACTCCATAGACAGTAATACAGACTGAAAAGGAAGTAACTAGCTGGAGCAAAGAAGTGGTGCCTTTCCACCTGTCCTCCCCTCCTCATGTCAGGATTATAAGCAAGCACTCAGGCTGTCATGCTTGGGTTCAAATCCCAACTCCATTATTTACTAGTTGCTTGACTAGTGGGCAAATCGCCTAATCTCAGTCACTTCCATCTGTGAAGAGATAATAATTCCATCTACTTCATAAGATTGTAAGAAATTAACAAATCAGTATAAGTAAAGGACTTGGAACAATGCCTGGCCCTTAGTAAGCACTATATAAATACCAGTTACAATATTATCAATAATTGTTAACACTATTATTAATTGATTTTTTCATTTGCCAGTAAATGTCTTTTTAAAAAAATATATTTTTATTGATTTCAGAGAGGAAAGAAGAGGGAGAGGGAGAGAGAGAGATAGAAACATCAATGACGAGAGAGAATCACTGATTGGCTGCTTCCTGCACAACCCCTACTGGGGACTGAGCCTACAACACAGGCATGTGCCCTTGACCTGAATCAAACCTGGGACCCTTCAGTCCACAGGCCAATGCTCTATCCACTGAGCAAAACCAGCTAGGGCAGTAAATGTCTTTTTTTATTATTATTAAACAGGTAAATCTTGGTAAACATTTAAAGGGTTTTTTCAAGCTATAAAAATTATTTTAAGTGAAAATACAGATTTTTAATATATATTTTTAGTCTCAAATAATTTGCTAGCCTTTCTGCTGTGATCATTCAGATGACAACACCTTAGCAGACCTCACTGTAAAGCACCATGCATCAGCCCCGGTGCTGTGTGATTCACAAAGCCAGTGTTCACTAGTGGCTATTGGTGAGAAGTGGCCATTATCCTTGGCTCTAGATTCCATCACTTTTAAAGTTGCCCTTGCAGCATAATATTCATAGGACATGTAGAAACATTCGGACTTTGGGGGATGGACGCCAATTTTTAACTTCTGATTGGACTCAGTGTCCCACTTTATTTAATGATCATGAGTTTAAGTTGTAGGGAAGCTCACGGAACAACCAAACGGTGCACTAACATTTTTCAGGTAACATTCAGTCCCACTTGACTTTCTGAGTATCTGTCACCCAAATATCTAATACACCTGGGAGGAACTCCAGAAGCTCAGCTTGCTCACAAACACCACATGCTTCCAGAACATCAAGCTGCTCTCCAAGGTGCTAGGGACCCATCCATCACATGGTACTCAGGATGGGGAGTGCGGGCATGCCAGGAAGTTTTGGCAGATAGTCATCCCTGCATCCTCAGTCCCACTCAACTCCTCTGGTATTGGTCTCTCCTCCAAATGTGAGTCTGCCCTGTAAGTTTCAGTGGGAAAGGAAGAAAATTAATTAACCTTTATTTCATCCTTGGAAAGTTTAAGATAGCTCTGTTTACTCGTGTGTTTTTGTTTGTTTGTTTGTTTTGTTTTGTTTTTTTTAAGTCAGATTGACTGAGGCAACATTTATATTCAGGAACATTTACCCTTTTAAAATGTATACATCTCTGTTGTTTTCATCCAAAGATTCAGAAGCCTCTTCTTCATTCTTGGGTATGCCTCTTCAGTAGCTCAGATACAGCTCAGGTCTCTGACTTCCAGACTTGCATTTTCACCTTCAACCCCCCTGACACTTATTTACACTTACAAGAAAGGAGTATATTCTATGAGGCCCTAAGAGACTGAAATGGCACCTTTCAACTCAACATGGCCATTTATATATGTATTAAGAATGCCTTTTCAATTTCTGTATTTCTGATACTTTGACATCTGGGGTCTTGCTGACTCTAGAGGGAACAACACAGAATTACAATTCAGGACATGTGGTCTAATGATGAACCACTCACAAGTCTGAAAAACAAAGGAGAGAAACACTCTTTTATGGACTTGGAAAAGGTTGTTGCAAAGGAAATGTCCACTGGAGAAAACTGAAAGTACAGTGACTTTTCATTGGCTGTTATGGCAGTCTTCCATTGGCTGAATTAGGGCAGTCTCCCATTGGCTGAGCTGTTACTAGGCAAGAAAGAATCTTTTCTTTCTCTTGCTGAAGTAGTAATGTATCACTTCCTGACAGAGATCCAAAGTATGTTTATTGCTATTGGGGTCAGTAGTGTGCATGGAGTAACACATGTATGAGAGTTCTCTTTTAGCCTCCCAGTTTCATTTTAAGTGAGGTTTCTGTTTATTAATTTTTACAAAACTAAGCAGTCCAAAGACCACACCCCACCATTCCACTTCCTCTATCGATTTCTCACACACTGAGCCTAATCCTCCAGTGACATATATCAGACAACTGGGGACAGCACCCATACCCTGAACCTTCTAAAATTATTTAAACTAGCCAATCCTAAACCTGCTTACCCTGCCATGTCTTGCATTTCCTGCAAAACCACAATAAAGATTCTTGCTCACATTTCCCCCTTGCATCCTTTGCTCCAGATCATCCTGGTGCTTTCTTGTGTGCCCTTCATGGTGTGGCATGCCCTTCTCTTGGGAACTATTAAGAACAAGTTGTCTTTTCAACGGTAATTGTCTCCTGATCTACTGGCTTCACCAAATCTGAATACTAATAAAATCTACATTTTTAAACAACATGTACCCACATGCATCACAAAGTACATGTCCAATGGACTACTTGAAGAGCTCTCACCAAGAAGCATGTAATGACTGCTCAGTATTCTTCAATAACAGCTGCACACTGACATGTGGGCCAGTTCTGAATCTCAGCCACAGTGCCATTAAAAAACATAAATAGCTTAAGAAATTGTTTTGTGAAAATTAACATAAAATTCATTCATTCAGATACTTATCGAGAATCCTTTTATTTCAAGTAGCACCAAAGATTCAAGAAAAAATAAGTGTGGTCCAGACTTCTAAGAGCCCAGAAGACTTTTATACTAGAGGAGGTACTGCCCAGTACCATATTCCAGTGAAGGATAGTGTTGGCCAAGTAGGGCTTGCTAGTTATAACAGCTGTTTTTTAAATATCTACCTCTCCATGTTAAGGCAAAAGGAAGGATAGCTCTTGCTGGCTCCCTGTAGTTGATGGAGCCATGCGACAAGCTCATCCAATGGGTTGTAAGCAGAATAGATATATGTTAGTCACTTCTAGATGGAGCATATGATTGTTGAGGAGAGACTCTAGAGCTGCCCTGCCCAATGTGGCATCCACTAGCTACATGTGGTTATTGAGCACTTCAAATGTAGCTACTCCAAATGAGACGTGTTTTAAGTATAAAATTCTCATACTGGATTACAAAGAGTTAGTATATATATATATATATATATACACACACACACTATAATATTGGGTCAAGTAAAATACATTATAAAAATTCATTGCAGCTTACCCTTATTTTGCCTTTTTATTTTTAAAATATATTTTTATTGATTTCAGAGAGGAAAGGAGAGGGAGATAGAAGCATCAATGATGAGAGAGAATCATTGGTTAGCTGTCTCCTGCATGCCCCCTACAGGGGATTGAGCCCACAACCCAGGCATGTGCCCTTGACCATAATTGAACCTGGGACACTTCAGTCGTCAGGCCAACAACGTTCTTTCCACTGAGCCAAATCGGCTAGGGTTATTTTGCCTTTTTAATGTCACTACTAGAAAATTTGAACATATATTTATAGCTCATATAATGTTCTATGGATATGGCTGCCCTAGAGCTTTTATTCCCTCTTTTACAGAGATTGGGAATGTGCCACATAAGGTTACTTCTGATGGCCAGGGTCCTGGATAGAACTGGCAATAATGTGGAGAGTGCCCTTTAGCTATCCTCAAAGGACTGCAGCATAAGCAAGAAATAAATCTTTTATTCATCTCAGCAACTGGGATTGGGTTTGTTTATTACCACTGTGTGACCCAGCCTTTCTAACCGATATAAGAAGGATGAAGATACCAGGAGCCAATCGGGATAGAGATGGGGCAAGATAAATAGTAGGAAAGGGACACAGAGGGGTAGATGCTCCTTACATCATGATCTTGCCCATGACCTTTGCTGCACACACAAACTCACACACCACACACACTTGTTTATTTCTTATGGAAGAGAACCCAGGACATGAAATACTCTTTTTGCCCAGTTACATTTCATCCCACCAGGTTCAGATGAGGCTGAATAAGTCTTGGCTTGCAGGGATGGCTGATGCTGGAGTTTTAGTCTGGCAACACAGGACCTGTTTTTATCTCATTTGTGCCTGTGGAGCCACTTCTGATATTTTACTTCTAGGGCTGACAATCATGATGATGCCTTATTCAACATGCATCCTTGATTCATTCAAGACTCATGGTGATTGTGCAGAAAAAAATAATCCTGGGATGAACAGCTGAAGGGACGTCTGTAAAAGGGTACAATTCAAAGATGAATTTACCCATTTGGTTTTTAGTGAACATTAAGGAAGGAAGATCATAAAGTCCTGTTGTACAAAAGGTATAGGTGGTGTTTCCAAAGATGAACTGGCCAAGAATAATAAATCCAGAAATTCAGAAATCAGAAATCAGAAATTCACCTATCTTCTACCTTCTTCATTCTCTGCTTCCATTATGAGTGTTTTGGCTATGATGGAATATTTAATTAACAGTGGTTTAAAATAGGAATTTATCTTTTTCATACAACAACTAGAGGACCAGTGCATGAATTTGTGCATGGGTGGGGTCTGGCCGAACTGGGCTCGATCAGGGTTAGGCCAACTGGAGGGAGGGACTGTGGGCAATTGACTGGTGGGCCCTGCCCCTGATTGGTGTTGGGAGGGGCTGATCAGGGTTGGAGCTGGCTCGGGGGAGGGGCTGCAGGCCAATCAGGTTGGTGAGGGCCCACAGGGGGTGGGGCCAGCTGGGGGAGGTGTTGCAGTTGATTGGCTGGCCCCACCCCTGATTGTGGTGGGAGGGCCAATCTTGGGTGGGACCAGGTGGGGGGAGAGGCTGCAGAAGGTTGGCCAGCTGGCCCCACCCGCTATTGGGGTATGGGGGTGATTAGGGAGGAGGCTGGCTGGGGGGAAGGGCCATGGCCAACTACTGCCCCACCCTAGATCAGGGTGGGAGGGGCTGATCAGGGGTGGAGTCTGTTGTGGGGAGGGACCACGGGAGGTTGGCTGACTGGCCCCACTCCTGATCAGGCCGGTTTGCTGGCTCCAGTGGGTATCATAGCGACCAGTCGTTCCAGTCGCTGGCTTTTTACATATACAGATGAGTTTAGGGTTAATCAGTCCAAGGCTAGTGTAGCAATGCAACAATGTCATTAAAGACCAAGACTCCACCCATCTTTTCTGCCTCCCTAAGCAAGTTGGCCTGTTGCTTCATGGTTGCTTTCACTCCAGTATCATGACCACCTTTATGACAGGAAGAGGAGCCTAACTGGTGTGGCTCAGCTGGCTGAGTGCCATCCCACACACCAGTTCACTTCCTGGTCAAAGCTGGATTCCTGGTCAATGCACATGCCCCGGGTCCAGGCTTGATCCCCAGTAGGGGGTGTGTAGGAGGCAGCTAATCAATACTTCTATTTCTCTCTCCCTCTCCCTTTAAAAAATACAGAAAGAATAAAAAGGGAAGAAGTAACTTCAGTTTCATCCCTTTGGTACAGAAGGTGGTGCAGATGACCAGGGCCCACACTTGAGGAAGGTACATAATTTAAGGAGAGGGGTGTGGGGTAGATGTACTGTTTCTTCTAAATCCATGGCTTTGACTCAAGGCTTCCTCAGCTGGGAATAAGCACTATTTATATTAGTGGCCTTGGACAGAGTGGTCTTGATTCAAGGGCTTCTGCTTTACACCCTCTAGGAATGCCCCTACCCAGTTGTAATCGTCACCTTTACAGGAAAAGTGACCAACAGTTTGGGAAACAGTACCTTAGGGGTTAGAGTGTGTATCCCACCATGGGTTTAACTTGGACTCTCCCCAGCCTGTGATAATACCAATCCACACCTATTTCCCACCAACAGCAGTGTCATCCAGAAACACAACAATTTTTTACCTATCCTTAGGGTAGCTAATTGGCAGTTCATTTCCACCAAAATAATATCAGATAACTAGAGGCCTGGTGCATGAAATTTGTGCACTGGGGGGGGGGGGGGGGCGGTTCCCTCAGCCCAGCCTGCACCCTCTCCAATCTGAGACCCCTTGGTGGATATCTGACTGCCAGCTTAGACCCGATCCCTATAACTGGCAGTCGGACATCCCTCTCACAATCCAGGACTGCTGGCTCCCAACCGCTCACCTGCCTGCCAGCCTAATTGCCCCCTAACTGCTTCTGCCTTCCAGCCTGATCACCCTCTAACCACTCCCCTGCCACCCTGATCAACATCCACCTGCTCCCCTGCCATCCTGGTTGCCCCCAACTGCCCTCCCCTGCTGGCCATCTTATGGTAGCCATCTTTGACCACATGGGGGAAGCTATCTTATGCAAGGGTGTGAGAGTGTATATTACTTTTTTATTATATAGAATGGTCAAGCATTATGCCCTTAAGCTACCATGGAAGTATCAAAAGCTTTACCTAGAACTTGAGGGCTATGGGTAGTCTTGAGGCTGGAACAGAGAAGAGGGCAGCTCCCTGCAATTCCTACTGCTGACTCCAGTTCTATTTCCAGAGGCAGGGAGGGACTTTCCATGACTGCAGACTCAGAGGGAGGCTGTGCCCCTGCAACCCAGAAAACTCTCACAAGTGACATTTCTGACTGGGTAAATAGCCCTGCAGCAGAAAGAGCTGGTGCTAATTTAGTGCTCACTTCTCATCAGCTGAAATGTTTATATTTTTGGAGGGAATTGGCAAACCATAATTATTATTGATTTCTGCAACAGCAATCAGAGAAAGCTTTCATGTGCCCTCAAAAGGAGCAGAACCAGAAATAGATGCAATGTCTTCCTTGGCCAATCAGAACTTCTTCTTGCTCTAAATTGATTTTATAGCTGGCTTATCATTTAAAGAAGACATAAAGTTCTACACAGTGAGTTTGGATGTACTAATCCCTCCTTTGTCAGCATTTATGGAGCATTTGCTGGGGCCCTAGCCATGTCCTCTTAAAGAATGTCTTACCTTTCAACAGATGGATGCTAATGGGATATTTATTTACAGAGTGAAATTAAACTGGAGCTGCATCTTAATGCACAATTTACATAATCAGCTTTGTTCTGAACTGATGAGCTGTTTTCAATAGCACTTGGGACCTTTCAGTCACAGTTGCCTCAAAGCTGCCACTACTAAGAGATTAAACAATTTCCCAAAGGTAGAAGTCTTGATGAGTCTCTATTATCCCATCCGGGAGACATCACAGTCTCTCTAGACACTGACAAAGGATCAAAGATCCATGGTAGCTTGCTGCCATAGTTCAGGATAAAATAATAATAATAATAATAATAATAATAATAATAATAATAATAATAAATTTTGTAAAAAGCTGTTCAGTTTGCACTTGGAAATCATTATAGTCATGGATAATTTCCATACTCATCCTCACTCCTACAGAGTTTATGGCATTTTTATTTGTATAATGCCTCACACTCCAGGCAACACACATAATTACCAACACACCATACCATGTGCTTGGAGAGCCTGGAGGGGATCCTTATAATCATAGATTTCATTGTAACACCTGTGCGGTAAAGCTGCCCTCTAGGAGAGCAGACCACAGACAGGTTCAGACTTGGAGGAGTACAGGGAAGACACGCGCAAGAAAGCCAGGTTGACAAAACTGGATCCTTAAAGAACTGTTCTCCCAACCCCACCCCAAAGAGCCCTGAATTGACTGAATACTTCCTGTCCTTCGGATCCATCTGATCTTAACCAACTCCCTGGTGAATAACATTGCTCCTGAGAGTAGTCATAACAATGAACACTTCCTGAAAACTCAAGCCATTTAAGTTTGTTTCCTCCAATTCCACTGACAGTATTAAGAGATTGCAACTATTATTGCCCCCTACCACCTTTTATAGATGAGAAAACTGAATCCTAGAGAAGTTAAGTAATTAGCTCCCAAACCCCAGTGAATTACATGGAATAACCAGAATTCTGTCTGACTCCAGAACACAAAGTGATTACCCAATACTCTACACAGTCTCATAGAGCAAATGGCAAGGACAGTTCTATTCGTAGACCTGAGGATCCCATTTATCAATGGAAATAAAAAGTGGCTTGAAATTAGACTTCCATTCCTCTGGGCTATATTTGGTACCCTTGGTTCTTACATTGGGCAGACAAATAAACCCCTTAAGAAGAAGGTTATTCTAATTATTTATTTATCCATTCACTTATTTATTTGTTACAGTATTTCTTATAAGCTATAGTTAAGATATAACAGGGAGGTCACAGCCATGACCCCTGGGGAGCAAGCAATATACATCATTGGGATCGCTACAAATTTGAGAATTTGTGATGTCAATTTGCCTAAATAAACTCCAATTCTAACAGAAAGGTTTGTATGCATGAAACATATTCCTGAAATCATTAGAGACAACCAGATGTAGTAGGGGAAACATTCGCCTGGGGGCCAAGGCCTATAGACTTCTCCACTTGCTAGGCATGTGACTCTCACTCAGAGACTTGTTTCATGACCAGTTAAATAGCTACTGACATCCTGTTCATGCTTAAAAGTTGAACTCAATTCTGCCACACTTGTTATGGAGTGATCCAGGAATAAATATGTGACAGCAAGAAAGTTGTCCGATTCCCTGTGGAAATGTCAAAGGCTATATTTGACTCCCTAATTTCTCACAGTACCCTTTCATAGGTTGATCTGCTAGGGGCCAAAGTCCTCAACTAAACATAATCCAGTCCTTAACCCCACAGTGTCCCCATGTACTAGATCATTCCTGTGTCTTACTGCTTTACTAAAATTGGCTGCATCTGTCTCCTTCCCCAGGATCCTGCTCTCTACCCTGTACTAATGGGCACTAAATATTCAGGTGACCATTTCCAGGGATATTTTACTTATTAATAGAAGCCATCTAGAGATATAGTGCTGAAGTTTCAGTTGTATTTCTAAATAGTGGCAGTTTCAAGTCAAGACAGCAAGTTGAGAGAAATGACCACTGTGGTGGGTTGAATGGGAGTACCCCCAAAATATATGTCCATGTTCTAAGCCCAGATGTAAAGGTGATTTTATTTGGGAAAAGGATCTTCATAAATATGATTAAGGTAGAATATCAGGATGAGATTATCCTGGATTACCCACTTGCACCCTAAATGCAATGACAAGTCTTTATAAGAGACAGAAGACTCAGATACAGAGAACACCAGTCTCCTTCTTCCTCCCCTCCAGGTGGGGATTGGAGGGATGTGGCCACCAACCAAGAAATGCCTGTAGCCGCCAGAATCTGGAAAAGGCAAGGAGGGGGCCTCCTCTGGAGCTGTTAGACTTCAGTTGTGTTCGTGGAGAGCTGACTGTCTCCAGGTGGCACAGCACACTTTCCCACCCACCCCACATTCCTACCCTGGGAAGAAGGCAGGAAGCCAATGTCAACATTAGCTGGGAGGGTGGACCATGAGGAAAACTCAAAGGAATAAAGTCTATAGTGCCAGGACATAAACTAGAGAGAGAATGTCAGAATCTCCTAAAACATTGGAGAAAGGTTTAATGCAACAAAGGGGAGTGATGAAATAGAAATAATGGAATTAAAATGAGAAAAGAAATACTTATGTAACTGCAAGAATTAAAATTAGTCTGCAAAATGATTGCTTTAGGTAGGTGGTGAAAGATTTGTCACTTAAAGCTAAATCAGTCCATAGGAAACAAATAGAAGAGAGCTAAAACATCTTCCACACCACCCCTACCCAGGGCCGTTATTCAAATAATCCAGAAAGAAAACAAAAACCACTCTTCTGGAGTAAAACAGTTCTTGCCTCTGGAAATCTGCATTTGGTCTTTGTGTAGATCAACCTTACTTGGCAATGGCTGTGTATTGCTTTGTACACACCCAGATTGTTAAATGCATTCAGTTTTTCAGGCGTACTTGGTCAAGGTTAGGAAACATCCTCTGCCAGCAGGACATCCAAATTACTAAAGAGATTATTTCAGCAGACTGCAAGAGCTGACTTCTGCAGAACAAAGCTCTCTTTCTAGGTGCTCCAGTAGGTTGAACAAGTGGAATCTGAAGGAAGGCCCCAAGGCTCCTAGGCATCCTCCTTTTGAGCCCAGAGCTTCATCTAACCCACACAACAGAGCAGACGAATCTGAGGGCCATGATGCAGTAACATGAATGAGCCCATTCCTGTGAAGCTACTAACCAACTTCCTGAGGCCAAGTGTATACACCTGTGAAAGAGGAGGCAGGAAAAGGTGCTCTCAATCATCCCAGCACTCAGTTCTAGTCACCTTCAAAGAGAAGGCCTAGCCAGGGAACTCTCTCTGCCTTCCTTGCAAATCATAATGTACCCAGACTTTGCACATCCCCTTTTACTGAAATAAGGGACCCTCATTAGCAAGTAAGTGTCCTGTTCCTTCTTCTTGTTTGGATCATGTTAGTGTGCTAGGAGATACACATAAAAAGGAAATGATGTGGAGAATTTCCATGGCAAATTTTCTATCACTATAGTATGTGCAGAAGTAATCAGGAGTAAGCCATTTAATCTTTTTATTGTTTCTATCTCCAAAATAAATGTTTCCATTTAAAATGTAAGGCCTTCCAGTCTTCCCACTGTGGCCTTGCAGATCTTCCATGATCTATTTTATGGCTCCACCTTGAGCCCATCTCCTCTCACATTCTCTCTCACCACTCAGCTCAGCCTTACTGGCCTCCATGCCAGGCTGGTCCTGCCTCCGAGCCTCTGAACATGCCATTCCTCTGCCTGGAAAAGTCTCCCTTATTCCTCACATGGTAGCTCCTTCTCTTTAGTTAGATCTCAGCCCAGATATCAGGCTTTCTAACCTCTGATTCCCAGTCCAGGATGTAAGAACCTTGGAAGTTCCATTCCCACCTATTCTCACAGGCGAAAAATCTTTACAAACTGAAGATCAACAACTTTTGTTAGATCAATCAGAGAATTTAGGTCAAAGGGGAAACTACTGCCCCCCAATTGGAGAAACAGAAAGGAGGAGACAGAGAATAACAGCTTACTACAGCAGAAACTTCCACGAGAACTCCTGCTGGGGCAGGAAAACCAGAACTGATGGATTGCTGGAGGCTCAGTGTAGACAATTCTCAGGGAAAGTGAGGCATGGGGACCCCCACATTTGTGTGAGTTTTCCCTCTAGGGGCTCCACAAGATTCTCACAATGGAAATCAGAGAAAAATACCCTCATGCTTCCATCAAGGGAAGAGGAAAGCAGCCCATTTGAAAGACACCAGAGCATCTGTTCTCCTTAACAAGGCTTGCCCTCAAGAGAAACTGTTTTACCAGAGCCTAGCCTGCTGGGACTTTATCAGAGCTTAACCCACCTGGGGAAGGGAAATACCCAACTACAGCCCTCTCTAGCCATCCTGTCTCACTTACAGAGGGTAAAACTAAGAAGCACTAGTGACAGTCACAGCCCAGGAGCACCAGAAGGCTGACACTATAGACTACAGAACCTGCACCTTCCCAGCACATCAATAGGGATTCTGTATAACAACAGGGGAATACAATTAAAGAACTGCACATCTCAGACCTTATGCAGGAAGTCTCCAAGAGGCTCTTCCTGATGATCCTGTCTAAAACCACCACTCCTAGTCTAGCAGCTCATTTCCTATTTTCTTTCTTCATAGCACTTAGCACTAGCTAAGATTGTCTTGCTTAAGTGATTACTTGTTTATTGTTTGTATCCCCTATTAGAATGTAAACTCCATGTCTGCCCTCCTTCTCAATGATCCCCCAGTACAGAACTTTCATAGCTTGTGGTAAGATTTGGGGTTAGAATAAGATCACAGGTCATTTCTTCCCCACATCCATAACCTCTTTTTGTCATAGTGCCACATTCCACTTACTCTATTTAAGATAGATATTTTTTCATTATATCATAGTATATCAGTTCTTGGACACAAAATTAGTTAAGGTTGGAAAATGCCTAGCTAGTTTGAATCTGAGTTATCAGCAAACCTCTGGAGCCTCCAAATCAGACAAATGAGTTAGGCTGTGATGATCACATCTTCCCTTGCTAACACTGCAAGGATCTGTTGTCCTTAGCAGATGTGTGCAGATACACCTCCCAGTAATCTATACAATAAAAGCCGATGTGGTTGTCACGCCCTCACACCATGACACTCTCACGCTGTAACAATCCATCACGAGGAGGTTGCATGCACCGTGGGAGTGCATGGGTGGGCGGGGCTGCATGCACAGTGAGGTGCATGTGAGTGGGCATGGCACACAGGCGGGTCCCAGCGGCTCTGGCCTACCTCTTTGGGGCAATCCATAGAAGAGCCCAGGATTGGTGGGTGGAACCTATCCCTTTGGGGAGATAGATCGCAGGGCTCCCACATTGTGAGAGGGCACAGACTAGGCTGGGGAACCTCCCCCTTGAGTACACAAATTTCATGCCCCAGGCCTCTAGTATATAATAACATAGATATAGTTCCTCCCTAACAAGAGGCCCATTTATTAAAAATTACTGCTGCAGCTCTAGCTGGTTTGGCTCAGTGGATAGAGCATCAGCCTGCAGACTGAAAGATCCTGGGTTTGATTCCAGTCAAGAGCACATGCTTGGGGGCATGCAGGAGGCAGCCAATCAATGATTCTCTCTCATCATTAATGTTTCTATCTCTCTCTCCCTCTCCCTTTCTCTCTGAAATAAATAAAAATACATTTTTTAAAATTACTGCTACAACTTCTCTGTCCTTCTTTCTCAAATATCCAGAAGCATCACTGCCTCCCTCTCTGTCCATTGTTCCATCAAGGATGGTCAGTGAAGTAGGTACACCATTGTGATCTGACCATGGTGTCTTTTAAGAATGCCTATAGAGCACATCTCCTTCTTGAAAACCTCAGAACTTAGAGGCCTGTGGGTGAACATTTCTGCAGCAATTAGGCTACAACAATCAGGTTTCTATAAGGAGAATGTCTTCCAAACTCGTGTGTGTGTGTGTGTGTGTGTGTGTGTGTGTGTTCAAGATCAAGATGTGAGATTTTTACAATCTTTTGGTCTTTAAGAGTGGCAGTGTCACTCTCTAATCTTGGCCTTGTACCAATCACTTTAAATATATATATAATCTTGGAAATGGTTATTTCCCAGCAATCAATAGTCTACAAACCCTAATAACTAAAATAACACTAAATCTTCAGGGATACAGAGGTGGTGGTACAAACCACAGTGTGTGTCAGTGTCAGGCAATTTTCGTTCTAATGTATCAGTTTGCACTTCTTTATCTCTGTGCTTATTGTGACATGTTTCTTACTTTCTGTTGTTAAAAACAGTGAACACTGCTGAGAGAAGAGTGTTCAACTATATCTGTTTTTTTTATAATATTGACTTCAGCATTCTGATATTTTGGACTGACTGCCTCAAAATCCAGTACTGGTAGACAATTTAAATCAGACCCCATTAGCAAAGTGCATGAAAGCATTGTGTTTTACTAAGATACTAGCAGATAAGTGAGCATCAGAGCTGTCCTCCATGTTTCCCCTTGAGATTCTTATTTACTGAGCACCTACTGTGTGCCAGGTAGTAGGAATTTATAGATGATTAACTTTGTCTTAAAGGAACTCTCAGACTGGAAGTAGGACCAGATATAAAAACAAACTACCACTTGATAATATGGGAGTGATCTGGTAAAAAAAATTGTTCTAATGATTAGGGATAGGAAGAGAGGCCCTTGGTCTAACTTTGAAGGTTAGGAAGGCTTACTAAAGTAGATGATTCTTGAATGTAGTCTTGGAGAATGAATAAGAATTGTGAAACACAAAGAGAGCAGAGAATGTTCCAGACATGTAGGACTGTATGGGAAAAGAATAATACCCAGAGGACTGAAGATAGTTCTATATTGATACTGCACAAAGAAGGGGGTGGCAGAGGTAGAGCTAGTGAGAGGACTATTCTGAGAACCATGGATTTTATTCCATAAGCCTCTCACACCACGAAACATATAATAAGTGATATCTACATCGATTATGGGGGTAAATAAATGAGACTCCTCATAACTGGGTCATCCTTTGAGCTAAAGGGATTAACATTTCTCACACTTGTAACCCAACCCAGCATGTCGGTAGGGGAGATCCACAAAAAGGAATAGGGAGCCATTAAAAGGTTGAAAGAGGGTTATGACATAGAGTTGTATTTTTAAACGGCTTATTCTGGCTGCAGTGTGCAAAATGGATATACTTAGAATTTGGCCACAATAGATTAGGTAAAGGGTGATGAGGGCTCTGACTGGTGGTGAGTAGCCATGCAGATCAAGAGAAAGGGATGAGTTCAAGAAACATTAAGAAGAAAAAACTGGCCAAATTTGGTGATTTATTACAAGGGGGGAAAGAGGGAGGGGAGAAACAGTCTTATGCAGCTTTCTGTTTTCTATCCTGGGTACTGAATAAATGTATGAGTACATAAATCTATTTTGTCTAAAAGATTAAGATCTTTCCTACTCATCACAACATACATATAGGATTAGAGAGTTTCTTCAAAAAACTTTCAGTCAGGATAGTGGAGTAGGTAAACGCAGGACTGGCATCCACCAACAACTGCATCAAAATTATAACTAAGATAGAGCTTTGGGAAGGAACCAAGATGGTGGCATAGGTAAACACCTATCTTGCTGCCCCACACAACAATTCCAAAACTATAACTTAACAACAGAATAAGCATCATCCAGAATCACTGGAAAGCTGGCTGAGTGAAAAATTTCCACAAATAAAAGTAAAGATAGGACACTGACTCAGAGGAGTGGTGGAGGGCAGCATTGAAGATACACACAGTCAGAGGTTTGGAGCCATGCGCACATGCCAGCGGAGAGGGCAGGTGGCCACAAACCTGGCCAGTTTTCTCGAACAGGGGAGACAAAGGTGTCCCACTGCACTGATTCCCCAGGTCCAGGCAAGGTCCGGAGAACCCACACTCATATGGGATGAAACTGGACAGTGGGAAGGCACACTGAAACCCAGGTGCAGCAGAGGTCTGCAAGCTTGTGGAGAGGGTGAGCTTGTAGAGAGTGCGTGTAAACTTGGGAACAGCAGTTTGCATGTAAATTTGGGAACAGAAGTGCACGACCACGCAGAGAGGACTCGTGACTTGCTCCCTCATTCGGGAGACCACCGGACTGCTTTGTTTTACAGCCCTGGGTGAGACTTTGGGTGTGCAGACTCATTTGGGGACAGGCTGAGTTGTCTGGCAGTGGGTGGAGATCGGCATCGGCTTTCTCTCGGATGTGCGTGCAGTCATTACCACCTGGCACATAGACCCAGGTGCCACATAGGGCGGAGCTGATGCTGCCTGCTCAGCCTGGAGACTCCACCCATCCAACCTGAATACAGCTTACCCTCACAGTTAATTGGCCTGGAGGTCAAACCCTCCTAGTGCTAACAACAATTAGCTGTGCTAACTCCAACAATACTGTACAACCCATAAAGGATTACAGTAAGAGTATCCACCTCAGGTAACTGGGGAGGCTGAGCCACTGTCCCTTAGAGGACATCTACCACACATAGCTAATGGACCAACTCAGGATAGCAGCTGATTTCCCAACACAAACTTAAAATGATGAAAAGAAAAAATCTATAACCAAAACTACTCTATCTAACAAGTCTATCATCCTATCTAATAAGAGTAATATGCAAATTGACCATACCTTAACTACACCCACAAACCACGCACACCAGCCATGCCACCAGCCAATCAGGAGCTGGGGCGGGGCCAAGGCAGTCCAGGGCAGAATCTTGGCCCTAACCAGTTTGGCTCAATGAATAGAGTGTCAGCCTGTGGACTCAAGGTCTCAGGTTCAATTCTAGTCAAGAGCATATACCTTGGTTGTGGGCACATAACCAGCAGGGCCAAGGCAGCCAGAGCTGGGGGGGCTGGGCCGAGGTGACCTGGGCCGTGGGGGGCAGGGCTGAGGTGGCCCAGGCTGGTGGGGGGCGGGGCCAGTGTGTGCTGGCCAGGGAGAAAGCCTGGGCCAAGGGGGCAGGCCCGAGGCCTGTGCTAGCCGGCAGTGAGCTGGCTGGGGTGAAGGCCTGGGATGGGGGTGCATGGCTGGGATGGAGCCTGCCATCGACTCCACTGCAGGACAATGGCTGGGTGCCCAAGGCCTAAAGCCTCAGCCAGAGGCTTTAGGCCTTGGGCAGGCTGGGGGTGAGTAGGACATCCCCTGAGGGCTCCCAGTATGTGTGACGGGGCAGGTTGGGCTGAGGGATCACCCACCCCCCAGTGCATGAATTTTGTGCACTGGGCCCCTAGTCCTATATAATAAAAGGCTAATATGCAAATCAACCAAACAGCGGGATGACCAGTGACTATGACACTCACTGACCACCAGGGGGCAGACACTCAACACAGAAGCTGCCTCCTAGTGGTCAGTGCACTCCCACAGGGTAAGTTCCACTCAGCCAGAAGCCCTGAGCCAGGCTCATGGCTGGCGAGGGCAGCAGCAGTGGCAGGAGTCTCTCCTCTCTCTGCAGGAGCACTAAGGATGTCAATCAGACATCCCACGAGGACTTCCAGACTGTGAGAGGGTGCAGGCCAGGCTGAGGGACACTCGCCCCCTCAAAGTGCACAGATTTCATGTACCAGGCCTCTAGTTCAGAATAAAAGAAGAGATAAAGAGATTTTCAAACAACAAACAGTTGAAACAGTTCATCATCACCAAACCAGTATTACAAGAAATGATAAAGAGGCTTCTTTAAGAAGAAGAAAAAAGATAAAAAATATAAATAATAAAATGGCATTAACTACATACCTATCAATAATTATTTAAATGTAAGTGAAATAAATGCCCAATCATTTATTCCATTTACATTTAAAGGGGAGGGAAGGCTTCTCATCTATTTT
Source organism: Antrozous pallidus (assembly GCA_027563665.1). Classification (NCBI taxonomy): domain Eukaryota; kingdom Metazoa; phylum Chordata; class Mammalia; order Chiroptera; family Vespertilionidae; genus Antrozous; species Antrozous pallidus. Next base: position 10,776,442 of record CM050519.1, read on the forward strand.
AACAAGGCCACCATTACCCTGATCCCAAAACCAGACAAAAACATTACAAAGAAGAAAATTATAGGCCAACGTCTCTGACGAACACAGATGTAAAAATTCTCAACAAGCTATTAGCAAACCAAATTTACTAATACATTATAAAGATCAGATCCCATGATCAAGTGGGATTTATCCCTAGGATGCAAGTTCAATTCATTATCTTCAAATCAATCCCCATAACATACCACATAAAGAAAATGTAGGATAAAAATCATGATTATATTAATAGGTGCAGAAAAAGCATTTGACAAAATCCAGCACCCATTTATTATGAAATTCTAGTAAACTGGGAATAGAAGGAACATATCTCAACATCATAAAGACCATATATGATAAATCCATGGCTAACATCATACTCAACAGTGAAAAACTAAAAGTGTTTCTCTTAAAATTGAGGGGAAAAAAACAACAACAAGGATGTATACTTTCACCACTTTTATTCAACACTAGAGGCCTAGTACACAAAGATTCATGCACTTAACAGAGGTTCCCACAGCCAAGCCTGCCCTCTCTCACAGTTCGGGAGACCTCAGGGGCAGGAGGTGACCCAGCGATCAGGGGAAGGCACTCCATCACTCCTCTGCTGCTACCACTGCCAGCAGCGTAAGCCTCAGCCAGCCCTGGTTATCTAAGCCTTAAGTGGCCCTGGGTGGCTCGGAAGCTACCATCTAAGGCTTGCCTGTGCCTCAGGCTGGCCCTGGGCAGCTGGGGGGACTGAGGGGATTGGGGGACTCTGGAGGCAGGCATGTGGAGCCTTGCCGCATGCCTGCCACCCCAGTGGGGCTGAGGGGACTGGGCACATACCGTTTTGTGGCTGTGGGTGCCACCATATTTGAGGGAGGGGCAGTCAATTAGCATATTCCCACCTTATTGGCTGTTGGTGCCACCATCTTTGAGGGTGGGGCAATCAATTAACATATGCCCTCTTTATTGGTTGTGTCTCCATCTTTGTGATGGTATGTGAGTCAATTAGCATATTCCCTCTTTATTAGATAGGATAGTATTGGAAGTCCTAGCCATAGCAATCACACAAGAAAAAGAAATAAAAGGCATCCAAATTGAAAAAAGAAGAATTAAACTGTTCTTATTTTCAGATGATTTGATACTATGAAGAAAGAACCTTGGTCCTAACCAGTTTGGCTCAGTGAATAGAGCGTCAGCCTGTGGACTCAAGGGTCTCAGGTTCAATTCTAGTCAAGAGCATATACCTTGGTTGTGGGCACATACCCAGTAGGGAGTGTGCAGGAGGCAGCTGATTGATGTTCCTCTCTCATCAATGTTTCTAACTCTCTATAAAATATCAATAAAATATATTTTTTTTAAAAAAGAAAGAGAACCTTAAAGACTCCATGCAAAAACTATTAGAACTGTAAATAAGCCGAGACCGGTTTGGCTCAGTGGATAGAGCGTCGGACTGCGGACTGAAGGGTCCCAGGTTCGATTTCAGACAAGGGCATGTACCTTGGCTGCGGGCACATCCCCAGTAGGGGGCGTGCAGGAGGCAGCTGATCAATGTTTCTCTCTCATCGATGTTTCTGACTTTCTATCCCTCTCCCTTCTGCTCTGTAAAAAGTCAGTAAAATACATTTTTTTAAAAAGAACTGTAAATAAATTCAAGAAAGTAGCAGGATACAAAATTACTGTTTAGAAATCAGTTGCATTTTTATACATAAGAAATAAACTATTAGATAGAGAAATTAAGAGAACAATCCCATTTATGGTTGCATCAAAAAATATCTAGGGAAAAATTTAACGAAGGCTGTATAAGAAAACTGTAAGATAAAAAAGGAAAAAAATTGTAGATTTTATTGGGGCAAGCCTCTAGTGGTTACTGAAAATTCAAATAAATGGAAACATAGACTGTGCTCATGGCTAGGAAGAGTTAACATGGTTAAAATATCCATACTACCCAAAGCAATCTACAGATTTAATGCACTTCTTATCAAGACACCAATGGCATTTTTCACACAACTAGAATAAATAAATTTAAATTTTATATGGAACCACAAAAAACTCTGAATCGCCAAAGCCATTTTGAGAAAGAACAAAGTTCCAACTGTTACAAGTCTGTAGTAATCAAAACAACATGCTGGCATGAAAACAGATACATTGGTCAAACAAGCAGAATAGTGATCCCAGAAATAAGCCCATACCTACACTGTCCATCATTCTGTGACAAAGGAGGCCAAACTATACAATGGGGTAAAGACTATCTCTTCAATATACATTGATGGGAAAACTGGAAGGCCACATGCAAAAGAATAAAACAGGATCACCTTCTAATACCATATGTGGGAACCCCTTTTCATGTCCCGCACGATTCAGGATTCCTGGTTCGGGGTTTGGGTTTTTGGAGGAGGCCGCATACAAATGAATAAAGAGACTCAGAAAAATAGTAATTTGGAAAATGGGGGCCATAGTTCAACTCTAGTGGCAGAACTCCCACTCGCTCTGGCTTCAGCACTCCTTTTATTAAGATTAAAATCATAAGATACAGCTGTATCCTCCAGACCGGAAACACCAGTAAAAATCAATCAGTAGATCTTCTTAGGACTATCAGGTGGGGGCTGCTTCAACCATGAACATTCCAGTAACCAGCTCCAACCCCTCAGAGTAATCAAGGTTGACCAGCCTTCCTAACTCCCTGTCCACAGCTTTCTATTATTAAAACACTGATTGGCTTCCGGCAACTATATGCAAGAAAAAACTGAAAATGAATTTACAACTTAAATGTAAGACCCAAAACCATAAAGCTCCTAGAAGAAAACATAGGTAGCATACTCTCTGACATTGGTCTTAGTAATATGTTTTGCATATCTTATCAGCAAAGGGAAACAAAAGAAAAAGTAAACAAATGAGACTAAAAAGTTTTGCACAGCAAAAGAAACCATCAACAAAATAAAAACACAACCTGTTGAATGGGAGAAGATACTCACTGGATGATATATCCTATAAGGGGTCAATATCTAAAATATATAAGCAATTCATACAACTTAACACCAAAAAACATCTAATTTAAAAATGTTCAGAGTACCTGAATAGACATTCCTCTGAAGAAGACATTCACGTGGCTAACAGAAATATGAAAAGATGCTGGACATCACTTATCAGGGAAATGCAAATTAAAATCACAATAAGATATCACCTATACTTGCCAGAATACCTATCCTATCTAATAAAAGAGTAATTGCAAATTGACCATCACTAACACACAAGATGGCTGCCCCCATGTGGTCAAAGATGGCTGCCCCCATGTGGACACAAGATGGCCACCACAAGATGGCTATCAGGGGAGGGCAGTTGGGAGAGACCAGACCTGCAAAGGAGGGCAGTTAGGGGTGACCAGGCCTGCAGGGGAGGGCAGTTAGGGGTAAACAGGCTGGCAGGGGATCAGCTGGCAGGCAGAAGCAGTTAGGGGCAATCAGGAAGGCAGGCAGGCAAGCAGTTGGGAGCCAGCAGTCCTGGATTGTGAGAGGGGTGTCTGACTGCCCGTTTAGGCCCGATCAGGATTGGGCCTAAACGGGCAGTCAGATATCCCTCAAGGGGTCCCAGATTGGAGTGGGTGCAGACTGGGCTGAGGGACACACACCCCCATACATGAATTTCATTAACTGGGCCTCTAGTCTATATATTAAAAGCCTAAGCAATCTTTATGGCAGAATGACCAGTGGTTACAATGCACACTGATCAGGCAGGCAGACGAGTGGTTAGGGGCAATCAGGCAGGCAGGCAAGTAGGTACAGTGGTTAGGGGCAATCAGGCAAGCAGGAAGGAGAGTCATTAGGAGTGAGCAAGCAGATTGCAAGAGAGCACAGGCCAGGCTGAATACCCCCCCTCCCCCACCGCCAGTGCATGAATTTTGTGCACCAAGCCTCTAGTCATTAAGAAATCAAACAACAAATGTTGGCGAAGAGGAAGAGAAAAGGGAATCATTGATGGTGGGGTTGTAAATTGATGCAAACAATGGAGTTTCCTCAAAAAATTAAAACTACCATATGACCCAGTAATTTCTAAACAAATACAAAACACTAATTTAAAAAGATATGTGCACCCCTTTGTTCACTGCAGCATTATTTACAAGAGCCAAGATATGGAAACAACCTAAGTGTCCATTGATAGATGAATAACGATGAGGTACATATGGAACATTACTCAGTCATCAAAAGGAATAAAATCTTGCCATTTCCAAAAATCTGGATGGACCTACATGGTATTATGCTAAATAAAGTACCCTATGATTTCACTTATATATGAAATCTAAAACCAAAATAAAAGAGCAAACAAACTCATAGGTAAAGGGAAACATTTTGATGGTTTCCAGATATGAAGGGAATTGGGAGAGTGAAAAAGGAGAAGGGATTAAGAAGTACAGATTCCCAGTTATAAATGCACTCACAGGATGTAAAGTCCAGCATAGGGAATCCTATCTAATAAAAGAGAAACATGCAAATTGACCATACCTTTGTTATGCTACCAGCCAATAGGAGCAATAAGCAAATTAACCTCAAGCAAGATGGCGACCAGACCCAAAGCCCAGCCCTGACAAGTCTGGGGCGGTCCCAATTGCTGCAACCCCAGGCCCAGCAGGGGGTCCTGACCCCCACCACTGCCGAAGCTTGGCCCTGGCAAGCCTGGGGCAGTGGCTGTTGTCCTGATCCGATCACTGCAGCCCGGGGCCCAGCAGGGGGTCCAGACCTTAATTTTCACATTTGTAAAAAAAAAAAAAAAAAGATAATGAAACAACTATTTGGTTATCCTCCAGTTCCAGTCAATATTGACGTTCATGTAGTTTTTTAAATCAGAATTTCATTACATGACCTCAATACTATACAGTGTTCATCCCTTCCTATTAAAAAAATGCACATTACTGCTAAAGCACAAGGGAACAGTAATTGAGCTAAACAGTTAAGGCAATAAAAAAGCACCCAGAGGCCCCAGTGCTCCAAGGCATATGCCCAAGAGGAGAAATGACACCAGGCAAAGAGATGACTCACTTAGCACAGCTACTTTTTCTCTTTTTTCTTTTTTCCTATGTGCAGGCTGGCTTCCTGGCTAGTTGATCTCTGTTATTGTTTATTTGCTTTAAATAACAGTAGCAACAACATATAGACAAACAATTAAAAACACACACAGTCTTAAATTATTTACCTGGCAATGTTACAAAACAGAAAATATATTATAACACTTAGGAGATTAAACTGCTTATTCCAAGATAAATTGATTTCTGAAATAGGCCAAGTTACAGGGGAAGCAATGTTGCACAGGAGCAAAAGCAATGGTTGTGGAGTTAGACAAATCTGAGTTTCAATCCTGGGTAGACTACTTTCCTTGCAGAGTTACTGAAGCCCCTCTAAACCTCTGATTCCAAATCAGTAACAGGCAACATGCCACCGCTACTGGAAAGATACTGAGAAGATGAAATAAGGTGATGTGTGTAACATCACCAGGACAGTCCCGGTGCTTACATATCAGTGCTTAGTAACTGGATCTTACATGTCCAGGCTTGCCTGTCTCTCAAATTAGCTACATTCAATGAAGACCTGGCATCAAGTTGTGTTTATTTGGGTGCCAGAAGAAACAGAGGAATAATGTGGCAGGCAGGTATTAATAGAAATCTATACAAATAAAAGGGTAATATGCTAATTAGACCAGGAGACCTTCCGGATAAAACCATGGTGGCAGGGCTGAGGCAGAGGCTGTTAGGGGCAATCAGGCTGGCAGGGGAGGGCAGTTGGGGGCAATCAGGCCAGCAAGGGGGGGTAGTTGGGAGTGATCAGGCCAGCAGGGGGGCAGTTAGAGGTAATCAGACTGGAAAGGGGGCAGTTGGGAGCAATCACGCTGGCAGGCAGAGTGGTTAGGGGCAATCATGCTGGCAGGCAAGTGGTTAGGAGCCAGCAGTCCCGGATTGCGAGAGGGATGTCCAACTGCCAGTTTAGGCCTGATCCCTGTGGGCCTAAACCAGCAGTCAAACATCCCCCAAGGGGTCACAGATAGGAGAGGGTGCAGGTCGTGCCCCCTGTGCACGAATTTCATGCACTGGGCCACTAGTCCTATATAATAAGACTAATATGCAAATAGACTGAATGGTGGAACAACTGAACAACCAGTAGCTATGACATGCACTGACCACCAGGGGCGCACGTGGAACACAGCAGGCATCAGCAAGTAGCAGAGCAAGGAACATGGCAGGTGTTGGCCATGGCAGGATGGTAGAGTAGGTGAGCAGGGGCACCAGACCAAGGCGGGGTGCCAGTCACTGTCATCAGGGCAAGCCTCTGGTGGTTACTGAAAATTCTTTGCTCCCATGTGCTGCAGTCCTGCTGGGTGCTTGTCCCTGCTGCTGGTGCCAGCCCTGCTTGCACCCGCTGTCGGTGCCTGCCACCAGCCCCAGTCATCTGGCACTATTAGCAGGTGCTAGCAGCAGCTGCTGGCTCCAATCAGCCCTCAGGGCTTCTCCACCTCCCCCTGCTCCTGAGAGGCAATAGGGGCCAGTAGCCACCTCTTGTACCTGCTGCTGCTGACGGCCTCACTTGCACCTGCTGGTGGCACCAGCCCCAATCGCTCTGCGCCATCAGTGGGTGCACCTTCAGTGCATGGGAGCAGTGTTGGCAGGAGCAGGATTGCAGGCAGAGGATTGGAGGCTGCAGTGGGAGGGACTGGGCAGGGGTGCAGAGGATGGGCCAAGACCTGCTCCTATACCCACTGCAGCATCGCAGCCCACAGTTCCTTTCAAGGTGCACAAATTCATGCACTGGGCCCCTAGTATAGTTAATAATATTGTAATAGCTATGTATGGTGTCAGATCGGTACTTATTGGGGCGATTACTTTGTAAGTTACACAAATAGCTAATAAGTAAATAAATCAATAAAATAGGCAAATTCATAGAATGCAGAGTAAAATGATGGTTAGCAGTGGCTGTGAGGATGGGGGAAATGGGGTTATTGCTTAATAGATATAGAGTTTTAGTTTTGCAAAACAAAAATGTCTTAGAGATCTGTTGCACAATATTGTGACTATACTTAATATTACTGACTACATTCAAAAATGGTTATAGTGGCAAATTTTATTATTTTTTAACCACAGTTAAAAATAAATTTTAAACTAATTTTTAAAAATACTTCCTACTTTAGACAAGCAAAGAAAACACTAAGAGCTTTTGGCATTCTGTGTTCTTTTCTGAAGTCCTATCTGACTACCAGAGTCAACATCCTTAAGAGATATAACAAAAAAATGTTTTAACCCAATTTTCTGTGATACAGCCTGGTGTTAGGTTCTCCTTAGTCTGGGACCATCTGGCCATTGGTCAGACCTAGAACACTGAAAGGCTCTTTTCTCAGCATAAGCAGCTCCTTTACTTCTAGCTTTTCTAAGACTTCACACCTCCAGATAATGGCATGGATCTCAATTCTATCAAGTGACCTTGAGGTTAATGAAGCTAGTCACTTGGACCATATTGGGTCATCACATCATAACTCTAGAGAGCATGTCTCTGAATTTTTCTAAACAAGTGCATCTTTAAACACACCAATGGTATCATGAACATTTCCTGGGAAATGCAGAAAAAGTTCAGAAAATCACATTGGTATGTATATCCATACTGAGTGTATCAGGCCTGCTTCATGTCCCTGGCAGGCCAAATCTTGGATAACACTAGCCAATTCTTGGTAGCCCAGTAACTGCACAAAATTCTCCTTCTATAAAACAAACGTGTTTCTTATATAACAAATGCAATGTATGGATCTTGTTCAGACCAGACAAACAATGGGAGAAATTTTATTATGAACTGGGTATTAGATGATATTCAGGAATAATAAAGAATCTGGAGAGGTGTGATAATGATATGGTTATATATCTATAAAAGAAACGAAATATCTATTAGTGACATATCCTGAAGTATTTATGTGGCATCTGGGATTTGGTTTTAAAAACTTAACAAAAATAGTTGGGGGCAATAAATGAAAACTGGCCCATTGAAGCTGCATAATGAAAGAATGTGGGGCTTATCATACTTTTCTCTCTATGTGGATGTATGGAAATTTCCATCATAAAGCTTTGTTCTACTTCTACCTCTGACACTGAGTTTTCCTATTAGATTGAGTTTTCAGCATCATGTGAAACAAAGCTACATTAGTTTTAGCAATGAATTGGAGCAATGTAAAGGTAGATTCTTTTCCAAATAATTGACCCTATTACAGTAATATAATAATCATAGGTACCATTACTTAGTGTTTATTACATTCCAGATGCTGAGTTAATCATTTTGCGCACATTAACTTATTCAAGTCTCACAACAAGTCTATGTTTCAGAGCATAAAGAGGAGCTCAGTTGTTGACTTTAGCTAGCTCTTCCAAGACTACAAAATAAATTCTTTTAGCTAAATAAATTGAAAAAATCCTCAAAAGTCTTTGAGGCTATATTATATGAAGTGCTTTAATTTCTACATTATGTTTTTCTGTGTATCTTAAAGAAACACAGAAAAACATAATGATTTTTATAATAATGGCTAACATTTACTGAGTGTTTCAATGTCCTAGAGTCTCTGTTCTAAGCACTTTGCATGTAGATTCTTATAACAGCCTATAAGTAGTATGGTAGATTAAGTGCACTGGTGTTGCCAATCAAATGGTTCCCTGTATCATTGTCTTTTGAAACTCTGCCATCAAGAGGTGGAATACTCTTCACATCCTTGAAATTGGGCTGATATTGTGACTTGATTTTGCCTATAGAATGTGGTCAGTAGATGTGAGGACGGGCCATTTCCAAACCTAAATTTCAAGAGGCCTTGCACGCTGCTCTTTTCCTCTTGAATCCTTGCCTCTGCCCTGAGACTAAGTTTGAGATAACTGGCTGGACAGTGAGATGCCACATGAAGAGGACCCAATGGGCCCTAACTAAGAGCCAACCATAGGAAGCAGAGCCACACAGCCACTTGCCAGCGGACCACAGGTGCCTGAGCAAGCCCAACTGAGATCAGCCTGCTCAGCTAAGCCTAGACTGAATAAATAAATGGCTGTATTTGAGCCAGTAAGTTTTGGAATGGGTTTATGATGCAACATTAGCTAACTGATATAAGCAGGTGCCATTGTTTACTCTAGAAGACACAGAAAGTTTAAGTGCCTTTCCCATAGTCACACAGTAAGTGGGAAACTAAGATACATACCCAGAAATCTGACTCTGAAGTCCACACTGTTAGTGCATGGCTATTTATATTATTTTCACTAAAGATGAAGCAAGGTGGGAGGTTATTGGGTTTTGACATCCAGCAACTTACTCATGACCAAGAAAGATTCATTACAACTACCTGGCAAGATAGATTTCCCCATCCTTCCTCTCTACTCCAAGTACATTTTTCCTAGAGTTCTGCCTACCTCTCCAGGAAGCAGAATCTCTCCTCTCTGTATATAACCTCCTAGAGACAAGAGGGACATTTGATTAAATTATGTTGAATTCTGAAGGAGTCCAGTGGAGACTGCAGGAAACCAATCATTGCCTCACCAATAGAGATGTAAATAGAACAAACAGGAAACCTGGTCAACAGGTTTATGCTTAATGGCTTTGTAAGTCTGAACTATTCACTCACTGATTAAGTGAGACATTGGTAGCTGAAGCAGCTGCCACTTTTAGTCTTATGTTAATTCTTGCTGGTTTATTCATTGTTGGAATTTCCTGACCTAAAGGACATGGATGTATCACATAGTCCTAATAAAAGGGGATAGCAAAGCCAGAGCTGGTGGTGTCCTCTCCCTAGAGGTGGACTCCCGCCTGGCCCCCATGATGCCCAAAATTGATGCTTTTCCAGTCTCTCTTCATTTGTGTGCAGCCTTCTCCAGATCCTGAACCCTGACAAGGGAACCATGGACACAAGGGAAGTGAAAAGGATTACCACATCTGGCACCCAACCTCGGAATGTCTGGAGGAAATGATGTTTTTCACCTAAAAGAGCGAAGGAGGAAAAGGTATGGAAATTTCACCGTACACAAAGCCCACGGACTAACTGCAGAGCCGTGGTCTGTAAGTAGGGTGGGAAAGTGTTTCTAAACCAGACTAACAGGGAATAATTAGATTATAAAATAATGTGGTTTCTTGTTCAAATTAAAATCCTAGTTTGTATTTGGGATCTAAAAACTGTGAAGAGAACTGAAACTCCACTGCTGAAACTGCCTCTGGTGTGAAGAAATTCAAAGGTGGCAAAAAAGGGCAGAGCTATCTGCTTTCCCACAATGAGATTGCTTAAGGTATTTAAAAATTACAGAAGAACTCACAGGGAAATGCAAATCTTGGCCAAATTGGGTGTTAGGTATTACTTTATAAAGCAAAAAAGAAAGAAAAAGTTTAAGATCTGTCTTTATCTTTTCAGCATGAAAAGAAATTCAGCCAGATCTGTTGCTGATGTTCCCCCCAAAGTAAGCAGGATGTGGGGGAAGGGAGCCACATGGCAATCCAATATGGATGCCACCCCCCAGAAGACCATTACAAAAGGGTCTCATCTTTGCCATGTTTTTTCCAGCTCTAGTGACTTAAAACTTTTACAAAATCTATAAATGCACCAGGGATTTCTGTACACTTGTAAAGGGAAAGGACAGTTAAAAAAAAAAAAATAAGACACAAACAACTGCCCATACTGAGACATTTTACATAGAGTTTTTAAGCTGAACTTAACCTTTTGCTATCTATAGAATAAAAACCCTAGAATTTTTAACCTAAGAAAGATGGTGGATATGAACCAAGAGAAAACAATTCAAGCTAGTTCCAGGAGCAGACTGGCATTTCCATAATAAAGAGTGGTTTTTTAAAATGTGAATGAAGGGTGTTAAAAGGCTAACTTAAGGCCATTAAGAAAATCAGGAAATTGTGTTACAAAAGAATTTATCCAAAGTAAATGCCTTAAAATAATTGGAATTGGATTTGAAACTCAGAAATTATTGAAATATAGATAAATAATGTATTAATTATAAAGATATAAATAGCCCAGGTAACTGGCTATGCCCTTTGTTAATGGAGGAAGAAGAGTAGTTTCCCTTACCCCAGCTACAGGTAGACCAGCTTTCCTCCAGTAGCCATCTTAAAGAAAGAATGTGATAATTTGCATTTGAATACCTCCAGGTTTGCCACTCAATTTCCCCAGGCAAAGAGAAAAAAACGTGGTCAGTTTATAAAGTCCAAAAACCTATTTTGCCATCAAGAAATATGGGTTATGGTAGCTTAAAATTTTGGAAGTTTGCTTCCTCATGAGAAAAACCTAGAGGACAGAATTGAAGCTATTGATTGATTATGTCTGATATTTTAAAAATTTATTCTTAGAAGTGTAAAGTATTATTCATCTAGGAATTGCTAAATGTTTGACTTTCCACCTTTAAAAGTTCAAAGTGAAAATTAAGTTGGGAGAAATTATATGAATGTGGTAATTAAATGTCTAAAGTATAACTTGTTTTTTGAGGAAAAAAATGTTATGTTTTCTCTGATAATTAGAAATTCAAAATATTTTACTTATTGGTCTAAATTTTAAAAAGAATTAATTCTATGATCCAGTTTAAATTTAATTGATATTCTTTTAGATAATTTAAGTATATAATCTTTAAATCATATATATATATATATATATATATATATATATCCAGAAATATTTTCAAAAGTCTGTTCTCTTTTAAAAGAAATATTTTAAAATTATACTTCAAATAGCATGGAAAGTTTTATAAAATAAAATTAATCAATACATTTTACTTATACATATATTAAATGTTATGAAAGTCTTGCCTCTAGGAAGGGAAAAATAAAGTAACATATTTCTTAAATATAGCTGAATTTTTTGGCAGCAGAATTTTAAGTCAGACCAATAAAAATCATACCTATAACTTTACTGAATAAGATTTTTGCCTTTTAATTAAAGATACCTACTTAAGTTACTTTATAAATTAGCTTTTTAAAATATAATCAAGGTCTCATAAATTAAGTTACATTGAGAAACCAATGTTTTTATAAGTAATTGAATTTAAATAAAATCTAAGAAACAGATTAGAAGCCACCATTTACTGCCTGAATTTGGTAGCTGCCTGCATTGTTAAGCTAGAGGCAGGGCAACATTTGCAGTTTGTGAATCAGACGTCTACATTTACTAAGTTTGCTTTCGTTTTTAAATGAAGCTGCTTACTTTAATTACTTAAATTATTTTTTTAATTAAAATTAAGGTTTCCAGCTAAATAAAAAGACAATATTTTTATAAACAACTAGTGGCCCGGTGCACAAAATTCGTGCACATTAAAAGGGTATTAATTAGAGGAAATATTTCAATAGTGCTATTTGCCCTTTCTGTACAATAAAAGTGTGAGAGATAAAGGTAATGAGTACAATGTATATGAAAATAATACATAATTTCATTAATAAATAAATAATAACAAAATGATATAACAACAATACGAATCCACAATAAACTGTTGAGTTAATTTTCCTGCATTTAAAATAGGATTAAACGTGTCCCTCACAGAGAGATGAAATCCATAATACTGGATTTGGGTGACTTGTGTTCTTACATTTTGTCTAGTATTATTGTTGAGTACTCTGTTGTCTCTGAGTCTTAATGCAATATCTGTTCCCCAACCTTTTTCACCATGTGGAAAAAAGAATAGGATATGTCATTGCATCTAATGTAGGAAACAGGATACTGATTCATTTCACTTAAGTGGCATTTGGATTATTGGGATCTGGTTTACAATGAATGAGCAAGTCCCTTTCAAAAGGAGGTTCTCCATCTTCATTTCTGAATATGACAGCAACCTCGGTTACACGGGGAGAATTATATCTACCTGGGTCACTATTACGATCATTTAATTGCCATAGTTACTTCTGTGGGAGCTATACCTTTTGCTGCTTCTTCAGATTGGGCTTCCTTTTCTACCTCATATAGCATCTTGTATGATTTTGTTAATTCATTTATTTCATGCATGAGGTTGTTGATGTTGATCATGAGTATTTCTGAGCAGGCCTGGTTTGCTGGGGTTGCTAATCTTTTACGTGTAGCTTCAGCTGTATCCAAAATATAGAGTTGAGCAAACTTCCAAGAAACACCATCAGAAGGAAGTAAAGTTCCAGTACGATGATAAACTTGTCCATGTATTCTAAAACAGTATGGCCCATACCCTGATGGTGATGCAACATTTGCACCCATGCAAGCAAAAGCAAAAGAACTATTTATAGATCGAATGTTTTCCATGAAATTTTTACTGTCAGAATCTTCGTTTGTCATTAATCTTTTTAAATATGGCAGGTAATCTGGAAAATGTATATCATTTGGACAGACTTTCCCTTTGCTACAACATCGAGTAAATTTCCCATCAGATGGTTTTTCATCAGAGAAATTTAGTGATAGGCAAAATTCACATCTAACAGTCATTTCACCACAACTATGTTCGAGAATTGCATCCTCGTGTACTCCATTTTCACTGAGAAGGCAGTTCCTACCACTATTGCTACTACTTGTTGATGCCTGTTCTTTAGACATATTCTGTCTTCGCCACTGCCTTCTTTCAACTTCAAAGGCACGTTGTTCTTTAGACATTTCCTGTCAAAGATGCTGGTGTTTTTCAGCTTCAGAGCAACGTTTGTTCAATATCTGCCCTTCAGATACATTCTGTCGCAGGCGTCGCCTTCTTTCAAGATCAGACACACATCACTCTTCAGACATTTTCTGTCGATAACGTCAGCACCTTTCTGCTATACAGCTCCGTTGTATCAACAGTTTTTCTTTGGACATAGTCTCACCTCTCTATTGCTATGTTCTGAGATAGAGGAGAATGACAGTCTTGATAGTCAGGCCTTTCAGCAGTGTGACCAATGGCTGATTTGGACAGATTCTTTGGGGGTGGGACTTCCTTCTACCTGTTGTCAGTTTCCATAGCTGGGATGCTGAAGCTGGGGCTCAGGGGCCTTCCCTCTGGCAGTTGCCTTCCATTTTTGCTGGCATACAGCTGAAGCTACACGTAAAAAAGCAATGCCAGGGGCCTCAGTTAGATGCAGATGTGGTGAATTCTCACTGCCGCCACTGCCGCTGCCTCATTCTCCATGCCCGGGGGCCTCAGTTAGATGCAGCTGTGGTTTGCCTGTGCTGCGACTGCTTGGTCTCCACGCCTGGGGCTGGGCACTTGATTTCTTCACCATTTCGTCTCCGCTCCTAGGGCCTGGCGCTCAAGCCTCTTGACCCCACCCCTTGTTCTGATTGGCTGGGAACATAGCCAATCAGGAGCCAAGGTACGGTCACATTTGTATGTTACTCTTTAATTAGATAGGATTCTAATAAAGGCCAAAAACAGCTAGTGAGATTTCTGTTTGTCTGCAATATTATTTTGACTGTCTTTTAAAGAAGGGCTTAGACAGCCGCCATAATAAACACATGGTCACTGATCACATGGGGGACTGCTGCCATCTTGGAAATAACAAAGACCAACCCCCTACTTTGAGTAAGCTAATGTCTTTGTAAGCAATTTAAATGAGTCTTCTAAGAAAGTTACTGAAGGCTTCCCATGGTCCCTCTGTGAGTGCAAATAAGCCTAAGGGGATATTGTTTAAAAAATAAAATTCTAGCCGAAACTGGTTTGGCTCATTGGGTAGAGTGTTGGCCTGCAGACTGAAGGGTCCTAGGTTTGATTCCAGTCAGCAGCATATACCTTGGTTGTGGGCACATCCCCAGTGGGGGGTGTGCAGGGGGCAGCTGATTGATGTTTCTGACTTTCTATCCCTCTCCCTTCCTCTCTGTAAAAAAATCAATAAAATATATTTATAAAGAAAGAAAGAAAGAAAGAAAGAAAGAAAGAAAGAAAGAAAGAAAGAAAGAAAGAAGAAAGAAAGAAAGAAAATTCTAGCTTAATAAAACGGAGAAATTTGAAAAAAATTGAAATCTCTTTCACAGGTATTTACAAGATAAACTTAGGATTGTTATTAAAATATTAAATCTAATCCGTACTAGTGGTCACCATAACCTTAAGAGAAATTGTTTCATAAAGATTTTTAAATGAGAGAGGGAGAAAATGGCGGCGGAACGGAGGGATTCGATCTGAATCTGCTCACAGGGCAGAGGGAGGGAGCAGTTGAAAGTCGCGCAGGGAGCATTTGTCGGCGACTAGGGGGACAGCTGTGCTCCAGGAGAAGATAGAGGACTGCTGGGCTGGCCTCCCCAGCCTGAGCGGCCCCAGTACTGCTGGGTTCTCTCCCTGAGCCAACTGCGCGAGGAGGCGCGCAGAGGCAGACCAAGACATCTTGAAGGAGAGGAGCCTGAAAATATACAGCTGCCGTACAAGGTACCGGCTGGACCACTGGGGCTCCCGGAGCACCGGCGCCCAGGTGCGGAGGCGCGCAGAGCCCAGGGAGCTCTAAACTCCAGCACGGAAAGGTCAGATTTCCCTGGGGGTACTTTGGGCGCAAAACTGAGGGGGCTGGCAGTCTGGGAGATCTGCACCTTGGAATTCAAAACCTGGAGATCTGCACCTGAAATAGAATCTGTGGCTGTTGAAGCTGGTGAACGTGGGAGAGGGCCCTTGGAGCTGGTGGCAGAGTTGACCCCTGGAGCGCAATCAGTTTGGACCTCACAGAGGGGGGAAGCCCGGAAGATTTTGGGAGGGTTCTGGCTGCTAAAACAGCAGTCACCATTAGAGAGGCAGTATTGTTTAGTTCAGGATAGAGAGGACCAATAGACCCAGAAGTCAATCTAGAAACACTGCCACCCAGGGGCCAAATCACAAATTGACTCTTATGTGACAGGGAATTGATTATATTTTCTCTTCGACCTTGGGAATACAGTCTATTTTCATCTACACTTTAGTATCTTTTACTCTACCTCAACTTCACCTTTATACCACCACTCTCTGGCTAACCTTTCCCTATTTAGTGCCTTGTTTCCCTTACACTTTTCCAGCTTTAGATTTACCTAATTCTTTCCCCTTACCCCCTGTTAAAATTTCACCCCACTGATATATCTAATCTCTAACCACCTAATCCAAGTGCATATATACCTCTAGCTTCTCTGACTTCACTATCTTAAAGTGTTTTTAGCCCTGTCCTGTTGTTGTTGTTTACTTGACTGTTGATTATATTGATTTTTTAAGCAGGTTTATGAGATTGCTTTGCTTATTCTGTTATTTTGGTTTGTCTTGTAGGGGGGGTTATTTTTATTTTTGGTGTTGTTTCTTGTTTTGTTGTCCTCATCTGCATTGTTTTTGAGATAGATTTTTGCTTCTGTGTTCCCTCACCTCTCTTGATATTAGTAGTTGTATGTAATTTGTATCTATCTCCAAGTACTTGTTGCAGGTTTTGGTTCGGATTAGGGGCTGTCCTATAGGAGTTTTCACCCCACATTTATAATTTACTCCTTTTATTTCTTTTTTTTTCTTCTCCCCCTTTTCCCGTTATCATTTTGGCATTCCTGTCTTTCTTTTTTTGTGAGTGTATGTGTGTGTGGGGGTCTCTTTCTTTTTTGTGTGAGTGTGGGTGTGTGAGTGTCTGTGTGGGTCTGGGGGAGGTTCTCTTTCTTTTTTCCCACCTATCACCGAATTTGCCTTTCTCTGGCGGTCACCTTTATTTGGAATTACAATTACTTTGACTACTTTCCGGTTCAGTGCCTGGTGCGTGGCACCTGGTTGTGTTGTATTTTGTGCCTTTAAATCAACGCAGGAGAGTGAGAACTACATAACCAGATACACAGAGAAGAGAGACCATGGGAAGACAAAGAAATAGCCCACATATGAAAGAAAAGCAAGGCTCGCCAGAAAAGGAGGTAAACGAAATGGAAGTTAACCGGTCAGAGAAAGAATTCAGAGAAATGGTCATAAGGTGGCTGAAAAGAATGGAAGACAAATTTGATAATATGAGTAAGAACCAAGAGGAAATGAGGAAGACCCAGGAAGAAATGATGAAGAGCCATGAAGAAATGAAGAGGAGCCACGAAGAAATGAAGAGGAGCCAAGAAGAAATGAAAAGTGACATTGCTGAAGTAAAGAACTCAATAGAAAGTATTAAGAGTAGACTAGAAGAAGCAGAGGATCGCATCAGTGAGCTAGAAGACCAGGTAGGAAAAAATAACCAAGTAGAGCAGCTTCTAGAAAAAAAATTAAAAAGCAGGAGGAGAGCCTAAGAGAACTTTGGGACAACATGAAACAAAACAATATCCGTATAATTGGGCTTCCAGAAGGACAGGAAACTGAGCAAGGAATAGAAAACCTGTTGGAAGAAATAATGACAGAAAACTTTCCTGGTATAGGAAAGGAAAAACCCACACAAATCCAAGAAGCTCACAGAGTCCCAAGCAAAATAAACCCCAAAAGACCTATGCCAAGGCACATTATAATTAAATTGGCAAACACCAATGACAAAGTAAGAATCTTAAAAGCTGCGAGAGAGAGACAGAAAGTCACCTACAAAGGAACACCCATCAGACTAACAAGTGATCTCTCAACAGAAACCTATCAGGCCAGAAGGCAGTGGAATGAAATCTACAAAGTCATGCAAAGGAAGGGTCTGAATCCCAGAATACTGTACCCAGCAAGGCTCTCAATCAAAATTGAAGGTCAAATCAGGAGCTTCACAGATAAAAAAGGACTAAGGGAATTCGTCACCACCAAACCAGCAATGCAAGAAATGCTAAAGGATCTGCTGTAAAAAGAAATAGGAAGCGAAGAAGGAACACAGGGGCAAAGAACAAAAATGGCAACATATAAGCACCTATCAATAATAACTTTAAATGTAAACGGTTTAAATGCTCCAATCAAAAGACATAGGGTAATGGACTGGATAAGAAAACACAACCCATGTATCTGCTGTCTACAAGAAACCCACCTCCGAAAAAAAGACGCACACAGACTGAGGATGAAAGGTTGGAAAAAAAGTTATTCAGGCGAATGGAAATGAAAAAAAAGCTGGGGTAGCCATACTTATATCTGACAAATTAGATCTCAAAGTGAAGGACATAACAAGAGATAAAGAAGGCCACTTCATAATACTAAAGGGAGCAATTCAACAAGAAGAAATAACTCTTGTAAACATATACGCACCCAATACAGGAGCACCCAAATATATACAAAAACTCCTAGAGGACATCAAGGGAGAGATAGACAGCAATACAATCATAGTAGGAGACTTTAATACCCCATTATCACCATTGGACAGATCCTCTAAACAAAAAATCAGTAAAGAAACATCAATTCTCAATGACTCACTGGACCAGATGGAATTAATTGACATCTTCAGATCATTTTACCCCAAAGCCACAGAATATACATTCCTTTCCAGTGCCCATGGGTCATTCTCAAAGATAGACCATGTATTAGGTCATAGGCAAAGTCTCTCCAAATTCAAGAAGATAGAAATCATATCAAGTATATTCTCAGATCACAGTGGCATAAAGCTGGAAATCAACTACAATAGAAACAATGCAAAGAAATCGAACACATGGAGACTAAACAGCATGCTATTAAACTATGACTGGGTTACTAGAGAGATTAAGGAAGAGATAGAAAACATCATGGAAACAAATGACAATGATAGCACAACAATCCAAAATCTATGGGACACAGTGAAAGCAGTTCTGAGAGGGAAGTTCATAGCTCTACAATCCTACTGCAAAAAACTAGGAACAGCGGCAATAAATTATCTAACCCAACAACTCAAAGAGTTAGAAAGAAAGCAACAAGAAAAGCTCAGTGTAAGTAGAAGGAAGGAAATAGTAAAGATCAGAGCAGAAATAAATGACATAGAGACCAAAGAAACAATACAGAAGATCAACAAAACCAAGAGCTGGTTCTTTGAAAGGATAAACAAGATTGATGAACCTCTAGCCAGACTCACCAAGAAGCAAAGAGAGAGGACCCTAATAAATAAAATCAGAAATGAAAGAGGTGAAATAACAACAGACCCCATTGAAATACAAAGGATTGTTAAAAAATACTATGAACAACTCTACTCCAACAAACTGGACAACCTGGAGGAAATGGATATGTTTCTAGAAAAATATAACCTCCCAAAACTCAATCAAGAAGAATCTAAACAACTCAATAGACCAATAACTGTGGAAGAAATTGAAGCAGTCATCATAAAGCTTCCAGCAAACAAAAGCCCAGGGCCAGACGGCTTCACAGGGGAGTTTTCCCGAACATTCAAGGAAGAACTAAAACCTATACTCCTCAGACTATTCCAGAAAATTCAAGAGGATGGAACACTTCCAAACTCCTTCTATGAAGCTAGCATCACCCTAATACCAAAACCAGATAAAGACGACACAATGAAAGAGAATTACAGGCCAATATCCCTCATGAATGTAGATACCAAAATCCTCAATAAAATTCTATCAAATCAGTTCCAGCAGTACATCAGAAAGATCATACACCACGACCAAGTAGGATTTATCCCAGGAATGCAAGGATGGTACAATATCCGCAAATCAATAAATGTGATACATCACATAAACAAATTGAGAGATAAAAATCACATAGTCATATCAATTGATGCAGAAAAAGCATTTGACAAAATCCAACATCCTTTCTTAATAAAAACTCTCAATAAGGTAGGAATAGAAGGATCATACCTCAACATAATAAAAGCCATATGTGATAAACCCACAGCATACATCATACTCAATGGGCAAAAACTACAACCATTTCCCCTAAGAACAGGAACAAGACAGGGTTGCCCACTTTCACCACTCCTGTTCAACATAGTACTGGAGTATTAGCCATTGCAATTAGACAAGAAGAAGAAATAAAAGGCATCCAAATTGGAAAAGAAGAAGTTAAGCTATCCTTATTTGCAGATGACATGATATTGTACATAAAAAACCCGAAAGACTCCATAAAAAAGTTAGTAGACTTAATAAATGAGTTCAGCAATGTAGCAGGCTACAAAATTAATGCCAAGAAATCTATGGCATTTCTATACACTAATAGTGAACTTACAGAAAGAGAGACTAAAAAAGCAATCCCATTTACCATCACACCAAAAAAATTAAGATACCTAGGAATAAACTTAACTAAGGAGGTAAAAGATCTATTCGTGGAAAACTACAGGACACTGAAAAAAGAGATAGAGGAAGATGTAAACAGGTGGAAGAACATTCCATGTTCATGGATTGGGAGAATCAACATAATTAAAATGTCCATACTACCCAAAGCAATCTATAAATTTAATGCACTCCCCATTAAAATACCAATGGCATATTTCACAGACCTAGAAAGAACTCTCCAAAAATTCATCTGGAACAAAAAAAGGCCCCGAATAGCCACAGCAATCCTGAGAAAGAAGCACAAAGTCGGTGGGATTTCCATACCAGATTTCAAGCTGTATTACAAGGCTACTGTTCTTAAAACAGCCTGGTACTGGCACAAGAACAGACATATAGATCAATGGAATAGAATAGAGAATCCGGATATCAACCCAATCCACTATGCTCAATTAATATTTGACAAAGGAGGCAGGAACATAAAATGGAGTCAAGACAGTCTCTTCAATAAATGGTGTTGGGAAAATTGGACAGATACATGCAAAAAAATGAAACTAGAGCACCAACTTACACCATACACAAAAATAAACTCAAAATGGATACAGGACTTAAACGTAAGACAGGAAACCATAAAAATATTAGAGGAATCTACAGGAAGAAAAATCTCAGACATATGCCAAAAGAACTTCTTTGATGATACTGCTCCGAGGGCAATGGAAGCTAAAGAGAAAATAAACAAATGGGACTACATCAAAATCAAAAGCTTTTGCACAGCTAAAGAAACCATCAACAAAACAACAAGAAAACCCACTGTATGGGAGAACATATTTGCAAATGTTATTAGTGATAAAGGTTTAATCTCAAGCATCTACAGGCAACTCACCCAACTCAATAAAAGGAGGACAAATGATCCAATAAAAAAATGGGCAACAGACTTAAATAGAATCTTCACGAAAGAAGACAAAAGGAAGGCCCAGAGACATATGAAAACTTGCTCAAAGACACTAATTATCCGAGAGATGCAAATCAAAACGACTATGCGGTACCATCTCACTCCTATCAAAATGGCTTACATCAACAAATCAACAAACGACAAATGCTGGAGAGGATGTGGAGAAAAAGGAACTCTCGTGCACTGCTGGTGGGATTGTAGACTAGTACAGCCACTGTGGAGAACAGTATGGAGATTCCTCAAAAAACTAAAAATGGAGCTCCCATTCGACCCAGTGATCCCACTTCTAGGAATATACCCCAAGAAATTAGAAAGGCGAATTAGAAAGGATATATGTACCCCTATGTTCATAGCAGCACAATTTACCGTAGCTAAGATTTGGAAACAGCTGAAGTGCCCATCAGCAGATGAGTGGATTAAAAAACTATGGTACATTTACACAATGGACTACTACGCCGCGGAAAAAAAGAAGGAGCTCCTACCATTTGTAACAACATGGATGGATTTGGAGAGCATTATGCTAAGTGAAATTAGCCAGGCAGAGAAAGACAAATATCACATGATCTCACTCATTTGAGGAATACAATCAATGACATAGACTGATGAACAAGAATGGATCCAGAGACTGAGAAAAGTCCATCAGAATGTCAAACCTCAGGGTGAGTGGCAGGTGGTGAGAGTAAGTGGAAAAGTCAATATACTTGAACTCTTGAACTGAGGTAAGTGATTTGTGTTTTTACATCCCTGACAAAGTTTATATAAAATTATAAAAAAAATGGCAGCTAGTCTGACATTGAATTGACATGGCCTAGAGCTTGTCATATCCTATGGAGACCAGTCCTTAGGCTAGGCCTTCTTAACCTCCCATGACACCATAATACCCTTACATGATATTATTCTACAATGTCATTATAATATTTGATATTTGACAACAGCATATTATACAATTATCCCAAATAAACTTACAAACTAATTCTTTGAATGGTGGGGCAGCAACTTAAAAAAGGATAGGAAAGAAATTAATCCCTTTCAGAAGGAATTAAGGCACTGGGAAGGCATCCGAGCATTCTATATTGGCCCTTCTTGCCCTTTCTGCCAAGAGGGACCTTCTTGTTACTATCCAAATACACACAGCTGATGCCTGAGTTTTCAGTTCTAGCTGTGGCTGAAGGCTCTGGGCAGCTGGCACCATGGATCTGTATCTCGACCAATGGTGTGAGCTGGGCCCTCTCTGGAGAAGAAACCTGGGTCCCCCAAGATATGTGATCAGTACCGGGACCCCGCCAGAAGGCGAGGGGATCCCAAGGCAGGTACTGGACGTGGAGGCCACAGGGGGGCATAGACTACAAATGAGACAGAACTGAACCTCACATCACCCTGTTTGGCCCCGGAGGATGGCTGGTTAGCCAGAGACGGGTAAGATTCCTCAGGGAAGGAACAACCTAAGACAGGCACAGTCGCAGAGGGGCCAACAGGAGAGAACTAAAAGGTCAACAGAGGTGGGGCACAGACCCTCATCCACAAACCTTGCAGGGGTTTGAATTCTCAACCCTCCTAAGGGAGGTCTCCTACCCCACGGCTGCCTCGCCTCCCACACACAACTCATACGGGGACCCAGGTGGCAGACAGAGACTCGGCCAGCAATAGCTGCTCTATATCTAAATTCAGTCTATTACCAGGAATGCTCGGGACCTACTCAAAATTGCAAATATTCCTTTCCACTAGTATTCACAGGGTAAACTAAGATTTCTGCTTGAGTATTAAAATTGACAGGAAAATAGTAATCAAGTTTTCAGATTAATTTAAATTGGCCAAGTGAAATATGTGAATACTCAAGAAAATTATAGTGTACTGGACAAAAAGCTTTTCCTAAAACATTAACTAAAAAATCTATTAGTAGTTCATCTCACTGTAAAATTGCCTAACATCCAAAGAACCTAAAGCAGTCACTTTGTGTGCAAAAATTAAAATTTAAAATTATCAAGACTGCAATATAAAATTTCCAAAAGTCCCAATTAATCAAAAAAGGGGAGGGGACAGCGGGGTAATATCATGTAAGGGGAAAAAAAATATCGAGTAAGTAAAATACATCTAGAAAATTCTTACTCCAGTAAAGTAAATTCCATTTGTAAAAACAATAGCAGGACACCCATGAAAAAACACACATGGTGTCAAAATAAGCCAAAGGAAAATCATTTAGGCAAAAATTAAAAAGAATCCCAAGTCTATTTTGCATAGAGGATCCCTTTGTTAACTTTTGGTCGAGAATGTGTTTGTGTGTTTTCAGAGAACAACTCCAAGACCTTGTGGGTTCCTGTGATGGTGAGGAACTGATGGATCTGTTCCAGTCACGAGGACGGTCCAGAGATGGGGGACACTGACGACACCTTGCCATGCTAGCAGTCAGCAGCTGTGCATGTCTGCAGGCAGCCCAGGACCAAACCAGAGAGGATGGATCTTGCATTGACACGATATGGCCACCATCTGGATACCATTGCTGACTTATACACATAAAGAATTATTTGACACTGAAACTGGGACTCAGAAAAGTTGGACATTGAAACTGAGACTGAAACATTTTTTGTTCTTATACATTTATTTCTAGTATGCAGAGGCAAGATATTTTTGAAGAAAAGAAACTGGGGAGAGAGATTGATATAGAGGCAGGATGGCCTTGAACAGGCTGTCAAGCTACAGGGGGAGGCTTGGGTAGATGGGAGGGAGTTGTGGGGGAGATCAACTGAAGGACTTGTATGCATGCATATGAACATAACCAATGAATGAAAGACACTGGGGCGGGGAGGGGGGAAGGTGGGGATATGTGCTGGGGGGTAGGGGAGGCTGGGGGGAGGATAAGGGGGAGGGGGAAAGGAAAACATGTACTACTATTATACTGCAAAAAATCAATAAAAAATAATAATAAAAAGATTTTTAAATGAAACTATAAGCCTGAAAATTATTTTGGAAGGAAATAAACAGAGGTTTCCTTCAAATGTCTTAAGGAGTGTAATTGAAAACCAAATCATTATGCCTCAGAATGTGGGAATAACAAAAGATTGTTTTAAAACTTTAAATGACTTTCAGAAATTATTAGGGGACATTAACTGGTTAAGACCTTATCTGAAGATCTCTACAGGAGAAATGACAAATTTATTTAATTTACTTGGAGGTGACTCTAATCTCTCCTCTCCTCAAACTTTAACAGATAAAGCTAGGAAGGAGTTGCTTAGAGTTGAGCAGGCAATTTTCTCAGCCCAAGTAGCACAGGTCCAGCCCGAATTGCCTTTATTGGGACAAATTAACCCTACTGCATATAGTCCCACTGGAGTCATCTTTCAAAATAAAAATTCTCCTGCCATTATTGAATGGGTCCACCTAGGGGATCAATCCTCTAAAACTGAAGTTACATATGTAGAACTAAGGGCCCAATTAATATTTCAAATTAGAAAATGCTGTAAGCAGCTTAGAGGGGAAGAGCCCCAGTGTCTCTACCTCCCCTTCACTGGGAAGCAATTAGAAATGCTATTTCAGACTGATATAAATTGGCAAATTGTGTTAAGTGGATATTCAGGGGAACTTAGCTGTCACCTATTAAAAGATAAATTACTACAATTTTTATATAATACCTTCATCATTATACCAAAAAATACTAGACAGGAACCTATTCCTGGAGTTTTAACTATTTTTACTGATGGATCATCTAATGGGAAAGCTGCCTATCATACAATAAATTCAGACCGAGTCATACTGACCAGTCATACTACTGTACAAAGAATTTAACTAGAAGCTATTAAGGCTGCATTGCAAGACTTCCAAGAGCCTCTTAATATTGTCTCTGATTCCTTTTACACTGCATACTTAGTGAATAGAATTGAAACTGCCCAGTTGAAATGGCTTAGTGACCAAAATTTATTTTTATTATTTAAACAGGTTCAGCAGATTGTACAACTGAGACAGTATCCTTTTTATATCACTCACATCAGAGCTTGTAGTGTCCTGCCTGGTCCTTTAACAAAAGGAAATAATGCACATGCTGATCAATTGGTTGCTTTATTAAAAGAAGCCTCAGAATCTCATCAGCCTGCCAAAATGCTGTCTAAACAATTTTCAATCACTCGACAACAGGTAAAACAGATTATTAAGAAATGTCCCACTTACATGTTACATCTACCTCAAGGGCCTAACACAGGAGTCAATCCTAGAGGTTTAAGAGACCATCTCTGGCAAATGGATATAATGTATTACACTCCCTTTGGATACCTTGGAGCATTACATGTCTCTGTAGACACCGTTTCAAAAGTTCTATGGGCTAATGCATCCACAGGAGAAACAACAAAACAGGTTATTAATCATTGCCTAGCTGCTTTTGCCATCAGGGCAAAAATTATTAAAGCTGATAATGGGCCTGCTTATACAAGTTGTCAATTCCAGGAATTTTGTAAAAAAGTGTAAAATCCAGCACATTACAGAGATATCATATAATTCCCAAGGATAGGCCATTACTGAATGACAGCATCAGCAGTTAAAATCTCAACTTGAAAAACAAAAAGGGCGGGGGGGGGGGGTGATGGAGAAATCACCTGCGGATAGGCTAAACCAAGCCTTAATTACTTTAAATTTCTTCACTTGGGAAGTAAATGGGAAGACATCTATGGAGAGATCCATTGGTGCCAGAATATAGCAAAAGAAAATGGTCTAGTTAAATGGAAGGATCCCAAATCCAGTTTATGGAAGGGATCCAATCCATTATTAACCTTTGGTAGAGGGTATGCTTGCATATTTCCAGAGAATTTTTCCAAACCCCTGTGGATTCCTGCTAGAAATATTAAACTGCAACAGGGATCCAAAAGGGAAACTAGCCAGAAGAGCAGCAGGAGGATGAGCTGGACAACAAACAGCCCAGAGACCACCCAAGGCATGGTAAAGAAGATGGTACAGATGCCTGAGAACATCTTTCTGGCCATAATAGCAGTAATCAACTGTATGGTAATATTACCTGGGGTAAAATGGGAAAGTATTTTGGACTTATGTTCCTGACCCTTCATGGGTAAGAACCCTTATGTGGGTTGATCACCTTATACCAAACACCTTGGTTCATCCAGGAGCAACAGGGCTGGGGCAAGAAAGTATAATTACATAGGTGTCACCATCCAGCTTCCCTTTTGTATTGACACAAATTCAAACCACTACTCCTTTGTGTGCAAAATTAAAGAAAGTCTTCTGGCTTGCATGGACACCAAAGGAGGGGAGGCAAAAGCAAAAACACATCTACTATCACTATTTGCTCCTAGGAGAGGTGCAGAAACATGTAATTAGACTTTGTCTATACAAAAAGAAATTGACAGCCAGTTTGAAATTGAATTGCCTTGGCTTAAAGCAAAGAATATCCTTACATGATATTATTCCACAATGTCATTATAATTTTTGATATTTTACAACAGCATATTGTACAATTATTTCTAAGATACTTATAAACTAAATCTTTGAATGATGGGCAACAAGTTTAAAAGGACATGAAAGGATTTAATCCCTTCCACTGTGTGGAAGGCCCCTTGGGTAGACATTTGAGCATTCTATGCTGGCCCTTTTGCCAAGAGATCCTCTTCTCACAATCCAATTGCCCACAGCTGTTGCCTGAGTTTTCTGTACATGCTGAGGTTGAAGCCTCGTGGTGGCTGGTACCATGGATCTGTCTCTCGCCCAATGGTATGAACTGGGCCCTCCCTGGAGAAAAAACCTGAGTTCCCCAAGATATATGATCAAGTGTTAGGGCCCCACCAGCAGGCGAGGGGATCCCAAGGCAGGCACTGGGCGTGGAGGCCATGGGAGCATAAGCTACCAAGGAGACAGAAATGAACCTCACATCACCCTGCTTGGCCCTGCAGGATGGCTGGTTAGCCAAAGATGGGTAAGATTCCTCAAGGAAGGAACAACCTAAGACAGGCACAGTCACAGAGGAGCCATCAGGAGAGAACTTGGGGGCCACCAGAGGTGGAGCATAGAACCTCATCTCCTCCAACATTTCAGGGGCTTGAACACTTGCCCCTGCTGAGGGAGGTCTCCTGTCCCATGGCTGCTTCACTTCCCATGCCTAGCCCAGACTGGGACCAAGGCAACAAACAGAAACTTGGCTAACAGCAGCTACCTTATATCTAGCACCTGGAATGCTCAGGGCCTACTCAAGAATGCAAACAATCCTTTCCATTAATATTTACAGAGTAAACTAAGATTGCTTTCAGAGTGTTAAATTTGACAGTAAAATAGCAGTCAAGTTTTCAGATTAATTTAATTTGGCTAAAGGATATAAGTGAATATTCTAGGAAATTGAATTGTACTGGATAAAAAGCTATCCCTAAAGTATTAACTAAAATTTCTATTGGTAGTTCATGTCATGGTAAAATTGCTTAACATGCGATGAACCTATTGTGCAAAAAAAATAAAAATTTTAAGTGATGAAGACTGCAATTTATAATTTCCAAAAGCCTCCATTAATTCTCAAAAATAGGGTATAGTGGAGCAATATCATGTAAACGAAAAAATTATTCCTATAAGTACAATAAAAATTTTTTACTTTATTTCATTTGTAATCCTAACAGCAAGACACCCATGAAAAACACACATGATGTCTAAATAAGGCAAAGGAAAATTGTTTGGGAAAAATAAATAGGATCCCATGTCAAAAGATTCCTTTATTAACTTTTGGTTGAGAATATGCTTGTGTATTTTCAGGAACCAACTTCAAAACCATGTGGATTCCTGCCATAGAGAGGAATTGACACATCTGCTCCAACCATGAAGACAGGAGGGAAGGCAGTCCAGAGATGGAGAATTCTGACAGTGCCTTGCCATGCTAGCAGTCAGCAGCTGTGTGTCACTGCAGGTTGTCCAGGACCATACCAGAGAGGGTCGAACCTGCATTGCCACCATTTATCCACCATCCAAATGCCATTGCAGACATGTACACATAAGGAACTGTTGAACATCAATATTGGGACTTAAAACTGTTGAACATCAATATTGGGACTTAAAACTGTGGGACACTGAAACTGGGTCTCTGGTCTGCAAATGCAAATTTTTTTAAGAGTGGAAAGATAGGGGCGAGATGCAGGAAACCAGTCATTGCCTCACCAATAGAGATGTAAATAGAAAAAACAGGAAACCTGTCAAACCTTAATGGCTCTGTAAGCCTGAACTATTCACTCACTGCTTAGGTGAGACATTGGTAGCTGAAGCAGCTGCCACTTTTAGTCTTATGTTAATTCTTGCTGGTTGATTCATTGTTGGAACTTCTTGACCTAAAGGACATGGATGTATCACATAGTCCTAATAAAAGGGGATAGCAAAGCCAGAGCTGGTGGTGTCCTCCCCCCAGAGGTGGACTCCCGCCTGGCCCCCATGATTCCCAAAATTGATGCTTTTCCAGTCTCTCTCTATTTGTGTGTGGCCTTCTCCAGATCCTGAACCCTGACATGGGAACCCTGGGCACGCAGGAAGTGAAAAGGTTTTCCACAGGAGACCCCAAGAAGCAGTGATGTGTTAAACTCAGAAGGTCAGAAGAACATAAAGTAGCATCCACACATAAGCCTAAGACCTATAATAAAATTTTATTTTATCCTGAAGATCATGGAAAGCTAGTAATAAATTTTAAATAAGGAAATAACATGATAACATTCACAAATTTAAGAAAATAAGTTTGGCAACATGGAAAATCAGCTTGGAGCTAAGGAGGTCAACTCAGAGTTGGAGCAGTCACCCAGAAGACAGCAGTGGTCTGGACTGAGATAACACCCATGAGAATAGAGAGAAGGGTTCAAGAGCTATTAAGAGATAGAAACAAAGGACCTTGTGATGGATTGAATGAGTGAAGGAGAGAGAAAAGGGGAGCACAGCCCAATCACAGGTCCACAAGAACTGACAGCCAAGAAATTCTATTTCACCATACACAGTGTTTCTGAGTAACAACTGACCAGGTCTGAAAGGGTTTGGGCTTTGTATTCCCACAACTGATTTCCAATGGAGATCTCTGAATCACACTCTGCATAGAATAAAAGCAGGCTTAGAGAGAGAAAGGGTCATAAACTTAAAAGTCATTTGTCTTGCCCTAGCCAGTTTTGCTCAGTGGTTAGAGTGTTGACCTTCAGACTGAAGCCCGCAGGTTCAATTCCAGTCAAGGGCATGTACCTTGGTTGCAGGCTCAATTCCTGGCCCTAGCTGGGGCCCACACAGGAAGGTACCAATCAATGTGTCTTTCTCAAATCAATGCTTCTCTCTGTGTCTCTTCCCCTCTCTTCTGCTCTTTCTGAATATCATGGGTAAAAAAAAAATATCCCCCGGTGAGGATTAACAACAACAACAACCACAAAGTCACTTGTCATTGACAACATTAAAGATAATCTGTCATCAGCTCCTAACTTTGTCCTTGGTTACAAAGGCCATTGTTTGAGTGAACAAAGAGGGTAAGAAATCTGGCAAGAAAGATTTATTCAGAGAAACTGATAAGAGCTCAGGCTGGAGAAGACTTGCATGCGAATGAGGAAAGGAGC
The DNA here is from genome assembly GCA_027563665.1 of Antrozous pallidus. NCBI lineage: Eukaryota > Metazoa > Chordata > Mammalia > Chiroptera > Vespertilionidae > Antrozous > Antrozous pallidus. The sequence continues at coordinate 10,805,950 of CM050519.1, forward strand.
ACAAACCGGGAGAGTGTGCCTTTTGTCTCCCAGTTGTCAAGCACATTCTGTCTGCTGCAAAATATTCAGAGGCTCAAAATTAGGAATGGAAAAAATGCGGTTTCCAGCAGCTGCTCTTGATATAGCCAGAGTATTCTGAAAATGATCTAGCTTCTCAGTAAAAGCCATTCCCATCTAATGAATCAGATTCAACTCAGAGAACAATAAACTGGTGGTTATTGAGGACTGTGGGGTCTCTGACTTCCTCCATCAGACACCTGTCCCAAAGCCTTGCTCCCTGCTGCTTCCCTTGCTGTCTGACAAAACACAGGATTCTAACAAATACTCACTAATGCAGATGGAGGTCCCTCTGAAAGTCCTTAGAAAAGTGAAAAGATCAAGAATAGAATCAAAGTATACTAAAAGATTTTCTTCAGAAGTTTTGTTTCTAGTTCCAATTGTTGCCACTCTGCTAAAAACTCGGGATGATTTCCTATTGGAGTCCCCTCCTTTAGGTCATTTCAGGACACTTTAGTTTCCATAATTAGTCTGCTGTTTCAGGTTGTGAGTGTTCTTGTTGGACCTGACCCTCAACTACAGGCCCTAGATAGGCCATAAGGATAGGATTCAGGCAATTCAGTTGGAGAGCTGTAGTTGACCCCAGCAACCAAGAGTGCCAGCCAGCCAAGCAAAGGCCAAATGGGAGAAACTAGGAAAGGTAGAATGCTTAGCTCACTAAAGGCAAATCTTACAGGCTCCCACTGAACGTTACCCAATCTGACAGATTACATTGTACACTGAAACACTGTTTTAAAGCCAACCTCCCCTTCTCCATAAAAATGACATTTTACGGCTCATCTTGCTAATTTTTCATCCATTTAGATTCTGCCTGACAGAGAAAGTTGACATTGTTAAATAGTATTAAGTCGTCCGAACTCCCTCAGCTTGCAAGAAAGCCTCCAACTGACGTTATGTAGATTAATCCAAGTTAAATATTTGTAACACAATATAAGACAAAGGATGTGTCTTTGTCTTCCAATTGTCTAGAATCACAGATATCAATTTGATTTCCTCAACAAAAAAATGAAAAAAATCATTGCTTATTACATTAACTTGAAAGGTTAGAGTGGGACTGCAAAGAACAATTTAGACAGCCGTCATTTTGGACTGTGTGACTTGGCAGCCACCATGTTGGCCGCGTGATATGTAAACTTACCTGGGGGCTGCCATCTTGAAATCACAAAGACCAACCCCTCCCTTTGGATTAGCCAATCGCGAAAGACTGCGCTTGAGCTCCAATCAAAGCAAAGGACAGGACAGGTCACATGTATTAGGGATTATTTGCGGCACCAGCCCCAGTCATCACCCAACCAATTGGAATTGACCAACTTACTGGTTCGCGTCTGGCCCCACCTCCCTATAAAATCATCATGCTCGGGAAATTCACTCTCTTTTGCTTCCTGCCGCCTTGGCGGCGGGGGCAAAGGGCCAAGCCCGGGCTTGTAATAAAGGTTCTATGCTATTGCATTGGATTCAGCCACCTGGTGGTTTTTGGGGATCATGAAATCTGGGCATAACAAACTAAAACTATGCTATTTCATGATGCCCTACATGATATATTTACCAAATTCAGAAGGAAAAAAAATATGAAGGGCCAGAGATCCATTAGCAACCATTTACTATTTTTTTGGGTTTGGTGGCAACAGGGGAATAAGTTATGCATGCACATCAGTCCCCTTCTGTCCTTTAATACAGATTTGATGTGTAGTCACCTGCTGGAGAAAGGAAATACTTCTATCATTGTTCTCCCTCATTTGGGATTTCTGAGGCTAATTTGGATTAGACTCAACAACTTCAGAAATCTAGAAAATAGGAACCAAAACTATTTTTAAACTCAATTTTTGGAGACCATGTTCACTTAGCAATGTGATCTAATAGAAAGAGTTTGGAATCTGCCCTCATAAGTCTGCGTTGAAGTCCCAGTTTGGCTCTTATGAGCTAGCTAACCTCTGGCAAATCCTTGGTGTTCTAATTTTCATAGCTATAGAATAAATCGTAATTCCCACTTTGAAGGAAGAGGACCAGAGTCACATCAAGTAAAAGCAGTGGTGCGAAAGAGCTCCTCAGAGGTGGGCCTTTGGCTCACCTTCTGGAGCTTGTCTTGTTATATTGTAAAGCAGAAGACATCTTAATCAATAAGCCAAATTAACTTGGAGTCTTTTATTATTATGCTAGCTCTAGTGGGCTCAGAGTAGAATGTCTCTGTCAAATTCTGGGCCCCAACATGGTAGAAGTCCTTTCTCTATTTATACCTTTTAAAGCTCTTTGTCTTCCAAATTTGGAACGAGGCTCCCGGACCTTCTGAGAAAGAAGTCCTGTGTGCTGGGACAGGGCAGAGAGACCATATCGCAAGTCCTGGCCTGGCACCAGCACTGACAACTCTAGAGCTCACAACTCTGTCCCTCTCTGAAATGGGAGTAGTCTTATTTTTCCCTATTATTTAAGCAAGCAAGCATTTACAGAAGCCAAAATAGCAGGGTTAAAATTTCAAGCAGCAGTTTTTACACAAGATGGAGATTACTATGCTTCAGTCTAAGACTCAGAAATCTAGCAAGCATGAACAATGGATTAGGAGTGAGGATATTCCAGTCCCAAACTCCTATTTGCAACAATGATCCCTTTTTCCATCAGCAAAATTAGTACTTTTCCCCTCACATATGTGTACTCACTTATACCCATTACTAGAGAACAGAGCATTTTATTGAGAACCAGGTGGCTTAACTTACCCCGCACAGTGATTCCTCAACTTGCTGCATGTTGCAATCACCTAAGGAACTTTTAACCCTCACAGTATCCAGTTGCACCCAATACCAATTAAATCAGAATGTCTGGGGGTGGGGCCCAGGCATCAGTATTTTTCAAGACCCTGAGGTGACTCTACCATATAACAAAGTTTAGGAACCTCTGTCCAATTACCTTTTATAGGAGCCTGTAGGTACCTTTTAATCTTCTGGTTTAAAATATGTTTAACTTTGAAGTGAGAACTGAAGCCCAGAACAACAAATGTTGAACCTCTAAACCTCCCTCCAGTGAATCTGGCAGGCGCCACCCCAATTTTACATCCAGCTGAGAAGTGTGAGCCACGAGCAAGCAGCAGCCACACAGGCGTGAGGGTGTGAGCCTCCGGCCAGAGAGCTCAGAAGAACATTTCCCAACTGGACGACCAGCAGGCTAACATAGGAAAAGACTTGGCTCTTCCGGTTCACCAAAGCTAAGCAGGTTTCTTCTTTGTGGGACTTCTCAGACCCTTTAAGTTGGGAGTATGATTATGAACCTGCCACAGGGAATTGCAAACAGCATTTCCCTGAAACCTTCATTTTCTCAGAGCAGTTCAGGGACTTGTGTTTCGAGCAATGTAGTTTAAGAAACCTGGAGCAATGTTGGGAATAGGGGACAGGGATTTTGTCCACTGAGGGGACATTTTTGAGACATATTTTGTTGTCACAACTGGGGTTTGGTCGGCTGTTACTAGGCTTCTAGTGAAAAAAGAAACAAAGATGCTGATAAACATCCCACAATGCACAGGACACCCCCACCTCAAAGAGTTATCCAACCCCAATAGCACACACCCGGAAAGCCCTTGTCTAGAGTGACCTCTTCTGTGGTTATGGCCATCTCCCAAGCCACAACCCTGAAAACTGAAGATGACAAGAAAGCAAGAACAATAAAGAGGGGAGGATGAGGAGGGACAGGAAGGGGAAAAAATGATGAAGGGACAGACTGGGAATAACGAGAATAAAAAGAGGCCAGATTCATAATTGCCTAAACTTGGAAGCAACGTAGATGTCAGCAGGTAAATGGATAAATAAACTACGGTACATCCAAGCAATGGAATATTATTCAGGGCTAAAGAGAAATGAGCTATTAGGCCATGAAAAGACATGGAGGAATCTTGAAGGAACATTACTAAGTGAGAGAAGAAAATTCTGAAAAGGGTCCGTACACACTGTACAATTCAACTCTCTGACCCTCTGATACAACCATGGGGACAGTAAAAAGGTCAGAGGTTAACAGGGAAGGGATGAACAGGGGAGCACGTGTATTCACTTATTTATCAAAGGATTTTACAGCGGTAAACATATTCTGTGTGGTACATAAGTGAATACATATGACTAGACATTTGTTCAAACCCATAGAATATACAGCACCAGGAGTGAACCCTAATGTAAACGATGGGCTTTGGGTGAAGCTCAGCAATTTTAACAAGTGTACCCTCTGGTGGGGTCTATTGATGGGAGAGAGTACACGTGCGTGAGGCAGGAAGTATATGTGAAATCTTTGTAACTTCCTCTCAATTTTGCAGTAAAGATAAAACTGCTTTAAAAAAATAAACACGGAAGAAAAAGACAGAGCAGCACCGTGTTGACTGGACCCAGCCTCCTCTCGCCTTTATTACTGCTGAGTTTAGGAAGGCCGGTCATTCCGCTCACGGGCACGAGCTAGTGGGTGAAGGCAGGCGAGGAAACCACAGGCAGGAGATTTTCTTCTGCGGAAGATGCTGTGCCCCCAGCTGGGTGCCCCTGTGCGCCTCGGCGGCCTCAGACCCTGGGGGGCTTCTTGGGGTCCTTGTTCTTGCCCGGCATGAAGGCGTACAGCTCCTCGATGAGCATCTCCATGCGGGCGGTGACCTCGGTCACCGTGTCGATGACCAGCTTCTGCTGCAGCTTCAGCTTGTTGTTCTCCCACAGCGCCTTGTTCTCCTCCTGGAACAGCCGGTGCTCCTCGCGCAGCACGTGCAGGGCGCGGTTCTCCTCCTGCAGGAGCCGGTTCTCCTCGCGCAGGACCTGCAGGCTCTGGTTCTCCACCCGCAGGGCCTGCAGCGCCTGGTTCATCTCCCGCAGCAGCTGCAGGGGCTGGCTGCCGTCCGCCAGGCCCGCGGCCGCCTTGCCCTCCTCCTCCCGGGAGGAGCCCGCCAGGTTGCTGACCATCTCGCGCAGGGCGCGCAGCGTCTTGGAGTCGTCCTGCGGGCTCGCGGGCCCCGTGGGCTCCTCGAAGGGGGAGAGGCCGGCGCCCGCGTCCGGCAGCAGCCCGGGGCCGCGCGGCTCCTCAAGCGGCGAGGGGGCCGGGCTGCTGTCCTCCGCGGGGCCGGCCTTCTCCTCCGCCGGCGCCCAGTAGGCCTTCCTCTGCTCCAGCAGCTGCTGCAGGGCGCGGTTCTCCTCCCGGAGCAGCCGCAGGGCGCTGTTCTCCTTGCCGCGGTGGCCCTGCAGCGCCGGGTCCTTCTTGGCCGCCTCCTGGGCCGCGCTGTCCTTGCGCAGCAGCGGCGACGCGGCGCGGCTGTCCTCGCGGCCCGGCGACAGCTTCTGCTCCTCCCAGAAGACCTGCAGGATCTTGTTCTCCTTGCGCAGCGTCTTGTTCTCGTCGCGCAGGGCGCGGTTCTCCTCCCGCAGGCACTTGTTCTCGTCCTGCAGCAGGTACTCCTTGGCCAGCCGCTTGTGGTGCAGCTTGTGGTGGAAGGAGGACGCCGGGGAGAAGTAGGGCGACTGCAGGCGGCAGTTCTCGTTCACCCACCGCCCGTCCTGAAACACGAACATCTCGTCGCTGAGCTGCACGCGGGGAGGGTTGTAGTCCAGCTCCAGGTCCGCCTGGGAGGTGGGGCGCTCCATGGGGTCCAGGGGCACGGAGGAGAAGCGATTCAGCGGGTAGGAGTGCTGGCTGACCACCCGGCGGCCCGGCCTGGGCAGGGTGGCCTGCCTGGGGCAGCGCGGGCTGGGGTACAAGTTGTGGAGCCTCAGGAAGGGCTCGGCCGCGCCCCTCTGCGGGAGAGAAGGAGGCCCAGAGTTAGTGACGGGAAGGACACACCCCGGGCTGGCTGGCACCCCGCAGGAACGCCCGCCCGGCTGATAGTCTGGCCTGGCTCGGCCACACAGTAGGCGCTTTGGCACCTGGCCTCCTGGGGTCCTCACAAGGCAATGCGGTTGGTCCTCATTATTCCCCCCCCGCAGTGCTGTTCTGTGGAAATTTCCGAGAACACTGAATTACGGAGACTGAACCATGACTACCCGGAGAAATACTAGGTTAGGTTCCTGAGAACCTCTGGGCACATTTCACCCACCATTCAGCACATCGCCTATTTGTGTCTGTTGAAAGACACCTTGTTTAATATCTACTGCTGATTCATTAACCTTGAGCTCTGAGGGCAGCACTGTAACTCACGCCTGAGCAAAGTTTGCGTGTTTTTGCGGTAAGGCACATCCCCGCCTTCTTGTGCTTGGGAAGACTAGACAGCACCTCAACATTATGCTAGAGGGTAATTTTCAACAGTGAAATCACACACACAAAAAATGCATGGAAATGTAAAAAATCTGGCACTAAATAAGCTGTGAAATAAACACAATTCACAGTAGAAGAGCTAAAACAAGAAAGCTCCTCAACTGAGAACGTCTGCGTCAGTACCGCGAATGTTTCCTCACTCTGTGCTGTCCGTGGATGGCTGTGGAAGTGCCCTCAGTACAGATTTGGGGTTACAAAAAAAAATTAGTGAAAAAAAAATAGGCAAATTTACAAACATGGAATTTCCCAATAACGAGAGTCATGGTTCTGTCGCTGATGAGCATGTGAAACGAAGAGCTCTGTCCCTCTCTCTCTGAGACCCAGACTTTTCACTGGTAACAACAAGGTTGTCAAACTCCATGATCTTAAATCAGGCACCTTCCAACACTGGAAATCAATGAAATGTGCTTGGTTCACAACACTTTGTGAGGATTGATATAAGAAATACAAAAGTGATTTTAGAACTGCCAGGTGGCATAGCAATGTAAGGTGTTATCAGGAAAAGGAGGCTTCACTAATGGAAGAATTCAGAGATGTATTCAAAAAGTGGCAAACAGGTGGAATGCATCTTGGAGAAGATGTTTAAATAAAAATACAATCATGATATTTACTTCTGAATACACTGACAACATTTCATCCAAGTACATTACAATGCTCTCTGAATGTAAGTTCCTTATTTCTTAGGTTACTTTCACTATTTTACAGACAGGGAAGAAAGAAAATAAGTCAGGTTATATACTGTATTTATATAGTGTATATTTGTATATCCCTACACATATACTATACGTGTGTGCCTATGTGCATGTGTGTATAGAGATAATTTGCACAGTGTATGAGGTTGATTAAAATTCCTTAAGACCCAACAAGCTAGACAAATAGAAGGAACGGTTCTATGCCATTAACTTTACAATAAGCACATGTCATTAACTTTGTAAGGATGTGCTTAATCTTCCAGAAAGTGAGGGTGTGAGGACATTCTGTAATTACATCCTTATTTGCTTTAAATAAATCCAGCCTCCATTGTTTTTATATTTTCAACTGGGAAAGCACATTGGCTCTTATGGCTGAACCTCTGATCAGGATGAACCTCATGGTGGTTAGTCCACACCATGTCCTTGTAAATTTAAGGACCTTTGATCTATATTTCTGGGAAGCTTAGCCAAGCTTGACAAGGAGTACAACTGGAGAGGTCCTCTCCATCCTCAAACCAGAAACAACGCAAGGCTCCATCTCAGCAGCGTCTTACTCTAGTCTATCTTATTGTGGAAAATGCTATTTTAGCCAATGGTGTGTATCCCAATCCTGAAAAGGAAAGGGAAGAAAGAAACAAATATTGAGCCTCAATCTTGTGCTAGGCCCTGAGCTAAGCATTCTGTCTACCAAATTACCTCACAACACTGAATTTAAAAGGTATTATTAGTATTCTCATTTTATAGATGGAGAAACTGAAACTCATAAGTTAAATAACTTGTATCAATTCACTTGCTAATCCACAAACTCAGTTCTGGGTCCCTGAACTTATATGTGTGAGATCACCATGGATTTATCAAAGGATTTGCAGTACGTTGGGGGTCAAGACACTTTTTCCTTACCTTTTCATTATAGAAAATTTCAAACATATATAAAAAGATAGAATAATCTAATAATTATTAGATGTGTACATTGTTTCATGTACCCATCACCTAACTTCAGTAATTATTAAATTGAGGCCAAAATTGTTTCATATATCCCATCAGCCAATTCTACAACCACTCCCTTGTCACTGGGTTGTTTTAAAGCAAAGTGTAGACATTGTCTCATTTTATCCATAAATACATCAATATGTATCTTTTAAACAAAAGCACTATACCATTATCATCCTTTTAAAATTTAGCAATAATTTCTTAATATCAACAAATACTGAGTCAGCATTCAAATTTTCCTAATTGTCTTATTTCCTTTTTAGGATTGCTTGATTTCAATCAGAAAGGTGGTCTTCTTAATCTACGTGAATGTCCAAAGAGAAATGTATAATGCTTTATACCTGTTCATAGAATCCCTGATGGCCTTTAAATCATCCTGTTCAGCTGCCATTATTCTATATTCACTTTCTGAACTGAGTACTCAATGAATTTTCGATTGTTCCCTCATCAGAAATGCACTAAATAAAAACTTAGCATATAGTGATGAATCTCAAGCTATGGGTAATCTGGTATCTGGGTCCTTATCTTTATGCATGCCATCAGGCGGCTTTCGTCACATCCTCTCGCCTTCTGATCTTGGTTTCCACTTCTGTATAATGAAGGGTTGGTGGCATTACGTCTAAATACTCTCTTAGCCTAACTTTCTCTGGTTCCGCAGTTCACGTTTGTGAAAGAGGATCACAATGCCCTCAGCAGAATTCTTTTACCAACCTAGTTGACATCTTGTCCCCCCTCTTAAATGGTCAGCACTTCCTAACAAGACCCTGTTGCCTTCTCTATTCTATGCCAACCACTCCTGATCCAGAAAATGTTGATGGACTAATAAGTTCCTTTACTTCCTTACCCAGGAGACAAAATTCTCCCCTTATAACTGAGTCCTAACATCTTTCCTTCTATCTCCAGACAGGACCAAAAAAGAAATCAAATCCACTACTGACTCATGGCCTAGTTTTTAAAAACATCTTCACTTTAGCCTCATCTACCCAAGAATGTTAGCCGCATATACCCAAGATGAGGCTAAAGTAAAGCAGTACCTTTTCTATTCCTGAAAGTGAAAAGATACTAAATATGTAGGCATTTCAGATATGCCAAGAGTCTTGATTGAACTTTGGGAAGACATTATGCCAGGACAAATTCTTTCTTTCCTATGATTTTTCCCTGATTGCAATCAGACCAGCTGAACTTAGTCCTCAAATGAAAGCTCTTTCCTGGCCTTGGGAAAAATCCTCACCCTACTCTACTCCCACTTCGAATGTTACTGCACCAATTATTCTTCTACATTTATGTTAATGAATCAACTAACATTATGTTAGCATCTGATCTCAGACCTTTCCCTCAGGGAACTTCCAGTCAATTTAAAAAGTCAGTTATGCTGAAACCGGTTTGGCTCAGGGGATAGAGTGTCAGCCTGCAGACTAAAGGGTCCCAGGTTCAATTCCGGTCAAGGGGATGTACCTTGGTTGTGGGCATATCCCCAGTAGGGGGGAGTGCAGGAGGCAGCTAGCTGATCCATGTTTCTCTCTCATCGATGTTTCAAACTTTCTGTCCCTCTCCCTTCCTCTCTGTAAAAAATCAATAAAATATATTTTTAAAAATAAATAAATAAAAAGTCAGTTATTAGCACCAACTATTTTTTGGTGCAAATGAGAGAGGTCCAAGTTCCACAAGCATTAATGCAGGCAGTAAAGATGGGGATCTGGAGCTGGACACCTGGAGAGTCCTGGCTCTGCACTGCGTGAGTGCATGACCTTTAAAAATCTTTTCATTTCCATGCTTATATTTCCATGTATAGAATATGTGGATGCTAACATGATTCAGAGCCACCCCGTTTGTGCAGGTTGTACAATGACAAACTCTAGAGGGTGCTATTTACAACTGTTGTTGCAGTGCACAACCTTATATAAATGCTGCCCCACCGCAGTTTGTTGTAGAATTCAAAATAAAATAATAAAATGTGATATTTTCTTCATTTATAGTGAGCTACAGATATGCAAGGATGTACTTTGGTTAGGAAGGTAAGTTGTTTAGCATTTCCTTAGAGAAAGATTTATAGAACAAGAAAATAGTATTACTAAATGACTATTATATGACAATATGATAATTGATTTCCACATTCATATGTAATGTCTTACCAAAAAGAGCCACCATGGTTCTACCTCAGATTACATAGCTAAGAAGGAAGCAAAGCCATGGTTTAAAACCAGGCTGACTCCAAACAGCATGCTCATCCTAGCTCCTCACAAAGGCCAGATGCTTTATTTTGTATCTGTTGATATAATTACTTTGCAGTGGTTCTCTTATGTTCTGGCCTGTCTTCTCCCTAGGTGAATAAATTGCAACTTTCTAAGACAGTGACCTGTCCCTTATTTTCTTTTTTTTACATCCTTAGTCCTGGAAATTAGAACAACACATTTCATATGCAGTGGAGGTGTAATGAGTCTTTGCTAATCAAACCAAAATTCAATGAAAGCTGAGGAGGAGATATTAGGTTGAAATATGTGAAACTGTTAACATTTTGTAAGCCATTTTTGGCTTACAAAAGTGGTGATTTTGTTTGTCTTAATATACTAGTGTATTTGATAAAGCTATGTCCTCATTTCAGTTCATATTTTTAAACTGCAGAGCTGTTGCTGCATAATATAAGTGGTGTAACAGTGGAAGTCTCCTTATGTGAATCTCACAAAACTGTAGATTCATCAGTGTAGTCTTCAGCTGTCCTCTGCATACGAATGTCTCGGGCATGCTGGTTGTCCATATCACCATCCTGAACTCATAATCAAATGAATGCAGAGGCCACAAATTCTCAGTAACTTTGGGCTCAAATGTTCCATGTCTTTGAATGCTCTTCAGAAAGTCACTTAGCTACTCTGAATGTCACCTCCAAAATGAACCTAAATGTAGCTGGTCTGCCTATTTCCCTAAGTTGTTCTGAGAGGCCACGAAAGTGGTAGGCATACAGACCAGATGGCCAGGTCTATTTGTAAGGCTTAAACAAAATTCCTGGCCTGTAGCAAATGCTGAATATATTTCTTTACAAAAGGACTTTTCAAAATATGAGCATTTGTGCTATGCAAATACATGAGGTACAAAACCCCAGGCCTTTTTAGCTTATGTTTGAAGCCAGCTCCTTCTCAGGAAGTCACCTTGACCAGTGGTCTCACTGGGTTGGTTTTATAAGCTACATTATTCTGTCCTTGATGTCCTTAAGCTCTGACAAAAGATGTGAGCCATCAAAAAGACCTTGGAACATCCCTGAAAGCTCTGCTTAGCCTGGAGGCCAAGCCTAGGACATAAGGTCCAAGACCCCAGAGCAACATGGCCCAGGAAGATTGTCTCCTCCCTGATCTGTGGGAAGTGTTCTCATAATAAGACATATCCAGTAGGAGGGAGAGGAAAAGGTTGGCTTCTTCCTGGGAGAATGTGATATGAGGATGGATGGAAGAGAGAAATACAATTGGCTACAAAGTTCATGATACCTTCCCATCAGGCCTTATTAGGAAGGTGACCAAGAGACTCTGCCCTCAGGAGAATGTGCTCATAGTTGTAATCTAAGATGTCTTTATGCTGGGGATTCAGGAACAGCCCTGGGCACAAATCCCTCACAGATGCCTGAATCTCACCTATGGATGGGAGTTTTTCTTAGCATCAGGCCTGACCTTCTCCCTGTCATTTCCTTCTTAAATATAAGTGATCCTGGAAGAAAAATGTTTGACATCACCAACAACTGGGTGCCTTTGTCAGATCACCAGCTTCCTGGCAAGTGTCGAAAGCATGGAGGAAGAGTGATCAATGGTAGGGGAGAAGAGGCAACGAGTAAGGGGGTGGGTAATAAGACCAATGTCTCTTATGATGCTATGGCATTTCTAAGGAACAGGACTCTCTGTGTGGGACTTTCTGGGGTGGAGTTTCTGGGGTTGGTGGTTTCCCATCTAATGGGTTTAGGGACAGTACTGGCCAGGCTTACCTAACACTGACGTTCTCTCCATTTCTGGAAAAGTGTTACTACCACAACGAGAAGAAATGTCCAAAGCCTAGTAGATTCCAAGACTATTGACCAAATTTTTTAGACACCTACTTTGCCAACAGTACTGAGGGTTACAATCAAAGAACACTCAGCCATTTGAGGTACCTACAGACATAGGAAGCTGAGAGGCCCAGGATGCTAGCAGGCCCAGATATGCTACTAATTTCAGACAAGGTGACAGACAAGGCTGAACCTCATTATCAGCTTTCTACACCATGTTAAAATCAATGTTGATTTTAATACAAATAGGTAAGAGGGTAATTCACAGATGAATATAATTGATTTTAACACATTATAACATTAACAGCAAAGAGGATAAATATGTCATCATGTATGGTAGTTTCAGCTAATTTCTTAACAGAATCTCATGAAATCTTCCTTATAACAGTTGGTTTAAATTGGCAGAGATAATGGTATTGTCAGCAGACTCCATAACTTCCAACGAACAAGCCCAAACAAATGGAGTAAACATCTTCACGAAATTCACAGATAGTGCTCAGTTGGGGAAACAGGAATGCTTGTGAGAACTGAATCATTCTAAACATATGTACCAAAGGAACCAGGAGGTCAGCTAGCTTGGGCAGGAAATAATACTGATGGCTTGCAATTTAATGTGCTGAAGGGAAATAGATCAGAAAACACAAATATTTAATACTAGTGCCCCGGTGCACAGATTCATGCACATTGAAAGGAAATCAGTTAGAAGGTGGTCAGCAGGGCAGACTGGGCAAAAAAAGCCGGACATGTAGCACGGTCACTCCCCAGCTGGCTGCACCTGGGGTGGTACCGTAGCTAAAAGATTATCTGCAGAGTGAGAGGGGTCCCTCTGGCAGATGGGGCCCCTTGGCCTGGCCTTTGGGGATTGGGCCAAAACCAGCTCTCTGAAACCCACCAAGGTGTCCCGGATTGCAAGAGGACAGTTCTCAGGTGACACACCCCAAAATCAGGCTTCCTCCTCTCTGGTTCTAGGGTGCAGCACCCAAGAATCACCACTGCTAAGTTATCGGAGTTCAGCAGCTCCTGTGTTGAGCAACTGCACCCAAGTGATCAGTGTGTGTCATAGCTACCAGTCAAAGCATCTGCCCCATAACCACGGGTCAGTGTGCATCACAGCCACTGGTTGGATGGTTGCTTAGCCTTTTATATATATACTAGAGGCCTGGTGCACAAAATTCGTGCACAGGGGGGCGGGGGTGTCCCTCAGCCCAGCCTGCACCCTCTCCATTCTGGGACCTCTCAAGGGATATCTAACTGCCCATTTAGGCCTGATTCCAGTAGGATTGGGTCTAAACAGGCAGTTGGACATCCTTCTCACAATCCAGGAATGCTGGCTCCAAACTGCTCACCTGCCTGCCTCCCTGATTGCCCCTAACTACTTCTGCCTGCCAGCCTGATCATCCCCTAACCACTACCCTGCCAGCCTAATTGATGTCTAACTGCTCCCCTGCCAGCCTGTTTGCCCCCAACTTCCCTCCTCTGCTGGCCTGGTCACCCCTAACTGCCCTCCTCTGCAGGCTTGATCGCCCCCAACTGCCCTACCTTGCAGGCTGGGAACTTCCCAATGGTCCTCCACTGCTGGCCATCTTCTGGGGGCTATCTTGTGTCCACATGGGGGCAGGATCTTTGACCACATCATCGGGGCAGCCCTTTTGTGTGTTGTAGTGATGGTCAATCTGCATATTACTCTTTTATTAGATAGAATAGAGGCCTGGTGCATGTGTGGGGGCTGGCTGGTTTACCCTGAAGGTTGTTCTGGATCAGGGTGGGGGTTCCCTTGGGGTGTGGGGCAGCATGGGCGAGGGATCTGTGGTAGTTTGCAGGCCAACTATGCCTCATAGCAATCCAAGCAGAGGCCCTGGTATCTGGGATTAATTTATGTTCTACAACTGAAACTTTGTATCCTAGAGCAAAGCCAAGCCTTCTGCTCATTCCATGGGTGACAGTCATTTCTGTTTGAAACTTTGTAGCCTAGAGTGGAGGCCTAGTTTAGGGCTGCAGAAGCTTGGCTTCCTCCATCGTCCGGGCAACCCTAGCCTCTGCTCTCTCCAGCTCCATGGCTGCCGCCATTTCTGTTGAAATATATCTTCTATAATTGAAACTTTGTAGCATTGAGTGGAGGCCTAGGCCGGCAAAGGCAGGCGGAAAGCTTGGCTTCCTCCGTTGCCAGGGAAACCCAAGCCTCCCTCCTGCTCTCAGTGGTGGCAGACATCTTAGTTGGGGTTTATTTGCATAATTTGCTCCTGATTGGATGATGGGCATGGCTGTGGGTGTGACTTGATTGGAGGTACAGTCAATTTGCATATTACTCTTTCTTAGATAGGACTGGAGGCTCAGTGCACAAAATTCATGCATGAGGTGCAGGTGGAGGTCTGTCTCTCAGCCCAGCCTGCACCCTCTCTAATCTGGGACCCTTTGAGGGATGTCTAACTGCCCATTTAGGCCCAATCCCAGTAGAATCTAGCTTAAATGGGCAGTCGGACATCCTTCTAACAATCCAGGACTGCTAGCTCCAAACTGCTCACCTGCCTGCCTCCCTGATTGCCCCTAACCACTTCTGCCTGCCAGCCTGATCAGCCCCTCCCTACTCACTACCCTGCCAGCCTAATTGATGTCTAACTGCTCCCCTGCCAGCCTGTCTGCCCCCAACTTCCCTCCTCTGCTGGCCTGGTCACCCCTATAACTGCCTTCCCCTGCAGGCTTGATTGCCCCCAACTGTCCTTCCCTGCTGGCCTGGAACCTCCCACTGTCCTCACCTGCTGGCCATCTTGTGGTGACCATCTTATGTCCACATGGGGGCAGGATCTTTGACCACATGGGGCATCCCTCTTGTGTGTTAGAGTGATGGTCAATCTGCGTACTACTCTTTTATTAGATAGAGGCCTGGTGCATGGGTGGGGGCCAGCTGGTTTGCCCTGAAGGGTGTCATGGATCAGGGTGGGGATTCCCTTGGGGTGTGGGGCGGCCTGGGCGAGGGGCCTATGGTGGTTTGCTGGCCAGCCATGACCCCCAGTGACCCAAGTGGAGGCCCTGGGATCTGGGATTAATTTATGTTCTACAACTGAAACTTTGTAGCCTGGAGTGAAGCCAAGTCTTCTGCTCGCTCCATGGTGACAGCCATTTCTGTTTGAAACTTTGTAGCCTAGAGTGGAGGCCTAGGCTAGGGCTGCAGAGGTTTGGCTTCCTCCATCACCCCGGCAACCCTATCCTCTTCTTTCTCCAGCTCCGTGGCTGCCATCTTTTCTGTTCAGATTATGTATCTTTTATAATTGAAACTTTGTAGCATTAAGTGGAGGCCTAGGCTGGCAATGGCAGGCGGAAAGCTTGGCTTCCTCTGTTGCTGGGGAAACCCAAGCCTCCCTCCTGCTCTCAGTGGCAGCAGCCATCTTGGTTGAGGTTTATTTGCATAATTTGCTCCTAATTGGCTGATGGGCATATCTGTGGGCATGGCTTGATTGGAGGTTTGGTCCATTTGCATATTATTATTTTATTAGATAGGATAGATAAGGAAGAAAAACTATAAATCAGTAAGATCTGGAAAGACCTAAGGGTGATAACAATTAGTGAGTCATACGCATTTGCAATGTAATTGAGGAGCTCCAATGTCCAGCATGATTGGGAGCTGGAAGGCCAAAGACACAAAACTGCTGATGCAATTCCCTTCTAAAACGAATGGGCTCAGTTCTAGGGAAAAAAAACAGCGTATGGCAGATACATGCAGGAAGGTCAGGTGGAAACAGGTAAGATGCAGGGAAAGGAAGCACTATCTATAAAAGCGAGAGAAGAGCAGAAGGCTAAGGCATGGCCTGGCCAAGGCAGGTGGCATATACCCAGCTTGTGGTGTAGCAGAGTGAGTGGGCATTAACCTGGGTTTAAGCCCCTAACTCCAGTGTTGCTGTTATTAGTAGGGTTCCTGGGATTCCCAGTTCCTGTACTGATATAATCTCTGCCTCATACCTGCCTGGCTCAGGGTTCAACACATGATCAAATCAGTGCTTGGTGGACAGTTCTCCCTCCCCTTGTTAACCACATCAGTCCCTTTCCCCATGCCATGCACCATCTCATTGGGGGAGGTACAGCAGGTTAATTGGTCCCTCTCACAGCCCTGGTGGTGGCACAGTCCAGATAATCTAAATTTATAGATGACCACAGCCCTCCCCCAGTGCACCAGCCTAGAACGCCCTGGCAGGTGTCTGAAACCTGGTACATGATTTACGTCCCCATGGCCGGTGTACCCCTGATGTCATATCTGCCCATAAGGGGCACATGTGCCCAGGCAGCAGGGATCCTCCCATCTAATGCCCTCCATGCACTCCTGGACCCCAGCATCAGCATTGGTCCTGCAGCACAGGAAGTGGATGGCCCCAGAAAAAGTTTGAGTCTTTTTAAACCACTCTCTAGTTCTGTTCTTTCTCTCCTCCATTATGCTGAGTTGTTTCTGGGAGGCTGGCAGGGAGAGTTATGCTAGGTTGAGGACTTTCCTAACTCACCATCACATGACCACTATTTCAAGCCCTATTCTGGCCCCCATGACCAACCCCATCTTCAAATTGGCACCCTCTGCTGGTCCCTTAGCAAAACAAACTTTCATTTTTATGAGCTGCACACAAACCAAAGGAGCAACACCCACCATCAGGACAGTAGTGGCCAACAGACCTGCATTTTACGTGGAAAGAATCAAACCTAAAACGGTTCCTACAGTTGTAGGAACCCTGTGGGCAACCCATCCTGTCTATTGATAAGGAGGAAGTTAGCTTATGTTCTAAGCTTCATGGGCTGAAACAGAGAAGTAGCTGTTCACTACAAAGATATAGAATAATGTGAAAACAAATAGCCAGAATGTTTTTTTTTGTTCGATATTTGTCCTCCTGCTGAACATACTTGCCTAGACTGTTACAGTTACCTCTACCTGTGGAAAGAATGCTGAAGGTTTTCTTTCTAATCTTGTTCTTTTCAAAACATGTAACACTGGTAATCAATACTGTCCCTCCACATCCCTGGACAGAGATTTCAGATAGTTACCTCTGTATTGGACTCCTCCAACCTACATTTCAGACCCTCTGGTTGCACTGCCATGGTCTTCCAACAGGGCCTCAGGTGACTCTGGAGAAGTAAGGTTGCCCCCTTTGTGACATAGCAGCAGTGAACACAATCCACTCAGAAGAACCCCACCAGGGAAACGGCTGCTTAGCAGAAGGAGAACTGAGAATCTCCAGCCTGTCAAGACTTCATCCTTTCATTGGTCTGTTCTAAATCCTTTGTGTCCACCCCCTTACACTCTGTCTTGGGTGAACAGCAGCCTTAATTCTCCTGACACTTCAAATGACCCTGTATCCCAGTGTATGTACTAGGTTTTCTTCTCATGGATTAAGTTATATGCATTTGATTACAAGCCCCAGTTCTAATTCTCCTCCAAAAACCCAGAGTGGTGGCACAAGTACCAAAAGACCTAATTTTCAGAAGATTGGCTTATTTCAGAGTGTCATGTGTTAGGGCTGGAAGGTCTTACCAGATCACCTAACCCACCCTCTTCATTCAAGGAATGAGGGACCCCAAGATCCACAATGACTAAGTGGCCTCCCCAACGTACACAGCTGGTTGGCAGCTGGCACACACCTAAAATCAGGGTCTTGACTGCTCTATAAATGTCGTTCTATAACATCTTGCTAGAGTTTTGAAAGAGGAGGGGTATACTGGCTAACACCGATACTTCACATCCTTGTGTGATTATCCATACCTGAGGTAGAACCACATTGATGGGAATTTCTAGGTTTTCAGATCTGGTATCCCTTTTTCTTGTAAAATGTGGCCTTGAGTGCTGTGGAAAAGAGAAAATAAGATGTCTGCTTCTCAGCTCATCATCTGGGCCTCAATCACTCATCTGTAAAACACAGGACTTTCTACTCACTTACCTCCTCTTATAAATTATGAACATTATGAAAAAATGAGTTTGAAACAACATTAAGGTGATATCTGATAAGGGGCTTTATCAACATCTGAACAAAAGTTAAGGTATGTATTGTGGTTGGTGTCAAAGCCTTCAAAAGCCTTTTGAGTAGAGATACCTACACCTTCTAACTAAGATTATTATTTTTATCTCTAGTAAAAAGCCATACCAATGATAGGTGCCACGTATAGGTCCTATGCAAAAGTTGGTCACCAAAACACTCAGAACATTCCAGAGGTGACATCACAAAACAATATAGTGCTTTTCAAGGCTCATGGTCTCTATCCCTGAGCATCTCAGGTAGGAATGAGGCATCTAGCAATCAGGAAAATCTCACCCTGATGTGTCCACTGGCCTGGTCAGGGTCAGTGTGACACATAACAGTCCAAACACTAGCCCCCTGTTTGGTCATTCTGGCTGCCACTCACATCTCTCCTGCTAGGCCGGGTTCAGATCCCTATCCTGTCTTCAGAGGTGGCACTGGCTACTTGCAGTTCTTTCCAGACTGATAAAAAGTGAAATGCAGTATGTTTTCCGACTCCAACCAGTTTTCCAATTCTCTGACACCAGCTGGATATTCTGAAATTCCATTCAGTTCTAATACAATCTATCTGTAGTTGGAATCAGGTCCCAAAGTTAAAGACTTATTCCCACAAGACTGCCCATAATTCAGATGCCTAGGCCACCAGTATTTCTGACTAACTGACTACATCAGGGATTCCCACAACCCCCTCCTCAGGTTTGATAATTTGATAGAATAGCTCACAGAACTAAAAAAATATAACAACCACACTTTACTTACAATTACTGTTTTATTATAAAAGATGCAGCTTGGGAACAGCCAAATAGAAGAATTGCTTAGGGCAAGATAGAGATGTAAACCTTCCATCCTTATTCACTAGCACATCAGCCTCTCAGGATCTTCATGTGTTCACTAACCGAGAAGCTCTCCAAACCCTGTTGTTTAGGCGTTTTTATGGAGGTTCCACCACATGGTCATGATTGATTAAACCATTGATCGTTGGTGATTGAAAATTTCCAGCCTACTCCCATCCCCTTTTCCAGAGGTGGGGCACAGGGGGCTGAAAGTACCCACCCTCTCACTACATGACTTCTACATCTGTAATCAGCTCCAATCCCAAAGCTATCTAGGGTCCTCACCAGGAGTCACTTCATTAGCATATACTTATGTGATCCAAGGGGCTCCTTATGAATAATAAAAGCCACATCTATCACCCAGGATATTTTAGGAGCTCTGTACCAGGAACTAGGAACAAAGACCAAATATATATTTTTATTCTACCATATGTATAAACTGCATCAAGACCACAATGCTGACATCAGGGCTTTGTGAAGGGACAGCCCCACCCCATGACCTCAATTTTGTCCACTCTTTTGCTTCTAGTGACTGTTAGTGCAAGCCCTCTGTGTGGCTTGAGCTTCTAATAAGACAGAGAGCTCCAATTCTGCATTATTATGCCATATGCAGGGGAAGAGAGTGGTAAATCGCAATCAGCAAATTCAAGGACACCTAAATGCCCAAAGGAGTTTCCCACACGCAAGTTACCAGCAAGTATCACTCTAAGAAAATCTAATACATAGCAATTTAAATATAAAGCAAGAAGGCAAAAATCACATGATCATAGAATTCCTCATTTAATTTTTAATTTTTAATTTTTTTATTCTTTAAAGTATTACAAATAGTAGTACATATGTTTCCCTTTTTTTCCCCATTGTCCTCCCCCCAGCCTCCCCTACCCCCCAGCACCTGCCCTCACCTGCTCCCCGCCCTCCGTCCCAGTGTCTTGTATCCATTGGTTATGCTTATGAATTCCTTATTTTAAATGGGAATTTCTCCAAGAGTGTTTTTTTATTAAAATTAAAATGTTGTTTTTAAATTGTAGTTATAAATAAATAACATTAAATTTACTATCTTAAATATTTGTAAATATATAGTTCAGTAGTGTTAAGTATATTCACATTGCTGTGCAATAGTACCTTTCATCTTGCAAAACTGAAATTCTATGGCTATTAATACTAACCCTCCATCCAAGACCCCCTGCCCTGGCAACCATCTTTCTACATTCTATTTCTATGTTTTTTACTATTTTGATACCTCATATAAGTAGAATCATACAGTATTTGTCCTTTTGTGACTGGCTTAATGGCTTAGCATCATGTCTTCAAGATACCTTCATATCAGGGCATGTGACAGGATGTCTTTTTTTAAGCAGTATAATATTCCTTTCTATTTATATACCGCATTTTACTTATCCATTGATGAACATTTGGGCTGTTTTACCTGTTAGCTATTGTGAATAATGCTGAAATTAACACAAGTATGAAAGTATCTCTTTAAGATCCTGCTGGAATTTTTTAGGGTATATACCCAGAAATGGAATTGCTGAATCATATTCAGTTTTATTTTTACTCTTTTGAGAAATCTCCATTCTTTTTTCCCATAGCAGTTACACCATCATTGACATTATGGAAGGATTCCAATTTTTCTGCATCTTCATCAATATTTATTGTTTTCTCTTTCTCCAATGTTTTTTTCCTTTTTTAAAAAATTCTCACCCAAGTATATTTTTAACATTGATTTTCAGACAGAGCAGAGGAGAGAGAGAGAGAGAGAGAGAGAGAGAGAGAGAGAGAGAGAGAGAGAGAGATAGGCGTGAGAGAGACACATTGATTGGTTGCTCCTGAACACACCCTGAGTTAAGAATTGAACATTAAGAGAAAACACAGTTCAGTTTTCTCTTATATACACATCTCATTAAAAACCTTCACATCTACCTTTGAGGATGAGCTAGGAAGACAAAAGAGAGAAGGAAGTAGCTGATTTAATTTACTAGAACAGCCCAAACAAAGGGCCATGAACTGAATGGCTTAAAGCAACAGAAATTTGATGTCTCAAAGTTCTGGGGCCCAGAGGTTCAAATCAAGGTATTGGCAGGACTATGCTCCCTCTGAAACCAGGCGAATTCTTCCTCGCCTCTCTCCTAGTTTCTGTGATAGTTGGCAACCCCTGGTCTTTCTTAACTTGCAGAGTAGCATTTCAGCCTCTGCCTCTGTCATCACATAGGTTTCCCCCTCATGTGTCAGTATCTGTTCTCTTCTTATAATATGACCAGTTATATTGGGTTAAGTCCATCCTACTCCTGTATAACCTCATCTTAGCTAATTATATTTGCAATGGAACTATTTCCAAATAAGATCCAATTCTCAGGTGTTAGGGGTTATGACTTCAGCATATCTTTTTGGGAGGACAAAATTCAATGCATAACAGAAGCTGATATTAACTGCACACCTAATGAGCACCAGCACTGTGCTCAACACTTGATACGTTATTTCACTGAATTAGCCTCACTGGTATGTAGGCAGGTCCTACCATTCATCGTTGGCATATAGTCCACCCTGGGGCGGGCTGTCCCTAAACCCATCTCCAGCAAATAGAACCTCTTTCTCCCACTGAAGACACCTCTAGTACCAAGGAGCACATGTTCTACTTCATGGAAAAAAGATTCTGCTAATAAGCCTGATGTATTTTATTACTATTATAGGTTATTCATATGTGTTATTTACATTATAATATTTTGCCTACTCACTGCCTCCCCTGATCTTTTGGCCATGTGGCCCCTAGTTCCCTCCCAAGTGATAAAATCCTTACCCCAGGTGCATCTTGAGGCCATATCTAGAGAACTTACCCCATTTAGGTCCTTTTGTGGCTTTCTAAAGTTTTATCTGTGATATCATGGGGAGCTTATGATACAGTTCATCCTAGAAAGGAAGTCTTACTATTGGATGATCACAAAACCTCAGAGGGTCCAGGCAATGGTGCAAAGGCATTTCCTTCAATCAGAGATCTCCTCTGATGGATGTCCAGGATTTGTCTCTTTGTGGGCTCTCTTCTTCCTCACCTCTACCATAGTCTTTTGTCTCTTTCTCTTCAGAGACCTGGCCCCCAGGTAAAGGTGCATCCATCATATCTGGCTGAGAGTGATGGCTCTCAGAGCATAGTAGTAACTCATTACCCACCATTATCTTAGCAAAGACCCTACCCTACCTACCCCATCCTGTGAGGGAAAGTGCCAGGGTAAGGAAAGAAAGCAATGAACACATGGACAGTCCTGCCACATTAGCATGAAAATAACTTCTTTTGAAAGGGCAGAGTGGAACTGACTCTATCTTGTGTGGCTGTGTCCCCTCTTCTGAGAAAAACCACAGGATGTGTCAGTTACTCAGCCCGCCCTTAATTCAGCCAATGGGAATACAAGGGGAACTAAATTATGCTGATCACATCCTGTCTTTGTGTAACCAGACCCTAGCCCCAGCCCTCACCCAACCAATCAGAATCAGTCAACTCAGCATTTCGAGTCTGGCCCCACCCCCCTATAAAATCATTATGCTTTGGATATTCGCTCTTTTTTTGCATCCTGCCCACTGCAGGTGGAGGCAGAGAGCCAAGCTCAAGCTTGTAATAAAGGCTCTTTGCTATTGCATTGGACTCGGCTCCCTGCTGGTCTTTGGGGATCTTAAAATCTGGGCATAACATCTGGGGACTCACTGGGATCCCCAAGACCCACGAGGGACCCCGACCTGGAGAGCCTGACTGACCGTAAGTGTTTGTTTGTGTTTTCTGTCCTGTGAGGGCTCATCTCTGATCTGGTTGTGCCCGAAGTGGTCTAGGTGAACGCACTGGAGGACCATGGGCTGGAGGACTCAGAAGACGTTCCGATCCTCCTATCTGGAGGGACGTGGAATCTCCTCATTCTGGAGAGATGTGGAATCCCCTCACAAATCTGAGATGAGGAGGGTGGCTCCCGCCAGTCAGCATGAGGCAGTTGTCTGGATGGTCATGGAATCCCCTCACTCTGGAGGGACATGGAATCCCCTCACAAATCTTAGCTAGCATTTGATTTTGCTTCCATGGAATTGGAAGACAGTTTTGTTGTGTGTTGTGTTGTTGTTTTTTTAGGGGGGGGGGGGGGCTTGTTTGTCTGTTTGTGTATCTTGTTTTATTCTGTGGACTTACTGGCTGGATGAGACAGACTCGATTACTCCTTTAAGTGTTATGAATGATCATTTCAAAGAGACTAGGGAAAGAGCCAACGACCTCAGTGCGGAGGGCCGGAAGGGCCAGTAGACCTATTCTTGTCTGCAGAAGAAAAGATCACCCAGCCACCCTTCATCAGGGGAAGCAGACGCTGCTCTGAGAGCAGAAGGCGGAGGAGTTCCCAGGGGAAGACTGCCCTGCTTGGAGAGAGCAGTCTGCCTCCGTTGTTGACTCTGAAAAGCTGTCGGGGCTCATTGATTTACTAGATTCTGTTCTTTTCAGCAGCTTTTGCAGGTCCTATTCACCACTGAGGAGAGGGAGAGGAACCTTAATGAGGCCCGGAAGCTAGTTCTGGGTGCGGATGGGAATCCTACACCTTTTTTTCCCTAACTAGGCCTGAATGGGATTTCAACACAGCAGAAGGTAAGGAGAGGCTCCGGGTCTACTGCCAGACTTTAATGGAGGGTCTTCGGATGGCTGCTAGGAATCCGACTAATTTGGCTAAAGGAAATCTAGGAAATTTAATTGTACTGGATAGAGGTCAGACCATCTCTGAATTCTCCAAAACAAGAAGGATGTGGGGGAAGGGAGCCATGTGGCAATCCAATATGGATGCCACTCCTCAGAGGGTGTCCAGGTAAATAGCCCAGGTAACTGGCTATGACCTTTGTTAATGGAAGAAGAGGGTAGTTGCCCTCACCACCCCCCACCAGCTTACAGGTAGACCGGCTTCCCACCATTTAGCCATCTTAAAGAAAGAATGTGATAATTTGCATTTGAATATCTCCAGGCTTGCCACTCAATTCCCCCAGGCAAAGGAAAATTTATGGCCTTTTTAAAAGTCCAGCGGCAGCCTGGGCTTGTTAACCAAATGATAAAAGCTTACTTAATAATCTGAGTTTGCTTCCTAATGAGAAAAACCTAGAGGACAGAATTGAAGCTATTAATTGATTATGTCTTGTACTTATCTTTGAATGTTTGGCAGCAATTTAAAAAGGACATGAAAGGATTTAATCCCTTCTACTGTGTAGAGGGACCCCTGAGAACACCCCTTGGGTAGGCACTTGAGCATTCTATGTTGGCCCTTTTTGCCAAGAGGGATCCTCTTCTGACAATCCCATTGCCCACAGCTGTTGCCTGAGTTTTCTGTACATGCTGAGATTGAAGCCTCGTGGTGGCTGGTACCATGGATCTGTTTCTTGCCCAATGATGTGAATTGGGCCCTCCCTGGAGAAAAAAAAATTGGGTTCTCCAAGATATGTGATGAGTGCCCGGGCCCCGCCAGCAGGCGAGGGGATCCCAAAGCTGGTACTGGGTGTGGAGGCCACGGGAGCATAGGCTACCAAGGATACAGAAACGAACCTCACATCACCCTTCTCGGCCCTGGAGGATGGATGGCTGGTTGGTCAAAGATGGGTAAGATTCCTCACAGGAATCTTAAGGCAGGCACAGTCGCAGAGGGGCCATCAGGAGAGAACATGGGGGGTCAACAGAAGTAGGGCATAAACCTCAGCATCCATCATTGTAGGGGCTTGAACACTCGCCCCTTCTGAGGGAGGTCTCCTGCCCCATGGCTGCTTCACTTCCCACACCCAGCTCAGATCTGGACCCAGGTAATAGACAAAAACTTGGCCCAGCCCAGATTAGGACCGAGGCAACAAACAGAAACTTGGCTAACATCAGCTGCCCTCAAATTAATTTAATTTGGCGAAGATAGGAAATGTACAGCAGGAGAAGGACACCTTTTCTGGATAGGTTGAGGTATACCCAACCAAGCATGAAATAGCTCAGATGGTGGCCAAGAAACTGCTAGAAGACATCCTACCCAGGTATGGATTTCCTGCTATGATAGGGTCAGACAATGGACCAGCTTTTATTTCACAGGTAACACAAGCAGTAGCCAAGGCTATAGGGGAAGATTGGAAATTACATTGTGCTTATAGGCCCCAGAATTCAGGGCAGGTAGAAAGAATGAATAGAACTCTAAAAGAGACTCTTACCAAATTAACCATGGAGACTGGCAGGGCCTGGGTGGCTCTCCTTCCATATGCCCTTTACCGTGTGAAGAACTCTCCCTACACCCTGGGCTTTACCCCTATGAGATCATATTTGACAGGCTACCCCCTATCATCCTCAACCTCAAGGCCGAATTTGTCTCTTAAGAGGGCACATGAGGACATTTGGCCACGCCTCCATGATGAGGCTGGCCCGACTCTGATGCCTCATCAGTACAGACCGGAAGACTGGACTTTTTTTTATCAAGAGGCACTGCCAGGAGACCCTTGAGCAGCATTGGAAGGGCCCCTACATCGTAGTGCTCACTACACTCACCACTCTCAAGGTAGGTGGCGTCTCAACCTGGGTCCACCACACCCACGTCCACCCAGCTGATCCCTCTGCAGTCCGGAAGGACCTCATCACACAATGGAGCCTCGATTACAATCAGCACAACCTGCTCAAGCTCAAGTTACAGAGCATTTGACCTTCCTGATGCCGGTAACTCTGTTGACTCTGTTCACTGTCACCTACAGTTCCCATGCCCCTTGCAACCCTTTTTCCCAACAATAGTCATGGCCTGCCTCTGTATTCATGCAACAAGGAGGCCTATGTGCAGCCCTAGGGGAAGAATGCTGTTTTTATGTTGACTATTCAGGAGTTATTGAGGAATCCATGGCCCTCATAAGAGAGGGAGTAGAGAAGTGGAAGCTAGAGAGGGAGCCAATTTGTCAGAGTGCATAGGGGCAGTTCAGTTGATGGTTCTGCACGCCCAGGAAGGCAAGGTAGAAATGTAGTCCGTCTCATGATTGAGCCATAACTTCCAAGACAAGGGGAGAATGAAAGGGCAGAGCGGAACTGACTCCATTTTGTGTGGCTATGTCCCCTCTTCTGAGAAAAACCACAGGATGTGTCAGTTACTCAGCACACCCTTAATTCAGCCAATGGGAATACAAGGAGAACTAAAGTATGCTGATCACATCCTGTCTTTGTGTAACCAGATCCTAGCCACACCCTGCCTTTGCATCACTAGCCCCAACCCTCACCCAACCAATCAGAATCAGCCAACTCAGCAGTTCGAGTCTGGCCCCACCTTCCTATAAAATCATTATGCTTTGGATATTCACTCTTTTTTGCATCCTGTCATGCTGCTGCATTGGTGGAGGCAGAGAGCCAAGCTCAAGCTTGTAATAAAGGCTCTTTGCTATTGCATTGGACTCGGCTCCCTGGTGGTTTTTGGGCATCTTGAAATCTGGGCATAACACTTTTCCTAAACCCAAAGGACTAGCATTGACAAGAATGAATGAGATACAAATAGCAAGGTCATGGACACTAGCATCAGTAAGTAGACCTGTGTGCAAATTTGAAGGCCAAGAAATAGTTAATTACTATGTATCTTAGTCAGCTCTGTGCTATAGGAAAAGACCATAGACTGGATGGCTTAGAAAACAAACATTTATTTCTCATAGTTCTCGAGGCCGGAAGTCCAAGATCAAAGTGCCAGAAGATTTGGTTCCTAATGAGACCCACTTCCTGGCTTGCAGATGCTCACCTTCTCACTGTGTCCCAACATGATGGAGAGTTCTGATTTCTTTTGCTCTTTTATAACACACTAATCTCATTCATAAGACTCCAGCTAAACTTAAGTGTAAAGCCAAATATCCAAATATCATCACTTTGGGGAAGTAGGGCTCCAAAATAGGAATCTTGGAGGGACACAAATATTCAGTTCATAACACTATGTGACTTAGGCAAGTCCCCCTACCTCTCAGAAATTCAGTTTCCTCATACCCGAAATGAGGAAATTATATCTAATTTTAGATAATGCACACAAAGCTGCCAACACTTAGCAAGCTCTCAATAAATAAGCATTGTTTTATCACCCTTGTACAAATTGCCTTGTTCCCTTTGTCTTAAAATCTCAAGCAGCTAATCCCCAGTCAGTCAGTGATTTGTGTGAGGATTTGTTTGTATGCTTTCTGATTGGTTTGCTTTTTGTCTTTAAGGGAAGAGCATTTTGAGCTGGGCCATTCTGGTGCTGGCATCTGCCATTCCCATTAGTTGGGTTCCTTCCACTTCTGCAGGATGCATGTATCCATGACTCAGTACTGAGAAGCTTCCTTGAGATTGCATCCAAAATGCCTATCATTACTCAGATTAACACCATCATCAATCATCTATGATCTGCGAGCATCCACAATTGGTGAGCGCTACCCAGAGCTCAGAGGTAGACATGCCTCATGGGTTTCTCATCTAAACAG